>JAQPPZ010001323.1:641100-1282200 GCA_028583015.1 Wollemia nobilis
CCTCAGGTTCTTCTCAAAGAACCAGTGCACCTCTGTCCTCAAGTTCTCTGATAGAACTATCAAACTCAGCTCACAAATCCTCTACTAGGACCTGTCCAAATCTGCTCACAAGTCCCCACCGAAACCTATCCAAAACTGCTCACAAGTCTCCATCGAAACCTGTCCAAGACTGCTCACAAGTCCCCACCGAAACCTGTCCAAAAACTCAGCAAGCTCACCAATAAAAAAACCTTTCTTAGTAGGAAATCACAAGGTGAATTGTTAGAGACCCAATATGATTTGTCAAACTCATAGAAGCATAAAGAGAATTGTTAGAGACTCAATATGTTCTATACTCAACTCTCAATCTCAAAACTCAACTCAAATCAACTCAGCTCAAACTCAATCTCAAATCTGAAAACTCAACTCAATATCTGAAATGGATAGGATAGAATGCTTTCTTTCAAGAACATGAAACCCTAACAATTTCTAACTATGCAAAGAATCGCATAGCAATGATACTCATGTTCTTTTCACCATCAATTAGGGCTTCAACAACAATGCTCATCAAACAAGGTTCAATCAACACCATTCAGCTCAAAACACAACCTTGAAGCATTTCACAATCAAAATTAGAAAAGGAAACAAGTAGAACTCCTTTTCTCTCCAATATTGTTTGAACAAAAAGCATCCACCAACTCAAATCACAATAGCACAAAACAACTTTTCAAATCATCAAGGGAGTAAGCCCAACACTTTAACCAAGTAAAGAATAGCTTGATTATTACCAATTTAATGAAAGCAAATGTCAATCTCAAAGCTGCCCACTTAAGGTTTCACAACTTCACACAAGAAGCAATTTTAACCTTAAAACATCATGCTTTCATTTCCATAATCAACCAAAAGCACTCTTAACATTACAAGAAAAATTTATCCCTTATACACCTTATTTCTCCCTTATAGTCTTATCAAAAATAAAATTTATCTCTCATAAGAATGCAATAAGATATTTCAAACAACACCTTCAAAAGAATATTTTATCAAAATAAAACAAGCTTTAAACTCCTTATAACTCCTAAGTTGTTTTGCCCTCTAATAAACTTCCTCCATCCGCAAAATACACTTAGCAAAAATTAATTTCGAAAATACCTTGGCCAACATCAAAAATCATGCTATGGAGAAATTGCGCATGAATTCTAACACCACCCGTTGCATCCACTTCACGATGAAAAACCCTTTTGCGTTATTCGAATGTGGAACCTCCCATTCGGGTAGCGCACCAACAACCTAGCCACTATCGGTGCGCCAAAGGCGCCCGGTGAGGTTTAAACCTCACGTTGTTAGCCTTGTTCCTTCTGCACCAGGGATTAAATAAAACAACAGTGCCTCCCTTTCTTCTGACATGAACACAAAGACAAAAACCTTACGACGGATTTACGACAAACGACGAGTACAAAAAAATGAACAGCGGATTCACGAAAACGACGAAGACACAGTCGAACTACAGGTTTACAAAAATGGCAAAGACACAATCGGAGAAGAAATCCAAACAGCAGATCACAAAATCATAGCGAGCAACTCTTTTCAAAATACGGATGGGATAATTCTTGATTTTCATTGAGGGAGATTTATATGCATTTTTACCATAAGCTCTTGATGTCGACGAGGATTTTAACACGTCGACGGAGGTCTTGGCTAGCACCCACAATCTTAAAACATAGCGCCATGGGTTAGGATAACCCATTGCAAACAATAATTTAATATTTATTTAAAAATAATTAAAGGGAACCTTAACAAGGTTTTTAATTATTTAAATAAATACTTCCTCCTGGACCCAAATGCATTAAACTAATGCATCCACCTATAATATTTAAACCTGCCAACTTGGGGTTTACAAAATACCTTTGAAACTGTCATGCCGTAACCTTCATCAAAACAAATTATTTGACATCAAATCAAATTCCTTCAAGAGCTTCTTGACATCAATGACAACTTATACACTTGAGCAAAGTCAATGTACCCAAAGTACCCAAAATTGCCAACACTAACCACATATTTTTCAAGTATAGACATCCAAGCAAGCATGAAAATCACTTACTACCATCTACGAAGGGAAGAATCAATTTACCATTCTTACCCTTCAATCACAACTCCACATATTGAGAGTGGTAGATTGAGAAAGTATAGAGGTATCTCTTTGTAGAGTCGTAGAGCTGAAGGTAAGACTTAATTCCATGGGTGAACAAGTGGAAGATAAAATTTTAGTTCCAAATATACTTCAATCTTTACCAATTTCATTTAAAGTGCTCATAACCTCCTTACAAGTGTCAAACAAGGTGGTTTCCTTTAAAGAGTTGGTCAATTTATTGCAACAAGAGGAAGCAACCAATAAATTTAGGGATAAATTGTTAAATAATGCACTCATCACTAATAAATATGGAAATAAAAAACCTTAAAAGGGTTATTCACATAAAGGTCCTTCATCCTCCTCCTCATCATCATCATATAAGTAACCTCAAAAGCAAAATAGGTACCGTCACATCTGTGAGGAAGGACATGATACCAATTTTTTTTGAAAAAATTCACCAACTCATGGTGATAAAGTCTACAACCTCAGAAGAAGAAGAATAAGAAGCAATATAAAGTCACATCCCAACCAAAAGAAACAAAAAGGACATGTTACAATAAAAAAATCAAATTTTGATTTTGAATAGGCACACAAGGTGGTAATGACCAAGGCAATAACCAAACCCAAGGATGATGTTTGGTACATTGATTTTGGTGCTAACAGGCATATTATGGGGGACAAATAATGGTTTGATTCCTTGGAAGCCAAAAATAAAAAATTGATGATAATCATCGATGATAAAAACTACAAGATCAAAAGAGTAGGCAATATTTTGGTTAATTTTACAAATAGAAAATGCAAAATAAAAAATGTACTATATGTACCAGGCCTAGAAAAAAACTTGTTGTTAGTGCCACAAATGATGGATCAATACATGGTGGTTGAATTCGTAGTTGATCATGGCCATAAGAAGTGTTTTATCACTAAAAATTGTGAGAATGTAGCAATCGGTTCCTATAAAAATGGCTTATTTGTCCTAAATGTCCTATCTTCTCCTAATGTAGCATTATCAACAACCACAATAGATGCAACCTCCTTTTGGCATAGGAGATATGGACATCTTAGTTTTGGCTACTTACTTCAACTCAGTAAGCATCAAATGGTGACTGGTCTACTCAACCTTTCACCCATAATGCTAGTTTGCTTTAGTTTTTTAGTAGGAAAGCAATACCGAGTACCATTTGAATTGAGCACTTATAGAGTCAAAGGTCCATCGGATGTGATACACACCTATTTTTGTGGACCCATGACAACTAGTTTTAGTGGCAAAATATACTTTCAGTTGTTTATTGATGACTACTCCAAGAAGATGTGGGTGTTCTTACAACTGAAGTTCAAAGTATTCTAGTATTTTTAATGTTTTAAGTAGTGGGTGGAAAACAAAATTGGGTGTTTTAGTATAATCCTTTTCTTAGGTCGAGGGGGGAATATGCAGTGAATTCTCTAGGTTTATCACATAAAATAGAATCAAGCGATAACTCACTACAACCTATACTCCACAACAACATGGGGTTACTCAAATAAGAAATTATCCCATAATGGAAATGGTTTGTTGCATGCTCACAAGCACCAATATAGAGCAATGATATTAGGTTGAAGCAGTCACCATTATAGAGTATCTTCTAAATAGAGTGCCCATAAAGGAACTATAAAGAGTTACACCTAAAGAAGCTTAGTCTATGAGGAAATTTCCAAGTTTTTGATAGCAAGGCATACATGCATGTGTCTAAGAAAAAGAGTACCAAGTTGGATGTGAAATCCCTGCTACACATATTTCTTAGGTACTATTATGAATCAAAAGGGTATCATTTGATAGACCCAATAAATAAGAAAGTGCATATAAGTCGAGATGCGATATTTGATGAAGTAGTTGAACCTAATTCAGATGTTGATATCTCTAAGAAATCTCATGATGATACATCTCTTGTTGTGAGCCTAAAGTTTTATAAATAAGTCTAAGAAGATATTCCAACCATTGTTGATGAACCTAAAGCAATTGATCCTTCATAACAACACAAAACTTCAAAATGGTTCATGAATACCATCAAAGATGCCAAACTTGATGCACCTCCTAATCTCACTTCCACTTGACCACATACTTATATTATAACATGACATAAAGTAAATTTGAAATTGATTTCTTTAATAATGGATAATTTAGAACCAACATCAATGAAGGATGCACTTAGCTTGTCCAAGTGGAAAGTAGCTATGGAAGTAGAGTATAACTCTCTAATGAAAATAAAACAAGGAAGCTTGTTTATCTACACAAAGGAAAGAAACCCATAGGTTAAAAGTGGATATTCAAGATCAAATACAATGAAAATGAATCACTTGATAAATACAAAGTACAATTTATTGCAAAGTGCTATGCACAAAAGAAAGGAATTGACTATGAAGAAATTTTTGCACCCATAATTGTTAGGACCCTATCTTAACCTTATTTTGTAATTATCCTATCCCTAATTTGGAAACCCCATCTTAATGGTATTATGTAATATTTTGTATTATGTATGTAGCATTTGAGGTGCCTAGACAAGTGGAGCCATTTTATATAACTGTTATAAAGAATGTAACGATTTTGTTTGGTAGAAGATTCTAGCTCGGGTGGCCACTTACATGTGAAGCCAACCCTTGAGCATTATAGTTAGGATTACAAGGAGTCTTTAAAAATACAAAGGGGCATATATGAAGACATCTCTCATATTTTGTATCCAAGCTCTTCTTCTAAAGAGGTCGCCCCATTGAAGAGGCCTATGATTATATATTGTGTTCTCATTTTTTGCAATATAATCTACTGTTTTCCATTTGATCTTGCAATATTATCAATTTCGAGTTTCATTTCCTATTAATATTGCAATATTGTGTGAATGTGTTTTTATTTTATTACAAGTTTCATACCAAGTGTTATAAGAGCACTTTCTTGGGCTACGTTTTACTATAGTACAAACAATTCATGTTCTACCATTTTGACTAGTTAGATATAAAAATTTCATGTCTTATTTTCTTGTATATTTTTGTATAAAGATAAAAGATAAAAATCAAGCCATTTTTTCCTTTGTTTTAGTTTAATAGATTAGAAACCCTCTTTTTTTGTAGTTTTAAAATTGTAGATTAAAAATACAACGCCAAACAGAAATAAAATCACAATAATGGAATACAGGAAAGTTGCACAAAACAAACAATTTTTATTAATCAGTGGAGTTTAAAAACTCCTTTTGAGTACAACAGGGCCTGTAACCCTTTTCGTGATACACAAATTACAGTTTGTGCTAGGGTTCTCCGAAACCCTAGCTGGCATAAAGTGGTGGCGTTTCCGAAGACGTATCCTTAATCCCAACAAAGTGAGTGGGCTTTGTTGTATCCTGTAGCTCGGACCACTCCAGCTTAAACAGCTGCTATCAACACACCAGATCTGCCATTAAAATCCTGCACACATTAACACTATCAAGGAGTTAGAAATTAATAAGAGGGCTCCACTGTGTGAGCCCTCAGAAACAATTTAAAACCCTAGAAAAATAGAATGCAGGAGTTCAACAACAGATTAATAAAAGAAAAGAAGTTACTTGCTTTAAACTGATTTATACCTGTTCTCTGTTAACGCGGCTAGACCAGGCGGCATCTGGAAGTAATGTGGCTGTCAAATCGGCTGCAGAAGGCGCCCTGGTGCACTCGCTGAACGCCCGCGTGCTTCTGGATCAAGGTTTCAGACGCCGGTCTGAGTCTGTGGCTGCGGTTAAACGCCCGCGGGCACTTGCGACAAGAATGGGGGATTCTGCAGAATGCTGCAGAAGGGATGGCGATGAAGTTGGCGACGGATGCGGCGATGGATGCGGCGAAAAGGGGCGGCGATGGATGGCTGAAGAGATAGATGAAATAGAAGAGATAGGTCCAAAAGATAGCAAAGATAGCAAAGATAGGAGAAGATAGGGTTTGAGCCATCAAGGTGACTCAATTTATAATCTACTCTTAGGGCACACTTTAGGGTTTTAACGACACTTTGAACGTGTGGCTAAGATTAAAGTGGATCCAAGGGTAGAGAATAAATCTAGGTTGTGAAACGGATTAAGATGGATGGACGGATGAGATTAAATGAAGGATGGACGGCTTAGATTAAATCACTTAAACTATATATATATATATTAAAATATATTAAAATATTAAAATATATATATAAATATTAATTTAAATAAATTTGGGGATGAAAAATGGCGGGAAAGGTGAAATTGGGCCAAATAATGGCGGGAAAGTGTGGATTTGGGCCAAATAATGGCGGGAAGGTGTGGATTTGGGCCAAATAATGGCGGGAAGGATGGATGACTGACACGTGGCTGACAGGAAGGTATAGATGACTTACAAGTGGCTGGATTTTGGTGTCTACAGATGCCCCTTTTTGAGCTGCTTTGTGTGAAGACACAATGCAGCACAAAAACTTAAGACACCTGAAAAGCTGGATCAGACGCAACTCTCTCTCAAGACTAAAGCACAACTTTGAAGACCAAAGAATAAAAGAATATTTAAAATTTTATCAACTTACCCCCTCAATTGGCGAGCGAGAATGGTTCTCACAAGCCAATTGGAAGAAATTCGGAAGAAAATGAACCGTTTTTGCCCCAACGGTGAAAAAAAGGGGTTGGTGTATGAACCATCTGTTTATGTCCCAACAAGAAAGGGGTTGGTGTACAAACCAGAAAAGAATATGATTGAAGACGATATGAGTGATGTGAAAGATGGACCGTTTTCCGCCCCAAAGGTTATAAAGGGATTTTTGCCAAATTGTAAGTTCCATGATCATGTAAGATGAATTCCACTATAGGAAAATTAGAAATTGATAACGGATGCCCCAACTCCCGTGTGTGAATCCATACTGTTAATGAAATTGCCTTGTTGGCGCCATTGATATGCAGAGATGAAAGATGCATGAAAAGAGTCCGAACTCGGAGATGCTCCTAGTGATTGTATGGATAATTCCTCGGGTCGGAACCAATCAACCTAGGTAGCCTCAATCTCTAGCAAGACTCAAAATAATGATGATATTAAAGATTGTCCATGTTTAAGGCCCCATGAACTAGGCCATCAATGACAACTGTTGAGCAAATTAATCTTGGTATGAGGTCACTTGAAAAGTAGAATACCCAAAATTGATTTCCAATTTTCAAACAGTGAAATAATTGATGATGATAAATGGTAAGTGTCCTTATGGTGGTTTAATCCTCTTACCGAATTGCATGGATTCAAATCGTTGCAATCGCCAAGGTGATAGAATATACCACTAGATACGAGGTTTACTTTAATTTGATTTGGCAAAAATATGCATGATGAAAGAAGAATGAATGAAATTGACGATAGATCAGAAGAATTGATGAATGTGGTTAATTTTGTGAAGGTTTTGAATATTTTTAACCCAATTTGTAAAACAATGATGAATGATGCGCTTTTTGAGCGAAATGACAAAATTTGTGTCCAAAACCGTTGTAACCTTCACAAAATGTTTTATTATGATAAGAAGAATGGATGAATGCAATTTGATGAAATTTGGAGGAGGTAAGCTTCAATTTTGCAAGTTTTGTTCCTTTATTCAATACTGACACCAAACGCCGGTCTGCATTTGGGGGTGGCAGAGACGCCCGTCGGTGTTTAGGCGCTCTGCAAACGCAGCACTGCATCTGAATGCACCATGAAATGCCCCACTGCATTTTAGGGCGCCAAAACCAGCTATTTAAACAGTTTCAGCGAGAATTTCGCTCATTTGTGCGTTCGAGCTTGAGAGAAGTGCGTCTGAGGGAGTGGAGTGAAGTGAAAGGTTGTGTGGGAGAGTGAAGCACGCGGGAGCTATGGCGGAGATGGGAGCGGACGCGCCAGTGCAGCCAACTGAGGTATTTGTTCATTTAAGCAAGTACTTATTATGTGTTTTTTTTTTTTTTTTTTTGGAAAAATTTGTAACAAATTTTTGTTTTGTTGTTTTGCAGCTTAGGGTGTTAGAGGCACGACACCGATTCTCCCCTATCATTCCGGGGATGAGGAGGTCGTTGCCCCACGAGTATAGGGACACCAATAGGTCTAGGGCTCCTACTAGGTCTCAGGGGTCCTCTTTTGATGGTTAGCTTAGTGCTTAGATGCACTCTTTATGAGCCTTGGTGCTCTATTGTATATTGTAGCCTTTTGGCATTCATTGTACAGTTTGACCTTTATACATATATATATACATGGCTTTTATTTATTTGGTGTTTTACTCTCTTTTGTGTGAATGCCTATGTTTTTGTGATGCATGTTTTTATATGTTTTAATGTTTTTGATGCATATGTGATGGAATGGAATGCAAACTTATAGATGATTAATGCGAGACTAAGTAAATGAAATATGCACTAAGAAGCACTCATACTTTTAGATAGTTAGATTTAGCCAACTGTTATCATAATTGTTTAATCGGGGGCACCGAACTTGGTGGCTTGTGAATGGATGACGTATGGAATGACATGAATATGGAAGAAGATATGGAGGGTGATATGGAGGAAGACTGTTTTACAAAGACTCAAACATGCTAGTGGTATCAAACAAACTTACTAATACTGCCTAATTCAACTAGGACCAAATGTGTGTGCATGCGAGTTCATTAACCAAATCGGAAGCATGGTAGTGACTCTAGGCAATCAAAAACCTGTGTGTGTGCAAGTGTGTTCATTAACCTCATCTTGCATAAATTAGGTAACCCTGTTATGGAGAAGACCCCGAAGCTAGTTTGTCCGTATGAGCATTCAGAGGTCTCTTTTTGAGGAGAGACATGTCGCCACGCAATGAGTATACTCCACTGCCAGTCAAGCGTCTATAGCCCCGGTGAAGGTTAACTCCATAGTCCATGTTGTTTTTGACCTTTGTAAGCCTTGGGGATGACTACCTATCCGTCTGATTGGACAAGTAGTACGATCCTTACAACTTATTTGGGATCAGTGGTGTGTGAAAAATGTTCATTTCCTTAGAGCTTTGGGGAATCGGATTCTCAACCGAAGTATGATGAGAATTTTACCCTATCCTTACTACTCTGTTTATATTTATATTTTGTGATTGCTTGTGATAGTGGTAAGAACCACTGTTTTATGGACTATGTTTGCATGATAGGACAAACGAGGATTACCCTTTTCACTTCAAGGCACAACCCAAGGATGGTGTTATCTCTCTTTGACACAAGATGTTTTTAAGATGTGAAAATGTGATAGGTTCAAGACCGCTTTTGAAATCATTTCCCAATACTCAAGATTTTATTTAGTGTAATTTGTGATATGGCCCTAGAGAACTTTGACATGCATTTCAAAGTTTGCTTAAAACACTAGGAATGGCTGAGTGACTCAAAACATTTTGGCAATGTAAATATGTGCAAATGGAAAATGGGTGTACGAATGACAATTCGGTTTGATGGATTTTATGAAGGTGCCCTTGATTAAGGCAACATGACTTTTGCTTGACCAAATTTTATATCCAAAAGATAGAATGGTCTCTAACATGATATGCAACTATGGCTGAAAATGAAATGTTATGGTTTTCAATGAGATGTATGCACATGAAATGCAATGTTTTTGAATGAGATGTATGCAACTAACAATGAAATGCAAATTCTTTTTATTTTATTTGTTTTTTTTTTTTTTTTTTGTTGTACAAGCCATGTATATATGTACATATAAAATTCAAACTATGCGTAGAATGCCCTCAAGTGTATAACATTAAGTGGTTCGGGTTCTTCCTCTCCCTCTAAACTGGCAAGTCTATAAGTTCCATTACCCACTCTTTCAGTGACCATATATGGACCTAACCAATTAGCCGCGAATTTATCTCGAAGATGCGGCAATGCATTGGTGTTTTGTTGATTCTCTTTAAGGACAAGATCCCCTACTTGAAATTCTCTTAGATGAACTTTGGCATTGTAAGCACGTTTCAATCGGTCTTGATAAACTCGCAAATGCTCTAAAGCATTGATTCATTTTTCATCTATGGTATTTCAAGCCCACCCCACCGGGGGGGGGCCCGAGACGCTAAGTATTGCTTGATGTCATCAAAGGCTTTCTGACACTCATCTGTCCATGAAAATTGTACCCCCTTTTGTAGTAGGTGGCAAAATGGCCTACATTTATCATAAAGTTGTGCAATAAAGCGACGGATTGAATTAATCTTTCCTTGTAAACTACGCAACTCCTTCAAATTAGTTGGGGGACACATTTCCATAATGGCTTTGACCTTGTTTGGGTCCACCTCAATACCTCGTTTAGAGATAATAAAACCTAGGAGTTTGCCTGAGGTAACACCAAAGACACATTTCTTAGGGTTCAACCTTACTTTATGCTCTAGAAGTCTATCAAAAACTTTTTCCAATACATCAAAATGCTCTTGTCGAGTTTTAGATTTTGCCAATAAATCATCCACATAATCTTCGATAATCTTATGCATATAATCGTGGAAAATATAAGTCATGGCTCGTTGATAGGTTGCACCTGCGTTCTTAAGGCCAAAGGGCATCACCCCGTAACAAAAAGTTCCCCAAGGTGTGGTAAATGTTGTTTTGTGTTGATCTTCGAGGTTTATTCGAATCCGGTTGTATCCTGAAAATCCATCCATGAACGAAAGCATTTCATGACCAGCGCAGTTGTCGACAAGAGTATCAATGTTTGGAAGAGGAAAGTCATCCTTAGGACACGCTTTATTTAGATCTCAAAAATCGGTGCAAACACGTATCCCCCCGTTAGGCTTGCGAACGGGTACCATGTTAGAAAGCCACTCAGGATAATCAATCGGGACGACAAATTTAACATCCAGAAGTTTTTGAATCTCCGATTTAACTATGAGGGCCACGGTAGGATGCATTTTCCTAAGTTTCTGTTTGACAAGTTTAGCATCTTTTTGTAAGGTGAGGTTATGGACAACCAAATTAGGGTCTAGGCCTGGCATGTCTTTGTAAGACCATGCAAATATCTCCTTCTTCCGCTTGAGTAGAGCAATCATTTGCTCTTGTTCCTCTGATGATAGAATTTTAGCCAGTTTCACAATTTGGGTGCCATCTTGGTCTGGACTAAGGTCTACATCGATAGTTTCTTCAATAGACATGTGGGAACCTTCCTCAAGCTGATGGGGAGTAGGGATCAGATTTATGTCATCTAAAATGTCATCAAGCTCCTGTGCCTTGCTCTCGTCTATGTCTGCCTGGAAGACCTCTGGCTTAGAAGATGAAGGTGAATGTGGAGGTGAAGGAGGAATGTAGTTGGCGGAAGCCCTTAACAATTCCTCGGAAAGGATGAACTCTGAAATAGATGGAGGGGATGAAATCCGATCCATGTCAATCGAGCTTGGGTTGATCGGGATTGGCTTATCCGGATCATATGGATTATGGAGTGGGGTGAATAAGTCTTCAAAATTCATTGTCGACTTATGGAAGAAAGGATGGGCGGAATGGAAGGGAAAACCGGTGAAGACCTCGGAAGACCTGAAATGCAAAACAACATAGTTTTTCAGTTTTTTTTTTTTTTTTTTGAGTTTTTTTTTTTTTTTTTTTTGTAGTGGTGAAAACCACTATTACACACATACATAAAGCAATAAAGTATTTTTATATATTTTGATTTTTTTTTTTTTGGAAATTTTCTGATTTTTTTTTTTTTTGGTAGTGGTGAAAACCACTATTTTAGTATATACATATAATACAAGTTTGGATTATGGCTTATGGATGTGGCGGAGGGGGTGGTTCACCTCGTTCTTGTGGAAGAAGCAAGCGAAAGATGGCCTCTTGGAGAGGGAACAATTGGAGATAAAACTCGTCTTGTTTAGTGAGGGGAACAATGGGCGCCGACTCTTCTTCGGATTCATCACCATTTGACATGACGTCAAATTCTTCATAGGCTTCATCTTCGGATTCGTCGGGGTGGAGGATTTCTTCTTCCGAATTAAGATTAATGCTTTGAAAAGCTCGTTCAAAAGAAGAAAGGGATGGAAGTGGTTGGTAGCCCAGACCAAAACGCTCAGTGGGTCTCTGATATGGCATATCGATGCGTTCAGTTACCCCTTGCTCGTATCGACCTAGGCCAAATTGCTGCCAATTATGTCTGTGGAAATAGCGAGAGGGAAAACCCTCCATCCTTTCGATATTGGCAAGGACTGGATGCTTAGGTTCTAGTATGGTGGTAGGACTAGAAGATGACTCTATTCCCCCATATACAAAATTAATGGAATTTGGCATAGAACCCATGTTATAAACCGATCCAATGGATAAATGTTGGTCATGTGGACGACCAAAATCTTTAACTTTTTGCACATTGAACGGTGTGATGTGGACATCTTGAATGGCATACTCACCAATACCTGCATCGGTGAGATGGACCTTGACTTGGGAGGGAGATGGACTAGATGATGGAATAGAAGAATGTGGGATAGAAGAATTGGAAGGATTTGGTTGGGTTGATGCTTCACTAACTTGTGAAACATCACCTGGTGATGGTTGGGAAGATGGAGGAATAATAGGTGATGTTGAAGAAGGTGTAGAAGAAGGGGGTAATGACGTGGAAAGAGATGATTGGTCATGGCCACATGTGCATGTGGTCACTGATGAAGAAGAAGGAAGATTAGGAGATGAAGAAAGTGGTGAATGAGATGGAATAGCGGAAGAGGAAGATGGTTGCGATATGATGGGTAGCTCCTCAAGAATGGGAGCTTTAGAAGAAGATGGTATAGAAGAAGTAGATGGGGTCAAGAAAAGATGAGTGGATGGCAACACAATCTCATAAGGATTTGAGACATAGTTGCAATGTTTGAAGGGTTCAATGTCAGCGGGTACACAATGAACTCGTCCCTCATATACATACTTCGAGACATTGATGCAAGTATAGAAGGGACACATCTCATCTCCCTAAGCCAAGGCCGTCCAAGCAATACATTGTATGCCATGGACCCTTCCAAGATGTGAAACAAGGTATGCAAAGTTCGGGCCCCTACCTCAATGGGCAAGATAACCGTGCCAACCGTGGAAGATAAAGCATCATTGAATGCTTTAAGAGTAAAAGTCGACTTTGTGATAAGGGATGGCGATAGCTTTAGATGACTCAACGCCGATGTTGTAATGATATTGATTGAGGAACCGGTGTCAATTAAGACTCTCTTGAATGGCTTGTTATCGATCTTGGCCATGATATGTAGTGGAGGATCTATACTTTCTGTTGACATAGGTTTGATTTCAAAATCATAGAAAGTGATGGAGGGCTCCATGCATGTTTGAATACTCCCCACAAAGTTGTTGAAGGCATTAGTATCTTGAGTTTGAAGCTCGATTGACTTTAATATTTCCATTAATGCCTCTCTATGCGGGGGAGATTGTTGAATGAGGTCATAGATCGATAACTTGGCAGAAGCCATTTTTAAAGCTGGTAGTTAACCGGCTACTCAATGACATGATGGGTCGTTGGCGTTGAGTAGAATGATTTAGCGGTTGTTGAGAAGTACTAGCACGTCGTTGGGTCACTGTTACCCGAGGTGGACTGGGGGTTTGTACAGGTGGTTCACCCTGATTTGGTTGGTTCGCCCTTTGACCCCGGGTTACTACGTTAATAGTACCCACAAAACCTTGGTATTGTTGTACATGGTTGACTTGATTAGGAGGAGTTACCTGAGTTACTCCCCCTGAAGTTGTTGGAGCTTCCTCCCGATGTGGAAGGGGTGTTTGAAATATACCAAGATTTTGATTTTGTTGGGCTAAGGGGCTATCCAATTTAATGGCTCCAATCTCAATAAGATCTTGGATCACATGTTTGAAAGCTGTACAATTATTGATATCGTGCCCATTTTGCCTATGATAAGGACAAAATAGGTACTCCTTGTAATACTTTCCCCTTCTAGATGGTTCTAAAGGTTTAAACTCAGGTAAAGTTAACCGATTTGTGCTATATAACTTATTGAATATGACCGCATATGGTTCATCTAAAGGTGTGAACTGTCGCTTGGGACGATTATTTTGCCAAGGTCGAGTTTCCATGGTTGGCCCAGTATTGGGAGTCGGTTGAGTAGGGGCGGGTACCGCATGATAAGCAATTGGTTGCGGTTGACTTTGCATTACTTGTTGTTGTTGAGCCATTACGGGCTGACTCGCCACCACTTGATTAACTTGGTTAACATTTGAGGCCGTACTAGCTTGTGTTTGTTTGTTTTGGCCATAATTATTATTTCGTTGTTGGCCCTTTTGTTGCCATTCTTTTCTACGGGGTTTTAAAACACCCTCTTGGACTTTAATGTCTTCTATGATACTTGCTTGGGCCAAAGCCTCTTCAAAAGTCCTGTATTGTTGTAATTGGAGTAACCAAGAGATAGGTTTTAGACAACTCTGGGTGAACATTTTGGTTAACTCCTCCATTGGTAGGGAGAATGGCAGTTTATTAATGATAGCCCTCCAACGGTTTCCAAAGTCATAAACAGTCTCATCGTCATGTTGCTTGAGCTTGTATAAGTCGGACAATGAAACTTTCCTTTGTACATTTAGGGAGAATCGTTCTAAAAATAGATTAATCAATTGCTCGTAAGCATAAATGCTATGGTGAGCTAAATGATTGTACCATTGTACAACATCTCCTCCTAATGTCTGAGGAAAATTTCTGAGCATAAGAGCGTCATTATTTTGGATTCTAAAGCAGGCATGCATGAATGAGCTCACATGTTCATGAGGATCCTCAGTTCCTCAAAATTTGTCAAACTTCGGTAATGTGAAATCAGTCGGATATGGCGGTGAAGGTACCGAAGGATGAATTGGTTGATTGATCAACGACCTTAGCGTAGGTTTCTGACTAGATGAGCCAGGCATGTTGAGCATAAGGTTGTCAATCTGTTGTTGCATAGCATGGAGTCGAGAATCTTCATGAAAATTTTGACTCGTTTGATGATTATGATGATGCAATGGAGGAGTGGAAAAATGATGAGATGGGATGAAATTGCCTGGATTAGGCGGTGTGGAATGGACAGGTTGTTGGTATGGATGATACCGAAAAGAAGGTGATTGGGGTGGATGATGAACTGGACTGGGTTGGGAGAAAGGTGGGGTAGGAATGGACACCACCGAAGATTGGGGTACCCAGGTGGGGCCTGAGCTAAGAAAAGTTGGCTGGGTAGAAATTGGTTGGGGTGTAGGATTTACTACGACAGGTGGTTGAGCATTTTGTTGTTGTTGTTGCTGAAGCAACTTGTCGAGGTACTCCCTAACCTTATTAATCTCTAACCCAAGGGAGGTGGGATGATTGGATGAAGGTGGAGGGCAGGCTGCCATGGTAGTCACAGGAGACTGCATAGCAGGGGCAATGAAGGTGGCTGAAGTAGGCGGTACCTGGGAAGAAATAGTAGACTGTGCCCCAGGTAGGGTGAAACCATAAATGGTTTGGGAAGAAGAGGGTTGAAATTGGTCATGGCTAGAGGAGGTTCCACCAGCCTCATAGAGAGAATTGGTGTACACCGGGGTAAATGGAGGAGAAAGTGGTCGGGAAGACACTACATTTGTCTCCAAAGGAGGACAATTGAGCATCCGGGAAGATGTTGGAGATGAAGCCGGCTGAGCGGATACAACATTAGCCTCAAAAAAAGGGTTAGTGTAGACTCGAGTGAAACCAAGCGGGTATGGTTGATGCAATATCCTGCTGAAAAATAGAATCTTGCATAGGGGAATCTTGGATTGGCTCAAGGACATAGCCAGTGCCATCTCTTAAGTGAGTTTGCACTTGGGCCATATCAATGTGGGTAATATGACAGGAATTGTCTTCCTCCATGGGCATGGCCATGTGATAGACGGTAGAAGGACGTGAAAGACCTGCGAGCGAACCTGCTTGAAATTCACTAGGATAAGTGGCTATGTTGGTGATGGGGATATTCTGTGAATTATTCATTTGATTATTTAGATTTAACATTTTAGATTGATTCCTTGTTAAGACCATGAAGCAATAAATCTAAACAAATTTAGAAAAGAAGAATGCAAAACTGGAATGATAAATTTACACTAAAGAAATTATCAGAAAACAGTCACAACCTAGGTTTCAACCAATGTGTCTTACCTGCGGTTAATTAATTATTTTCTGATCTTAATCTGTAGTAAATTTTAAGTGTCCGGTTTATGAGTTTTGCATGTGATCTAATCTTGAATTATTCACAAAAAAAGGTAAAAACTATGGCTAGGAAAGGACAACGAGATTCTTACTGGGTGATGAAATCCAGACAAGTTTGCTCGGGGGTGACCTATGGTGTCTAAGGCAGAAGTTTAATGGATGGAGATGAATTCCACCGTCACTAAACTTCAAGCAATACCTGGTGATGAAATCCAGATATTACTTTTTTAAATGCAATATGAAATGCAATGAATTTTATTTTAAGTGTTTTAGTTGTCTAATGTATACATACAAAGCTATAAATCAAAAGTTCTAATGATCTAAGCAAGAGGCTACCGAAAACATGCCATTTCCTCCGAAGAAGTGGAGTACACCGTTTAAAACCCCCGCCTACCAATGATATCAGATATCAAAGGAGCAACCGGAAGGTTCGTCCACTTCTCTCGCCTGGAATCACCCAATGGCAGGAGTACTATTGACATCCAATCAATAGTCCTACTTAGATAATTAAAACAAATAATTCGTAGCTATTCTAATATGCAGCTAGGTATGCAATTTTTTTTTTTTTAATGCAAGCAACAATCAATAATGCAATGCAAAAAAAAAAAATGTAATTAAAAATAACTATTCTTTTCCAGATTACTTAGTTTTTGTTCATTTTAAAGCAATGATCTGAAAAAGAAACAGAATACATCAGAAAAACCAAAAACGTAAAAAGTACGATAAAAGAAAAACGCACTTACTCGGAAGCCTACGCTTTTCTGTAAAGCGACTTCAAACGCCCAAGGGAGTCCGCACGAGCTGAAACGCACCTCTGCGTTTCGTATTGGACTTCCAGACGCCGCTCTGCGTCTGCTATGTTTTTTGCAAGCTCAGAAACCCTAGTTCGCTGGAACAACGAATTTCATGATTTCTGGAACCTGCAAAATAAAATAGAAAACAGGAATAGATTAATAAAGCAAGTATTAAAAACATGAAACCCTAGGGGGTCCCACCGTGATCGCCATTTGTAGATTAAAAATACAACGCCAAACAAAAGATAAAACCACAATAATGGAATACAGAAAAGTTGCACAAAACAAACAATTTTTATTAATCGATGGAGTTTAAAAACTCCTTTTGAGTACAACGAGGCTCGTAACCCTTTTTGTGATACACAAATTACAATTTGTGCTAGGGTTCTCCGAAACCCTAGGCGGCATAAAGTGGTGGCATTTTCGAAGACGTATCCTTAATCCCAACAAAGTGAGTGGGCTTTGTTGTATCCTGTAGCTCGGACCACTCCAGCTTAAACAACTGCTATCAACACACCAGATCTGCCATTAAAATCCTGCACACATTAACACTATCAAGGAGTTAGAAATTAATAAGAGGGCTCCACCGTGTGAGCCCTCGAAACAATTTAAAACCCTAGAAAAATAGAATGCAGGAGTTCAACAACAGATTAATAAAAGAAAAGAAGTTACTTGCTTTAAACTGATTTATACTTGTTCTCTGTTAACGCGGCTAGACCAGGCGGCACCTGGAAGTAATGTGGCTGTCAAATCGGTTGCAGAAGGCGCCCTGGTGCACTCGTCGAACGCCCGCGTGCTTCTGGATCAAGGTTTCGGACGTCGGTCTGAGTCTGTGGCTGCGGCCCCACTCCCGCGGGCACTTGCGACAAGAATGGGGGATTCTGCAGAATGTTGCAGAAGAGATGGCGGCGAAGTTGGCGACGGATGCGGCGATGGATGCGGCGAAAAGGGGCGGCGATGGATGGCTGAAGAGATAGATGAAATAGAAGAGATAGGTCCAAAAGATAGCAAAGATAGCCAAGATAGAAGATAGGGTTTGAGCCATCAAGGTGACTCAATTTATAATCTACTCTTAGGGCACACTTTAGGGTTTTAACGACACTTTGAACGTGTGGCTAAGATTAAAGTGGATCCAAGGGTAGAGAATAAATCTAGGTTGTGAAACGGATTAAGATGGATGGACGGATGAGATTAAATGAAGGATGGACGGCTTAGATTAAATCACTTAAACTATATTTATATATATATATATATTAAAATATATTAAAATATTAAAATATATATATAAATATTAATTTAAATAAATTTGGGGATGAAAAATGGCGGGAAAGGTGAAATTGGGCCAAATAATGGCGGGAAGGTGTGGATTTGGGCCAAATAATGGCGGGAAGATGTGGATTTGGGCCAAATAATGGCGGGAAGGATGGATGATTGACACGTGGCTGACAGGAAGGTATAGATGACTTACAAGTGGCTGGATTTTGGTGTCTACAAAAATATTATGGAGTTGTCATTATTGGCTAAGCTAGATTACCTATAAAGAGTCTTGTGAAGCAAGGGGTGATCAAGCTCCAATACCTAGGCCTCGAACAACACTCGTATATGGAATTGAACTTCCACGTATCTTTGGGTATATCAAAAGACACCCTAGGATTAGGAGACACCTTTAGCCCTAGGAAGATTTTTTATTGTGTATTTTCTATAGTGCATCGAGCACAACACTCGAGAAGATCATTATTAGAAACTTTCTAATTAAAATAAGCATGTTCACATAAATATTGCAATAAAAACAAAAAATATTGCAATACGAAATGTAAATGCAAAAATATGTTAATCTCACAAATCACAACACAAAATCGCAAGTCTCTTCGAGGGGCAACCTCCTTCAATACTTTCATTCAATATGCAAAAAGATACATTTTTTTATGGACCCTTGTATTTTAAAGATAAACTTCATGCAACCCTAACCTAATGCTCAAGAGTTGGCTTACATGCAAAGTGCCACTCGAGCTAAAATATTCTACCAAATAAATGGTTACATTCTTGATAATAGTTACATGAAATAACCCCACATGTCTAGGAGCCTCAACTACCATATATCATTACCAAATATCATTATAAAGGGATCCCCATGTTTGAAAGGGGTCATTACATATTAATATGATAACTCTATAATAATGTTAGGATGAGATCCTAACATAACCTTCCCCTTCAAAAATATTTTTCCTTAAAGCTAGATATGAAGAAACTGATGTTGTAGCTACTAGAGAGACTCCCAAACATCTTCAGGTTTTAATCCACACCATTAAACAAGAACCTCAATGATGATAATGCCTTTAAGGGTGTGTAATTTTTGGTTCAAAATTTTTTCAAGCTCAAGCAAAATGGAACCTTCTTCATCTAGTTCTGGTAAAGTGTATTGAACCTGTATCTTATTACCCACAACCTTCTTGAGAGAGGATACATGAAATATTATATGGAGCTTTGACATAGTCCAAAGGGTCAATTTGTAGGTCGTAGAACCAATCCATTGTAATACATGGTAGGGTCAATTTTTGGCATCTATAGAGCCAGAGTGATTATTGTTTATAGGGTGACAAGTAAAGAAAATTTATATCTTCTACTTTAAAGTCGCACTCACAATAATTTTGATCGGCTTACTGATGTATATGGTTATGGGCTAATTTTATATTTATCTTTAGTTGATAAAGAATTGTGACATGCTAGCTGAATGTAGTGTCAACAATGTGAACCTTGGAGCTTCCTAGAATGTAGGAGGGTGTTGATGGAGGATGATCATATACTACTTCAAAACTGATAACCTTGGTCATGGTGTGAATTGAAGTATTATACCACCATTCGATCAAGGGAAGACACTTCCCTCGTTATGCAAGATGTTCAAAGGAAAAGCAATGAAGATAGATCTCTACGAATCTGTTAACAATTTTTATTTGGCCATCCATTTGTGGATGATAGGCAAAATTCATTTTAAGTTGATTTCCTTGCAACTTAAACAATTCTTTCCAAAAATGACTAGTAAAGGTAGGGTCTCTATTAAACACAATATATGTTGGTATGCCATGAAGGCAAAATATGGAGTTTAGAAAAATTTAGGCTATTATTGATAATGTGTAAATATGGGACAAGGAACAAAAATAACCATACTTTTTGAGACGATCTACTACCACCAGAATAATTGATTTTCCTCTTGACTTGTTCTATGGAAATATTTGTCCACACTTGTTCTATAATTGGCAAGGGATGAAGAGTTCCATGGGATTACACTATTTATCCTTTCATTCTCTAGAACATGTCACACTCAACCATAAAATTTGAATATCCTTCTTCATTCCTTTATAGAAAGTATACTTAATCCTTTTATAAGTCTTTACAAACCCATAATATCTCACGGTTGGTGAGGCATGCATTTCTTTCAAGATGAATTCTTGTAGTTGTGAATTTTGGTGAATAACAATATGGTCAAGATATCTTAATTCTTGTCCATACCAAGGTATCTGAGCATAATTTATGCTCTATTTGAAGTTTAGTGATCAAATTTTAAATCCTAAGTCCTTGGTCATGTCCTCTTTGAGAGAATTAATCCATTGAGGTATGGAAGAAGAGATAACATTTAACATACTTTGATCCTCAAATTTTCAAGAGAGTGCATCAACCATGATGTTCTCCTTTCCTTTTTATATGTAATTTCATAATCATGTCCCTTTAATTTAGAGATGCACTTCTATTGTTTAGGTGTGGCGATCGATTGTTCTAGGAAGTACTTGAGACATTGATGGTCTATTTTGATCAAAAAATTATGCCCAATGAGATAGGGCCTCCAATGATTAAGTACATGCAACATAGCTAGCATATCCTTTGCATAAGTATATTTACCTAAAATTTGGCCTAAAAATGCTTTTCTGGTGAAGACCAATGGTCTTCCCTCTTGCATCAACACAATCCATATGCCATTTTTCAAAGTATAACTTTCAATTACAAAAGATTTTAAAAAATTAGACATTACTAACACTGGGGTGGTTGTCATGGCTTGCTTTAATTCAAATAAAGCCTTCTCATCCAGGTCTAACCAAGGAAAATAATTCTCTTTTAACATGGTAGTTAAATGAGTTGTTATATTTCTATAGTTTTAGACAAATTTACAAAAATATCATATGAGCCCCCAAAATCCTTGAAGTCCCTTGAGAGTGTGAGGCTTTAGCCAATATTGAATAGCTTGAATCTTTTTAGGGTCAACTTTAACTCCATATTTTGTGACAATGTGATCCAAGTACTCCACTTTATCATTCTAAAAGAACACACCTCTTGGCATAAAGTTTATTCTAAGAGGAAATCTATAGAGTGATCCAAATGTATGAGGTGCTCCTCCCAAGAGTGACTATAAATCAAAATATCATCAAAGAAGACTATAATAAATTTTTGAAGGAATGGACAAAAGACATTATTCATGAGGCTCTAAAATGTGGATGGTGCATTCATTAGGCCAAATGGCATGACCAAAAATTTATAATGGCTCTCATGAGTTCTAAATTTTATTTCGAGGATATCTTCCTCCTTGAGCCTTATCTAATGATAGCTTGAACGAAGATCCAACCTGAAGAAAAATAATACACCATGTAGCTCATCCAAAAATTCATTGACTATTGGGATAGAAAATTTAGCCTTAATAGTGAGCTTATTGAGCTTATAAAAATTTATACACAACCACCATGACCTATATTTTTTTATAACCAATAGTACTGGAGGAGAATAAGGACTATTACTAGATTTAATGACCCCTACTTATAGCAATTATTGTAACAATTTCTCAATTTTTGACTTAAGGGTGTATGGGTACCGGTAAGGTCTAATGTTAGGTGGCACGTTATTAGGTACCGATGGTATTGCATGATCATGGGAATGACATGGAGGTAATTCTATCGATTCTATAAAAACAACATCATGATTAGGTAAAATGAGTTGTAAATTTTCTTGGGGATTGTCAGCATTTAAATTTTACGATTGAATTGTATATATTTGAGATACTACCCCATGCTAAGATTTTTTTAACAACTTCTCCATACGACTTAAACACATAATATCTGGAGATCCTACCAGTGAACCATGGAGGGTATAGGACTTACCATTATGTGATAACTACATTCATAATTATGTAAATTTCTAGGCTATTGTTCCCAAGGTACCTAGCCATTGAGCTCATAACACAACATCACATCCTCCTAGTTGAAGAGTAAACATATCGAATTTGAGTTCATGGTCCCCTATCTTCAACTTAACATTATGGTATTTGTCCTTACAAGGTAATGTTTTGCCATTTTCCACCATAATCTCAAAGGAGTTGCAAGCATGTATGTAACAATTTACTTGATTGGCTACTCAAGGATCAATAAAATTATGTGTATTACCTAAATCAATGATAATTATAATACATTACCCTTTGAATAATCCTACTACCTTCATCATCTGAGGGGTAGAACTTCCTACAAGTGCATGTACATAGATTTCTGACTATGGTTCTTCTTGTGTTTCATCCTCATCCTTAAGTTGTTCCTTTGGTGGTTCTACTTCTTCATAAAGTTATTTATTGCTTACTAATTCCTCTACATCCAAAAAAAATAACTTATTTAGGTGCATGTATGCCTTGGTGAATACTTCTCATTACAATTATAACATAAGCCTTATGCTCAATGGGTATTTATTTCTTTTGTAGTCAAACGCTTGAATGGAGTAGACTTATTACCAATATTTGGGATGAACTTGGAATGAAATGTAGTTTTGGCCTATAGATGGTCTCCTTTGAGGTCATTTTTTTCTTTTGCTAATCTCGCCAATCCTAAGGCTTGCATCATAGACTATGGTTTAAACATTTTTACCTCAGCCTTGATATCATCTTTCAATCCATTGATAAAACAACTTTGAAAAATCCTTCATTCAACCCCTTTGTCCTATTAGCCAGTTTCTCAAATTAGTTCTAATATTCATGGATAATAGAGGTTTGTTTCAATCTGGTCAAGGTTCTTGTAAAGTCCTCATACTCACTAGGGCCAAAATGAGTGACTAATTTTGACTCAAAATATTCCCAAGAAGGGTCTAGAGTTGTGTTTTGTAACAATTGATACCATCGTAAGGCTTCAGATTCATAGTTGAAAGATGCTATGGTGACCCACAAATATTTAGGTACATTATGAATTTTGAATAATTGATCTACTCGACATAACCACCCATCAACATCATTTCCATTGAACTTAGAAAATTCTAATTTAGGCAACTTAAATGGGGTATATGTATCAAAAAGAGAATGATAGCCTTATTTCTTCTAATGGACTTCCTTCTCTTTATTGCTTGAACGACCACCTAATTTTTTAGTGTTAATATGCTCAAACACCTTTGGGGCTTCCCTTAATCAGTCTTCAACCTTTAGGAATTTTTTTTCAAATTTAGCTTTCAATCTAATTTGTCATTTCTCATAAGTGATACTTGATCTATCATTTGTTCAAGTTCATTTCTAAGGTTAGTGAGTGTGATACTCGCTCCAAAAATTTGCTTTGTTCTAACTCCTTGTGCTCCTCTATTCCTCCAACTCATTTTGCCTTACTAAAAATCGAAGTGTTGTTTCAAAAATTACTATTTTTAGTAATGGACTAGAAAAAGTGTTTGGTTGTTATATATCAAAATGACTAGCTTGAAGAGATGAATACAATGGACTAGGTCTCATAATGATATTTTTTGACACCCTAGAAAAATTTCATAGAGGCTATATACCAAAATGATCAGCTTGACAAGATGATCGCAATGGGATATATCCCACGATACTATTTTTGGTACCCTAGATCTTTTTGGGGGCAGAGTTATCTTCAAGTGTTAATAGTTTTTCTCCTGGAGTCTTGGTTCACAAAAAAATTAACTTTGTCTGACAACCCCTTAGTAGACTGCACTGTCTGTTATTAACTTTGTTTTGTTCTATTATTGACATTACAGCTCACTATCTATGACAACTATCTCGTTTGACTCTATTACTGATAAATTCCCTATCTATTATGATTCTTGAATGTTATAGGTAACTGAAACTAATGTTGGCAGACTCAATCTTGACTATTATTAGTTGTTATCCAACTGTTACTGAAAAACCCTATTGTGACTATTATTCTCATCACCAGTTTTTTTGTTGACTATTTATGTCCAATTATATCTAGGATAGTGTAGTCTTCTTAATATGCTTATTTTTTTGTGATGTAGTTTTTTTACATGCTAAATAAACAAAAATAGGGTAATCTTAGGTAGGTTGTGTGTACTACATATAGACCCTGTGTTATATCATAATGACAAATTATAGTGCTCAGCCCAATAATTCAAGCCACTACTCAAGGAGGATTCCACACATACCCTTGAGCACACTACCTACCTCTATGATAGTATAGGATGGTGATCTTCCTAGATGTTGTGTCTGGTACATTATGGAGAATATATGGTCAAAAATATTCCTAGGGCTAAAGGTTTCTCCTAATCTTGGGGTCTCTTAATATACTTAAAGATATGTGTGAACTCAATTCCATATACGAGTGTTGTTTGATGCCTGGGTATTGGAGTTTGATTGCCCCTCACTTCACTAGATAATTTATGAGCAATCTAGTTTAGCCAATAAAAACTCCTTTGTGATATTTTAAAACACTCAACATAGGGTTTCTAATCTAATAAACTAATACAAAAAAGGGTTTGATATTTTTTTTAATAAGGAAATAGACCAAAAATTGAAAACATAAAATTATAACTAATAATCAAAATGGTAAGGCAAGAACTATCATAGTTAAAATGAAACATGGCCCTAGAAAGTGCTCTGATACCACTTGTTAGGAACCTTCTAATTAAAATAAGCACATTCACATAAATATTACAATAAAAGCAAAAATTCATGAAAGAACAAAATATTGCAATACAAAATGTAAATGCAAAAATATAATAATCTCACAAATCACAACACAAAATTGTGGGCCTCTTCGAGGGGGCAACCTCCTTTAATACTTTCATTCAATATGCAAAAAGATACATTCATTTATGGACCCTTATATTTTAAATATGGGCTTCATGCAACCCTAACCTAATGCTCAACAATTTGCTTACATGCAAAGTGCCACTCGATCTAGAATCTTCTAGCAAATAAATAATTACATTCTTGATCACAATTACATGAAATGGCTCGACTTATCTAGATGTCTCAAAGACCACATATCATTACAAAATATTATAAAATATTATTATAATGGGGTTTCCACATTGAAAAGGGGTTATTACATAATAATATGATAATTACATAATAATGTTATAACAAGGTCTTAATAATCACTCTCATACTGTCAAAGAGGTAGGTAGTGTGCTCAAGGGTATGCATGGAATCCTCCTTGAGTAGTGGCCTAAAATATTGGTTCAATAATTATTGTTTGTTACTATGCGATATAATAAAGGACTATGGACAATACATACACCCTGGCTTAGAGTACCTTAATTCTATTTATTCTAAATGCCAAAAAACTACCACAAAAATTGAGCATATTGAGGAGACTACACTATCTAAAAATTGACTAAACAAAAACAAATGAAAGAAAAATTAGTGGTGAGAATAACAATCACAATAGGATATATTAGTAATAGTTGGGCATCAGTCAGTAACATTCCAAACAAAGTTTGATCCTGCAATCATTAGTTATAAAGTCAGTAAAAGTTAAGACAAGGTCTATTAGTAACAATTAGGTATCAATCAAAATAATCTAGATAGAGTTGGCCATGCAGTTACCAATTACAAGTTTGTAACTGTTGGAAATATGAGCAAGATTTGTTGTCATTGATGTCAAGAGTTGTCAAGAGTTTGTTGGTTAAGTTTCATCATCATTAATGTCACCAGGTGGTTTTTCCAAAAGGCAAGGAAGAGGTTTAAAGGAATAGGATATAATATTTATTTTTAATATTATATGCCTAAGGAGGCCTAAAAGGTTGAAGACCCAAGGAAGGAGAAGCAGGTTTAAAAGGCAATAATAATATTATAATATTTAATATTATAATATTCCAAGGTTACAGGTTGAAATGAAGAGAACAGGTCCAAGGAGTAATTAAAAATAATTTATTCCTCAAAAGACCCTTTGAGCAGTTTGCAAAATATTTAATTTAATTTATTTAAATTTAAATATTTTAACCTAAAGGTTAAAATTTAAATTTAAAATAAATTTGGGTGCCAAAGTTAAAGATTATAAAGTAATTTATTAATTCAAATTTTAAATTCAAATTTTTAATTAAAAGGCCGACATCGAAGCGCATAAGCCAAAGCATATATAAAGGGGGACTTAATATTTTAATTAAGTCATCCATGCATAATTCGATAGCCCAAAGTCTAAGAAAATCGTGCATTGTTTGTGGTGAGAAAGAAAGGATTTCGTGTGATTAAAAGCTTTGGAGGGCAGGCACAGGTTTAAATGCATGTGGCACATTTAGTGCATACCCAAAGTACTAGTTAGCGCAGTTGTTGACCAAGGCAGAGTTAAGATGTTTGAAAGGCATAGGTTGAGGTTTCAAATCCCTGCACGTTCATTTTGGTAAGGTAGAGTGTTGAGTTTTTTTGTTTGCCAAAAATTAGGAGGCAACAAGGAAGAGTGCCTAAGTGTTTAGGCCTGTGTGGGCATATAGCCCAACGACCACCTAGCCTTAGTTAGAGCATAGCGACTACAGCAAGGTTACGGGTTCAAAGCATAGCCAAGGCTAGTGCTATCCATTTTGCACATGGGCCAAGGTACAAGGTATGCAATTAAAATTTTTGTTTAATTTTTAATAGCACCAAGGTTGTGGAGTGCTTTAAGGCCACGTGAGTTTAGGTAGTGCCTTGGAAAGTAGGGAGTCATAAGGTATTTGATAGTTTACATTATTTTGTGCTTTGAAAAATTAAATAAGGGTTGGAGCTATAAGGGTATTTGATATGTTATATTATTTTGTGATTTGAAAATTAAATAGAGGTTGGAGTAATAAGGGTTAATCAAGGGATTAATTCTTATAGGTTGAAAATTATCATTGGGAGTTTATAAAGTGATTGTGAAAGAACTTGGTCTTCTATAAATTGATTAATTTGGAGTTGATAAAGAAAATTTGATTTCTATGTGTTGAGAAATATTTTTGATAAGTTTGGAGATAATAAGGTGTACTTGAGTCTTGCTTATTTTTGTATGGTGAAATAATTTTGAGGGAAATAATTGAGTGAAGATTTTTGATATCTAACCATTGAGATTGGCAAGAGTTGATTGTGATTGAGACAGGTTTTGAGGTCAAATCTTCATCAAAACAAAAGGTATGGGCACATCTTCCTTGTGAGTGAAATATTGTTGGGTTGGATGTTGTGAAATGCAAATTTGGAGTGAAAAGGTTTGTTTGATAAGCATTGTTGAGTGAGTTTTCATGTGCATGATTGGTGAATGTTTGTGAGAATATTTGAGTGTGAAATTGAGAACTATCTTGAACTAGGGTTTGTGAAAGATCATGAGTATCATTGTTATGTGATATTGTTTGATAAGAATTGTTGGAAATATTTGAGTAAGCTTTCATGTGTTTGGTTAGGGTTTGTAAGCAAGTTGTGTTTCATTGAGTTGAGTGAAGTTGGATGAGCATTATTGATTGAATGCATTGGAGTGATAGTTCAAGTTCTATGAAACAAATTGTTCTTTATTTCTGAATTGATTTGAAGGAAAGTTTGAAAGTGATTGAGTTTTTTGTGAGTGTGAAACATATTGAGTCTCTAATCATTCTCTATATGTTTCTATGGGTTAAACAAGATTCTAAGTGAAACTTGTTTATGATATTGAAGAGGTTTTCTAAAAGAGATTAAGCTGAGTTTTGTATGCAAGTTTTGCAATTGATTTGAATAAGCTTTTGTGAAAGCTAGTGGACAGATTTGAGTAAGTCCTAGAGGGGACTTAAGGACAGATTTGTGTGAGCTTTTGTGAAAGCTTACAAATAGATTTGAGGTAAGTCTTGGTGAAGACTTGTTGAGCAGATTGGACAAGTTCTAGTGAGGACTTGTTGAGCAGATTTGAGATAGAGATTGAGCATATTTGTGCTAGACCGAAGGACTGTGTTTAGTATAGATTTGAGATAGAGATTGAGAAGATTTGTGCTAGATCGAAGGATTGTGTTTAGTGCAGATTTGAGATAGATATTGAGCAGATTTATGTGATACCAAAGGACAGTGTTTAGTGTAGATTTGAGATAGATATTGAGAAGATTTGTGCTAGACCGAAGGATAGTGTTTAGTGTATATTTGAGATAGAGATTGAGTAAATTTGTGCTAGACCGAAGGATAGTGTTTAGTGCATATTTGAGATAGATATTGAGCAGATTTGTGCTAGATCGAAGGACAGTGTTTAGTGTAGATTTGAGATAGAGTTGAGAGTAATCTTTGGAGGTGATAGAGCAGAGGATAATAGTCTCTAGTGGATAGAGATCCATTAGCTAGGGTAGTGAGGACATAGGTCTTCTGAGTGAGGATAGAGGTCTTCTATGGAGAGAGATCCACAAGCTAGTGCAGTGGAGGCAGTAGTCTTCTAGAAGATCACCAACCAGAGTAAAGGAGGAGTTCTTCTATATATAGATATCCATGAACTTGATTAGGGGATTGGTGTCTCCTTTGGACAGAGGTCCATAAATATTGTAATAGGGAAGGATTCCCAAGATATTTGTTGAGAAAATTTTAGTGAAATATTTTCTCCGTGGATGTAGCCCACATTGGGTGAACCACATTAAATTGGTGTCTCTATTGTGTGTGGTGATTTATGCATTGCTTTGATTACTAATGTTGATATTGCCATTGATATATTACATAATATTGTTTGGGAAAGAAAAGTAAAAAGTGGTCTTATACTATTCACCCCCTCTCAATATAAGCTTGTGTTCTTCAATTGGTATCAGAGTGGGTTCCTTCGAAAGAGTTTAATAGCTTGAAGGAAAATATTACAAGAACACAGATGGATTCTTAGAGTGGATCTTTAGAGAATAAGGCACCATTGTTTGATGGGAACAATTATGCATTATGAAGTGTGAGAATGAAGATTTACCTAATGGCACTAGGAAATGATATATGGCAAGCAGTTGAGGATGGGTACATACCGCTAGCTACTCCACCTATAGATAAATATTGTAAGCTCCTACAACTAAATAATTCAAAGGCAATGAATGGAATTTTAAATGGTTTGCATGAATCAAAGTTTGTAAAAGTTATGCATTGCACATCAGCAAAAGAGATTTGGGATAAGTTGAAAAATATATATGAGGGAGACAAAAAGGTCAAGATGGCAAAATTGCAAAATCACAAGAAAACATTTGAAGACCTAAAGATGAAGGATGAGGAAAACATTGCTACATACCTACTTCATGTGGATGAGGTTGTTAACTCCATGCAAGGACTTGGGTTTAAAGTGGAAGAAACAGATGTTTGTCAAAAAAATTTAAGGTCACTCCCTAAGAGGTATAGTGAAAATATTTCATCCATAGAAGAGTCAAAAGATATTGAACTTTTGAAAAGGGATGAGTTACATGGAATTCTCATAACTTTTGAGATGAGAATAAAAGAAGAGTCTATTCCCCATAAAGAAGCAGCCTTCAAAGTCACAAAGAAGACAAAGGGTAAGAAGTCGAATTCAAGTAATGAGGTATCCAGTGATGAAGAAGCAAACTATGGTAGAAGGAACAAGGACACAAGAAAGTATAAAGGTACAAAATCAGTTAAGTGTTTTAAATGTGGAAAATATGGTCACTATGCAACTGATTGTCCAGAAGCTAGAAATAGCAATGGTGATGAGAAATAGGATCATAAGAACAAGGAAGCAAGAAAATACAAGTATCAAAATAGAAGCAGGGATGGACAAAGCAAGCAAGGAAAGAAGTTTTTCCAAAGGTATAAGAAGAGTTTTTATGCAGATAAGGTAGGTAAGAGTTCTAGTGATAGTGATGGAAGGTCCTCATATAATGAAGAAGAAGAAATTCTATTTCTGACAGTAGAAAAAGAAGATGTTAAGAAAAAGGTAAAGAGAGGTCCAATAATTCTCAAGTATTTTAGGTGTGGTAACTTTGGTCATCTTGAAGATAGTTGTACAAGGAATGGATTCAGTTTTAGTGAAGATGAATATGAAGATGCTCTTGAAGGTCCAAAAGAAGAAAGTCTACTTTTGGCAATAGAAGAAGAAGGAAATGCTCCTATTGAAGATGAATCAGAAAGGAATGAAGATGATCCTAAAGGTAAAGGAATAGAGGTAGAATCAGAGGAAGGAGAAGTTGATCTTGAGGGTGAGCTTATTTCTGCCCTTGATGCATTAAGAAAGGTAAGAAAGTAGAACTCAAAACTCAAGCTTCAATTTCAAGAATGTGATGAAGAGAAAGGAAAGCTTATAGAAGATCTAACCAACTCAATAGCTAAGACAAGGAAATTTAAAGAGAGGTTAGAGGCAAAGGTTTTAGAATGTGAAATATTAGAGCATGAGGTAGCTTCACTAAGGAAGGAAGTAAAAGAGTCTAAAGACAAGCTACACAGGTTTGGGAGAAGCTCAAAGAACTTGGATAATATTATCAAGGTACAAAGATCTTCATCAAACAAGATAGGACTTGGTTTTGAAGAAGAATATAGAGGACAAGGAGAGGATTCAATCTCAAGCTCCAAAGAAGAAGAAGCTTTAGAAGAAGAGAGTGTAAGAGAGAGTGAGAATTTTGAGGATAAGTTGGACAATAGAAAGTTCAACAAGGAAAGGAACAATGCACAAATGAGGAACAGATGGAATAGGAAACAACATAGGGTAGAAGAGACTAAGAGACCAATGGGTTCAAGGCAAGGTTTCTTCAATGGATATTGCTTCTCATGTCATAGGTTTGGGCACAAGGCTACATAATGCAGGACACATGAAAGACAAGAATATGGAAATTTCAGAAATAGGCATCTCTTCCAAGGGTATTGCTACTCTTGTAATCAATTTGGTCATAAGGCAGTTAATTGCAGGGTTCATGATAGGAATGGATATGGCTTCACTAGGAGGAACTACAAGATATTTGCACCTTCAAGGAATCACAATATTAAGTGTTATAAGTGCAATAATATTGGGCATATGGCCAAGTGGTGTAGAGCAAAAATTCCAGAGACAAGCAAGAACAAGAATAGTCAGAGGAATCAACAAGATCAGTTGAGGAAGAAGGTGGACAAAGGTAAATATTAGTGTATATTGGGAGTAGAGATACTCCCTCCCCAAAATTAACCACCTCAAATAAAGGAGTTGGGGGAGGGGCTAAGCTAAGAGTCTTATTCTTAGCCCCAAGCCCCAAAGGTGGCCCTTTGCCATTGATGACAAAGGGGGAGAGATTTGAGTTAGGGGGAGAGCATTCAGTTAGGGGGAGCAGTTTCTCAAGGGGAGCAGAACTGAAAAAGGTAAAAGAAATGGTTAAAGGAAAAAGGGTTGCCATCAATGACAAAGGGGGAGATTGTTGGAAATATGAGCAAGATTTGTTGTCATTGATGTCAAGAGTTATCAAGAGTTTGTTGGTTAAGTTTCATCATCATTAATGTCACCAGGTGGTTTTTCCAAAAGGCAAGGAAGAGGTTTAAAGGAATAGGATATAATATTTATTTTTAATATTATATGCCTAAGGAGGCCTAAAAGGTTGAAGACCCAAGGAAGGAGAAGCAGGTTTAAAAGGCAATAATAATATTATAATATTCCAGGTTATAGGTTGAGATGAAGAGAATAGGTCCAAGGAGTAATTAAAAATAATTTATTCCTCGAAAGACCCTTTGAGCAAGGTTGCAAAATATTTAATTTAATTTATTTAAATTTAAATATTTTAACCTAAAGGTTAAAATTTAAATTTAAAATAAATTTGGGCGCCAAAGTTAAATATTATAAAGTAATTTATTAATTCGAATTTTTAAATTCAAATTTTAAATTAAAAGGTCGACGTCGAAGTGCATAAGCCAAAGCATATATAAAGAGGGACTTAATATTTTAATTAAGTCATCCATGCATAATTCATGAGCCCAAAGTCTAAGAAAATCATGCATTTTTTGTGGTGAGGAAGAAAGGATTTCGTGTGATTAAAAGCTTTGGAGGGCAGGCACATGTTTAAATGCATGTGGTACATTTAGTGCATACCCAAAGCACTGGTTAGCGTAGTTGGTGACCAAGGTAGACTTAAGATGTTTTAAAGGCACAGGTTGAGGTTTCAAATCCCCATGCGTTCATTTTGGTAAGGCAGAGTGTTGAGTTTTTTTGTTCACCAAAAATTTAGAGGCAACAAGGAAGAGTGCCTAAGTGTTTAGGCTTGTGTGGGCGTGTGGCCCAACGGTTGCCTAGCTTCGGCTAGAGCGTAGTGACGAGTAGCGAGGTTGTGGGTTCAAAGCGCAGCCAAGGCTAGCACTATCCATTTTGCATGTGGGCCAAGGTACAAGGTATGCAATTAAAATTTTTGTTTAATTTTTAATAGCGCCAAGGTTGTGGAGCACTTTAAGGCCACGTGAGTTTAGGTAGTGCCTTGGAAAGTAGGGAGTCATAAGGTATTTGATAGTTTACATTATTTTGTGCTTTGAAAAATTAAATAAGGGTTGGAGCTATAAGGGTATTTGATATGTTATATTATTTTGTGATTTGAAAATTAAATAGAGGTTGGAGTAATAAGGGTTAATCAAGGGATTAATTCTTATAGGTTGAAAATTATCATTGGGAGTTTATAAAGTGATTGTGAAAGAACTTGGTCTTCTATAAATTGATTAATTTGGAGTTGATAAAGAAAAATTGATTTCTATGTGTTGAGAAATATTTTTGATAAGTTTGGAGATAATAAGGTGTACTTGAGTCTTGCTTATTTTTGTATGGTGAAATAATTTTGAGGGAAATAATTGAGTGAAGATTTTTTATATCTAACCATTGAGATTGGCAAAGAGGTTGATTGTGATTGAGACAGGTTTTGAGGTCAAATATTCATCAAAACAAAAGGTATGGGTACATCTTCCTTGTGAGTGAAATATTGTTGGGTTGGATGTTGTGAAATGCAAAGTTGGAGTGAAAAGGTTTGTTTGATAAGCATTGTTGAGTGAGTTTTCATATACATGATTGGTGAATGTTTGTGAGAACAATTGAGTGTGAAATTGAGAACTATATTGAACTAGGGTTTGTGAAAGAACATGAGTATCATTGTTATGTGAGATTATTTGATAAGCATTGTTGGAAATATTTGAGTAAGCTTTCATGTGCTTGGTTAGGGTTTGTAATCAAGTTGTGTTTCATTGAGTGAATGGTTGAGTGAAGTTGGATGAGCATTATTGATTGAATGCATTGGAGTGATAGTTCAAGTTATGTGAAACAAATTGTTCTTTATTTCTGAATTGATTTGAAGGAAAGTTTGAAAGTGATTGAGTGTTTTGTGAGTGTGAAACATATTGAGTCTCTAATCATTCTCTATATGTTTCTATGGGTTAAACAAGATTCTGAGTGAAACTTGTTTATGATATTGAAGAGGTTTTCTGAAAGAGATTAAGTTGAGTTTTGTATGCAAGTTTTGCAATTGATTTGAATAAGCTTTTGTGAAAGCTAGTGGATAGATTTGAGTAAGTCCTAGAGGGACTTAAGGACAAATTTGTGTGAGCTTTTGTGGAAGCTTACAAATAGATTTGAGGTAAGTCTTGGTGAAGACTTGTTGAGAAGATTGGACAAGTTCTAGTGAGGACTTGTTGAGCATATTTGAGATAGATATTGAGCATATTTGTGCTAGACTGAAAGATTGTGTTTAGTGCAGATTTGAGACAAAGATTGAGCATATTTGTGCTAGATCAAAAGATTGTATTTATTGCAGATTTGATATAGATATTGATCAGATTTGTGCTAGATCGAAGGACTGTGTTTAGTGCAGATTTGAGACAGAGATTGAGAAGATTTGTGCTAGATCAAAGGACTGTATTTATTACAAATTTGATATAGATATTGATCAAATTTGTGCTAGATCGAAGGACTATGTTTAGTGCAGATTTGAGATAGAGATTGAGCAAATTTGTGCTAGATAGAAGGACTATGTTTAGTGCATATTTGAGATAGAGATTGAGCATATTTGTGCTAGATCGAAGGACTATATTTAGTGCATATTTGATATAGATATTGAGAAGATTTGTGCTAGACCGAAGGATTATGTTTAGTGTAAATTTGAGATAGAGATTGAGCATATTTATGCTAGACCAAAGGACAATGTTTAGTGTAGATTTGAGATAGAGCTGAGAGTAAGCTTTGGAGGTGACAGAGTAGAGGATAGTAGTCTCTAGTGGATAGAGATCCATTAGCCATGGTAGTGAGGATAGAGGTCTTCTGAGTGAGGATAGAGGTCTTCAGTGGAGAGATATCCATAATCTAGTGCAATGGAGGTAGTAGTCTTCTAGAGGATCACCAATCAAAGAAAAGGAGAAGGAGTTCTCCTGTGGATAGAGATCCATGAACTTGATTAGGGGATTGGTATCTCCTTTGGATAGAGGTCCATAAAAATTGTAATAGGGAAGGATTCCCAAGAGATTTGTTGAGAAAATTTTAGTGAAATATTATCTCTGTGGAGTAGCCCACATTGGGTGAACCACATTAAATTGGTGTCTCTATTGTGTGTGGTGATTTATGCATTACTTTGATTATTATTGTTGATATTGCCATTGATATATTGCATAATATTGTTTGGGAAAGAAAAGTAAAAAGTGGTCTTATACTGTTCACCCCCCTCTCGGTATAAGCTTGTGTTCTTCAATAACATTTAAGACTGAGTCTTACAGAACAATTGTTGATATTACAGAGCCAAACAGAATAGTTGTCAGTAATGGATATTGTACAGTTTGCTAAAGGGGTGTCAAATAAAATTTAATCTTTTGAGTGAATCAAGACTCTAGAAGAAAAACAGATAACACTTAAAGACAGCACATCCCTAAAATAAATTCTATGGTACCTAAAAACATTGTTGTGGGATATAGCTTATTGTGATCGTCTTGTAGAGCTGGTCAATTTGATTTATAACCTCCATGCACTTTTCTAGGGTGTCAAAAATATCATTATGAGACCTAACCCATTGTATTTGTCTTTTCAAGCTAATCATTTTGATATATAGCACCCAAACACTTTTTTTGGCCCATTACTAAAAATAGTAACTCTTGAAACAACACTTCTATTTTTAGTAAATCAATGGGCATACTCCAAATCACACATAAATGGATGGAGGGACTAGAGAAGCAATGGAGTTAGAACAAAGCCAATATATAGAGCAATTAAATCACACACTTAGTAATCTACGAAGCCAAATGTCCCACATTGGACAAGAATTTTTAAATATGAAAGATCGCATGTAGGTTATGAAGCTTAAATCCAAATTAGTAGTTGAAGGAAATTTCCTACAAGTTGAAGAGTGGTTAAAGGAAGCCCCAAAGGTATTCGAGCATCTTAACACTAAAGGATTGGGTGGTAGTTCAATCAATAAGAAGAAATAACCCCATCATACTCTTTATGATACAAATACCCCATTTAAGATGCCCAAATTAGATTTTCCCAGATTTGTCCAACTATAATGGAAAGGATGTTGATAGTTGGTTATGTTCCCTGATATTTGTGGGTCACCATGGCATATTTTAACTTTGAATATAAGGCCCTACAATGGTATCAATGGTTATAGAACACAACTCTTGAGCTTTCTTGGGAAGACTTTGAGTCCTAATTACTCAGTCGTTTTGGCCCTAATGAGTATGAGGACTTTACAAGAGCCTTAAAAAAATTGAGACAAACTTCTACTATCCAAGACTATTAGGCCCAGTTTGAGAGATTAGCTAATATGACAAAAGTTTTGAGTGAAGCATTTTTTAGAGTTGTTTTATCAATGGGCTAAAATATGATATTAAGGTAGAATTAAAACTATTTAAACCATAATTTATGATGCAAGCCATAGGATTGACTAGATTAGAAAAGGAAAAATTTTCTAACCAAAGGTTGTCATCTAAAGGTGGTTCACCAACAAGATCTTCATAGGTTATTAGTTCAATTGTATAGAAAATTAGTAAAAAAATGCTCACATGGAATAGTATCTCAAATATTTGTAATTCAACCACAAAATTTAGAAGCATACAAGCCCCAAAATGATTTGCAACTCATTTTGACTAAGCATAATGCAATTTTTGTAAAACTGATAAAAATAACTCCACATAATTCTCATGATCATGCAATATCATTGGTACCAAATAGTTACCACCCAGCATCAAACCCTATAGATACCCCTATGCAATTAAGTAAAAAATAGGTAAGATGGTACAAGAACTACTGAAAGCAAAGGGTAATTCAACCTAGTAACAATCCTTATTCTTCTCCAACATTGTTGGTTAGAAAGAAATATGGATCATGGTGGTTGTGTATAGATTTTCATTAACTTAATAAGCTCACCATTAAGGATCAATGAATTGTTGGATGAATTACATGACATAAAAAAAAAATCAAGTTGGATATTCTCTTAGGCTATCGTCAGATAAGGCTCAAGGAGGAAGAAATTCCTAAAATAATATTTCAAACTCATAAGGACCATTATAAATTTTTGTTCATATCATTTGGCCTAATTAATGCACCATCAACATTTCAGAGCCTCATGAATAATATCTTCCACCCATTTCTTCACAAGTTTATTTTGGTTTTCTTTAATGTTATTCTCATATATAGTCACACTTGAACTGAGCGCTTACAACATCTAGATACAACTTTGAAATTATTATGTGACCATAAGTTATTTGTCAAATGAACCAAATTTCCCTTTGGCATGTAGGAGGTTGAATACTTGGGGCGTTTCACAAGAGGGAGTTAAGGTTAACCCCAAGAAAATATAAGCTATCTAGAATTAGCCTAAGACACAAATTCTCAAGGTACTTTGTGGGTTTTGGGGGCACACGAGCTATTAATGTTGATTATATAGAATTATGGAAAAATAACATCTCCCTTGATGACCATGCTAAAAAATAATTCATTTAAGTGGTCAGCTTTAATAGAAAAAGTATTTTAATATCTTAAGAGGGCGGTGATTTTCACCTCGATGTTGGATACACCTGATTTTTCTAAACCATGCATTAATTGAAAGTGATGCTTTGGGTCATGGTATTGTGGTTGTCTTAATGCAATAATAACGACCCTTAGCTTTCACTAGTAAGGGCTATCACATAAAAATTTGGAAAAATCCACATATGAGAGAAATGATAGCCATCCTCCATGTTGTTTTCATTGGAAACCATGTCTCATTGGGAGACATATTTCTATCAAAACAGACCACCAGTGTCTAAAATATTTTTTGGAACAAAGGGTATCTACTCTAGCACAACAAAAATGAGTGTGAAAATTGTTGGGGTCTGACTATGACATCATGTATAATAAAGAAAAAGAGAATATTGTGGCAAATACTCTTTCGCGTCAATTTAAGGATCAAGTGATAGTGTGTGTTCTTTTATCCCCATTTCCCCAATGGATCTATCAACTTTAATAAGATGCGACCAAGGACCAACCTTTACAAACCTAACAGGAACGACTACAAAAGGATCCCAATTCACATGCCAAATACTCATGGAATGGAAACTTGTTATGTTAGGTATCTAAGTATATGAATGTGGGAATATAATATAATATTGTAATATGGCATGGATCACACATCAAATTATAATATATTTTTTTCAATGAGTTAAAATTTTATAATAATTTATTTTGTTTATTTTTATTTATTTATTATTATTATTAATAAGCTATGTGTGGCTTATATTGTAGGCCACTCCCATTACAAAAATAAAATATTACATTGCTCTCATTACATTTTTAACAAATTAATTAAAGCATACCCATATTTTTCTTTCTATCAAATATATTAGCCATCTTCCTCAAACTACTAAGTTTCCATAATCAACTCTTTTTTTAAGAAACTAACAACAAATAAAACCCTTACATGACACATAACTCCAATGTAGAAGAAAAACAAACATAACAATCATCTATAAAAGAGGAAATCAATTTGATTATTATTCTTTTGTAGCATAGGTTATTACTCCTTTAGAGGGCCAAGATCTAATAATACATTTTGCACTTCAAGCTCTTGAGGTAATATCTAGTTGTAAAACATTTTGTAGGAATTTCATTTTTATAAAATTGACCGTCATTGATTGTTTCATAATTAGCTTCAAGAATACCATCTAAGGTGCTAATATTTTCTATGGAATTGTCTAGATAGTCTTTAATAACCATTTGGCTGTTATCAATGATTTGATTTAAATTCTCCTTTTGGGGTAAAGTATTTTTTTGCTCGCATGATTCTTGCTGGAAAATTGGTACATATGGAGGACAAGCTTATTTCTTTTGAACTGGGATTTTTGAAGGTTTCAAATCATTCACATGCAAGGAATTCTCCTCCACTAAGGAGAAATTAAAGCATGATCATATTATCGGGCATCTCTTCTTTAGGTGGCTATATTGCTAACAACCATAACATCTTAGGGAGAAGTTTTCATATTCAATATTTTGGATCCATTCCCCTTTGCTTGAGGATATAGTAATGGATTGAGGCCTAGGAACTGAAACATCCATCTAAACAACCAATCTTGCTTTACTCATATTAATTTTACTAGACAAATTTTCCTTTGTTTGGGCATCCATATATTGGAATGCACCAATGGCATTACTAATTTTGGTGAATATCTTCTCTCCCCAAAACTTCATAGGGAGAGCATAAAAATTCACCTAGACTGGAAAGCCATTAACTTATTTTGTAAAGGGGTTGAAACTAGGAGTTCAAGCTCTTATATAGACACCCCTTTGTCCAAAAAATCAATTATATCTATAATCCATTACCCTATCTCTATTTGCTAAATTAGAAAAAGAAATAGAAAAGAAATTTTTGGGTAGGATAGTTACTTGAAATTTTGTACTAGTCCACCAATTTTTAATGTATCCTTTGAGCTCCTCTAGGCATAGTCTTTTGCCATTGAGTTTGCAAATAATTGTTCAAGCTTCATGATCAATAAGATCTAGCCCAAATTCATCTTCTAAAATATTGATAGAGGGCAAAGGTTCATCCCCTCACGAACCCAAATATCCTTGAGAGATATTTCTTTCTAACCAAAGAGGCTTTCTCACAAATTGAAGAGATGATCTACGAACAACCCTCTTTCTTCAATGCTTGATTGCACCCAGGGTTTGCATCCCTTTTGCAAAGACTATAGAAAAATTTATCATTTTTTTCTATCGCTTAACTGCACCTAGGGTTTACACCGCTTTCAAAAAATTAAAATAATATTTAACATAGTGCCATATTATAATATTATGCACTTTGTAACTCATGGAAGGTAAACCATCACATTCTTTTATAAAGAGAGATGTACCCCCAATTATAGAAGTCATATCAGGTATTCTTTGTAAAATTCTTGGCTTATGGAGTTGGAGATTTTGTGGAGTGGTTTCCTTCTAATAAGGAGCATTGTGCAGTGTTGCCCTACCTCAAAGGTATTATCAATCTCTATTTTATTATGTAGATTATCATTTATGGACGCATGTTTGATATTTTTACATAAATGATGATTTATTTCTGTTAATGAAAAGAGAGGTCCATAAAATTTGGTATCAGAGCAGTGATTTTGGCAAATTGGGGTTGTTTTTGCAAAGCTAGGGCACCTTTTTTTAGAAAAGTGACATATTTTGCAAAGGCCATACTTTTTATTTTAGTAGTCATTTTCAAAATATTATTTTTCCAGCATGTAGATTGCTTTGAGTACTACAAAAATAATTGCTCGTTTCTTAAATTCTTATAAATATTACGAAATTTATGGTTGTTTAAAGTTAAGTTATTTGTATTGTTTTTTGGCTGCACAATTATTTTTCAAAAGAAAATATCATATGAAATTTTTTAGTAGATGTTTTCAAAAGCTTTTTGCACCAACACAGATTATTTCAAGTACTATAAAAATAACTACTCACTTCTTAAATTTTGTTAAGTATTGAGGGAATTATAGTTGTTGAAAGTTGGACTTTTAATGTTGTTTTTGGGCTACGTGAAAATTTTGGAAAAGGGGAAAAAAATCATCTCCTAGTTCAGGTAAGCAAATCAATTGTCATTTATTTTATTTCAAAGAAAATGTGCAGATTTCATTATTTGAAGAAAAAAATAGATGAGATCTCAAAAAAAAAATTTAAGAAATTTTGGATATAAAATACCCTAGCTGCTTTGGGGAAAAAATTAGGTAGAGGTCGTGGATTTGCCAAATTTTAATGGAAGATGTGATATTAATACTAAGGAATGGTGGAGAATTTTGTCTTTAAATTCTTCTAAAGTGTTCTAGAGACATAGTTGTTTGCTTATTTACAAGGGGAAGCTTTATCTTGGTTGATGGAATTTGAGATTGCATTTTTAAGTAAATCAGAATGGGAGGAAAGGGATAATAATGTGGAAGGTAAGGAAATCACACCGTTGGTGCAAAACAATATTCAAAAATATTTATTTGAATATGCAAAGTTTATTTTGCAAGTTCATGGTTACATCCAAAAGAAAAAATTATTGTCTCCATAAACCTTAGCAATAAGCATAACTTCATTAGTAGGGACTTGGCTAACAGTTTATAGGTTCCAACAACAAAAATTAAAAACTAAAGCTTGAGGGTGAGGATATTCAATTTTTTTAAGATTTGAAGATCACCATAGCTAAATATGTTTTACATTTAGATTTTATGCTATTGAGATGGGTGATATGGATATTGTTCTTGGTTATCCTTGGTTGCATTCTTTGGGTATTGTTAATATTAATGTGTAAAATAAGTTCATGAAGTTATGGTATAGGAAGAAGAAGATAACATTACAGGATATTTCTCAATGTAAGGAAAAACATGAAGCAATTATAAGGGAACAAATTGAAGAACAAGTAAAAGAACTTGAAATCGAGTCTAAGGAGGAGGTAGTAGATTTCAAAGAAGAAGCAAAAGCAAAGGACGAACCAAAAGTAGAGGTACAAAAGGTTGAACATTAGGCTAAGGTTGGAGTATATCGTCATCCACACCAACATGAGAGGCAACAATCATAGAGACAGGACATAAAGCAACAAAGGAGCTATGATGGACATACATGGAACCCATGAGTTAATTATGAATATTCATGTGGCATAAGGGTATATCAGCATCAACAAGGAACATCACCAATCAAAGTTTCACTAGGATAGATGAATGATCAAGATCGATACCAATTCTCATCTTTGCTTAGAAGATCATATCATTTAATTTCTTCTTATGTTTTGAGGACAAAATTTTTTTGTGAGGATGGAATGTTAGGTACCTAATTATATGAATGTGGGGATATAATATAATATTGTATTATGCCATGGATCACACATAAAATTATAATAATAATTAACATAATGTCATATTATAATATTATGCACTTTGTAACTCATAGAAGGTGAACCACCACATGGGTGACCTTATAACTTATGGAAGGTAAACAATCACATTCTTGTATAAATATTTTAGAAGTCATATATATCAATTAGTCTTTGTAGAATTCTTGGCTCATGGAGGTGGAGATATTGTGGAGTGGCTTCCTTCTAATTAGGAGCATTGTACAGTTTTACCCTACCTCAAGGGTGTTATCAATATCAAATTTAATTTTGTGGATTTTTAATTGTGGATGAATGTTTGATATTTTTGCATAAATATTTTTTTCTATTAATGAGAAGAGAGGTCCATAAAATGTTACAATATAAATGTTGCATTAAGGTACCTAAATATCATCACTCCATAATAATATTATAAGGGAGATGCATGCTTCATCTACTGCATGCCATTCTAGATTCTTGAATATCTACGAGAGAGCTAAAAGATCATTCTGTTGAGAGGGAACAAAAACAAATATTCAAACTTTTGTGGTTGAATGTGAATTTTACTAAATGATGAAGGATGATATAGTTTGTAGCCTAGGCACTCTACAATCGTGGCCAATCCTAACCAATGTATGGACTGATATCTCCATGGATTTTATTGAAGGGATTCCTAAATCTAAATAAAATTTGATCATTCTTGCGGTGGTGGACCATCTCTCAAAGTATGCTCATTTTTTTTTCTTTTCCATCCTTAACCATGATTCCACCATTGCTCAAATCTTCATGGATTCCATTTTCAAACTCTAGGTTATGCCCAAATCCATAGTGTCTAACAATGACCCCACCTTTACCACTTAATTTAAAAAGAATTATTTAAGTTGTAGGGAGCACAACAACAAATGAGCTCAACCTACAATTCATAGATGGATGGGTAAACTAAAATTGTAAACAAGTACTTGGAAACCTACACTCGTTGTTTTACCTCTGAGCACCCACCCCAGTGGGCTAAGTGGTTGCCTTTGGATGAATGGTGGTACAACACTTTCTTTCACACAATTTCCAAAATAACTCCTTTTGAGGTAGTGTACAGGTACCCACCTCCATCCCCCTCTTCATATGTTCTTGGAAATTCTAAAGTTCAATCAATGGATGCAACCCTTCAGGAACATTTCTAAATCTTGCAACAATTAAAAGATAACTTGGTGCTAGATCAAAATTAGATGCAACAATGGACTAACCAGCATTGTTCTGATCGTACTTCAATGTAGATGATATGGTCTTTCTTCTACTCCAACCTTACAAATAATCTTCTATGCAAATTTTTTTGGAATATATTACATTATTTGGTACTACCTTGGGTACATTTTATATTAGGAGTGCATATTATATTAGAGTGTGAGTATTTACTTTATGCATTATAATAAATGCACAATTTAGAGTGTGCAAAGTATTTAACAATGTAAATGTGCATAACAGTCAATGTGCACAGTTCCAAAGAATAGAAAAGTGAAGAGTCTTAAGAAGAGTGAAGGCCAAGAGTACTCCATATAAAGAGTCACATTCCATTATTTATGTATCTATGTGTGTGTGTAAGAGAGATACAATGTAGAGTGAGAGTGTGTGGAAGTATGGTGTATTGGAGATCTTTATTCTATCAAGATACTATTTTTGTGAGCATTTGTTAATGGTAGTTTTATGAGTTGTTGCAGAAGTTATTTATGAGTTTTATATGTTTAGAATATTTTCATTATCTTATATTTCATATTGTAACTTTATTTTAGATCTTGTGGTTATTTTACATTAAGTATTTAGCATCAAAAGCTAACAGTGGTATCAGAGCTACAACAAGGTTTTATCTTGCACAGGTTTTTTAAAGTTGCAAAGGATATTTCCACTAGTTAAGGAGAAACCAGTGAAGTTGAAGAAATTACCTCTGGAAAAAGAAAACCAAGGAAGATATTATTTTTCACTATGTTGAAGGAAAACCACTAAATATTGGAGACTTACATATTTCAAGATCAAATTCAGAATAAAAGAAAATTTACAAGTCTTGAAGATAGACCTTGATATTGATAAGATTAAGAGACCCATGAAGGGGGTTCTATTGAAAATTTTGATAGATAGAAGAAAACTCCATATTTTTTTTTGGCTAGAGTCTTTCCACAAGGTTGAAGGAAAACTTGTGAAGACTAGGACTCAACATAGATTTATTTCCACTAGTTTTGAGAATAACTAGTGAAGTTTATTGATTTTAAAAATTTGGAGATTTGGTTGATTGTTGTTGTCTAAGTTTTTTGTTGCATAAAATGTTCTTAGAAGTTGAGAATATTGCTACAGTGGATAAAGAAGAATTTCATATTTGATTACCTAAAATTATATGTGGTTTCCTCGTGCAGGGATTAGTTTTGAGTTGCAGCAAAAGAGTAAACATTAAAGATTGAGAAGACCCAAGAAAGAGGTCCCCATAGAATATTAAATATTGAGGAGACCCAAGAAAGAGGTCCCCATAGAAGCTTGAATATTGAAGGTTGAGGAGACCCAAGAAAGAGGTCCCCATTGAATATTGAAGACTCCAAATTGAAGATTGAAGGAAGAAGAGAAGAAGAGGCTAGAGGAGCCCTATTGAATATTGAGAAAGATAATAACCGAGAGAAGAGGTCCCCATTGTATATTTGAGAAATGATATACGAGAAAGAAGATAAAGGACTAAGAAAAGATCCAATTGAAGAGTTGCAAAATTTGAAGACCCAAGACGTCTCAAGCAAATTTGGAAAGAGAAAGAAGAAGGCTATTTAAGCCCTATTGAAGAAGTTGAAGAAGTGGCCATTGGAGGAGATTTGAAGAAAGATCAAGGTAGAATATTGTAGGAAAAATAAACTCTTGAAAAGAGGTAATCACATCAAATTTGGAAAATTTGTTGTCATTCAACAAGCGCAAAAGGATTTGTGAAATTGGTTCAAGGAGAAGGATTTTGGTAAGAAGTTTGCCAAATTTGAGAAAGTAGTTTTTTAAAAACCTCAAGACATTTAGATTCAGGAAGAGGCTAGTGAAGGAGGTTATATTTGAAGATAGAATTTAGCAAGAACTAATGAGGAGAAAGGAGATAGAAGAGACCACTAATTTGAGAAATTTGAAGACAACCATTAAGAATTTGAAGGCTGATTTATGGAGGAGAATATTGTTGATTTTCATGACAAAATTTGAAGGGTCACAGGACAAAAAATTAAATATATCATAGAGTTACAAATTGGAGAAAAAATGGGTAGATTTTGTAGTGCCCTAGAGCAGCAAGTGATGAAGAATTTAACAACAAACTAAGGTAGTGGATTGGAGGAGTTAGAGATTATTATTGGACAACAAGTTATAGGAGGAGAGATTAGATTTTGTGAGCAGCAATCCAAGAGATTTGGGTTGCAAAATTGGGGAGTATTAAAAGAAGATAGTAGATCTACGATTTGAAGAATGTTAGGGTAAATTTAAGAGAGCTTTGGATAAAAAATAAAAGGAATATTTGGCAGCAATTGAAGCTGCAAATTATAGAGATACTTGGCAATATTTAGAAGGATAAAAGAGAAGTTTTGAGCTAGCAAATTAAAACTAAAAAAGCATATTTTTGGGTAGCATTTCGAGAAGAAAAGGAGCTACAAATTTGAAAGACTTTGTAGATGAAAAAGTGAAACACCAAAATAGATAACAAGATAAATTGAAATTAGGACTCAATATTGCACAAAAAGAGATGATTTTATTAATATGGGGGAGCCTCAAATATCCAATGTTACAATGAAAGAATTGATTTCTTTGATACAAATATTTACAATAATTAGGGTTATTCAAAACCCTAGTGAACAACGTTGGTGGTGTCTTCAATATCGCTTTTGATTCCAATAGGGGTGAGTGGGCTTCGTGCTTATCCAATACTGGGCCACTCCAACTTAAATAGTTGCACAATGCTTATGTATCTTCCCAAACCTGCACACAAACAATAACAACAAAATATTAGTAGCAACTGTGAGGGCTCCACTACGTGAGACCCTCAAACATAAAACCACAAACCCTAGTTGTGTAATAAAAACACTATAAGCAGATATGATAAGATTAAATAAATAGGACAATGAAATATTTACCTTGTTACACTTACCATTTTCTAATCTGTAATGGTTGTTGCAGGAATTCGATGCAGAGATGCCCTAGCATTGTTCGAGGGCTTTGCTAGCCTTCAGCAATAGGTTCTGAGATACTCGTGGGTGATCGATAGTAGTAGGAAATGCTTATGGATGCTTGGGGATGGTGTAGAGTGCCTAGAGGTGTTTGGTGGTAGAATGAAGCACTCGAAGGTGTTCGATAGTGATAGGAAGCACCCGAAAGCATTTGGGAGTAGAGGTGAAGATCTGTAGAAGCAGATCTGGTTGAGCGAGAATGAGGGCGATGAATGCAGAGGTGAGGGCAAGTGAGGATGGATAGCGGGGATACTTTGATGAACTCAGACTCAAAGTACTTAGGCAAAATACTTAGGTTGCTTACTTTGAAAACTTAGGATGAGCTACTTAGGTAATTTACATCCTTCCTATCTTGATTAAAAATTTGGCTATTACTTTCATTCCATATATTCCAAAGTAATAATCCACACTAGGGTATGTTAGGGTTTGTATGACATAAATTATGTGGATCAGATTTTTTTTATTTGTGGAAAACGTCCCAGAAGGGATGCCATTTTTGGGTAAGACCCAAGGAGGTAGGGGTATCCATTTCATCAAAAATATCCAAGACTCAAACCTGGCCTACCACCTTTGACATACTTAAGGAGCAAACAAACACACAATAAGATTAAATAAATAAAAATAATAAAATAAAACAAAACAACATGCTCCTTGAGTGTGTCAAAAATATAAAGCACAACCAAACACACACACAATAAGATAAAAAAAAAAAACCACAACACGAACCACATAGAAAAAACATAAGAACAACAAAACACAACACAAACATGACAAAAACAACATAACACTACAAAGACATAACCAACAAAAACATGAAAAACAAAAACAACCAAAATCTAAAAAATTAAAAATTAAAAATAAAATAAAAAACAACCAACAACATCCAATAAACAAAAACAAAAAACATAGAAAACACTCACACACAAAAACAAGAATTAACACAAACATACGAAACACAAGAACAAGAACAACAAAAACAAAAAACACAAAAAAAAATACAAAACAACAAAAACACCAGAACAACAAAAAACACCACAAAGAACACAAAAACAAAACAAAAAAAAACCCACACACCTCAAAAAACTAAAAAAAAAAAAGTAAAAAAAAAAAAAATGAACATAACAAAGACCTTTCTAGACCAAAAGACTTTTAAGGTAAGATTCAATAGAGGAAAACAAAAGAAAGAATAGTTTGAGCTAGAGAACTAAAATACCCTAACCAAACCAAACATAAGAAAAAATAAAGTAAGAAGAAACTAGGTACCTTCAGAACTGGATCCATCCAAAGAAATGATAGAAAGAAGAGCTTCCCTTATTTGTGAAGCCCACCATCTACGAGGGTGGCTATAACAAGTAATATCACCTTTGTTCAAAGCCCAATTAGCTAAAGCATCAGCAGTATTGTTTTGATCTCTGACCACATGATTGTAATCAACTTTCAAAAATCCCATTTGGATTAACTGAATCTTCTCAATAATTCTTTTTATTCTCCAATCAGCCTTATGATTCTTAGAAGGAGTCTTCAAAATATTAATCATGATTTGAGAGTCAAACTCAATTAACACCTTTTCCCATCCAACCTTAGTAGCCTCTTGAAGGCCTCTAAAGATACCATACCCTTCAACAAGGTTATTGGATAGAATACCCAAATTCTCAGCAAAAGTAAAAACCAAAGAGCCATCTAAAATTCTACCAGTTCCTCCCACACTAGCTTTTCCAGGGTTCCCTCTCGAGGGTCCATCAGTATTGACTTTTCCAAAATCCTTAGGAGGAGGTTGCCAATTTCTTGTCCTATCCATCTTACAAATACTCACATTCCCTTTAAGTTGGTTGCCCTTAGAATATTTAATCTTCAATATTTGCATCACTTGATCCCATATTTGGTGGGTTTTTTTTGGATGATTAAGGAATTTTTGGACTGATTCAACTAAGTTGGCAATGATCTTTTGCCAAATATAGTGAACATCCTTCCTATCTTGATTAAAAATTTGGCTATTACTTTCATTCCATATATTCCAAAGTAGAATAGTAGAACCCATCCAAACTAACTACCTAATAAAATGATCAACACCCTCTTGTTTAGGCCAATCCCTCCAAAGTTTTTCAATAGTAAAAAAATTGGACCACTATAAGCCAAGTAAAGTGGCCATCCTCCTCCATATCTCAGAGGCTAAAGTACTCTCAATAAAAAAATGGTTGAGAGTTTCTACATTCTCTCCACACATTTCACATCTAAAAGGGCCATGAAAACCACGCTCCATAAGTTGCTCACCAGTAAGCACCCTACGATGCAATAAAAGCTAAGTAAAGAACCTCATCTTAGGCTAAAGCTTTTAAGCCCACAACTAAGAAAATATGTCAGATGATTGGTTGGGAATATTATGGCATAAGGTCAATTAACCTTGAGCAACTGAATACTCACCCTTAGTAGTGTTGTTCCATCCAAAAAAATCTTTTTCATAGGACAAGAGAGAGATCTCATATGAAGGATGTCTTGGATAGCTTGTCTTTGCCTTTTTGGGATTTGAATAGGCCAGTCCTCAATAGCAATCCAATATCTACCAACCTTTGAATTACCAGTATGGTACCGACAGTAATTAGCCACCTTTATCCAGTTAGCTCGATGAAGCTCCTCCATCCAAGGCCTCCAATCGAGAAACTAAGTTATCAAAGGCTTGTGACCATCCCACAAATTTGTCCAAAAATTTTCCTGTTGACCATTATGAATGATCCAAAATGAATTTTTCTTTATCATATCCTCACCAGTCTTAAGAATTGCTAAAATGGGAGAACCTTTAGTAGGCAATTGATAGCGAACAACGTCTTCAGGACTTTTGTTCTCAGCATATTTAGCACGAATATTATTGGTCCAAAGAGCATTGGGGTTATGCAACATCCTCCAATATAATTTAACAACTAAATCTTTGTTGTTATTAATAGAATATTGAAATCCTAACCCCCCTTCACTCTTAGGAAGACATAAAGTGTCCCATTTCACCAAGGTCCATTTTCTTTTCTCCTTAGTACCACTCTAGAGGAACCGATGATTGATTTGATCTAGTTCACGAAGAACAACCTTTGGGATATTCAACATGGAAGAAACATAAATAGGAATATCTTAAAGGACTGATTTTACCAAGGTGATTCTACCCCCAGAAGAAATCCATGTGTTGGTCCACTTTCCAATTTTCTTCTTGACTTTGTCCAACCAATTCCAATATTTTTTTGCCTTTGAATATTTATGGGAATACCTAAATAAGTGGTCGAAAGGGAGGACTTATTATATCTTAATTTATCCAATACCATAGATTCCTTCCTGGAAGAGCAATGAAATAAAATGACGTTAGATTTATCTTCATTGATCAATTGCCTAATAACCTTAGAAAAATAGCTAATGATTTGCTTAATATTAGAAACTTTCTTAATTGTAGCTTTACCTAAAAGAGTAGAGTCATCAACAAATTGAATATGAGAGATAGGTCTAGATCCATGAGCAATGGTAACTCCCTCAAGGATTTTTTTTCTCTCTTCTTGGTTATAGTCCTACCCAAGCATTCAACAAGAATGATGAATAAATAAGGGAATAGCGGGTAACCTTGCCTAATACCTCTAGAAGTTGGGAACAACTGAGAAGTCCTACCATTGATAAGAACTAAGTAGGAAACCGAAGAGATACATCCCATAATCCAATCCATAAAATCCTGAGAGAAACCAAATTACCTCAAAACTTTGATAAGGAAGTGCCAATCCACTCTGTCATAAGCTTTGGATAAGTCTAACCAAATGAACATGGAAGGAGATTTTTGCATATCCATGGAATGGATGGATTCTTGAGCAAGAACTATCTCATATACTATTTGACGCCCTTCCACATAACCTCCTTGTTCAGGGAAAATAATCTTATGCAAAAAAGGCTTCAACCTTTCTGCCATGATCTTAGTAATAATTTTGAGACCATTACATAAAGCAATAGGTCTAAAAGCTAAGATATGATCAACCTCTTGAGCTTTTGGAACAAGAGTAATATAATTTTTAATTAATAACCTTCAAAATTTCTTTGGCTTTCATGGCTTCTTCCACCACCTCTAATAAATCAACATGAAGGATATCCCAAAACTCTTGGTAGAACTCAATGGGAAAACCATTAGGACCTGGGGTTTTTCCTTTTTGTATTTTAAAAACTACTTGTTGAAGCTCATTGATAGTAACAGGAGCAGTCAAAATAGAGTTCTCCTCATAAGTGATAAGAGAAGGGATTGTTTGAAGAATATTTTTTTGAGAAGTTGAGTCAAGAGGAGTAGCAACAAAAATATTGGAAAAGTAATTGACAACAATAGAGTTCATGCCATCCCAAGTGTAGACAACATCTCTAGAATATGATTTTAGGGAAGAAATAAATTTGTGAGATCTTCGAGCTAGAAGAGATTTGTGGAAGAAATTTTTGTTTTGATCTCCTTCTTTGAGCCATTGAATTCTAGATTTTTGCTTCCATAAGAGTTTTCTTTTTTCTCATTCCTCTAACTGAGTTATGAGTTTAATTTCATCTGCACTTCTACTCTTTGTGAGGCCATTTAAATAGATTTTCTTATTCAAATTTTCAATTTGAGCAATAACTTCATATTTTTTTATGAACATCCCCAAACTCCTTCCAGTTCCAAGTCTTGATTTTGGATTTAATATATTGCAGTCTTTTGGAAAAATAGAATATCTTAGTCCCATACCTAGTCTTACCTTCCTTCCACCATTGTTGCACACGAGGTCTAAAGACACTGTCTCTGAGCCACATTAATTGAAAATGAAAAGGAGAGAAACTCACATTGATTTTCCATATTTTCACCATGACTGGCCAGTGATCCGAACCAACATTGTTAAGAGTCTTCACTTTAGGAATGTGACCATGGATTAAGAAATTTTCATAGAGAAAAAACATATCCAATCTCTCCATTATACAAGCTAATTCTTGCCTTATGTTAGGCCAAGTCATAAGGCCATTATCTAGTTGGATCCACAAGATGGAGGTTTGAAATATATTCACTCATGATATCAGTGCTTTTGTCCAAATTTCTATTTCCCTCCATTTTCTCATCTAGACAGAGGATGGTATTGAAATTTCCTCCTATCAATATCCAAGCTTCAGAAAAATGAGAGATAATATAAGTTATATCCTTCCACTGTCTTCTTTTTTCCTCCAAAGTATTCAGAGCATAAACAGTAATGTAGAGCATAATTTGGTTGGAATGTCTACTTTGAATAGCTATATCCAAAAGACCCCAACTGCAAACCATATGGTGAATAACTATCTCTTTTGGGTCACAAAGACAAGCAATGCCACCAGAAGTTCCCTGGGAACTGAGGGAAACCACTTTTCCAGCTGGCCAAATTTTACTAGCAATTGAGTCCATATCCTCTATTGACATCTTCGTTTCTTGAAGGAAAATAAGATGTGGATGATTTATCTAAATCATTCTTCTAATTTAATTTTGTTTTGAAAGACTCCCTTTGAGTCCTATAATATTCCAAGTGATGATCTTCATTAATACCAGGGCTAAAAAATTTGGGAAGGACATTAATCTTACCTTCCTCTACAAGCTTTTCACCTTCTTTTACCATATGATATTGATTGGTCTTGCGACCCACCTTTTGATTAAAATCCATCTTTAGTTTTTTTTCCCGGTTTCTTGAATTACTCTAATTGAATCTGAGATGGCTTCTAACCTTGAAGAATGCTCGTACACAGCCAAAATTTTACTAGAGGGTTCAAAAAAGTCTATATTAGGACCTGTATTATTTGAAGTTTTGACATTTAAAAGATTATTTTTCTTGTGTAAATTTTCTCCTTTTTTCTTTTGAAAACCTTTGATTTGTTGGTTTATCTCTGAGTTCTTCCCTTCATCTTTAAATTGTGTTTCTAATATTTATGTTTCCATTATTTCCTCTTCCTCACTTGGGACATCATTTGTGGAAAGGATTTCAAACATATTAGTAGATGACTTTGATTGATCATTCATAACAGGTTTTTTTAGTTTTCTTCTTAGGCATTTGGAAACCTTCTGAGTTTATATCTTCTTTCTTTTGATCAAGAATTTTATTTAGGCAAGCACTAGCCAAATGACCATATTCAAGGCAAATTCTACAATGAAAAGGAATTTTCTCATAGTCCACTACTTTCTCCCAAGTATCTTCCCCAAATTGTAAAGTGATCTTTTTAGGTAGGGGTTTGTCAAAATCCATTAAATCACAAATCTGAGCATAAATAATATGTTCAAAATTTTGAGTACGATCAGCAGTCATCATAAAAATTCCTGAAGAGTTTCCAATTAAAGAAAAAATAGTAGGATTCCAAAATTCAATAGGGAGGCCAAATAGTCTAACCCACATAGGAGCTATAGAAGGCATATCTTCTTCGGCTTTAAATTTAGTATGCTAGGGTTTCATGAAAAGCCCTGCCCTTCCAAAGAACCAAGGACCCCCTTGAAAAGTTTTCTCTCTATCTTCATTATTAGCAAATAAAACAAGAAAATAACCATTTGGATAAATAGAGATTTGTAACTCACCTTTAGTTTTCCAACTTTTTACAGCCCATACTTTGAAAGCAGATAGGCTCGGACGAAAACCCACGAATCGACAAATTAGTCCTCTTTTTTCCAGATCTTCAATGTCAGTTTGAATGTTACCCATATCAAGCTTAACAATAGGAGTTCCATCAGCTTCTTTAATACATCCTAAATATCTTTTCCTGGGATCAATATTAGGCATTCTTAGAGGTTTATGGGAAGCCCTAAAATTAATATTAGCATTGGGTTGAGGTTGTCCACCATGGAGGGCATCCCTAAAATTTATTTTTAGGGTTGAGTCTTTGAAATTCTTACCCTTGACAGGTGTTTTCATAGTAGATTTATTTTGTGTGTGCACCTTAGCACTAGATTCACATGAGATCTGAGCCATTTTTTGATCAGCTACTTGAAACTTGATTTTTGATCTCTTTAATCCTTGCCCTAGACGTCGTGGAAAGGTATGGTTTTTCCTTTTATTTTGTGCAGCAAATTGGAAGTCGTTATCACTCAAGTTCACGGTATGATCTATTGAAAGACATTTCTAACCCATATTGGATCCCTTACAACATATCTTACTAGTATCTTGAGTAGAAACCATAAAAATATTGGCCTCTAGGGTCCAAAGGCCCCGAAAACCAACCTCTAGAGCTGCTTGCACTCAACACTGATGAAACCCTTGCACAACTCCTTGCAAAAAATCTCATTCACACATAGGGATGCGCTAGAATTTTTGTTGCTCTAAATGATCTAAAAATTTGTGGAGAAGTTCTAGGGTATTAAGGCATCTACCCTTAAAATTTTAGCTCAATCCGAGTCCATATGAGTGAAATATGGCCTAAACAAGTTTGATAGTTTGGGCAATCCTACAAAAAACGTCCCTCCTCAGAAAGCTAAGTCACTTCAAATTTACCAATACTTTATTGGTGTTTTATTTCAGTGATTTGATTTTCAAGGAGTGTGAAATTTAACAACAAGAATAAAGGCACTAAATTCTGGTGTTTAAAGTTGACTTTCGGAGCTTCATTTTTCACCATTAAAACTGCATCAAGTGACAAGAAATTGCACCAAGTTAGTGCAAGTAGAACAACTAAAAAAAAGGTAAGATTAAGGTAGTCAAAGTTGTAGCCATAGCACAGGGGGCAATCATTCTAGAACCACCAAGATTAAGAGTGGATTACCTTGCAAAGGAGGAAGAGCCATTGCATTGATAAGTGCAACCACAAAACGAGCAACGAATGAGCCACCATAAGCCTTGCCTACGTACATTGGAGAGGAGAAGCCATTGGAAGAGCCACCACATTGCACAAAGGAGAATTTAGAAAGCCAAACATCAAAGGAGAAGAGAGAACATAGAAGGCCAAGTGCTATTGTACGTTGGAATATGTTAAAAAGAAGAGGCAATGTATTGCAAAGAGTAAGTGGAGTGTTATCAAAGGAAAAGTGTTCATTTGAGGAGTTGTAGAGTTCATTTGCTACTTGGTATTGCAATAAATGTAATATCTAGGACATTAGAGAAACATTGAATATAACCAGTCAAAGTTTGAAGCATTTCCAGCAGTATGAAAGGAATGTTATAGAAGAGAAAAATCATTTACATGCCACTTGGCACTAAAACAGTGAGTGCCAAACATTTTTGAAGAAAGTCAAAACATTTTGAAATATTCATCAATGCATGGACAAAAATTAGCAAATGAGAGATTGATTTTGGAATCAAGTATGGGTAGTGAAGTGGAGAGAGCGCCTTGCAGCAAGAATATTGTTGACTATTCAATTGTGAAGACAAATTACTTAAACCAGAATAGCGTGCATTGAGGTAAACTCTCAAGTTATTTGATTTATTCAAAGATTGGAGAAATAAGGAATATTTTATTGATTTATGAAAGTTTGAAATTGATTTATATATTTCCACATTGATTAATTATTGCTATTGGAGGTATAAGGTTTATAAGTGGAAAATCAAAACCTTAGATATTTTATTATTGCTAGTTGGAAAGTTTTATAAAGATTTGAAAAGCTGATTTGAAGATTTGAGATATTAATTTGAAGTTTTGTAATTGATTTATTGAAATATTTACAAATTGATAATTTTGGAGAAATAAGGCTTTCAACTTCAAATTAGGAATACAAAACTTGCAAATATATTTTATAGAATTTTTAATTGGGGAGTTATAAGGAATTCAACACCAACATAGGTTTGTGAAATTTAGAATTGAGAAATTATATTTTTGAAATTTGGGAGATAAAAGGAATTCAACTTAGAGATTTGAAGAATTAAAACCTTTATCAAAATTATTGATATTTTATTCAAAACTAGGGAGATATAAGGTAGCCTACAAGTGTTATTATGACAACAAATAAATTCTTTCTTTTAGAATCCCAACTTCTTAAAGGTCCTAATTACACTTCATCGAAAAACAAAGCGAGATCAATATTTTTTAATAGATAAGAGAAGGGGTTTTGGAAGGGACCCAAACCTTTTACAAAAGGATCTGAAAGAGCTCAAGGCCAAGACCTGAGGCTCAATCAAGAAGAATATCGATCCAAAAAGAAAAACCATCTAACAAAAGGCCACCCAAAAGCAATAACCAAAAAGAAAATGGGGAGCAAACAACCCCGCAGGACTTAAACTAGAAAATAAACTGAAATAGGACATGAATCATAGCCTGCAAAAGACCATACATCGAAGGATCCGGACCCCCCAGACTACTTGGGGTATGATACATCCTTCTAATGTTGTGCCATGCCATGAATCTCATTGATAAAAGATATCACAACTTTGAGAAAATCCAACAACGCCTAATGCTTTTCATAGAGCTTACTCAAGAAAGGTTGGTCATCCAAGGATTCAGGTCTTGAAGAGGGGGATATCTCTTAGGCATTCTCAGAATCCTTTGAGCACTTTGAGATTTTCTTTTTTGGTAGACTCTTCCAAATTAGTCACCTCCACTGAAACTAAGGAGGTTTTAAACTTCAAAGCATTCGAAGATAGGCATTTAGAATGACGTGCTTGGTCCCCCCTGATGCCACTAGAGGATGCCACCACTTTTATCATAGCCTTAGCCTTCCCTTTTGAATATGAGAAGGGAGACTTGAACCTGTCTAAATCAGACTCAAAATACTCACTTGACAACCCAAAAGATGTCACAAGCGGGTCAAAAGCTGGGGGAATTTTTTGGAATTCAATCTTCGCCAATGCCTCTTCCACAACAATACCTCTAGACTTGGCTACATGTTCAAACGTAAGAAATAATAGGCCTTCATATATTGGGTCCAACCCTTTCCCTCCTCTTACATCCTTCAAATATTTTGCTAGAGAGTGGTACAAAAATAAGGGGATATTCATGTCTTTTCCTCTTGAGTTGGTTTAGAAACATCATATGATAGTTTTGAATTACCTGCTTGTTCGCATCCAATGTAAAATAGTCCATTATCATCAAAATGACATAATTCCAAGGAGCCTTGAGAGCCTTGGCATCATAGCCATTCTAAAATTTTGGAAAATATTCCTCATTATCCTGGAAAAACCGCATTCCCTTTTTAGAGAATGCTTAGGATGATTATGGCAACCACTGTCGACTAGCAGACCGATCACCTCACCCATAAAAGTCATCAAAAATTGAAACTCAAGCTTGTTGGATTAAACCCAACCCTTTCTCCAAGAGTATGCTAGCATTCTAGAAAGACCTTTGTGATGCCCATGAAATGACTGAAGGTAGTCCAAAAGGTCACCTTCATGCAAAATTTTCTTCACAACATCGTCTACCACTAACTCCTTTGGCTATAGTGGGATATTTATATCCTTTTACGTAGATATTTGCCCCATTAAGAAAAACCAGACACTAGGAGAACAAGACCACAAAATCACACCCCCACTACGACAAAATTTGAGCATTTTTTCCTTAAAATTAAAGAAAGGATCTCGGGCTTGGCATCAATGTCCACTAACCAATAAATATTGAGGTGTCTTTTCTAATGCGATTGCCACAAGTGGAAATGATAGTTTTCGAACCAAACCAGGGATACAAAGTTGTCTCTAAACCTCCAGGAAAAAGCATCCTTGAAACTTGGTGAGAAGCGTGACAGTGCCACGAGTAAAACTTATGCCAAGACTTGCAATGATTAGGCAGCATGCATTCAAAACATCTTGAGTGGAGAAACATCATGATCCAAGAGAACTCCTAATTTTATGAAAGGATCTCGGGCTTGGAAATGATATTTTTCAAACCAAACCAGGGATACAAAGTTGTCTCTAAACCTCCAAGAAAAAAGCATCCTTGAAACTTGGCGAGAAGCGTGACAGTGCCACGAGTAAAACTTATGCCAAGACTTACAATGATTAGGCAGCATGCATTCAAAACGGCTTGAGTGGAGAAACATCATGATCCAAGAGAACTCCTAATTTGATGAAAGGATCTCGGGCTTGGCATCAATGTCCATTAACCAATAAATATTGAGGTGTCTTTTCTAATGCGATGCCACAAGTGGAAATGATAATTTTCAAACCAAACCAGGGATACAAAGTTATCTCTAAACCTCCAGGAAAAAAGCATCCTTGAAACTTGGCGAGAAGCGTGACAGTGCCATGAGTAAAACTTATGCCAAGACTTACAATGATTAGGCAGCATGCATTTAAAACGGCTTGAGTGGAGAAACATCATGATCCAAGAGATCCAATCAGGAAAAGGCCCCAAAATCTAGTTGTACCAACCATAATGTTCCACATCTGCATTGGGACATTCATAGTAGAAACGCTTTAGGATATTGTTAAAAGAGCAAAATCTAAACCTACTGAAGATGTTAGGGAAATTCAAAAGTATGAAGACGATGAAGCAAAAGCACTCATGATAATAACATTTGCAATTACAGATGATATACAACCATACATTAATTCAACAGTAACTTCTAGATAATATTGGAATACTTTAGCCAAGATATTTTAAGAAAAGAATAAAGCCACTATCTTGAATTTTCAAACCCAATTGCATTCTCTAAAAATTAATAGTGGTGAAAGTGTAGTATTGTTTCTAAGAAAAGTGACAAATATAAAAGAAAAATTATTTACCTTAGGAGAAAAGGTAGAAGATAAATTTCTTGTTTAAGTGAGTCTAAGAGCACTTCCAGAAATCTACAAGCATCTAGCCACATCTTTACAAATTCTAAGTAAAGATACATCATTTGATGAGTTAGTCAATATACTACAAGAGTATGAGGTAGAGAATTCAATCAAAGATGAAATGACTAACAATGCCTTAGTCTCAAAGAATAACCCACAAGGAAATGTTGCTTCATTCTTAAGGGATAGATCAAAATGAAATAATAGATATTGTCAAGTATACAAAAAGAGATGACATAAAACGATTTTTTGTAGATTCAATCCAAGAAATTAGTTCCAAGGAAATCATTTAAATCAAGGGAGTCAATCAAATAGGTTATTTTAACCAAGACAATATTAGAATCAATATAGACCACATCAACAACTATTCTAGCATCAGAATCGTTACAATCAACCCCAAATACAAAATAGAGAAATAAATCAAAATGGGCACTTAGCTCAAGAGATTCAAGAAATTCAAGAACTAGAAGAACATGAAGTTAAAGCTCTTTCAGCAAAGATAGTATTTTATGAAGATACTAATTATTTACTTGATCAAGATATAGACAGAGAGCAAAATGAAGAAAGCAAAAAAGAAGAGCACAAGTTCCAAAACTAGGACGAAGACCTTCTTCAATAACCAAATAATGTAATACAAGGGGATGTTGGAATATATTACATTATTTAGTACATGCTAATGTACCACCTTGGGTACATCTTTAGATTAAGAGTGTCTTAGATTAAAGTGTGAGTATTTACTTTATGCAATGTAATAAATGCACAAGTATTATTAGAGTGTGCAAAGTATTTAATAATGTAAATGTGTATAATAGTCAATGTGCACGAGTCCATAGAATAGGAAAGTGAAGAGTCTCAAAAAGAGTGAATACCAAGAGTACTCCATATGAAGAGTCACTTTCCATTATATATATGTTTGTGTGTGAAAGAGATACAATATAGAGTGAGAGTGTGTGAAATTATGGTGTATTGGAGATCTTTATTCTATCAAGATACTATTTTTGTGAGCATTTGTTAATGGTAGTTTTATGAGTTGTTGCAAAAGTTATTTATGAGTTTTATATGTTTAAAATATTGTCATTATCTTATATTTCATATTGCAACTTTATTTTAGATCTTGTGGTTATTTTACATTAAGTATTTAGCATCAAAAGAAAACAACTTTGAGCTCATCACAAATTAGCAACTCAATTTTATGGACCATATCAGATCTTGTAATGGATTGGATAGGTGGTCTACAAGCATATGTTACCACCTTAATTTAGGATCCATCCAATCTTTCATGTCTCTTGTCTTACGAAGGTACTTGAAAATCACATTCAAGTTTAATCAACACCCCTTGAGTTAGATGATGAAGGCTTGATCATATTGGATCTTGATAACATTCTAGATTGAAAAACGACACTCTTCTAACCAGCACCATCACTAAATTTTTGGTCCAATAGCAAGGTTTACAGCCAAAAGATGCTTCATAGGAGCCTCTCCAATAGATACAACAAAAATTTCTTCATCTACGACTTTGAGGACAAAGCTTTTTGAAGAGGAAGAGCATGTTAGGACCTTATCTTAACCTTATTTTGTAATTATCTCATCCCTAACGTTGGAGCCCCATCTTAATAGTATTATGTAATATTTTGTATTATGTATGTGGCATTTGAGACGCTTAGACAAGCGGGGCCATTTTATGTAATTGTTTTGTTTTATAGAAGATTCTAGCTTGGGTGGTCACTTCTATATGAAGCCAACCCTTGAATGTTATAGTTAGGGTTACAAAGAGTATTTAAAAAGACAAAGGAGCATAGATGAAGGTATCTCTCATATTTTGTATTGAAGTTTTGCTTCTAAGGAGGTTGCCACCTCAGAGGCCAACGATTTTGTATTGTGTTTTCAATATCTGTAGTATAATCTATTGTTTTTCATTTGATCTTGCAATATTGTTAATTTTGAGTTTCATTTCTTGTTATTATTGCAATATTTTGTGAATGTGTTTCTATTTTATGAGGTTCATAACAACAACAAAGATAACCATATGTGTTCTCTAAGCTATGGCAACGCAGTTTGGTTGGAAATTGCATCAAATGGAAGTCAAAAGTGCTTTCTTTAATAGTAAGCTCCAAGAAGAGGTGTATATGACTCAACTCAAAGGCTTTGTTGTCAATGGACAAGAACAAAAGGTATGCAAACTTATCAAGTACTTGTCTAAGTTGAAGCAAGCTCCTAGAACCATGTATATTAAAATTGATGAGCGCCTATTACAGCATGGATTTATTAGAAGTCCTTCAGACACAAATATCTATCTCAAGGAAGTTGGATATGAGATAGTGATATTTATGTTATATGTCGAAGATCTGATCATTATAGATATTTTATATGAATTGGTGTATGCAATAATGACCGACTTGAAAAATTCTTTTGATATGACGAATACTTCTGCACTATTGTCTTGGCTTGGAGGTTTGGCACAAGAAAAATCACATTGTGATCTCATAGACAAAATATGCCTAGACACTACTAGAAAAATATCAAGTGATAGACTATAAGCCTAGGGCAACACCAATGGAGCCTAGGTTGCAACTGTCTTGATATGACAAGTCTCCTCAAGTATCTGGCACTTTTTATTGTCAACTGATTGGAAGTCTCATATACTTGACAAACACAAGGCTTGACATCAATTTTGCTATAGGTTATCTTTCAAGATTCATGCAGGATCCTAAAGAAAGTCATTGAAAAGAAACAAAGAGGGTATTGCCTTATGTTTGTGGTACAACAAAATATGGCTTGGAATATAAGAATGATAATCTCTTCTTACAAGGATACACGAACTTTGATTATGCCAGATCACTGGATGACAAAAGATCAATATCTAGATGTATTTCATCTAGGATCTGGACCTGTATAATGGCATAACAAGAAACAACAACATCACCATCAACAAAGGTAGAATATCATGTTGCACGAGAAGCTAGTGTGAAGAAATATGGTTACGTTGCATTCTATCAAATATGGGAATACAAAAAAATCACCTAGCACTATTGAAATGCGACAAACAAGGTGTTATGAAATTAGTTAAGAATCCACTATTTCATAAAAGAACAAAACACATTGAAGCTCAAAGTCACTTTATTCAAGACCACGCTCGTAATCATGAGATTCAACTCCAGTACATTCCCATCGACAAACAGGTTGCAAATATTTTTACAAAAGCACTAACATGTGTCAAGTTTGAATTTTTTCACAATTCTCTTTGTTTACCAAATAATGTAATAAGAGGGATGCTAAGATAAATAGTTTATTAAATTGTTATTATATCTCACAAGAGGTGAGATAAGTTATGTAATGATCATTGATCTTAACAATACATGTATTAATAAGCATTATTGCATCAATGAAATGTATTTGATTTGCTCATCAATAATTTTTTTATAATTATATGCCTAGATGCATACATGACCATTTGTTTTGGGTTAATTTTTCAATCTACAATCAATCAACTATTTAAAGTCTCTACTATCAATCTCATAGCTTTTGGTGTTAGATTGTTCCAAACATCACTAAACTTTTAGTCAAACATATTCATTACACATGTATGCAAGCAAAATGGATCAAATCTTCTTTTTAATTCACCAACTCCTATGTTTTTTTTTATTATTATTTGTGGAAAACATCCCAAAAGAGATGCCACTTTCGGGTAAGACCCAAGGAGGCAGGGGTATCCATTCCGCCAAAAACGCCCAGGACTCGGACCTGGCCTACCACCTTTGACATACTCAAGGAGCAAACAAACACACAAAACCAATTTAAAAATAAGTAAATAACAACAAAAATAATAAAATAAAATAAAAAACATGCTCCTTGAGTGTGTCAAAAACAAAAGCACAACCAAACACGCACAATAAGATAAAAGAAACCACAACACAAACCACATAGAAAAACACAAGAACCACATAAAAAAACAAACAAGACAAAAACATCAAAACACTACAAAGGCATAACCCAAAAAAACAAGAAAAATAAACACAACCAAAACCTAAAAAATAAAATAAAATAAAATAAAAATAAAAATAAAAAACAACCAACAACAAACAATAAACAAAAACAAAATACATAAAAAACACTCACACATAAAAACACGAAATAACACAAACAAAGAGAAACCCAAGAACAATAACAAAAAACATTAAAAAAAAAACAAAACAACAAAAACACAAGAACAACACAAAAACAAAACAAAACAAAAGAACCCACCCACCTTAAAAAACTAAACAAAAAAGAAAAAAGAAAAAAAATGAACAAAATAATGACCCCAAAAGACTATTAAGGCAAGAATCAATAGAGGAAACAAAATAAAGAATAGAATGAGCTAGGGAACTAAAAAAAAACTGAATGAACCAAAGAGAAGCAAAAAAAAAAACCAAGAAGAAACTAGGTACCTTCAAAACTAGAGCCATCCAAAGAAATGATAGAAAGAAGAGCTTCCCTAATTTGAGAAGCCCACCATATATGAGGGTGGCCATAACAAGTAAGATCACCTTTGTCCAAAGCCCAATTAGCTAAAGCATCAAGCACTCTTGTTTTGATCTCTAACCACATGATTGTAATCAACTTTCAAAAATCCCATCTGGATTAACTGAATCTTCTCAATAATTTTTTTTATTCTCCAATCCACCCTTATGATTCTTAGGAGTCTTCAAGAGATTAATCATAAGTTGAGAGTCAGACTCAACTAACACCTTTTCCCATCCAACCTTAGTAGCCTCCTGAAGACCTCTGAGGATACCATACCCCTTAGCAAGGTTATTTGAAAGAATACCCAAATTCTCAGCAAAAGTAAAAACCAGGGAGCCATCTGAAAGGCTACCAATTCCTCCCAAACTGGCTTTTCCAAGGTTCCCTCTAGAGGCTCCATCAGTATTGACTTTTCCATAATCTTTAGAAGGAGGTTGCCAATTTCTAGTCCTATCCATCTTACTAATACTCAACCAACTCCTATATATTTTGAATTGTTTTTAGGCAATATGCACAAAATTACCAAAATTGCCTCCTCCCAATCTAGTTTTGTAAGCATACAATTGAAAATGTATTCTCCTCGTCAAGGATTTATTTAGAAAATAAATCAATATTCTTTGCTTTTCAAGTTTGTCATTGCAACTAGATCTCCTTTATGTCTAGAAACTAAAACAATAAATCAGTCATCCCTCTCTTAGCAACAAAAGTTTCCTTTCTTTGCATTCACATATCATTCTACTCCAGAATTTCCCTTCAATCAGGACTTTCTTGGCATTCATTCTATTCCAAAATTTCCCTTTAATCAAGACTTCCCTCGCTTTCAATCTTATGTAATGTTGCCTTTCAAATTTTAATATGGCTAATCCTTAGTTAACTATAATATCTACGGCATATCCCTTCTAGAATGTTTTCCACAAAAAAAAATAATATCTACGGCATGCTACACTTATTTGAGGGCTAGTGATTTGCAACAAATCCTGGTTCATGATAGATCACCCTTGTAGATTTTAAAAGGGTCCCTTTTCTTCAGACTTTTTTCAATAAATATCATTTAATGCTAGCTTAATTTCTTGCAGATTATGTAAATTGTTGAGTAATTTTGTGTCAATTTTTATATCTATTATTAACCACCTTTTCCATTAACTTTTGTAGATGGTCTTGTCAGCATCAATTTTCCACCTCAAATCCTGGTTCATGATAGATCACTCTTGTAGATTTTAGAAGGATCCCTTTTCTTTAGACTTTTTTCAATAAATATCATTAATGTTAGCTTAATTTCTTGCAGATTATCTAAGTTTTTAGATAATTGTATCAATTTTTATATCTATTATTAACCACCTTTTCCATTAATTTTTGTAGATGGTTTTGTCACTTTTCTTATCAGCATCAATTTTTCAATCCTATTAAAGTGATTTTGGGCTTATTGCCATATGAGAAAAAATATATTTAGCTTTGATAAATTAATTTCTCCAATCGAAAACCCTCCACAATTATGCGAGACATCTAAGTTCAATGGGATTCATTACAAAAATCCTAAGTGGAGTTGGGTGATGGAATAGTGTTTACATATATATGATGATCCTACCTGAATCCAGGCATGTTCTATGGGCGACAAAACTCAACAATTACGAAGAAGAAAGTGGAGCAGCTAATTTTACAATGGATTATTTGTGTTGTCCCAAAGATAACTTTTAATAGAGCCTTGGTGTTATTAGGGTCATAGTTGACCAACAGGGGTCTACAGTCATACAGTAGCATGCATTTGGCTTTTTCAGTCTAGAGAATCATCCAATCGGTCTACTGTACCGTGCTTCTTTATCCTATTTCCTTTGTATCTAGGGAAAGCTTCGAGTATCAGGGTATTTCTATTTAGCTTTGAACCATGCAGGAGAGTCTCTTCCATATCATTCATAGCAGAAGCTATTACACTGCCACTTTGGATTTTCATTTTATGTTGCCTTTGATCCAGACAGGAAAATTATTTATTTGGTAAAAATTGTGTTTTTAACATTCTTAAACATGCCCAACCAAATTAGTAGCCTTACTGCATTTTGTTCAGTCATAGCCAAAGTAGAGAAACTAATGTGACAACATGCACTTCCATCCCATGCAAAAACTAAGAAGACGAGGAGTTGACAAACTATTCTTTAACGTTAAAAGATTTTCTTGCACTGTGCGTGCATGATTTCACACAGCCACTCTCTTTTAAAACAAGTCTTCTGTCATTCCTCTTCCTGAGCCAATTGTATCTATCAGGATACTTAAAATCCAAAACCTGATTGATTCTAATATTTATTGCTTGTTTCATTCTGTGCTCGTTTCTAGAAATTATAAAATGTTGTTAATGAATCTAAAGCCTGTCAATTAAAAACCTTATTCCTCATCTTGACTGCTAAGATGTGAATGTTTTTCTTCAAGATGGCTTACCTGTACCTCCATATCTTCCTCCTTGCTGCCCAAGTTGCCACTTTTTACATTCACTAACCTCCAATTACCATAGGACACAATTAACATACCTAAAGGCTATTTTGTGCACTCTCAGTGACCCACTTTAAGGGTTTTGTTGGGGTGCTAAATGACAACCAAAAGGAAATCATTACTGTCCAGAAATGGAAGTTTGAACCCAAATTTTTCTAATTTGATTTAGCATGGTCCTAAAACTTAACCAGGTGCTCTCGATACCCGTCCTAAAAATTGTCTCTTTATCAAAACTTTCCCATGGATCCTCTAAAAAATACAAAACAAACTATAGTGCTAATATTTTGTGTTGACCCTGCAATTAACTCCTGTTGCTTAAGGGACCATACACTTCAATAATACATTGACATCAACAAATATACGGATTCTTCAGAACTATGCCTTGAAACATGAAGAAAAGCAAATGCAATATCTTCAATATGTCACCGTTCAGTACAAACTAGCCAGAGCTAGTTATTGAGAATTATAGCAGGGCCTAGAAGAGGAAAAAATCAAATTAGAAAAAAAAAATACAACATTTAATTAACTGAATCAGTGCTATGAGAGCGCTGTGATTAATAATGACCATGGTACATGTGGTGTGCTGCTTCTCCTCTTCCCCTACCTAGATTGTTGTAATACCCACTGTTATTTAACACAACAGCATTAGCTGTTGCATATGGAGTCAAAGAATATGCATTAGTAGAACTAGTTCCTCTCCCTCTTCCCTGTGGATTCACAGGATGGTGACCAAGCCTAGTCACAAATGAATGCTGAAGATCATGCTGTCCAGTATGACTTTGATGTAACCACATATTTCTGGTTGAATGCTGATGGCCACCATTATCTTGCATTATACCACTCATATGTGAATATGAATCCATTCTATCTTGCATTATACCCCTCCTTTGTGAATACAATTCCCTTCTATCTGCTTCCAGATTACTAGCTAGCCTTGGACCATCATGATCCAGGATATTTGACTCACCATATCGGGTTATTGGAACTAATTGTGGTCTAGAATGATTATTCACAGCTACAACAGGCCTCATATGTCCTGTTCTTTGATGATCCTGATGATAATTCCTGTTATGATCTTGACTGATAAAGTTTGACCTTCCATTTTGCATGGTTGGAATTGACTGTGAGCTCCAGTGATCATCCACTGGTACAGCAGGTCTTGGAAGCTGTTCTGGTCTCTGACTATTTAGATGATGGTTCTTGCTGCTCTTATTTGTTTTTCCATTAAAAACCTGAGGCCCACTTGACCGAGGACTTGAATGATTATTCATCGGTACAGCAGTTGTTTCATGATGTTCAATTTTCTTAGTCTGACGACGTTTGTACCTATTTTTCTTTTTCTTTCCAATAGAGCATTGAGGCTCAGACAACTTTGCTTTGCCGATAGAACATTGTGGCTCAGACAACTTTGCTTTGCCGATAGAACACTGAGGCTCAGGCTCAGACAACTTTGCTTTGCCGATAGAACACTGAGGCTCAGGCTCAGACAACTTTGCTTTGCCAATAGAACATTGAGGCTCAGACAAAGCAAAACCTCCTTCGTAACCTGGAGGACCAGCTGGAATGTGCTTTGTGCTTATACAGTGATTTGAACTATTTTGGAAGGGGGATGAGAGAGACCCTACAATTATGCCACTGTGGCCAGGAAATGTGCCGTGTGCTGATTGCAGCATAACATGCTTAGCTTCTTCTGAGTTATTGTTCCTTAGCTGCAGACTGTTGACAACAAGACGATGTGCCACTACTCCAAGATAAGGACCTGATATAGCTCCACGAACAGGTGGCCTGAACAAAGATAAGATTGGTTTAGTTTAATGAAGCAGTGCTTGCAATGAGATGGCACAAACATAAACACATCAACATTTGACCAGATAGAGACTTCACAAAAATATTACCTATCTTGGATCCGATTCTTCCCAATATTTCCTTGATGCCATAAAACTGACTGAAATTCTATATCCTGCTTAATTATAGTCTGCTAGCCAGTACCAAAAAAAAAAAACATGTACCACCCATATGTAAAGTCAACATGATAGGAAAACAAAGAATTTCTGGAAATCTACGAGGAAAGAAAACCTGCCAAGTTTACAATCAACTACTAGTTTACAAAAGAGATTACAACACAAACTTTCAAGTATCTAAACAAGATGTTTGATATAATTAATGAATAGGAAGAATGCATATCATGCTTCTGTCTATAATGACCTTTTTTGGCATGATGACCCCCTCATGCAGTCTTGGAATATGTCTGTTTGTTTTGGTACCCTTGAAAATTACAGACCTGCAAAATATTTTATATGAGAATGACTCAAAATAATATTGGATCTCTCCACTGAAAACGGATTTGGACCAAACAAAGGCAAGTTACTTACAGTACTTGATTGTTTATGATGTTTTCCATCGCCTCAATCGGTGAAGTGAACAATGGTGGGCAAGCATCCCCGTCACACAGACACATATACCCTTTCAGTCCATCACTGCAATGGGGTTTACAAATTAGTACCACATCCAACCATACATAACATGTAACTACTGATATATTTTCTATCTAATTCCTATTCATATTGACATCTTTCACATAAAACACAAAAATTATCCATCCTTGATCAATACAGCTCAGAAGAGGACGAAAATGGCAAGCATTCAGAGGCAATGTGAATTTAATCTTCAGTAGAAAAGGTGTATTATTATAAACACAATCAACTGTAAGAGAAATCATGGTGTTTATGTAAAACAATATTACCCAAAATGTAAAGAGTATAATCATCTAGGTAAGCAAAAAGCAGGTTAGCCTATATTACCAAAGTGTCTGCTCTTTATACTATTTGATATCATAGTACTTCAAGATGAAGTAACACAGGTAAGCCATTAAATTGTTTTCTACCATGTTGATCAGAATCATCTGAATCTGAGATTTACTAGTTGGAACTTGGACATAAAGCACACTGCATACAACTCTACTCTCATCAGATAATTTAAGAAAACATCAAAATTATAAATAAAAATTCTTCATAGATATCACATCTGAATTGACAAATTAATCATTATGTTCACATATGCACTACATTAAAAATAAGCCATTAACACCAGATCTCTGTACAAACCTTGTGTCAGGATCAACTATTTCCTCTACTTCAGCTCTCTCGTGGCCTGTAAGATGTCTATGACGGTCATAGAGAGAAAATAGGAATGGGGCTAAATGGTGACTAGTTGTCACAAAGAGCATGTCAAACCTCAAAGAATTTCGCAATTTCTCTTCTTCCTGCCAATAAGGAAATATTTTATGAACATATAAACAAATATTTCAAATCATGTTAGGGTAAAAACATATTAGGACTTGCATAACAATGACAAGTTTGCAGTAGAATGATGGAAGAGGACAAATACCGTCAATGTCCCTTCAACTTTTCTGATTTCTGCAATAAGGCGGGACTCACCAATGAATGGCAATTTAGCAATGCCCTATACAAAACAAATTAGTTAAACTTCCAAATATACTGGCCCTGCAGAACCTATGAAGAAACTATTGAAATGTCAGATTTAAATCTAATGGACAAAATGTTAAACATATATAGAAGACGCAGAGGATCTCACATATACCTGCCAAGCATAACGTTTCCCGTTCATGTCAACCTCAAAATCTGTCATCCAATCACAGAACCGTATTTGTGCAGATTGTAAATATTTGTAGCCCAAAAGTTTATATATTGGAAACAAAAGGTGTTTAGGTAAACATGGAAGCAATTCTTACCAGTAGGATAAAAATCAATGATAGGTGATTTTGGATCAGTCATCAGTTGCCTGTAGTGCTTGGGAAGTGAATTTGCACTTCAATGATAAAAAGAAGTCAGGCAATATGTTTTTAGAAAAAAGATAAACAAGAAAACATATAAATAGGTCATGTAAGTCAAATTACCTCGCAGCTGGAAGAACTGCCATTAGCTGATTAAGTGGCTTAAATGGTTTCCCACGTTTAAACGTAACCTTTAACTGATTGAGATCTTTGAGATCAGAGGAAAAGGGAGCATAATGGTAGGGATAATACCTGACAGAAATAAATATGGATCCACACAGTTATAAAATTCAATTATTCGTCTTTGCATGGTTTCCCTCAGCAGTGAACCTAAACTTTTGAATTAATACTCAAAAGATATTAGACACGAATACAAATTCATATGTTAGATATTTGGGTATAAAGTTACTTTCTCTAATCAATTTCAATGTAACTAGTGTGTGAATTCAAAAATGAGAGAATTTATTTCTGCCCTATAGTTATACTTTTCAAATCTTCAGACCAACCATTACAACCAATAACAAACTTACATCACAGAATACATTAATGACAATCTGCATAGTACCAAATCATTCTCATGACTGGAAAAAGAAGAGGTTAGGATGAATTTGTAATCATTAAACAAAATTAAATACGTATAGTAGACAACAGAAATTTCTCTCAGACATTAAGAACAAAATTACTGAGCTAAAATGTCTTTTTAAGTTTGATAAACTACCAAGAACAGGATCTAAAAATTTTATAGACGTGATCAAATTTTGGATAGCAAGAATGTCTTTCAACAAGTAGAAATATGGCTGAAAGGATCTTGTTTGTCATGCCAGTGGAAACACTAAACATTGTAAATAAGCATGAAGACACTGATTATTAGCCAAACGGTACACCATCAAATCACTAGTAAATAATGGATTACAAGCACTTATGATTATCTTTGGAAATCCATGAAGATTATAAACATGATTAATAATTTTTTTACACTTGAAATGGGAAAACTTGGTGTGACAATTCCTAACCACAAATTCTATCATAATTGTAGTGATTTTCACTACACTTGGGAAATTATTTTGCCTTATTTATTTTGTAAGGTTTCGGTAGGAGGCAATTTAAGTGTACAGTCAATTTTGTCATCTACAACGGGTGCTGAATATGTGCAAAAGTGCTTTCATGAGAATCAAGCTGCTGCGCTCATCATCAGATCATTTTGATCAATGTCAGGCACTGTTTTGAGAAGACAAAAGACTGAAGAATGCTCCCAAAACTCTGTGGACCGTTGATCATATTCATCCAACAGTAGGCGCTAATTTCAAAAGAAGGATGGGTCATGGAGGAGGCAAAATAGCACAAACCGTAGATCTCACTTCATCAAGCAGCAATCATTGACCCAGAGAAAACAAGTTGTGAGAGGTCCGCCGTTAACCCCTGAGGCAGATGGCAAATTCGGCGGCTTGCAAAGGTTCAAAGAGAACGTTGGAGCATTTGAATAGCAAAAGTTTAATGGACCGTCCAAATCAAGATCAATGACTCGTGCTATTTTGAGGAATAGCAGGGGAAGGACTCTGACAGAGGTTGATGAGGCCAGGTTTCATAGACCGTCCGATCCAAGATCAACAGCCTGCGCTATTTCAAGGAGGCCTTGATGAAGATTGATGAACCAAAACTCTGTGGACCATCCAATCTAGGATCAACGGCCCACACTATTTTAAGGACCAAGCGAAGGATTGGAAAACCAAAAATCTGCAGACCATCCAATTCAAGATCAACAGCCCGCGTGATTTTCATAAGGACTCCGATGGAGATTGATGAAGTAAAGTTATGCAAACTGTCCGATTCAAGACCAACAACCCACGGCTATTTCAGAGAACTGTTGGAGAAGTTGACAAAAGAGAAACTCCATTGTTCACCAAGCTTGAGACATGTGGCAAATAGACTGGTGCTGAGGAAGAGGTAAGCAGCTGTCCCTTCAAGGAGTAAGTCTAGGAAAAATCAGCCGTCCACATTGGACATGAAATAGACCCAACAGTTTACGAAGGTTCAAGAGAAGTTAAGACATTCGGGCCAAGATTTCTGAGAAATTCTTCAACAAAGAGTCTCAATCAACAGCCCAAAAGGAACTCTGCGAACTTGGAAATCTGGAGAAGTTCTGCCAACCACAATCAACTAAAAAAAAATCCGACCTGGCAGAACTCAAGGCTGGAAGAGGTGACAGCAACAGCTAATTAGAATTTGTCTTTCAGCTTCCATAACAAGAAACCTTCAGGAACTTTATTGCAAGTAACATCTTTACACAACCTCCCAGGAAGATTAGTTGAATTCATAAAGGTAGAAGTTGCAAAAGGGCTTCAAGTTCACCTACCAACATTGCTTGGCAACGACGGTAAGACAGCAGCCGTAACATTGCTTGGAGCCTAGTAACATTGATTTCAGAGGGTTCCTGTGCTCAGTCTCTGGGAATCCCAGAAAGGTTAGCTGGCAACAGCGGCAGAAGCTCCACATCCAAAGGCCCATAACCCTTCAACATTAATAATTCTAGATCCAGAGGCCTGGAGACAAGCAACAAACTGAACGCAGGTAAAGACCCAACACGCAACAGATGAGGCTTTTTGATTCTTTGTACAAATTTTGAGGGAAAGACTCCCCAATTTTGGCTTATGAATAGTATATCAATATGTAATGCAAGGCATTGGTAGTGGCCTACTCGTGCCTAATACCTGGCCTTGTATACATTTCCTTCCATTTTTCTTCTTTGTATTTGTCTGGACTCGAGCCTTGAATCATTTTGAGATAGAATTCGAGCCCCTTTTGTTCTGGACCCTAGATATATATTTTGACCCCTAATGTGTTACCCTAAAATAGATCTATCTTATTACAAATATTTGTTCATAAGAAAGAGATATTCAATTAAGCAAATAGGTTTTCAGCAAAAAATTTTGGCTCTTCAAGAAGGTAAGTTGATTTATTATGGATATAGATGTTCTTATCGGAATGGTGAACATAATTTCACAAATGAATTCTAGACTTGGTGGATTCTTTTGATATGGATAAATCTATTAAATTTCTAATAAATTTACTAAATCTCTAATGTTTCCAAGTCAATCTACCCAAATTTCTTTTTTTGGATTCTCTGGAAGTCGAATGAAGAATTGATCAGCTCATCAGACCAAGACTGACGGAGCTTGAACCCGCAACTTCTGTCTTGACAAGGCTATACTCTAACCAATTGAACTACAATCCCAATAGGGACAAAGTCCACCTACTAATCAGTAATAGCATGTTACTGGTAGATCAACAAAACATTTGATCTCTCACTTTTCTCTCTTCTGAAGTAATTCATTCTATTATGTATATTTCTAACATATAAAATTGACATAAAAATTACCGATGGATCATGTTGATATTAGGTCGAGATAGATTTATGTTAGCATGGATTTATGTTAGCATGGACTTGACAGAAATTTATTTCTTTTAGATTTTGATCATGTTGAAATCGGATTGAGCTGGATTTGTTTTAGCATGGACAAGACATAAATTGAACTTGAAAAAAAGAACTCTGGCTGATCTTGCTCTGCCCTGTTTCCTGTTTTTGCGTGAATATTGTGCTGAATCAGAACCGTGTTCAGTTTCTAGCTATTAGCAAATGACACATGAGTTTATTCATCCCACCGATCTACAAAAGAATCTCTTGATCTTGGTGTATCACCTCCCTTAGCATAGGATTTCATTTTCTGTCATCTCTTCTCCGTTTTCCTTTGGTTGATGAAAATAGTTTAAATAGGTGAGCATTGAAGATCACATCTTAGAAGGCGCCGGCCTTGTAAAAAATCCCAAAGGTTGTCCTGTGACTCACATCTCAAACTCTCAGGACTTCTGGCTGTGTCGCTCTATGCGAGGTGCTAGGATAGGGTCCATCCGGCCACTGCAACGGATGACCATGTTATTCTGAGACGACAACAATAATCATTTGAGACATGGAGGCCAGCAATGACCATTGAACACGCACACACTTCTAATAATAGTGACTTTGCAAGGGCCACTTCTAAATAGATAGGGATTCTACAAAACACATGTATTGGAGGCATTGCAAGCTTAGGGCAAGGGCAGTTCTGCTAGTACTAATCACAATCGAGACTCACCATTGCCATGAGCACACTCCTTGGTAATAATAGAGCATTATCCAGCAAAGTCCTTGTATATATTTCAAAACCTGCCAAGAAGAAAATGAGAACAATGCCTAAGCCATTACAAATATATGAAGCTCAGACCAGAAAAGGAAACTCTAAGTGTACAACAGCTACAGCCAAAAGAGTTGGAAGAAATTAATTTTGATTCCATCAATATATGTAACATAACAGCATGCCTAAAGAAGCAGTAAAGGAATTTCTCAACATCCTATATAAGTTGCTTTAAGCAGCACAAAGACTCACAACATCTTTTACTAGTTGCTGCCGGGATTCTTCTGTATGGGCATCAAATTTCTCAGCATAATATCTTTCTTTCCATCCTGCCTCTCCAAATTTAACCTGTGAAGCACAATAACATAGATTTCAATGCTATCTCTTTGAGGAACTACAGTTGATATTATTAGGACAACCATTACTAGTGCATCATACACTTATAGTCATTCTCCCTTTTTTCATTCTAGTATAAATATATCCCCAGTTACATCACAGAAAACACACAAGCTATCCCACTGTTTTACCTACAGAATGCTTTACAATAAACAGGAAAGATCCTCTCCTATGTAGAAAAAGAGAAATCTAAAATGAAAGGTGTACATTCCAAGCCCATACCAGGAAAAATATTAAAAGGGTGTTTAGCAAGACAGGAGAACCTGTAGTAGCTTTTGATATCCCACAGTTTGGACATCTATGATTAATTACAAAGCACAGTTCACCACCACCATGTAGACTCACGGAAATTTGGCCATCCCAAGAGCTTCTTAAGGATTGCATATAACATAATGTGTCAGAAGTGGATTCTTTGAAAACAATGCTTCAAAATTCATGCCTGCAAAAACATGTGCGTAGTTTAGGTATAACTTTTTGGATTTGCTTTTATGGGGGCTTTTTCTTAAGATAAATTATTTTTGACCTCCTTGGAGAGGACAACGCGCAGTCTTTGAGGATGTTTTTACAATAAATGTTTAGGAGTTTTAGAGGAGTAGAGGATATGTAGGTAAAAGGGTACCCAGGTGAAAGTAAATATGAGAAAGAGAAAGCTGGAAACAAGCTTAGGATTTTCATACCAAACCCACGATTAATAAAATAAGTTAACCTTTAATCAACTCTAAGTTGTTGAAGTTAATCATTACTTTTTGATGTTTCCTTGGTAAACATAGAACTCTCTGTTGCAAGCTTGTTGCAAGGTGGATTGCAGAAGCTTGTGAGGTCAAAGAAAGCAAAGTTGTAGTTTTTACAACAGATTGCCGCATTAGTTGGGTGATAGTGCCAAAAACATGAGCCATACAAGAGCTGATTTTAATTGGGGAGAGGAAGACAGATCACTAAAACCACCAGAAAAAAATAGGAGGAAGATGAGGAGACGCAAACTGAAATACAATTGCTAAAGGTTGTGTACCAGATCAGAAAGGGAGAATCATTGAAGTCATTTGAGAACAAGGCAATAAATGAAATTTAAACTTTTATGACTTTCAATGAAGTTTACACATATATTGGATTTAAGAGCTTGAGCATATTTCTTAAATTGAAAACATTATAGAAGATAACCCAATAAGGGTAAAGTTTTCAATGAAGGATGAATTACCATGCTGCCTTATTGTGGAATCTTTCACAAAAGGGTTTAGGCAGAAGGGTTGGAGATAGCTGTAGGATTTTCATACCAGCTCCGCAAGTAATAAAATAACTAATAAGTAATAAGTTAAGCTTCTGTCATCCATCAGTCATTAAAGTGTACCATAATATTTCTGATGATTCAGTAGCATCCTTACAGTTCCCTATTACAAGTTTGTTGCAGGTGGATTTAGAATCATGGTCAGTCAAAAGAAGTAAAGTTGAAATGTTCACAACTTGCCATGAGTTTGGTCGCAGAGAGACAAGTATGGCCCCTACAGGATCTGGCCTTTGGGTGGGGAAAAAAGAAGACAAATGCCTAAAACAAGCAGAAGAAAATAGGAAAGATAGAACTGCTCAAAGTTGTATAACAGATCCAATGGAGAGAATCATGGAAGCCATTTCAAAGTGAGACACTACGAAATTTAAAGCCATAAAACATAAGGCCTGTGAGTGTCCATAGTTTATTTATTAGTAAAAATAAGCAGAACAAGTTGAGAATTTATGTGCAGATGTTAATGTTTTCAAGAAATAAACTAGGAATCAGATCACTAGAGATAGACTGACAACATTGTTGAAATCTGCGGTTAATACCAGGAACTCTTCAGGCCTTCAGGCTAAGGACCTTCAAAAATTAACAAAAGCACAAACTGAGATGAGGATGGCATTTCTGGAGATTAAGGTCATGCCAAAGTTCACCAAAGTAGGCAGTCCAAGCATTTCTAATTGGTTTGAAAGGCACTCTGCCATGGACAGCACTGAGAGGTAGCATGGAGATACTAAGAAAACCCACAGAATGTAGTAGCAACTCAAATTAAAATTGAGCACAAAATGGTGAGGCAGTAAATAATGGAGAAGAATCTTAGCTTCAACATGTACATTTAACTGCTTATAGTTGCATCTATAACATGCTCCAAAGCAAGGTTACAGAAGTATTGGGGACTGGGAAACGGGTATCGGAGACGGCAGGGGACAGAAAGCCGATTTTAGGAAACGGCTGGGAGGCAGCAAGGGGACAGCAAGTATAATAGTATTAAAAATTTTAGAAATTTTCATGCGATAGTGTGCCTTCTGCTGGGCTATCAGTATTTGTATCTGATGAGCTGCCCTCATCATCCAAGTGAAGAGCCTCCAATGGAACTCCAACCAACCCCTCCTGATCCTCATCCTCGTCAATCTATCTCGCATCCTTTGGATCAACATCAGATACAGATACTGAGGGCTAGTTGCAGGGAGGTAAGAGAGCTATGCACTGCAACTAGCTTCTCCGCTCTGCGAAAGGTAAGTCTGTTCCTCCTCACACTGTGGACAAAGCTGTATGTGGACCAATTCCTCTCAGCAGCAGAGGAACTAGCAACCTGGGAAAGAAGTTTAATTGCAATGTCACAAGTTAGGTGTATCATCCCCATATAGCTGCCACCATCAAATGGGATCTGATTGGGCAATGGTACCCTATCCATATCTTTTTTTTTTTAAATACAAGGAAATCGGCAATGTCTCCTTAGTTTTATCCCCATGGGCGCAGTTTGAATCCGGAAAGCTACCATTATAACCACCTGCCTCACCTCGGTAAACATTTACTCCAATGAGGGGTACCCGGATGGGTTCGGGATTGGAACCATCGACCTCAAGCTGGAAAACACTCAATTCACTAAAGAATGAGGTCCGTTAACTTATCTTTACCCAACTGGCTAAAGATTATAAAGGTTTCTATTAAAAATAGTCCATATCATTACTAATATATATATTTTTATAAGTTTTTCATAGTAGTTGCATATATATATTTATACGTAGCTTTAATTATGCCATAGCATATTAATCAACTCCGCTCGAATTTACACCAAAATTTAATATAAACGTTATACCATATTATTAAGCCCCGTTGTCAAAAACCCCATCTAATCTTTTAAATATTTACCAAATCTCCACAGTCTAAACGGATTTCAAATACAATATAAACATATATTAATGCATGAAAAACTTTATGGGTCTGGCATAAATGTTATGTTTCCTGCTTTTAATTTTTCTTTGTCATCTATCTCTCGACAAAAATTTTACAGGCCAGGCGAATCCAGCAAGAGTGGAGGGGAACCTTTGCTTATAAACCCCCCCACCCCACATTGATCCGTTCCAGGTTGAAAATTGTCGATCCAATCCCAGACCAATATTCAGAGGGCAGATCTCATAATCGCCACCTCACAAGGGTTCATCAGCTGGTTTTCTTGTCAAATTTCAGCCAGGTTTTGGTCGAGGGATGCCTAGGCAATCCCATCCCCTCACAGCAGGGATACAGGGGACGGTCCCCCATGGCGTGGTGGTGTCCCAGGGAAGCCCCGCTTGTCCCTCCCAAAAGGGGGACGGTGGGGAAACGTCCCCTTTGACATTCCCCCGTACTGGGGACGAAAGGGGGACAGGGACACGTTCCCAAAGGTGGGTGACACATCCCTGTGGAACAATGATCCAAAGGTTTATAATTTGTGATTTTAAGCAATTTCTTAGTCCAAGTTCCAGTTTAATCTGTTTAATAATTGTAGTTTCATATATGCTTTCAAATATGCATGTAGTAGTTAGCTGAATAGCTAAGCCTTCACAATCCCGTAATTAGCAACCAGCATGTTGTAGTTAACTGAAAGTTAAGCCTTCACAATCCCGTAATTAGCAACCAGCATGTTGTAGTTAGCTGAATAGCTAAGCCTTCACAATCCCGTAATTAGCAAACAGTTTTTATAATAAAAAAGGAAGATACTAATCAACCTTCAAAGCAAATAATTTTTTTTACTGACCTTGTCTTCTTCTCGTTGATGAGAATTTGAAAGGTCTGACTTCTCACGTAGCAGGATTTTCAGTTTCAGTTTAAGTTCTTCCTCGTTTTCTTTTCGCTTTTGTGCCTGAAAGAAAACACCCGACATAGATAAGCAGCAAGACATGAGAGATTAACACGCAAAATCAAACTCCAGTTCATCTTTCTCTACTTTGAAACTACAATTTGTAAATTATAAAAAAAGATGACCAGAGTTCTTTGTAAAGAGGAGACGTTTCTGGTTTGGATTGGCTTTCCCCTTCAAAATAGCATGTTTCTAAAAGAAAAAGAAAACAGGGCATTGCATTCAAGTGTATTATCTAAATGGATTGCTGAAACATGTGTCAAGGTTTTTATAATGCAAATGAACCATATTTTGCAGAGAATATTTGAGTACTCTCACCTCTGCAGCTTCAGCAGCAACTTCCTCTTCAACTTTGACAATTGCTGCACCGATACTGGCATCTTGCTCACTAAGTTTCCTAAGCTTTGCAGGCCTCTTACATGAATCCAACTGATATGGAGATGGCTGAGAAGGGCATGCTAGTCTTGAGTCCTTAAATGGAATAAGCGGAACTATAGATTCAGGATCAACAATGGATTGAATATCGTCTCCCTTACTCAACTTAGCCTTCGTACATGTGCGCATCTCTAATTGCTTCTGTAGTTAATAAAGTTCAAAATACTATAGACTTAGATGCATACAATTTGGCAGAAATATGTATTGCAATATTGTCAATACATTAAATAGTGATCAAGTAACAGATAATTTTCTTATAAGGCATTAGATAATTAATAAAATGTGGTGAATTACCTGTACAACACTTCAGGATTGTCAAGGAAAATAAATACAATGGTTTATTTGACTCTCAAGTAGTTCCCACAATCCAATATGTCCTATCGAGTATATAATCTTATATCTCATACTTCACAATAAGAATAAGCATGCCTTCTGCAAACAATTTAAAGTCACACAACTGACTAAACTAATCCTTTTCAGAATTATTTTAAATGGTGCAGATACCTGATGTATATAAGCTCGTTTTTTAAATATGCTGTCCTCATGCAATCCAACAGCCTGAATAAAATGCTCTACCCTGTCCAAACTAACCTGAAATGGAAATATATATGTTTCAGAGCATATAAATTACAAACAACAATCAACTTTATCAAACATAAGAAAAAATCATAACGCAATCATCTCTCTTTGTCTTGTACTGAGGATTTTACATGTTTTGTGAAAAGAAGGGTGTTGTTCAGAGATTAAGCTAAATTGAGAGCAGATATCCTGCACAATTTGTGAAAAGCAGATCATGTTGCTGTGCTGAGATTAAGCAGAACTGAGACAATATGACTATTTATCATTTGACTAAATGCCAACCACTTGGTTGGCACATAAACTAGAGCTAGGAACCAATCGAAATGCAATTGAAAGCCAATTAACACCTTATCATGTTTATTTAAAGTTATTCTCAAGCATCTGAAAGTTTACTAGAACATGAACACAGCAGTAAGTTGGTGCAGCAGGGTCAAATGTTTGATAGTAGTAGGCAGCATTAGTGGTTGTTTATGGAGTTAGGTACCCTATCCATTATACAAAGGGATTCCCCACTAGAAAATAATGTGTTTGGAAAGGTGCCCAGGGGGTTTGGGACAATGGTAGGAATCATCGTACCATAGAACAACGTTCCAATCTCTCATGGTTGAACCTCAGACATTTTAATTATATAAAATTAGCTCAACCAGTAATATTCCTCAACTTTCAAGGAGGAAACTCTGATACAGGGACAGAACCCTCCACCCGTACACCACATCTCCTTGTGACTATGTACAAAAAAAACTTTACTATCATTGTGACACAACCTTAATTCAGTGGCTGTTTTGATAATTCAAATACAATAGATGCACACACAAATCCATAATTCAAATATTCAAATGTCAATACATACCATAATATCTACTGATAATGTGACACAACAAACAATTATATTCGTTGGTTTCAATATTATTAACAATGATGATTAAATAACTAATACACTTTATGGCAGAATTACCTTGCCTCCATCTGTCAAATAACCACGCATTGCCCTGAACTCTTTCTTGTATACAGCCATGAGCAAGTTAATTGCACCCTGAACACAAGAAGATACAAGAACTTCACAGTTCAATTTATTTGAAGGGAAAATATGAGAACACATATAATCCACATGAGGCCAGACATCATAATTCACTTTTGAAGACATTATAATCCACATGAAATCAGACATCATAATTCATTTTTAAAGACATAACTCTAGATTTCCATGCTGACAATATCCAGAATCACATTTTTTTTATGTCTGTTAAACAGGTTTCTGGCTTTTTTGAAGTCACAGGATATTTCCTCCGTGATCATTTAACAAAAAACTGAGGCAATTTCCAAAATCCTGAGAAAAGCTCGCACAAACCTAGAAGGCTGAACCACAGAGATCTTTACCTAGCCATCAGATGCAACAAAATTACTTTTGTTCAAGGTTGGATTCTGCAATTCATAATTTTGAAGAGGCCCATATTTTATATAAAGGTTATCAATTACTTAACCAAAAAGTATAATCAAGCCTCTCAGCATTTATACCAATTCTTTGAGTTACTACGATTTAATACTTCCCCAACATTCAAAAAAGTGCCATGAAACACCTATAGTATGAAAAAAAAAGCATGTGATATATATGTATAGACTTGTTTTACAAAAGCGAATATAAATATATTGATTCCCCTCCTGTATTATAACAGACCTTATCGAGGGTTGCCTTATCACAGGAGTGTTCTTAAAAGTAGCCTGCCTTATTACAGTGCAGGGATTCAAATCTGGGTCGCCCTCTTATGAATGCACCCCATTTACCATTACTCCACAATATCTTAGACATCACAAAAAATATTAATTTATAATATTAATTTATTTATTAAAACAATTTTACATCCGCTCTTTTTCAAAATTAAAAATTAAGTCTATTTAATCATTCATCAGATTAAAAATGTCCAAGGCATTGTAGAATAATGGTAAATGAGCTTCCTTCTTAAACACCCCAGCTAGAATCAAAGCAGACATATGCAGGTTACTTGAAATGGAGGAGGCAAATTTGCCAGCAACTTATCTAGGGATGCTCTTATTTGAAGGGACAATGAGGATAGAAATATGAAATCCAGTTATAAGTAAAGTTCAGAATAAACTACCAGAATGGAAAGGTAGATGGTTATCGTTAGCAGGAAGAGTGCAGCTAATTAAATCAGTCTTACAGGCCATTCCAACATATTATGTCCTTGTATACTATGCCAAATCGATAGGAAAAAGTTTAATCTATATTATGCGGTCATTTTTGTGGTAAGGATTACCTAACAAAAGGAAATTTCCTTTTGTGAAAAGAAGCAAGGTGTGTGATGATAAAACTAAGGGAGGTCTCAAGTTAAGAGTTCTTACGGATGCAAACTTAGCTCCTAGGGGAAAAAGTAATTTGGAGATTGTACAGAGAGAGTTAAAGACTAAGGGCAAGAATTCTTCTAAGTATATATGTTGAGCCCAATGACCCAAGCTTAATATTTACTGCATTCTCAATACCTATGGAACTGTTTAAAAAAATCGATTGATCTAGTGATTAATGGTGTAAGATGGGTAGTGGGAACTAGAGAAAAAAAATTATTTTATGGACACTTAATGTGATAAAAAACCACTCAATCTAGATTCAATTTTGTAACAATGGATGAGATTACTTCAAGACAAATAGGGTGATAGGGTTTCAAATATTATGTACAAAGATTAGGAAGGAAGATACAAATGGAAAGAAATATTTTTTTACAAGTATACAAAACAATGATGCTAGAAGGCAGTTGAGCAGAAAGATAACAACAGTGATTATTTTGGAAAAAGCCAAAGATAAGCTGATTTGGGAGTTGATTAGCTCAGGAGAATACACAACAAGAAGTGGATATAGTGTAAAGCACCAACAAAATAGGAATGCCGCAAGAATATGGAGACATATTTGGGATACCCCAAGCATTCCTAAAGTCAAAACGTTTGTTTGGCTAGTATATCATAGAAGAATTTTATCCTAGGATAACCTTATGAAAAGGGGTTTTCAAGGCCCCTCACAATTTGTTCAATGTAAAAAGGAGGAGAATATAGGCCATCTCTTGGGACACTGCTCAATAGTTTGGAAACTATGGTAATGGACTTCTAATATGTTTGGTAAATACACGTTGATGAATGGCAGAATTGAAGAATGGTTAAAGCAATGGCAGAGCATTTTTAAAAGTGAGGCTTTATAGACAATCTGGGATATATCAAAAGATACTATGGCTGGAAAGGTATAGAAGAATATTTAAAGGGAAGGAAAGCATTTCAGATGTAATGAAAAAAAAGATATGTTTAGCCATAGAGGAGACTAAACCAACCCTATCATCTCACCCAATCTCTAATATTGAAGCAAAGAGCCTTGATAGATGAGGTCAAGTCATCAAATGGAATTATGATGTTGGGTTTAAGAGAAACAAAAAGAAGGCAAAGAACATAAAGTGGAAACCACCAAATGTTGAGTTGGTCAAATGGGTTTTTGATAGAGCATATAAAGGAAATCCAAGACCAGCAAGATGAGGAATAATTAGAAATAATAGAGGAGAGATTTTGTCTCATTACACTTTCAATAGTGGATTAAAGACAAATAATGAAGTTGAAGCTTGGGCAGCTTTGGAAGTGTTAAAAATATGCAAACAAATGAAATGGAACAAAGTATGTATTGAAGGTGATTCACTAATAGTAACAAATGCAATTTTGAAGAATGCAAAGGCTCCATGAATCATACAAGAGATAATTGTGGAAATACAAGACCTTGCTATAGAGTTTGAAGAAATCAGGTTTACATATACGTTAAGGGAAGGAAACAAATGTGCAGATAGGCTTAGCCAATAGAGGGGTTTTAACTAAGGATCGTAAATTAAATTTTCTTTTCCATGGTTAGAGGAAGTAGTAAGTTTAGCTTAAGTTGACCCCTCACAATGTTTGTTTGGCTAGTAGGTCGTGGTAGAATTTTATCCTATGATAACCTTATGAAAAGGGGTTTTCATGGCCCCTCACAATGTGTTCTATGTAAAAAGGAGAAGAGTATAGACCATCTCTTGGGACACTGCTCAATAGTCTGGAAACTGTGGTAATGGACTTTTAATATGTTTGGTAAATGCATGATGATGAATGGCAGAATTGAAGAATGGTTAAAGCAATGGCAGAGCATTTTTTAAAGTGAGGCTTTATAGACAATCTAAGATATATAAAAAGATTAAATACTATGTATTGTATGGCTAGAAAGGAATAGAAGAATATTTAAATGAACGGAAAGCATTTTAGAAGTAATGAAAAGAAATATTTTTTTAGCCATAGAGGAGGCTAAACCAACCCTAATCCCTAATCTTGAAGCAGAAAGCCTTGATAGATGGAGTCAAGTCATCAGATGGAATTATGATGTTGGGTTTGGGAGAAACTAAAATAAGGCAAAGAATATAAGGTTGAAACCACCAAATGATGAGTTGGTCAAATTGAATTTTGATGGAGCATCTATAGGAAATCCAGGACCAGCAAGAGGAGGAATAAATAAAAATAATAAAGGAGATATTTTGTTTCATTACACTTTCAATAGTGGATTTAAGACAAATAATGAAGCTGGAGCTTGGGCGGCTGTGGAAGGGTTAAAAATATGCAAACAAATGAAATTGATCAAAGTATGGATGGAAGGTGATTCACTAATAGTAATAAATGCAATTTCGAGAAAAACAAAGGCTCCATAGAACATACAAGAGATAATTGTGGAAATACAAGACCTTGCTATAGAGTTTGAAAAAATCAGGTATACACATACGTTAAGGGAAGCAAACAAATGTGCAGATAGGCTAGCCAATAGAGGGGTTTTAATTGAGGAACGTAAGTTAATTTTCTCTTTTCCATGGTTAGAGGAAGTGGTAAGTTTTGCTGAAGTTGACAAGAAAATCTTGACTGCCTCAATCAAATAATGATTAAGATTTACTTTAATGTTTTTCATTGGTAATAATTGTTTTATTTTATAACATTAATGTGTTTTCGTATAAACTATTTATTACAATTTTTGTGGTTGCACTTAAGCTACAAGAAGGAAACTAGCAATCCAGATCTGATAAAGCGAACTATGATAGTGCGATGTTTCAGAAATATTACTCCACTAAGATGATGCCATGCATAGACAGTAGAGGTGGAGTTTTGAATTAGTGAAAGCTGTTGTAGGAAAATATCAAGAAGAAGGATGCTGAATTTTGGAATATTTGTATTCACACAGAAAATTGAAGAACAAATAAAATTAAAATCAAGAATTCAGACATTTCATGAAAAAAGTAGGTAGCCAGCTAAAGCAACTCAACTAAGATGAGAATTGAATCTGTTTGTAAACTCTCAAGCCTTAAAGGAGAGAGTTGTGATTTGTCAAAGGTAGGGGACCCGAGTTTAATATCTTCTTCTCGAGCAAAGAAAATGGTAAATGATCTTCATTTTTAAAACCACAAGCCAGGTTCAAATCACATTGTGATAAAACAACCCACAGTCCACAGATTACAACTAAAAATAATTCCACAATAAAGCATCCCACCATAATGCAGTTATCCTGTAATATGGGAAGGGTCAATTCAACCCCAAATTTACCTAGCAGAAAAAAAAAACAAAGAATTAATTAATTAAATAAAAAATTAGCATTCACCTGTTCTCAAATTTTTAAAACTCACATCTAAAAAAACACATGAAGACAACAAAATTTAGCCAGTCCAGTCAAGAGGGGCAAGCCAGCGTATGTCGAGATACAGGTGGGTGGGCTATCGAATAATTCAGATTTTCGTATTCTTGTTGGAGGGAACGAGACCGATATTTTAAAGGACAAATAGGCGTATAGCACCTATATGTTGATCTCTACATAGATAGATCACCACCAATGTGTTTTAAAATAAATAATACTAGCTTAGATATAAAGGATATATATCTAAAAACGCCGAGAGTTATCAATCTCGAGGCGCCTATCTCATTTCTTGGGGGTGTAATCTCCAAGATAGGCGCCTCGGGATTGATAACTCTCGGCGTTTTTAGATATATATCCTTTATATCTAAGCTAGTAAATATTAAAATAGTACAATATATATATAAAAACTGATATTAGTATTCTATAATAATAATATACATTATCATAATAATATTATAATATATATTATAATAGTATATTATATAATACTATAATATATATATTATAATATTATAATATTAATCTTATATTAATAATACTATAGTCCAACTTATAATACTAATATTAATATTATAATAATACTATAGTTATCATACATTCCGATAAATCAATGAAACCCTAGAAATTAATACTTTATATTAATACTATAATATATAAAATTATTTAGTTTTATATATGTTCTAGTCATCAATAGTTTCCAATCATAAAGGTGAGATGAGCATCCTTAAGATTTGTTAAAATTTTTTGAAACCTATGTTGCTATTCACTTTTTCTTTCTTGTTTAAACACTTTGTCCAAAGTAACAACAATTATGCACTCTTCCCATAGTAGTTATGGTTTAATAGGTGTATAAAGGTTTATCCCTTATCAAAGGAAGTTGTCGATATCACCATCTAATAAATGGATCTACCTCCAAAACATCAATTGGATTTATATGTGAATGAAAAAAAACTATATGATATTTTAAACTTCAAATTAAGATTTATTTTTAAAAGCAATCTACAGATGTCAAATACTATGCTTACAGCTTACCTAACTTGTTAACAAAGTGATAATATAACATAAATATAAGATATTTAATCACTAATCCAAAATAAAATAAAATAAATAATAATTCTTAAGAGAGTAAAAAAATATTTGTTAACAAATTGATAATATAACATAAGTCCAATATACTTTTAAAGCTAGGTCCGAGGTGTAGACCAATTGGTTCATCCAAACCCCATAAGGGGGGCAGAGGTCCAAGGTTCAAATCTCGGGCCTCGCCGGACTGAACGCTTGTCCCTTTCCTGGTGCTTTCAACGGCGTAAAAGGTTTAAAATGATTGTGGCATGGCAGTTATAGGGGCGGACTGCACGAAGATCTGTGTGGCGGCTTCCGGGGCGGACAACACAGAATACTGTGGCGGCCATAAAAGCTGGACAGCCTGCCCAGATTCGTGGCGGCTACCGATTCCACCAATTAAAATATATATATATATATATACTTTTAAAGCTAACCCAAAGAAAAATAAAAGAAATGATAATTTTTAAGGAAATAAAAATAATAACAATTAATTTTGATAAATTACAATTATTTCCATTCATATCTCAAAGAATGGCATCAGTCCAGCAGTTCCCCTTGTTTTATACAAAAAGCCTTATAACCCTGAATCAAGATTTTGATGAACAGCTGGAACTGTCAAAACCTGAAAAAACGTGGTTTCCATGGTTGTTCACAGGACATTTTTTGTGGATATTCCTTTGCAACATAATAGCATATGGCTTCCCTCAGATCTTCATAATGCTCCACAACCTTAAGCTTAAAAAAGCTTACCACACTCGCCAGTTCCCTATCATACAGATCATCCACGAAGGAACTTACTGGAATTGCGTTCTAAGGGTGAAGCAAGTATGCATTAGGGTTGTCATCAACTATGACAACCCGCTTCAGATCGCGCCCTAGCAGTGACAGATCCTTGACAAACTTCCCTGACATTTCAGTGTAGGAGTCCCTATATAATCGATACCTGATCGCCCGATGAGGATCAATTCGGTCAAGAACAACATCAACGTACTCCCTAACTGCCGCCGTGAACAGTACAAGTTCATATTTTTCGACGAGTTCCTTCAATAATTCGTCGACCCCAGACCTCTTTAACACATAATAAGTCTCGGGCTCGCCCTCTGTAACCACTTCAACAGCGAAATCGTAGCACTTGAGAGGTTCGTCGCTGGAGTGAATTAGGGTTTCATCCAAATCTAGAACAATGGTCTTCTTCTGCATTTTCAAGTCCCAGCCCACCATGGGAGACAAGGATCAAATGGACGAACGAGGATCTCCCCGGAAGCACCAAAACCCTTTTAAATGTTTGCAACGGTTGGTTAGTCGACTGTTTTAGTTTAAATATTTTAAATGTTTTTGTTAATGTCGGCTTTTTTAATAAAAAAAAATTGTTTATGGTGTGACATGTATGACCTCTTTGCCTCCCACCCCCTGTCTGCCATTGTAGGAACGCCTCTCAACGTAATAAATATAAAATATACATTAAAACTTTTTTAATGCAATGACGGCAAACTGGGGTCCAAACCAAGTCCCTCCCATATTTCAACAACTGCATTATCATGAGTGGTTTGATTGTGGTAGTGTCCGCAAGCTTGACTAAAACATTGTTATAATGGTAAAGATAAATTAATATTCAGTAAGATTATTTTTAAATTACAGATATATTAACATTCAGTAAAATAATTTTTTTAAGATTATATGGGAAACAGGCTCACCCATATCACATCATGACCATATAGTGATATTACAATAGTTTGACAATCATATATAATACCATTTTGCAAGATTTGAACCTTGGTTTCCTCTTGAAAGTTGAGGGATTTCCAAATCGAGTTCATACCATTTGATACCAATTGAGATAAATTCAAGTCCACCACACTTAAAAATTAAAAATAAATCAAATTAAAATTAAAGAATAATTGCTCCACACAAAGACAACAAAATTTAATAATCATGAAAATAAATAAATTATTGATTAAAAAATTGGTATGACGGTAAAAACATACTATTACTCATTAAGTAGAACAAAGTTACATCAACCATATTTCAAAATCAAAAATCCAATCTATTCAAAACGTTAAACAAATTTAAAAAATCATGCTTTTAGCAAGTGGTTGGAAGTGAAACGTTTTACACCATAAGCCAAGGTTCAAATCTTATGGATGAACTTTGACATTAAACATAATTTATAAGCTCAAACAGTTAAAAATGTGTACTTTCAAAGCAGAGACTTAGATTCAAATCTTGCCATATACCACTATCTGGTTTGTTAAAATAACATGGTAACACTGTCATGATGTAATACAGATAGGACCCATTTCAATCACATATAACCAATTAACAAAAATCGTTTCCCACTTAATCAAATGTTCAATATTAATATTTAAAAAACCATGTAAAGACAACAACATATTTTATATATATATATATCATGATCCATGGCAAAAGAAAAAATATATTTATAACCCTTCAATATTGAGATATGTTGGCTAATTGGTTGTGGTTTAACCTTTCCTAATGGTGTGGTGGTCTTGTCTTAGGATGCTTACACCTGTCTGTTATTGATCAAAGCACATTTACTGTTGTTATGTGCCCATAGAAGTCGCATATTGATAAATTAACAACCTGTTCCACGAAAAAGTTTTTGATCCACTTTTCCGTGACAAATAGATTTAAGATGTCCTGCTGCACCTGCACCTTAACTAGCTTAGATATATAAAATATATATATCTATAAACGCCGAGAGTTATCAATCTCGAGGCGCCTATCTATCACACCCCCAAGAAATGAGATAGGCGCCTCGAGATTGATAACTCTCAGCATTTATAGATATATATTTTATATATCTAAGCTAGTTTAAATATTTTAAATCCACCGTAACCCTTAATGTCGACGGATAATTTTCTTAATGTCGGCTTTTTTAATAAAATATTAATATTGTTTACGACGTGGCTGACCTTCCTGGCTGCCATTGTAGGACGCCTATCGGCATAATAAAAAGTGACAGACTAACAAATTAAAATACACTTCCATAGCAAGATTTATTGACTATAACCTCAGTCATAGTGTCTCTTAATGGCAAGCCTTACTCCCATTAGACTGGTTATGATGCATTTCATGGTGCATTCACTCGTCACATTTTGGAGAAGAAAGTGATAGTTTAGGATGCCACCTTGTAGAACTTCTATTAAGAGGCGACGGGACAATATCTAATTATAGTGTCTCCCAGAGGCAAGCCTTACTCATATTAATCTGGCTATGTTGTCCATCATGGTGCATTCACCTGACACATTTTGGAGAATAAAGTGATGGTTTGAGATGCCACCTTGAAGAACTTTTATTAAGAGGAGACAGGACAATATCTAACACTTTAGAACCGAGGTGAATGAAACAAGAGGATGGGTATAGCAGAATACAAACAGATTCAGGACTCCGGCAAGTTGAATCCCAATAATAAGCAGCTTGAATTGGATATATATAACTAAATTCAATCAGTACAAGCATGAAAGAGATTGGATCTGACCAATAAATTGAATACGGATAGCAATGTGGAAGACAAAATTAGTGGAATCAGTCACAAGAATTTAGATTTTAAAAATGATTTCTTCAATAAGCCCAACCCATGTGACATCTTGAAATCAGCCATAAATGAGAGAGATAACTAGCTTAGATATAAAGGATATATATCTAAAAACGCCGAGAGTTATCAATCCTGAGGTGCCTATCTTGGTTTGCAACGGTTGGTTAGTCGGCTGTTTTAGTTTAAATATTTTAAATGTTTGCAACGGTTGGTTAGTCGGCTGTTTTAGTTTAAATATTTTAAATGTTTGCAACGGTTGGTTAGTCGGCTGTTTTAGTTTAAATATTTTAAATGTTTTTGTTAATGTCGGTTTTTTTAATAAATAAAAAAATTGTTTACGACATGACATGTATGACCTCTTTGCCTCCCACCCCCGTCTGCCATTGTAGGAACGCCTCTCGGCGTAACAAGCTTTTCCCAGATACTGTAAAGGGCAGGTACACTGGAGGCGGAAGAAGGCAGTATCTGCCTGTTTGATCTCCTTTGCTTCTTTGCATTATGTCATGCTCACTTTTATATACATTCCCTTTCCTATAGGACACAAACTTACAGATTATAGTACACTCTTGGATAATGGCAGTTAGCCTTTTATTGTCAATGCTGGAGTTTACAGGGGGTGCTTTTACAACAGCTGGTGGCTTTCTCATACTGAGTATCTCTGGTCATTTGGAACACATTCAGCAATGGTGATTCTTGTGGACAGATAATATCTATTGAAAAATCTGGCCACCTTGGGCTACGTCCAATCTCCATTAAGGCATTTTCATGTCAGATCACATTCCAGGCAATTTGTTCAGGACACACTATTAGCTACTTGTGGGCCTTGTTTGTTCTCGATTTCCTATAAAAATTCAGAAGCAAAAGAATCTGTCTTACTGCATCTATGATAAACAGAATTCTCCTGATATACCCACCACCTATTTCTGTGTCCATCTATTTTTCTTGCTAAATTATAATGTTTATACTTTTTTGTGTAAAATAAAAAACTATTTAACAAAATTTTTGTGAGGGATATCATAGTGGTATGTCTTTTGGTTTTCATCCAGGAGACCCAAGTTCAAACCCCGGTACAAGGGGGCTGGGCCCCTTTCAAAAACCTGTGTTTTACCCTAAATTTTTGTCCCGTGAAGGATACCATAGTGGTATGTTTTTGGGTTATCCTCCAGAAGACCCAAGTTCAAACCCCGGTACAAGGGGACCGGGACCCCTTTGGAAAACCCATGCTTTACCCTAAAACTTTTTCATCAAATGACATTAGCTTAACTGGTTAGATTCAAATCTTGCCAAGCAATACATGGACAATATCCAAGCTCTGTTGTAATACCACTATGAGGTAATGATGTAATAAAGGTGTGGCCCGTTTCAATCCCACATAATAAATTGAAAAAAACAAACTATTTAACAAAAGTTAAACAGAAAATAGAGCATGTACTTTACAAAATACAAATGATACAAACCTCACGAATTTCCAATGTGGGCATGTGTGGAAGAAAATCATTGCCAACAAAGCAACACATGAAGACAAAATCATCTACGAGTCGTTCAAAGTCAATCTTAAATGGACGGTTTGGAATCCTCATGTCATACTCTAAATATTCGCGCAAAGTCCAAATGTTGAGAAACTGCCAAACATTCAAGACGTGTGAGAGGAGGGAAGAATCAAGTAAAAACAACACTAGATGAGGAACTGAAGCATGATATAATCATCAAGAAGTTACTTTTAATATCTAGGTCTCAATAGGAACATAAGCATTATGTGTCGTATAAGAGGTTACAAGTTACAAAAGAACTTCAAACTGTTAAAAAGGAATTACAATTTCAACCTTAAGCTAATATCAAGATTATGACCAACCTGATAGGGCTTTTTAGGAATGATATTTTCTTCTCCACCCTTCTCATCAAAGTCTCCACACTTTCTTTTTGACTTTCCTTCACAATCAGATGCCAAGTGACCAACCTGACCACATAAGAAGCATTTGTCTTCTTGCCCAGGTGCAAATACAACCTGCACAAATCGAGAAAAAGAGCAAGAAGCAACCGTATTAATCAATCCATATTTTGTATCATTTCAACCTTCATTTGAAAGCTATTTCTACTTTCTCAAATTAAGAAGGAAGAAAATCACAATAAGATATGAGCCAAATCTACCATAGTTAAATCTTAGATCAGCATCATGCATTATCAGGCACAGCAACTATATTTTGTTTTTCAAGGAATTTGCATGAATTAAGATTTGACAACAGAACAGCATTTTCCTTTGCACAAGACATGCCTCTGCCCATTTCACTACATTTGACAGAATGCAGAACAAAAGGGAGAAATGCACCTCAAGCATCAAACATTGTAAAAAAAATTTTGGACAGATGCCTCTGCCCATTTCACTACATTTGACAGAATGCAGAACAAAAGGGAGAAATGCACCTCAAGCATCAAACATTGTAAAGAAAATTTTGAACTCCTGTCCAAAGAGCCAAGAAGAGCTCACTTATATTTTTTTTTTAACAAGAATTTGGATGGTGGAACTGTTGTTTTTTTGTGAGGGGTTATGCATGCTTTTAACAATATGTTAGTGGGGAATTTGGATACTTAAAACTGTTAGCTTTAGGTTATCAAACCTAATTTTATCAATAGAGCAATTCAAAGCAATTCTTTTGTTTTTTTTTTTACAGTTTTATAATATTCGTCACTGTTCAACTTCAAACTTCACATGGAAATACTAAAACGGATAAACCTTTAGTACAAAGCATTTAGCTAATGTCATCACAGAAGTACAATTATGTGGTTCCCTGGCAGTCACCAATATATACAAGGATGTGTGTCACAGTATCTGCAAGTCAAATATGGAAGTGGTCTTCCTGTGAACATTGCAGAGAGAGGGTCAAGCACCCCTCTTAGGCAGCACATGCATTAAGAAAATACTACATACATGGAACCAAGCAAATACCTTAATACACAATCTTTAAGTCTGATCATGTGGTCATTCAAATTTTATTTCACAAATAGTCCTTCCAGCACTATGCCCAGTGGACAAGAATAACAATGGCTTAAACTTTACACACATCATTCTACGCAGGACATCACATACTGACCTCTCTTAATATCGAGAAATGGATCTCATGAGTAGCCAAAGCTAACATAATTAAATCAGCATCCTGTGGCAATCCAAACAAGAGACATTTTGAGATTGTAAAGCAATGAATCATTTCAGTATACAACAAAACCTAAAACAAAAGGGCTGTCTCTCATGGTTCAATACATCAGAAGTAACTATTACACCATTATCACTCAGTACAATGAAAAGCACTTACCAACCCATACAAACAATGTCGGGTATTAGGATCATAACCTGCAACATTTCTTTGCTGGCGAATATATGACATGATTTTATGCTCGCCTTCACCGGGAACATTTGCATCGGAAAGGATAACCTTCAATTTTCAACTCAGACATGATTAAAAACCGATCAAAAGAATTTTAAAAGTTCAAACCAAAAACATTACACAGCAACAAACTGGAAAAATATCTGAAAAAGTTATAAATCACATCATTTCTGTTTAATCATACCTATTTGCAATACAATGGTGAAAAAATAAAATAACAAAATTTGGCATACCTTTATCTTTTGCCAGCCAGGTTCATAGTTTAATCTCATGTGTATGTAGTACTGAAGAGCAATGGATAATGTGGCCATAAATTCTGTCCCCGGAGTAATGACATTTGAGTCATATGCTTCAGACTTCTCTTTTGGGGCTATAATCCTACCCTCTGCCTCAAAATATTTTCTTAATCTTTCCTCTTCTGCAGCCTGATGAATTAAGAGCAACTCACAACATTCACTCTTTGGTTACACATTGTGTATTAATCTACGTCTAAAAGAGTGGTCCCAAATATTACTGGCAACAAACACACTCACAGCATCAGCAGCATCTTTGGCTGCTCTGAATCGCCGTGAACGTTGTTGATTCATTTTAGCTCTCGGTGCAACACCATCTGAGACAGCAAAGTTGCATAACATCTTCATAATCTGGTTAAAATTATGTCTAGCAAGAAAATACATAGGAAACAACATAGTACATACTCACAACAACGAAATCAAAAGTGTATGGAAAAGGGTGTTCTTGGAAATTAATTCTTCGTTTGGACATAATCAGGAAGATAAACAGCCTACTTTTCCCAAATTATGCATTGATATATCTCCTCTAAAATATTTGTAATAGCCTGAAAACTTATGTGTTCAACTAATGGGGCAAGCTAACTAGCTTCTGCTCATATTACCAAGTTACCAACCAATCATTCTGTCAATGAGGACACCCAAGTCCCCGGACTCTCATTCTACAGGGAATGGACCTACTAACTTCAGCATCAAGGACATTCTAGACCTCCTTGCCTATGACTTGGGTCATCAGTACAGACACATTAATAATCTAGAGGTCCGGCAACCTTGAGTGTTAAAAGAGGTTCTGAGAAGAGCACAATCTCTCCATAGGATTAGCCAGCACACTCCCCCTGCGTTGGGCATTCCTCGTGGATATCTTCAGATGCTGCATTGCCTGTTTAGATGTAGCAAATGACAATGTGTTCCATTCTTCAGACTCAAGCTTTGCTAAAAATATGAGTCAGTGCCAATTTCCAACTGTCATCTCCACTTCTGATCTCCAGCAGCCCATTGTTTCATTAAGGTATTTTTCCAACACACAGGTACATGTACTTGGATCATATGCTTTGAGGTTTACCCATTTTGGGTTTTCCCCCCTCTAGTTATGCTTACAATGTTTTAGTAGTAGTTACACTTACATTGTTTTAGTTCTTCATTGTTTAGTTACTCTTCCCTGGCACCTATTTCTATTAATCTAAATATGCTTTTCTCTCCCATTACCTACTTCAGTAATCTGCAAATTGTAAAATAACTTTTTTCCTCCCCCACTTTAATTTTTTATGTATACCAAAAGAAGCATCTAAAAGCTCAAGAGATCTAAAAGCAGAAAAACCTTCTAATTATAATCAATAACATTAAAATAATAGAAAAGCTGCAAGCTTACTGCAGTGGTAAAGCCTTTGGCCTCTCTTTGAAAGGTCCAAGGTTCAAACCCCACTCAGTATGAGGGGACCAGGACCCCTCATAAAAACCTGTGTAAACTCGTTGAAAAAACATTAAAATAATAGAAATAAAGTAGCTTGGACAAACAAGTTTAAAATGCCATTACTAATTATTATTTATTACTTAGCTGAGAAGTGTGTCATCATATTACAGTGAAGTGCTAGAAAAATATTTACATTTTACTGAGATACTCACCAATTGCCATGTATAAAAGCTTCCTAGGCCGCACCATTACAAAAAGCCGATCTATATAGTCAAACATCGCCTTGAAGACTTCGTCATAAGTTGTTGGGGAAGGCTGCAAACAACAATGGCATTGTCAAAGACTGATTGCTATTACAGCAGACATACTTTAACAAATGTGAGGACTGCAACCGTGATTTGGATGGTACACATACACAGGGACTTAACCCCATGTATGTCATAATTGACAAATTAATCTACCTATGCATCATGTGTATGTTTAGATGGGAAAGGTGTATATACATAGGGAAAACATTTTCCTGCTAGATAATGAGTCTGGAAAGCAAAAACAAAGTTAATTATGCAACTAATGTGCACAACTTCAATATTTAAGGAACTGTCAAATTCAACATTCTCATGCTCGCTATGTGTTATTTTCAAAAAATGCCCACGAATGAATAAAATTATGAACCTCTACAAAGGAGTCTCCCAAATAGCCATTTACTAAATTACAATGCAATAGACAATAGATGCTTGCAGACTTGGATAATAATATCAAAAACAGAGATAATAGGACTGCAATTCTATATGAAAAACAGAAAGTACAAAAACCGCAGACAACAATATCTAAGAGAGCAAACAAAAGGACATGTGGTATGTGAGTGATGTCACATCAACATTTCACTGAAAATTCAAAATAAAAATGTCAAAATTTTAGTCATCTGCTCCCCTACCCCACGGATATAGTAGGAAATCAATGTAGAAGCACCCTCTTACCCTCTAAAACTGATCAAGTTCATTAAATTTTAAACAGCTGCTATTATTACATGCCCTTAATTCCTTGTACCATTTTAGAAAACTCAAAAAAAAAAAAAAAGCTTACTAAAATGGCCCAGGGTATGAACCCACATGATTTGAATTTTAAACATACTGGTTAGGGTAGGATTTCAAAATCTTTACCATTACAAAAAATTGTAAGATGCTCAAGTTTGCCATGCAGAATTTATATTTTTAAGGAAAAATGTGAAATATTCTTGCAATAATCTGTACTTCGATGTATTATAGATATAAAGTGAAATAATAAAATATGTCAAAGATGTTTGATTTGACGATATATTTTAGAGTGCAAGTGCGAGCCGGGTGGGGGTGCAGCCGCGCGCGAGCCTGGAGCCGGGAGCGTGTGCAGCCGTGCGCGAGCCTGGATCTGGGAGTGCGTGCAGCCGTGCGCGAGTGCAGAAATGAGTGCGAGCACACAAGCCGGAGCCAAGAGGGACAGTAGCAACGAGTGCAAGCGTGCGAGCCAAGAGGGACAGTAGCAACGAGTGCAAGAGCTCGAGCCAAGAGTGAGTGTAGCAGCCAAGTGCAAGCATGAGGCGAGAATGACAAGGAAGTGTGAGCAGAAAGTAGAAAGCAAAGTATGATCCCATTGAAGAAAATTCAGTGCGATCTAATAGGGATTGCAAGCCAAGATTCAGTCATGGTGAAAGAGCAACGGGTTCATCCGAAGTGCATCAATGCTTCAAATCCTTACCACAAATGCGTGGAACATTGTTTCCAAAAAATTGCTGAAGCGAAGGAACATCGGGAAAAAGAAGAGACAAGGGCTATTGCAAGCCAAGAGGGAGTGCAAGCCGTGAGTGAGTGCGAGGCAGGAGAGAGTGCAAGTTGGGAGCGAGTGCAAGCCGAGAGGGAAGATGAGTCAAGAGGGAGTGCAAGCCAAGAGCAAGACCCGTTAGTCAGTATGGAAGGAAAGCATATTTGAAAGCCCTAATGGGAAGTTAGGATGCCCTAGTTGGAAGTAAGGAGACCCAAGTTGTAGACAAGCATAAGAGCAAATACATGGCAAGTTCGATTCAAGTAGCAGATGTTACACTAGAAGTGAGTATCAAGGATGAGATGATTGAGCATGATATAATGGTTCTTAAAAGTACAGGGTTATTATGTAAGCTCCATAGATCATGGCCAGGGTTTTGGAGGTTCAAAATTGAATCAAGTGGAAGTGGGGATTAAATTCAATTTACTCTGACTTTTCTTCCTAAAGATTTTTTTCTCATCATCTTTTCCAGTTCAGAAATTAGGGAAAACAAAAATTAGTCGCCCATGGTTTAAGAGAAGAGATGCACTTTATTTCAAACCTTGGAATGAAAATTTTTCTGTTGAGACAAACTATTAAGAAGAGTTGAGACAAAATATTAAAAAGCTTCCAATATGGGTTAGGCTTTTTGGACTTCCATATCAGCTGATAAATAAGGATGTTCTGACGAATATTGGAAATACCCTAAGAGAATTCATCAAGGAAGGACTAACTACTAAGGAGCGAAAGCATGTTATTTATACTCAAATATGTGTTGCTATAGATATTTCAAAACCTTTGCCACACAATCCATTAAGATAAAATTTGAATCAAGAGAATGCGATCAACAAGTAGATTATGAAAATATTGCATTTCGTTGCCGCAATTGTTATGAAATTGGACACATGTCAAGAGTTTGCAAAGTGAAAACTATGAAGAAAGAGACAAAATTATAGCCATGAGATAAACTTCAAGACAAAGCAAGGAAATCATAGAGTAATAGAAGCTAGATCAAATCAAGGATAATCCACTCCGAAATAAGAGGCAAAGAAAGCTTATCTACATTATCATTTGACAAGTTCAGAAGGAATTTAAGGTGCAAAAGAAGATGTGAAGAGATATCTTAAAGCAAAGACAGCAAAAGAGATCAATTTTATTCCAGGTAAATCATCTTCATTTTCCTCAAGTAGTATAGAATCCTCTCCAAGTAATAAGAGTGGAAGGGATGAAGATTGTATCCCTTGCACTTCAAGGTTTCAAGAGCAGCATAATAAAGAAATAAGGATGGAGGAAACCCATAACAATTTAGGTTTTTTAGAGCAAAATAAGAAGGTAATTGCTACAGAAGAGCATCCTTGCACTTTAGGGTTTCTAGGGCAACATAAAGAATATTGTGCTTTTGAGGTTATTCCTTGCACTTCAGATCCTTCAGAACAAGGCAAACCTAAATATGATAAGTCTTACTATGAGCAGTGTGAGAAGATTGAAGAGATTGATGAAGATGAAAGTATTGTTGGGAATGAAAAAAGAGAGCAAGACCCAAGAAGCAAAAACAAAGAGAAAAAGAAACCCAAAGGGATATTGATATGGGAAAACAAAAGCAAATATCACAAGTGCTAACAAGAAGTGGGGCTAAACCCACAAATAAAATCAAAAAATAACAATGAAAATAATATCTTGGAATATTAGGGGAATGGATAAGAACCTTAAAAAAAAAAGTATTAAGAAATTGTGAGGTTGTTACAGACAATATATTTATAGATATAGAAGTTGGGCAGCAAATATTTTAGCCATCAAGTTTGAGGAGGATGGAGATTGATAGAGAGGCAAATGAAGAATATCTTTGATCGAAGAGCAAAGTTGGGTATGCTTTAATTAACTTGTTAGAAATGTAACGAGAGCAAGGTAATGTTTTGTTGTTGTAATAAGAGTGGTGGCCCCCAATAGGTGCCACACATAGCTTATTAAAAAAAAAATGTTTGATTCGACCTTTCTAAATTGGTGAGAGCCATGAGGGCATGCTCGGTTAACATTCACTCCAACGAAATAGGATAACATCTTAAGAGTCATTCAATAAAGATGGCATCTTATTTACTTGGAATAAATTTTCACCATCCTCTACACTCATATCTTGCACCGATTTATCTCAATTTTAAAAAGAAAAGCATCAAAAATATTTTCCACGTATTTTCAACTCCGTATCTCATTAAGAGTGTTTACACAATATCGCACATCTTCCCCAAACCGTGCATCATTTTAGAAAATTCAAACATTCAAAGGTGAAGGTTTTAAACCCTGACATGTCCAATTTACATCATACCATCCTGACCCTGTTGCACTCTTTTATTTCCATTTTTCTAAACTTCGCACTTTTTTATTCTCGAATTGTTTTAAATTTTGCACTCTATTGACAGGCGTGTTCAATTCACAAACGACCTTGACCCTGTTGCGGTTATAAGAAAAACTGACCCCATGCCTCATATACAAATTCTTTCAATTTTTTTTGGCATTCTTTTATTTTTCTTTTTCAGACGTCGCACTTTTTAATTCCCAAAACGTTTTAACTTTGGCCGTTTACTGTGTATACATTGTTTTAACTTTGGCCGTTTATTGTCAATACATTGTTTTAACTTTGGCTGTTTACTGTCTACACATTGTTCCAAGCTTTGCACATTTGGAATCAAACCCTAAACCGGCCTAATGAAAAATATTGAAATAACCAGTGTTTCCACGGGACCAACCCTAAAACCCTTCAATACATAAATAATAGTAACTACGTTTGATCAAATGGTATGAATTTTTAAATTTCACACGGAAACTAAATATATTGTCTCCATGGTATCAAACCCTAAAACCCTTCAATACATAAATAACAAAAACTACGTTTGATCAAATGGTATGAACTCTTAAATTTCACACGGAACTAAATATCCTGTCAAATGATATAAGCATAGTTATCAAGCTCATTTCGTCGCAATATATTACAGTTGGCTCATTCCCTTATCAAGCTCATTCGTCACAATATATTAAAGTTGGCTCATTCCCTTCATTATAACCAATTGTTAGTAATAATACTAATAACTATGAGGTTTCAAAATGCATACCCGGTCTTCGGGATGAAAGCAAGGGTGAATAATCCCGTTCATATCGAGGAATAAATTATCGAACTCCATGTTGTTAGGGTTTGGTTTACTGGTGTCCACCGGAATGGTAACACCGTTGATTTCCACGGGCTCCTCCTCGATGACGTCCATCACAACAAGAGGATATTTGTCCGTCAGCCATCTGTAAAATGCCGGAACCCCCATTTTTCCCTCGCCTAAATTTTACAGAGCCAAGCCTTGCCGAGGGCAATTTCCGCTCTGTACAAATCAACCCTAAACTTTTAGGGCAGACAAACTCTTCTGTTAAAGAATGCAAAGAAAGCGAGAGATCCAAAGATTTCTCTTACGAATAAAATAAATCGGAGCCGTTGAGCCTTCCTAAAGCGCGGGATTTCTTCGACGGAAAAATCATTCCCTACTCCAAATGTGCTTTACGTAGTCCACTCCGGGGATTTCTAATGTGCCTCTTTGATAGGTTAAAGAAAAATATATGGCCGACATGAGTGGTTAACTTGGGTTAAAGGGATGCCATGAGGGAAGGGTGGAATTTTAAATAAAGGTTTTAAGTACCTAGCTATTTAAGGATAAGGTATATTTGTTTGGGTAATTAGAATATTGTTGGATTATATATAATAAAAATGTGATTTAGTTATTCGTTTATGTGGAGGAGTTGGAGAGGAAGTGGGTTGTGTAAAACTTTCAAGAAGAGAGGTCCCATGTTCAAAACTCTTCCCCTCACATGCATGTTGCGGATATAACTTAATTCAACCAAAATACAAGAAGAGGTCCCATGTTCAAAACTCTTCCCTCACATAATTCAACCAAAAAAAAAAAATGTGATTTTTTTATTTTTTTGATTTGGTTAGTGTGAGAAATTTTTACGACCAATGCACTCAGTTGAGTAGTTTCTTCTCAACCATGATCCCTTGTAAAGTCGAGAGTTATGTTTATCAATAGGGAATATAACACACATCCACCCCCTCACACAATCGTTCGTGCCACGGTTTGAACCTTAGATCTCTTGAAGAAAAGCCAAAGCCAGAAGTGTTGCGTTGTCCTCCTTAGGACTTAAAATTTTAGGATAATGTGAGAAACCTCTACGATCAACACAAGGCTGAGCAGTATCCTCCCAACCATGACCCCTCGTAAAGTCGAGAGTTATGCTTATCAATAGAAAATTTAACACACAGCCTTTATATCCCCCTTTGCATCGTAGAGGTTTGAACCGTGGACCTCCTATTCAATAGGGTCAGGCTCGCCTTCTCCACTTGCGCTACAAAAACAGACATAAATATATATAAAGGATTTTATAATATCATTGTCTTATCACATTTTTATTTTTTATATAAGGGATTCGATAACACCTTTACCCAATACGGGGTAGGATATTGGATATCATGTTCGAACGTTGCTACTATAAACCTTAACTCGTTAGGTCTAAGGTAGAGGTAGGACACTGGATCCAACTCCAACGTCGCCACTGTAAACCCTGGCTCATTGGGGTAGGAGGAACTTGGTAACACCTTTGTCTTATCATAATTTTTTTATATAAGGGACTCTGTAACATCTTTATCCCGATACAGGGTAGGACACTAGATTGTGTTCAGATATCACTATTATAAGCCTTGGACGTTGGATCGAACTTGGGTGTAGATGTAGCTATTATAAACTCTGGACATTGGATTGAACTCTGGCATCGTCATTATAAACCCTAGCTCGTTGGGGTAGGAGGGACTTGGTAACACCTTTGTCTTATCACAATTTTTTTTAATATAAGGGATTTGGTAACACCTTTGCTCAGTATGGGATAGGACATTGGATTTAACTCGGATGTCACTATAAACCCTAGCCTATTCAGACACTAAATCGAACCCAAACACTGCCACTATAAACCCTAGCTCGTTGGGGCAAGAGGGACTTGGTAACACCTTTATCTTATCACAATTTTTTTATATAAGGAATTCGATAACACCTTTGCCCGATATAGGGTAGGACATTGGATTGAACTTGGATGTCACTACTATAAACTCTAGCCCATTAGGTATGAGGTAAGAATAGGATAGTGGATCAAACTTGGGCGTCCCCACTATAAACCTTGGTACGATGTCGTTACTATAAACCCTAACCTGTTAAATACAAGGTAAGGGTAGGATACTAATCAAACTCAAACTTTACCACTATAAACCCTAGCCCATTGGTTACGAGACAAGACATTGGATTGAATGCCTTCACCATATATGAAGTCTACGGGATCCTACTACTATAAACCCTAACCCATTGGATAAGACGAAGTCAACAAGACCCTAACTCTCCCCAGTGAATCAAACAGAAGCAACCAACTAGCAAAAACTTGAATGCTACACTCTAGCTTATCCCTTTTGGGTACGTTGTGGTTTGAACCTAGGTCTCCCTAAAGAAAGCCCAAAGCCCTTACCACTGCATTGCCTTTGTAAAATAAAATGTCAAGATAAAGCCCAAGTTTTTATGAAGGGTTAGAGCCCAAAGCCCTTACCAGTGCATTATCCTTGCAAACTAAAATGTTAGGGTAAAGCGTACGATTTTTTTTGGATTTGGTTAATGTGAGAAACCCCTATGGCCAAGGTTGAGTATCCCCATCTCACCATGACCTCTCACAAGGAAATAAAACACAAGATTTTATGGTCTCAATCCCCTCGCACAAGGGTTTGAACTTGGATACACTTTAACCTAATATTGCTACTATAAACCCTATCCTATTGGGTACAAGGAACAGGTACGATATTGGATTGAAATCAAATGCCACCACTACAAACCCTAGCATGTTGGTTAGGGGATAAGACATTGGATCGAATACCTCCACCATAAACCCTAGCTTGTTGGAGAAAATGAAATCAACGAGACCCTACTACTATAAATCTTAGTTCACTAAGTAAGACGAAGTCAACTGGACTCTAACCTTTCCCAATGAATTGAATGAAAACAACCAATTAGCAAACACTCTAATGTTACACTTCAACTTATCCGTTTGAGTAGTCAAAGCCCTTACCACTGTATTGTCCTTGCAAACTAAAATGTTAGGATAAAGTGTGGGTTTTTATAAAGGGTTAGAGCCGAAAGCCCTTACCACTTCATTGTTATTGCAAACTAAAATGTTAGGATAAAGCATGAGTTTTTATGAAGGGTTAGAGCCCAAAACCCTTGTCACTTCAATGTTAGGATAAAGCACGAGATTTCATGAAAGGTCTTGATTTCATTGTACTAAGGTTTGAACTTGGATATTTTAAATAAAAACTCATAAACTTACCGTTATGGTATCTCCTAAGATAAAAATATAAAAATATTAAGATAAAACACAGCTTTTATGGGTGCTAGTATTAAAAATTTCACTCAATGTTTTTTTGAACTTGGATATTTTAAATAAAAACTCATAAACTTACCGTTATGGTATCTCCTAAGATAAAAATATAAAAATATTAAGATAAAACACAGCTTTTATGGGTGCTAGTATTAAAAATTTCATAGTGAGGTTTATACTTGAATCTTCTAAATAAAAACTCATAAACTTATTATTATGATAACTTGAGACAAAAATGCTAAAATAAAAAGTAGTGTTTATGAGTGTTAGTATTAAAAATTTCACTCAAATGTTTTATGTGTGCAATGTTTCTTTGTTGCGAATGGATCGTCCATTTCATTTGATACTCAATTAAAGTTTTTAATTGAGTATCCGCTTATAAGGCTTGTATATTTAAGAAATAAAAAATAAATAAAGGTTTAAGTTTTTAGTTGAGTGATTAATAAGGTTTGTATATTAAAAAAATAAGGTTAAAGTTGAGTTAATTTGGGTTGTATATAGGTATGTTTCATAAAGATCTTATATGAGTCCTCAAATCAATTATAATATTTTGTATGGTGGATGTCATTAATCAAGTTATATAATATTTTGGTACCATTGAGATTTGAACCTTGGTATAGGTTGCATCATCTATATATCTCAACCATTGAATTAAGACTTGATGTTGATAGTTACCTAAGAATTTTAAAACTTTAACCGGGCTTTTCTTTTTAACAAATAAAGGTAGATTTATGTCATAAATTACATCTAGTATATTATTTAGAAAGAGATTTTCACTCAAAATAAAATGAGTTATACATCTATCAACCCAAGATAGGGTATATTGTTGTATTTTTTTATTTATTAGAACTACCTAATAATTAATATTAGAAAAATTAATGGATTTATATGAAGCCAATATATTACATATGACCAACAAAACTTAAATTAATTAAAAATACTAAAAATGTTTGAATAGACATGGACTGCCTTGGAAATCTTGATCTATTGAAAATGACAAAATAGTTGGATAATGTATGTTATGACTAATTGTCAATCCATCAACAATCATTCATTGACTTATTTTATCAAGATCATAGGTGTGTTTCAAGTAATAACATATGTTCTAGGCTATTCATTTTAGACAGTCAAATGTGTATGTTTCAATGATAAAAATCTTCTAGATTTATGGATTGATTGCTCTTTGAATCTCTCTCAACATACTCCCTTTGCATTTGTAGTAGGGTCTGAACCCCTATACTAACTTAACTTACTATGAAACAACTATTTTTATGAAGGTTGAAACAAATTTATTTGAATATTATATTTTTAAAAGCAATCAAATAGATTTTTTTTTTGTTAATAAATGACATAAAAAAACTAAATTTAAATATTATGACATGTATTGTAATCATCTATTAAACAATTTTGAGCTCATGTTAACTCCATGTTTTCTTGCATAACATTTACTTTCTAAACACACAACTCATTTTATTTATGCAATTCGTATTGAGAAATCATTAAAAATATATATTATAATAATAATCAACGTGTGCAACTAGATGAAACTATAATATAACTAAGTTACAACTTCATTGACAATAACTTACCTCTTTTGTTAATCCTCTAACTTCTAATCTTGGAAACAATTAGCCATCTATTGTTTTATCTTCCATTACTTTATTTTCAGCAACCTAGAGAAATCACCATTATTCCAAAATTGCTACGAGAATTTTCATAACAATGCCAATAAGCCTATATGGACATGTGAAGTTAGATTTTAGTTTCATATCATATTACACTGTAGAACATAATAGAGGATGGGCTTGGTTTCTATGGCATGATGTTGGTGATATAATATATTCAATGATAGACTCACAATAAAATTAACAAAGAGTCAACTCAATTGCACAACACTACTCCAAACATGTCCAATGAAATATAAAGATAGGCTATATATTTATTAAATATATGCATAAGGCTTTTACTAACAAATATTAAAATTTCCAATTTGTTGCAAATCATGAATGTAAAAATTATGAAGAGCACTCTTCCATAGCCTTGATAAATTCTCGTTAGGATTTAGAGACAAGTGGTGACAACGTTTTTGGTAGTGCTTCAGTGTAAATTTGGAAAGAAATATCTACAAAAGTTTTGGGATATGATGCATAGCTAATCCAAAAGTGATAATATGTCTTGTGTTGAAGGGTAAAATACTTACAAAGGGAATGTTTCTAAAGCAACATGGTGGTCTATATCCATGTTATCATGGAGAGCTCCGCCAATCGTGATGACACAAAAAATGTGACTTTGTTTTCTAGTAGTGGTTGTATGTTGTTGAACCCTAACCATGAGTTAGGCACAACCATAGCAATGTTGGAGGATGTGATAACACTAAAGATAATTGGTCATGCCATCCCCACGGGTTGTGGGTAGCATTAGGGGTTTCTACTAGGATGAATTGGACATAGTGATAGTGGATAGAGATACACTTTAATGAAAAGGCATAAGCATAGATGATTGTGTTAGCTACCACAAAGAACCTCTACAAATATAATATCTAAAATACAAACAATCATTTAAAAAAATAAACAAGCACTTAAAAATACAACAAAAGAAAAGAGGAATACACAAAGTATGAAAAGAAGGTCTTCCCACTACCTCAATAGGCTTAATCAACCCACACTAATTTTCTTAATGATAATTTCATGCACCAAACTCTTCTCAGTGTAGGTGCTAAAGAAATTTTTAGATGGGCATCTTAACAACAGTTGCAACAAAAGAATAGTTCTTGTCATTCACCTCTAGTCTTCATCTAGACATGGTTGCTCTTACCCCATCTATTTGCCTTTGTATCACATACTACTATTGTTGCTATCAATCCGAAAGTATTTATATTTTTTATAATAAGCCTTGTTGAGCGATGATAGTAGATAGATGAGAATGGATCAAAAGTCATTAGCAATTTATAATTAAGATAATTTAGGCATTTTTGAGCAGTGGTAGTGCACTTTGGACATCTATTACAAGATGTTTCCACCTCTTGTCTTCACAACAACATGTCCTATTAAAGAACCACCATTTACTTGTAGCAATATGTATTGTAATTTTTTCTAATAATCATGAATTTAAATTTGAGTTATTGTAGGATGAATCTATCCAAAGATGTCCATACTTAGAATTACCTCTCAACAAAATTAGGACATATTATTAATCTCTCTTAAAGTAGCATATAAATGGATATAGATATGTTTTGAGGATGTGTGTAATTTAGAAGTTTATGTAAAAGAAATAAAAAAGTTTAAAATTATGGAGAATGTTAGACTCGGTGTTGACATTAGGAACCTAAACAAAGCATCATTGAAAGATAATTACTTGTTTTCATCATGGTTAAGATTTTGTAAATAGTAGTTGAATAAAAAATCCTATAACTTCTACATAATTTTTTTAGATACAACCAAATTTGGATATAAGACAAAGGTCAACATAAAACAACCTTTATCACCAATGGAGAATGTTTGCATAACAAAGGATGTCATTTTGTCTTTCAAACATAAGCGTAAACTTTCAAAGGGTTATGGATATAGTGTTCGAGGGCTTGATTAATGAGATCATACTCATTTATATTGATAGTGGAAATTTTTTTTTAAAGGATTGAAGTGAGCATTTATATCATTTATATGCAATGTTTGAAAGGTGTAGGAAGTTTAACATTTCTTTAAACCAAGAAAAGTCCATATTTTTTGTATAAGAAGGGAAGTTATTGAGTCATTTCATTTCAAAATCTAATCTATCTATTGATATTAATAAGGTAAATGGTACATAGATCTTCTCTTACCTTCTTTGAAGAAAGGCATTTAGTCCATCCTTGGTCAAATCAATATTGTGAGAAAGTTCCCAACTTTACTCAACTAGTAAGGTCAAACACCAAAACGTTGAAAGACACATCTTTTACTTGATTTTTTAGAAGGTAAGAAAGCATTCTAGAATATTAAATAAGACACCACTCAAGTTGTAGTCTTGATCAACTTGAACTATAACCAAAACTTCATCTTGTACGTGTTTAAAATAAATATAAGCATTGTTATTGTCCTAACAAAAAAGAATGATTAGGAGGAAGAGCATCTAATTATTTTCATGCACCACACATTAGACAATTAAGAGGAGAGGAATGATTTTTGTAGAAAATGATTATGCCATGATAAAGGCTATAAGGAAATTCAAATGCTATTTATCCCAAAGACAACCAATTATCTTTGTAGTCCAAGCTTTTGTGTTGTAAGGTGAATTAGAATAAATCTAGGTTGGATTTCAAAGATCTAAGAATTTACTACTAAGATCAATCTAATTAATCTTGTTTGAGGTAAAGTTTTATACGATAGTTTTGTAAAGCACATGGAGATAAGCAAGTCAACTTCAGTAATAAATAAGAACAACAAATAATAGACCAAGGAATTGAAGATCATTTAGAACGATGCGATAAATTATTCAATATATGCATAATAATATTGTTCCAATAAGAGGTGTCAATTGAGTAGAAATTTTGTTGAAAGGATAAAAGGGGATGTTAATATCATTTACTTTCATTGATTGATCAACTAAAGGAACAAGGAGGATGAAAATTGGAAATTGTAGAATCCTTAAAGGTGTTAATCTCTTCGAATTGATCGATTAAGCATACTTTGTGACAATCCCCTTCCTTAGGTTGGAAAAATAACACTTTTTAAAATAGATTAATTACATATCATTTCATTCTTATCACTAAATTACCACCTAGTCAAGTCCAGATCTCACACTCACATAAAATAATTGTTACCAAGGAGGTTAATATAAGCAATTGTAATAATGAACACCAACTAGTAATTCAACAATCAACCATTTTTAAAACCTAGATGTTAGCAAGTTAGGTTGTCACTTTGGTCTTTACGACCCTTCACTATCAATTCCATCTAGACTAGTTATTTTTCTTCCTAATGAAGAAGAGTTAACCTCTTTTACTTCTTTCAACTCAAGTTTATTACTTAAGAAAGAGTACCTACTCATACTTTTTGAAGTCTCACTCTAATGGAGTTCAAGTTTCCTTTCATTTAAGCCAGTCACCTCTTGTTACCTCCTAGGAAAGTATTTGTTGGGGAACCAAAAATGATCCATGTACCTTGGGTATCATGACCCCCTACAATATTGTTCTTCATCGAGTGCATCTAGTGCTTGCACCTCGCTTAGGGTGCTAGTCCTGGGAAGTCTAGGGAGTGTGGAATGCAGCTCCTTCGGATGACCTCTAGGAGTTTTTACTAAGGCTGAATCCTTGCTCTTGATGTAATCTTTAATGCTCTTTCTCCTACGCTAGCCTGTCCTTCTAGGTTTTTTTGTCAAGGAAAAAGGAAAAAAGAGAAAAGGAGTAAAAATCCAACTAGCCTAAGCTATGGGTGGCAATGCACCAAAGATTACAGTTTTTATCCTGCACAACAATGAGATTAATGAACACACGCATCATGCACGATAACGAATTTAAACATGGTCCCAACCACATTTGATTGTAAATCAAAGAATTCCCTATGAAAACTAGGATAGATACTAGTCATAGCCCCCCACAGAAAGATACACAAATACAAAGACTAGAATAAATTAGAATAGTCATAACTTTTTGGGTACATTACATTCATATACAATTGGAAGAGGCTCAACGATACATGCAATGACCCAAGGCTCAATTCTAGACTGGTATACAAAACAAAAAGAGAAGAAAAAATTGCTCAAGGTCAAATAGTAGACATGACAATAATTCAACCTCCTTACAATGAAGAGTTTATTGCTATTTATAGATAAAAATGGGAAAATTTCCCCAAAAGTTTTTAAAATCCCCTTTCAAAATTCTTTCTTGGCTACAATCAATGTGTAGACACCAAAAAAGTGTCAAATTTCATTTTACCTAAGGTTACTTAATAAATTTTGCAAAAGTAATTAATAATCATAATAATTATAAAATTCCCCCTTTTGACACCTTATAATTTTATTAAAATTAAAATAATCTATTTTCCTAAGTCCTCATCCCCCAATCCTAGGTGCACACCTCATCACTTACCTACCCACCTACTTGCCACATCACTCCAACACCTCACTCTAGTAATACTTACCCACTTGCCACCTCTCTTCGCATTGCTTCAAGTGGAAAATATCTATATTTATCACCTTGCTTTCCATTGCCATTTGGTTGTCCTCCCTTGCTAAGTCATCTCCCCTCATCAACCATTCACAAAATATATAAAACCCCCTCTTATTCTTTCATGGAAGCAAGACGAAGGTGAACCTTATCGAAAATATGTTGAAATCCTGATCCAAAAACCACTTGAACACATTTATCCCTTTTTACCATTGTCTCCTCACACATAAGAAATCAACCATGGCATGTGCGTAAGATCCTTCTCATGCATGCAATGTTTATTATGCAATTACTTGTAATTGAGAGATCATTTTGACTTTATATTGCTATTAAAGGTTGATTACACCCTTTTGGATGTCCCAAATTAATTTCACTTGAATTTGCGCAACAAAGGTCAAGACCACCACACCCCTAGTGGTGAGCAGAAGAGATCCCCATACCCCTAGTAGTAGAAGAGATCGCCACATCCTTGGCGATGAGCAATAGAGGTCATAATACCTCTAGCGGTTGCACTTTTTTTTTGGTAAGCTGGTTTTTATATTTATAAGTGGGTTTTTTAAGAGGATCCCAAAACCTTATAACAATATAGGTCATGGCCTTTAACACCAGAATGAGCCTCCTGGGTTGTTACAGTAAAACTTTCAAAATACTTACCAAAATATCAAAGAAGACCTCGTGGGCTACAAGGGAGTCCATCCCATAGATGGAATGGTATGAGCAATAACAAAAAATAATAGAAATCCAATCAAGGCCTAACACAAACATACTAAACTCAAAAGCGATACACTTCCAAGGATCCTCCGTCATGCTTCAGGTTCCTCCTAGTCTTCTTGGGCCTGTTGGCCCTTGTAACGTTTCAGGATCCTCACCATCGCATTTGTGGTCGCCAAAATGTTAGCTGTCATATCTAGAAGAAGCTGAGAAGACAAACCTTCTGCTTCACTCTTCGTATTCGAACTGATATGCTGCAGCGGGTTCTCTTTCTTAATCTTGACCTTCTTCAAGCGTTGAGAGGCCCGGGCAAGAGTAGGAATATTCCTAGTCGCCCCACGCTTGGTTGGTCGGTTGCGAGAGGGCCCTTTGAATGGAGATTGCTTGTCATCTCTCGAAGAAGAGTTTCGAGATGGGCTGGAAACCCGCTCCTCATGCCCAACTAAAGGGTTAGCCGGGGCCTAGCCTACCAGAGGCTGCACCACTTAGGGGGAGGATAGTTGACAAAGACATGACGATAAATCATATCCATCAAACCCCGATGAATGGGCATGCAAGACGACTTCCTACTCTTTTCTACAACCAAAACCAGGGAATACACCAGGTAATCAGGGATACAAACTTGCTTGGCATCTCTGAGGTGGTTTACAAAGTTGATATGGAAACTTCGAAGAGGTTTGTCGGGATTGTCACAAGTAATATACTACAATATAGGAATCATGGTGAGGTTCCAAGGCTCTGGAAGGTTCAATCGAAATAGGGCAGACTTATCCCAATCCAAATTACGCCCTTTGTCTGGGAATTGGTCCAATTCCTCAACCCAGTTATGGCTGTCATGCCGAATGATGTGACCATTGGCCGCCAGACCCGTGACCTCATAGAGAAGTTCGATAGAGATTCGAAAGTGTAATCCTTGGAAAATGACTTCACCTTTATTCCAGGTATTAATAAAGCCACGGGTAATATCTTCCTCAGGTCCTTGGAATTTCTCAAGAAAAGGATCTAGTGGTTGCACTTAAGGACCTAGAAAAATATAAAATTAGGCACAAACATAAGCAAACAAACAATAAAAATTAAGATAAGTTTTGATTGTATTTTATAGTATTTAATATGCCAAATCATCATTTTGGTTCTATGTTGAATGCTTTTGTAATCGATTTTGTATCTTTTGTGAAAGTTAAGCCTAATCAAGCTAAGCCTTTCAGATGCTATTGATTTTGTGTTCTAGATTGTGTGTAGGAATTCACCAAAGCACATGTAATCAAGGATGGTCTAGTTTGAAATCGAAGCAATCTACCCATCCACATTTTGAGGTGGTTTGGAGAACAGTTGAGGCATAATTAAACTTTATCTTGTAAAGAGGGTTATTTTCCCTATGAAAACCTCATATTTGTAAGCCCAAAAGGGGTATTTTGTAAAAGGATTGCACTTTTGTAATGAATATTTTGTATAAAATGAAATGATGTGTTTTCCTCTCTACATTCTGGCGATCATGGTGGAACCCTGAAACCCGACCACACTTGGCTTCTTCAGCATTATAGGCAGTAAAATTAGGCTTCTTTTTGTTGTTTTTTATTTGCTTCATTTTCCTTGTATGATATTCATATATTTTTGTGAATATTACTCACTTTTGGTATTATGTTTGTCTTGAAAATCAACAAATCATAGCCCATACCTTAACCACTACATCCCTAGCAGTTAATAGTCTTGACTGCCACACCCCTAGCAGGTAATAGTCTTGACCACCATACCCCTAGGAATGCCATTCTAGCCTATTGTCACTATGAGTCAAACCCAAAAGCCAGTAAATGGTCTCTTACAATACATCACAACAACATCTAGGTGTGTATGAGTCCTTACCACCTTATCATTAATCAAATTCAAGGGTGTCCAAGGTATATCACCTTCCCCTTTTAGTCACTTTTACTTTACTTGTTTGCATTTCTTCTAATACAATGAACTTAACTTCACACTTCACATTAAGAAAAGGAGGACCTCATATGTTTTCTCCTCATGTATTAGGGTGATCTTGGAGATCAAAAGAGTATCTCTCCTTATAGGCTAAAGAATATCACTCTCTTGCACAACATTTCACATTTAAAAGGGCCTCTATTCTTTGTATGCTTTTCCCTTGCACTTTGTGCAAGTTGGGGAATAAAAAACACGTAGGTCACCTTAGATCAACAAATAATGTCATCATCCTTTCATGCTTTCTTCGGATACATTTTTATTTTATGTCCTATATTGCTTTTCTAGAATATCTTTATTTCATGTCATTTATTGCTTTCCTAGTTTAGATTTTATCTCATGTCTTTCATGCTTTCTTAGCTTAGATTTAATTCCATGTATTTTCTACTTTCCTAGTTTAGATTTACTTTCATGTCTTTTCATGCTTTTATAGATTAGATTTATTTTCATGTATTTAACTTGATATCATAGAATATATTTAATTTCATGCCTTTTCTCACTCTCTTAACTTAGCTTTCATTTCATGCATTTCCTTGTTTTCCTAGAGTAAGATTTATTTCATGTATCTTAATGCTTTCATAGAATAGTTTTTTTTTTGTGTGTGTGGAAAATGCCTCTTTCGAGGTACCACTTTCTAGTAAGTCCTATGGAGGCAAGGTTATTTGTTCTATCAAAATCGACTAGGGCACGCACTTGGCCTGCCCCCTTTGGTACACTCAAAAAGCATGCCTAGCCCAAAGTAAATCAACCAATAAGTTGTGCATTAACTAGCCAAAAAGGTCGACAAAAAACCAATTACTCAAGGATCATGCAGATTGCAACAGTCAGAAGGCTTTCTCCAACCTACTTTCACCATGACTAGCTTTAGTAGAACCCTCATTATCTTTATTGATTAGAGAAATAATTCTACGCTTTTGTCAAATATTTCCTTCCTCTCCTTAACTGTATTAATTTGTATGACTTTCTTTTGGTATGTGAGGTAGACTTTAGTACCAAACACAAAGCACTAGGGGAGAGGTTCCCAAAGTCATTTGATTTTTTCCTCCTCTTCACTTCTTCATTGTCCTCTTTTTTATTTTCTTCAAGATTCAAGGTCTACAAGATGCTATAATTGAAAGGAACAATAGAAATATCATTTACATTAGGAATTAAGGAGGGGTTTGAGGTAGAGGTTACCATATTTTTAAGAATAGGTCTTTGTTACAAGAGGGTTTGGCCAATCTCCTCCTTTTCTAGTTGACAAGACCCCTTCAAGGGAGGTTCCAAGGATCTTTCACCCAAAATCTCTTCACACTGAATAGGCTCATTAGCATCCATCGAAGTATCTTTGTGGCTCAACCTTAGTTGGGGATTCCTCTAGATTAAATCCCCTTCCTCTAGGGTTTTAGTATATTTCATTGATTGCTAGGCATAAATTTCCATCACGTTTTCCCCTACTCCTTCCTTGTTTGTCCGTTCATGTTCTTCTCGAGGTATATGCATGGATTTCTTGATCTCTTGGTTTGTTTCTTGTAGAATGACAAATATATTTGTTTGTTGATTTTTTATTCTCCTTTCTACTGCCACACTTGTTTATCCATTTTGTTTGCCAATTTTGGAGATTGTCACTCTTCCTTCTTCCTTGTTAGATCCTTCTTTTTCTCTATCTCCTCCACTTTTTGCTTAAGGGTATGATAATTTTGCAGGATATGGCCATGAGCATGGAAAAATATGCATAGAAAGGGCATAATCTCATAATTTAGGTCTTGGGTCCATGCATAATCCCTTACACAGAATAATTATCTCGTAAGAGGGCATTACAGGTCTACATGGAGATCAATTTGGGTAAAGGTAGTTACACAAGCCTCTTTAGTTACTTTGGACATTCCTACGTATTCTTCAATTATGTTTCCAATTCCTTTCAAGGGTTTCCTCATTCCATAATTCCAAAGAGAGCATATAGTTGCACCTAGACTGTGACTTTGATTCGATTTACTTTGTTGGAATGAAAGCCTATGGTCCAATTTTGTATAAAAATACCTACCCTTGCTGTGAAGTAATGGGCCCATCTTGAATTCTCTCCTTATCCTCCAAGCAACTAAAAACAACTATGAGAATCCTTTAGGACATAGTTTAAGTTTTACATCTCCCTTTGGTTTCTAGACTTCCCTTATCCAATTTTGAAGATCTTGCTCCTTTAGACACCAAAATCGCATAAATTGGATAAGACTCAGTGCACCATGTATGCCTTTCTTATCGACATCATATGGCCCCATTGGGTAGCCCTCTAGGGCAATTTAGAGCTCCAGGGCACATTTTGGAAGGTTCCCAACAATTTATGGTAGTTTTGGGGCATATCCTTGTGATTGTCCCACCAAGGGACGGTCACAGATGGTGACCGTCCCTAGGTGGGACGGTCACTCCTAACCGTCCCTGGATGGGACAGTCCCTAAATAGACCCTTGAAAAAGTTAATAGACATGTGAAATGGCAATCAAGGACTACCATTTCTGCGTCTAATCATCCCAAATTGATTGGGGACCTGCCATTGGAGTCAGGGACTGCAAATTGGGAGCCCCAAATGGGCAACCTTCCCTCACCAATGCATGCTAAGGAATTGGACAAGTGGCGGCACCTGCCTCGCATGGAAAGACTTACCCCTTTGCCCTAGATGCCATTTTTAGCTATAAAAAGAGGTGCATTCATCCATTTTGAAAAAGGAGAGTTGAAGCATTTTTGCAATGAAGTGTTGCACAATTACATCCTCACCTTTTGCAAACCAAACCTTTTTTCCATTTGATCTTGAAACCCTCTTCATTCGAAGGTGCTTTTAGGGGCAATAGAAACCTATCCCAACAATTTCAAACAAGCCAAATTAAAGAGAACTTTGGCCCCATATGCCGACAACACTCCTAAACCAATTTTGGACCAAATCCCAATAGCATTGGTGACAAAAATAGATCAGATTTGTAACCATCCCACCTGGGGACGGTTAGCAGTCAGTAGGTGTCACACCTAGGGATAGTTAGAAAATAGCATAGAATTTGAGGATAATTCTTCCATAGACCCCTTAGGAATGCTTAGATCAATCTATGGTCCAAATTTGGTGAATTGTGGAGTTGATTTGATGGCACATTTGAGGTCCGCATTGTTGTAGGTTTAGGTGTCCCTATCAGGGACAGTCACTGTTTCTGCATATTTGTGTTCAAATCTCTCCAAAAGCATTTAGATTATATTATATTTCATTTATAAAACATTTAGAACAAATTTCCATGTGTTATGGACTAGTTTTTATGTTGCTAGATTAACTTCTTTTTCTATGTTTCAAGGCTTTTGTTCTATAATGCATGTGCTATTAAGCCCCTTTCAATCCCTTGTGTGTAGGTGCAGGTATGCTATACAGGAGGGAGGAGCTAAGAAGACAAGAAGAACATGTCGAAGGATAGCTCTCAATCATGAGAAACAAGATTCACACCAAGAACACATCACTAGACCTTGCAAGGGATTAGATCCCTTGCACATTGTAATGTTGAAAGTATCAATTTGTAAAAGCCCTCAAGGGGATGTATTTGTAATATCATTTTGAAGCCATGAATAAATGAATAGAAGGAGAAATCCACCATTTTATTACACACTTCGCTTCATTTTAGTAGATTACATGTTTATTCTTTTTGCCCTTTGAATGCTTTCAAAGCTTTCAAACTGCTTTACATTGCAATAAAGTGCCCTTAAGGTGATGTCGTGAATTTTGCTTCTATAGCTCCATCGGCCAAAAACTTGTGAACCAAAAAATTAATGTCTGCTTAGATAAATATAAATTTTCTTGTTGAAAATATTTTGGTTTCATATTGAATCGTGGTAACTCTATAGTTTTTTCCAGGCATTTGTTAGGGCCTAAGGGTTGTGTGATATCGTCTATTTCCCTCTTTAATAGTTGCATGCTTAATACCTATCAAAGACACACACTTTCTCCTTTAGTACCTATGTTCTCACTACATCGAAATGATCTTTTAGGATAATTTTTTAATTGCCCTTTAAGACCTTTAAGTGTAGTTATTGATCCATTGTCTATGAGGGCATCATAAAAAATCTGCATCATACGAGGGCAGTTAAAAACCACCTCAAAAAACAACCCTCTTAGGGTCTATTAGTGTGGTTAAAAATTGTCTTAGTTTATCACTATGGGGGTAGTTTAAAACTTCCCTCTTAGGTTCTATTAGGATTGTTTAAAACCACCCTCTTCGGTTCTATTAGGATGGTTTATAACTACCCTCTTAGGGTCTACTAGGGTGGTTTAAAACCCCCCTCTTAGAACCTAAGAGGAGGTTTTAAACCACCCTAGTAGACCCTAAGAGAGCAGTTATAAACTATCCTCTTATTATTACTTATAAATAAAAAATAAAAATGTAAAGATACACTTAAAAGGGGCCTTAGCTCTCTTGTGTTGTATTTATACCAAGGTTTGAACTTAAATCTCTTAAATAAAAATCTAAAGATACACTATTACAATATATTTTACAAAATCATATAATATATTAATATCACAATTGAAAATAATAAATTCCCTATGTTACTATCCCAAAAACTTAGGTTACAAAATAAACCACGTCAAGTAGGCAACAAATAAATGAAATTCCTATTTAAAAAATAAACAACATCAAACAACAAAAAACAAACAACTTCAAATAGGCATCAAATAAATGAATAGTAGAGTGTATACTTCAACAATAAATTTTATTCCATTCAAATACCATATTACCAATGAACAATCTCTTTTAAAGCAAATCTTGACAAGAAAGTTACTCAATTACACAACTAAGTGCTCAATCTAAACACTATAGTTCATTTTGGAATTACCACTAATAATGTGAAACAAAGTTAAATTCAAACAATCAAAACTTAGAAGTTTGGAGTGGGATTGAAGCCTTTACGAGAAGTAAAGACCAAGAAACCCAATTCATGATCATTAAATATTTTAATGCCATAACCAAGCTAAATGAAAAATTTGGAAGAATTAGGAAATTGACCTAAAGTATGAAATATTTCTCAGCTTTTATTAAAAACAACAATCTACGGGAAATCGAGTTTGAAGAAGACAACTATACTTGGACCAACAACAGGAGAGGCTAGAACCAAATAGCAAAAAAAAATGATAGATGCATTCTCTCAGATAATTGGCTAGATGAAGGAAGTTGTGCTAAAATTAATACATTAACAAGGATTGGTTTAGATCACTGGCCACTAAGAGTTAAAATGGTGATAAGCGAATTCAAAAAATATCATATTTATAAAACGAGTAGATGTGGGAAGACCATCCTCAATTTGTTGATATGGTAGTTTAAACGTGGAATTCTTTAGGTAATGGTGGGTTGTATGCTCTTCCAAACCAAATTAAAGTTATGACATCTAGATTAAAAGAATGGAACAAGAACACCTTTGGAAACATTTTTTAGAAGAAAGAAGAACTTAAAGATAAACTTTCAAAATTCCAAAAAGGTGATGAAAACAATCCAAGCTCAGAGGAAAGTGAGTTGCTTAGAGAATATCATAATATTTTGAGTAAGGAAGATAAATTTTGGAGATTAAAATCAAGACAGACTCGGTTAAAAGGAGAAAAAAATACAAAGTTTTATCATAGGATGGCTATAGTACAGAGATCATCTTCTAGAATTAGTAGAATTAAGTCGATAGAAAGGGTTTGGATTGAAGATCAGAGTGAAATTAGAAAAGAGGCAAAGTTGTTTTATCAAAATATTCTAGGTTTAGAGGAGACCGTAGTTCTTAATGATAAACTTCTTCAAGATGTTCCTTCAGTTATAATAAATGAAGACAATAGGAAACTATTGGAGCCTATTAATCTAGAAGAAGTTCATTTAGCTCTTTTCTCTTTTAATAAGGATAAATGCCCAGGTCCATATAGGCTCTCTATAGATTTTTACCAAACATAACTGGGATATAGTGAAGGATTCTTTATTGGTGGCAATGGAACAATATAGGGTAAAATAATACATTCCTTATAAAATTAAATGTAACTTATCTTACCCTAATTCCAAAAAAAAGGATGCTGAATTGTTTGATTCTTTTAGACCCATAAGCCTATGCAATATGGCATATAAGATTATTTTCAAAGTGACGACAAATAGATTAAGGCCATTGTTAGACAAAATTATTTTAGAAGAGCAAATACGATTTGTGAAAGGGAGACAAAATTTTGATGGGATCATAGTAACTCTTGAAGTTATACATTCAACATCTTCAAGAAAAGAGAAAGCTATGATCTTAAAACTTGATATGAGTAAAGCCTATGATAGGGTTAAATCAATTTTTTTTTTACAGTTTTAAATAAGTTTAGTTTTGGGAAGAGATCAGTTAGATGGATTAAAGCTTGTGTCTCTACAATTTCTTATTCAGTTTTGGTCAATGGGTTAGTGATAAAATATTTTAAAGTCAAGAGAGGCCTTAAAGAAGGAGATCCTCTATCTCCTTATTTTTTCATTATTATGGTAGAAGTTTTGAGTAGGAACTTGTTGGAACAAAATCTGCCTTCGGTTAATAGTGTTGCACCTTAGACTTTGCCAACATTGAATAGACAGATCTTGCTTGAGATCATTTGTCTAGTCTCCAGAGAAGGTTGGTTCCTTTGAGTTTTTTAGAGAAAAGGGAAACAAGAGATAAGGGAAATATAGCCTAAGCTAGAACTTTTATATGGTGCAGATTAGACAACAACAAAGACATATTTACTTACTTCTATCCAAAGCATTTAAAACACATTTCCATGCAGAAATTATATAATTCCAGATATGATTTTTGATATTTCGTTTAACATATGTATATATTAGATTCTTATTCCAACAATATGATTTATGTATTACGAAAGTTTAGATATAAGAACAGACTCAATTTACAATTCAATATTGTAAGCAGAAATAAAGAACATTAATACATACACTTGCACGATATGAACCAGAAGCCAATGGGAGATGTGATTTTATTGCTTGTATTCGAAGTACGTACATTCAGTCTTGTAAACGTCCAAGAGCCAACCTTTTTTCATGGTCGACTCACTCCTATTTATACCCTAAAAAGAGTATCTTCTACTACGTACATTTTAATTTCTTTAATCAATTACAAGTAATTATCTGTAGTTTCTAATAATATATAATGGATTTCCTGCAGATTGGATAGATTTCCTTTTGGCTTATTTTAGATGAGCCTGTTATTCTACAATCATCCAGCGGACCTGTTAGGTTATAATCAACAGACCATTCTTCAAAAATCAGCACCTGATGTTAGTGCATGTCCCCAGTTGCCAAAAATATACTTTATTCCTTTACAACTGGCGTGTTGCGAAATCGCGACATTCTTTCCTTGCTTTTCTCTTTTTCCACCTCCAGCCGTGAAAACGAGACATGTCACAAAATCGTGACATTTTTTCCTTGTCTTGTTCTTCTGTCGCTTCCAGTCGCAAAAATGAGACATGTCACGAAATTGCGACATTCTTTCCTTGCTTTGCTTTTATGCCACTTCCAGCCACGAAAATGAGACATGTCGTGATATAGCGACATTCGTCTCCTGCTTTGCTCTTCTGTCGCTTCCAGCCGCAAAAATGAGACATGTCATGAAATCGTGACATTCTTTCCTTACTTTGTTTTTCTATCGCTTCCAGTCGCAAAAATGAGACATGTCACGAAATCACGACATTCTTTCCTTGCTTTGCTCTTATGCCGCCTTCAGCTGCAAAAATGAGACATGTCACAAAATCAAGACATTCGTATCTTGTTTTGCTCCTCTACCGCTTCCAGCCACGAAAATGAGACATGTCACGAAATCGCGACATTTGTCTCTTACTTTGCTCTTTTGCTGCCTCCCACCATGAAAATGAGACATGTCATGAAATCGTGACATTCGTCTCTTACCTTGCTCTTCTATCGCTTCCAACTGCAAAAATGCAACATGTTGCAATATCGCGACACTTTTTCCCTTTTGGCCGTGACAAAGCAACATGTCGTGATATCGTGACACTTTTTCTCTTTTGGTCGCGACAAAGCAACATGTCGCGATATCGCGACACTTTTTCTCTTTTGGCCGCGACAATGCAACATGTCTCGATATCGTGACACTTTTTCCCTTTTGGTCGTGACAAAGCAACATGTCGTGATATCGCTAACACTTTTTCCCTTTTGGCTGCGACAATGCAACATGTCGCGATATTGCGACACTTTTTCCCTTTTGGCCGCGACAATGCAACATGTCGCGATATCGCGACACTTTTTCCTCCTTGCTCTTTCTCTTTGCTTTTGCTCGCGAAAATGCAACATGTTGCGATATCACGACACTTTTTCCTCCTCGCTCTTTCTCTTTGCTTTGGACCGCGAAAATGCAACATGTCACGATATCATGACATTTTTTCCTTCTTGCGGTGTTTTGCTTTTTCTTTGATCTTTAGCATATGGGCCACTTTGGTCTTCTTGGAAAATATGCAAAAAGGTGCATCAACTGTTTTTTTGTAGTTAGTCACTTTTTGACTAACATAACTTAAAGAAGGCTTACAAAGATGGGCTTATAAGTGGACTTAAGGTTAGTAATTAAATCACCCATAAACAATTTGTAGATGATACAACCCTTTTTGGAAGGGCAAGGATAAATGAGGCCAAAGATTTGAATAACTTTTTAAAAGAGTACGAAAGATCTTCTGGGAAAAAAGTTAATTGGACTAAATCCAAAAATTACTTCCTTAACACTCCTGTTAATATCAAAGCAAGAATTTGCAGGTTACATCAAATGGAGGAGACATATTTTCCAAAAACTTAGCTAGGGATGCCTTTATTTGAGGGGAGAATGAGGATAGATTTATGGAATCCAATTATTAGTAAAGTTCAAAATAAACTTCCATATTGGAAAGATAGATGGTTATCATTAGAAGGAAGAGTGCAGTTAATTAAGTCAGTCTTACAAGCCATTCCAAAATTTTATATGTCATTGTATTCTATGCCAAAATCAGTTGAAAAAAATTTAATCTATATCATGCGATAATTTTTATGGTTAGGTTTACATGATAAAAGGAATTTTCCTTTGGTGAAATGGAGCAAGTTGTGTGATGACAAAACTAGGGGAGGTCTTGGTTTAATAGCTCTTACAAATTTAAACTTAGCTCTTAGGGGAAAAGTTGTCTGGAGATTGTACAAAGAGAGTTAAAGACGATGGGCAAAAATTCTTCTAAGTATGTTGATCCCAATGATCCAAGTTTAATATTTACTACATTCTCTCTTCCAAATGGTTCTACTCTTTGGAATTGTTTAAAAAAAGTATATTGATCTTATGGTTAAAGATTTAATATGGGTGGTGGGAATTGGAGAATATTTTTCTATTTGGATGGATACTTAGTGTGATAAAAAACCACTCAATTTAGATCTAGTTTTGAAACCTTGGATGAGATTGCTTCAATACAAATACGATGATAGGGTTTCAAACATTTTGTACAAGGATCAAGAAGGAAGATACAAATGGAAAGAATAATTTTTTACAAGTATACAAGACATTGATGCTAGGAGGCAATTGAGTATAAAGATAACAAGTGTGATTATTTCGAGGGATACCAAGGATAAATTGATTTGTGAGTTGAATATCTTAGGAGAATACACAACAAAAAGTGGATATAATGTTCAACACTAACATAATAATAATGTCACTAGAATATGGAGATATATTTGGGATAGCCCAAGCATTCCTAAAAGTCAAAATGGTTGGTTGGCAATTAGGTCATAGAAGAATTTTCTCCTAGGATAACCTTATGAAAAGGGGTTTTCATGATCCCTCTTAATGTGTTTTCTGTAATAATGAGGAGAAGAGTATAGACCATCTCTTGGGACATTGCTCAATAGTCTAGAATATATGGCAATGGATTCTTAATATGTTTGGTAAATGCATGGTGATGAATAGCAAAATTGAAGATTTGTTAAAGAAATGGCAAAGCACTTATAAAAGTGAGGCTTTACAGACAATATGGGATATGTCAAAAGATATAATACTTTGGACTATATGGCTAGAAAGGAATATAATAATACTTAAAGGAAAGGAAAGAAGTTTAGAAGTAAAAAAAGAAGATATGTTTAGCCATAGACGAGTCTAAACCAACCCTATCAACTCACCCAATCCCTAATTTGGAAGTAGATAGTCTTGATAGATGGAGTCAAGTCATTAAATGGAATTATGATGTTGGATACAAGAGAAGCAAAAAGATGGTAAAGAATATGAAGTGGAAACCATCAGATGTGGAGTGGGTTAAATTGAATTTTGATGGAGCATCTAAAGGAAATCCAGGACCAGTAGTAGCAGGAGGAGGAATACTTAGAATTAATAAAGGAGAGATTTTGTCTCATTATGCTTTCAATAGTGGATTTAAGATAAATAATAAAGTTGAAGCTTGGGCAACTTTAGAAGGGTTAAAAATATGTAAACAAATGAAATGGAAGAGTATGGATAGAAGGTGATTCTATCATAGTAATAAATGAAATTTTGAGGAAAGCAAAGGCTCTGTGGAGCATACAAGAGATAATTATGGAAATTCAAGATCTTGCTAAAGAGTTTGAAGAAATCAGGTTTACACATATATTAAGGGACCTATAGAGTATATATTCTTATATCTCATTTTTCACAATAAGAATAAGGTTAAAGTTGAGTCAACTTGGGTTGTATATAGGTATGTTTCATAAATATCGTATATGGGTCCTCAAATCAATTATAATATCTTGTATAATGGGTGTCATTAATCAAGTTCTACAATATTTTTATACCATTGAGATTTGAACCTTGGTATAGGTTGCATCATCCATATATCTCAACCATTGAATTAAGGCCTCGATGTTGATAGTTACCTAAAAATTTAAAAACTTTAACCAAGATTTTCTTCCTAACAAATAAAGGTAGATTTATGTCATAAATTACATCTAGTATATTATTTGGAAAGAGATTTTCACTCAAAATAAAATGAAAGTTATACATCTATCAACTGAAGATAGGGTATATTGTTGTATTTTTATACTTCTTAGAACTACCTAATAATTAATATTAGAAAAATTAATGGATTTATATGAAGCCAATATATTATATTTGACCAACAAAACTTAAATTAGTTAAAAATACTAAAAATGTTTGAATAGACATAGATTGCCTTGGAAATCTTGATCTATTGAAAATGACAAAATAGTTATATAATGTATGTTATGAGTAATTGTCAATCCATCAACAATCATTCATAGACTTATTTCATCAAGATCATAGGTGTGTGTTTCAAGTAATAACATATGTTTTAAGCTATTCATTTTAGACAATCAAATGTGTATGTTTCAATGATAAAAATCATCTAGATTTATGGATTAATTGCTCTTTGAATCTCTGTCAACATACTCCCTTTGCATTTGTAGTAGGGTTTGAACCCCTATACTAACTTAACTTACTATGAAACAACTATTTTTATGAAGGTTGAAACAAATTTATTTGAATATTATATTTTAAAAGCAATCAAATAGACTTTTTTTTGTTAATAAATGACATAAAAAACTAAATTTAAATATTATGACATGTATTGTAATCATCTATTAAACAATTTTGAGCTCATGTTAACTCAATTTTTTCTTGCATAACATTTACTTTCTAAACACACAACTCATTTTATTTATGCAATTCGTATTGAAAAATCATTAAAAATATATATTATACTAATAATCAATGTGTGCAACTAGATGATACCATAATATAACTAAGTTACAAATTCATTGATAATAACTTACCTCTTTTGTTAATCCTCTAACTTCTAATCTTGGAAACAATTAGCCACCAATTGTTTTATCTTCCATTACTTTATTTTCAGCAACCTAGATAAATCACCTTTATTACAAAATTGCTTCCAGAATTTTCATAACAATGCCAATAAGCCTATATGTACATGTGAAGTTAGATTTTAGTTTCATATCATATTACACTGTAGAACATAATAGAGGATGGGCTTGGTTTCTATGGCACGATGTTGGTGACATAATATATTCAATGATAGACTCACAACAAAATTAACAAAGAGTCAACTCAATTGCACAACATTACTCCAAACATGTCAGATAAAATATAAAGATATGTTATATATTTATTAAATATATGCATAAGGCTTTTACTAACAAATATTAAAATTTCCAATTTGTTACAAATCATGAATGTAAAAATTATGAAGAGCACTCTTCCATAGCCTTGATAAATTCTCGTTAGGATTTAGAGACAAGTGATGACAACGTTTTTGGTAGTGCTTAAGTGTAAATTTGGAAAGAGATGTATAGAAAAGTTTTGGGATATGATGCATAGCTAATCCAAAGGTTATAATATGTCTTGTGTTGAAGGGTAAAATGCTTACCAAAAGAATGTGCCTAAAGCAACATGGTGGTCTACATCCATGTTATCATGGAGATATCTGCCAATCGTGATGACATAAAAAATGTGACTTCATTTTCTACTAGTGGTTGTATGTTGTTGAACCCTAACCATGAGTTAGGCACAACCATAGCAATGTTTGAGGATGCGATAACACTAAAGATAATTGGTCATGCCATCCCAATGGGTTGTGGGTAGGATTAGGGGCTTCTACTAGGATTAATTGGACATAGTGATAGTAGATAGAGATACACTTTACTGAAAAGGCATCAACATAGATGATTGTGTTAGCTACCATAAAGAACCTATACAAATGTAATATCTAAAATACAAACAATCATTTAAAAAAATAAACAAGCACTTAAAAATACAACAAAAGAAAAGAGGAATACACAAAGTATGAAAAGAATGTCTTCCCACTACCTCAGTAGGCCTGATCAACCCACACAAATTTTCTTAATGATAATTTCATGCACCAAACTCTTCTCAGTGTAGGTGCTAAATTTTTTTTTAGATGGGCATCTTAACAACAGTTGCAACAAAAAAATAGTTCTTGTCATTCACCTCTAGTCTTCATCTAGACATGGTTGCTCTTACCCCATCTATTTGCCTTTGTATCACATACTACTATTGTTGCTATCAATCACAAAGTATTTATATATATATTTTTTATAAGTTAGGCCTTGTTGAGAGATGGCAATAGATAGATTAGAATGAATCAAAAGTCATTAGCAATTTATAATTAAGATAAGTTAGGCATTGTTGAGCGGTGGTAGTGCACTTTGGACATCTATTACAAGATGTTTCCATCTCTTGTCTTCGCAACAACATGTCCTCTTAAAGAACCACCATTTACTTGTAGCAACATGTATTGTAATTTTTTCTAATAGTCATGAATTTAAATTTGAGTTACTGTAGGATGAATCTATGCAAAGATGCCCATACTTAGAATTACCTCTCAACAAAATTAGTACATATTATTAATCTCTCTTAAAGTAGCATATAAATGGATATAGATATGTTTTGAGGATGTGTATAATTTAGAAGTTTATGTAAAATATAAATAAAAAAGTTCAAAGTTATGGAGAATGTTAGACTCGATGTTGACATTAGGAACCTAAATAAAGCATCATTGAAAGATAATTACTTGTTTTCATCATGGGTAAGATTTTGTAAATAGTAGTTGAATAAAAAATCCTATAACTTCTACATAAATGCTTTAGATACAACCGGATTTGGATATAATACAAAGGTCAACATAAAACAACCTTTATCACCAATGGAGAATGTTTGCATAACAAAGGATGTGATTTTATCTTTCAAACATAAGTGTAAACTTTCAAAGAGTTATGGATATAGTGTTCGAGGGCTTGATTAATGAGATCATACTCATTTATCTTGATAGTGGAACTTTTTTTTTAAAGGATTGAAGTGAGCATTTAGATCACATATATGCAATGTTTGAAAGGTGTAGGAAGTTCAACATTTCTTTAAACCAAGAAAAGTCCATCTTTTATGTATAAGAAGGGAAGTTATTGAGTCATGTCATTTCAAAATATAATGTATATATTGATATTGATAAGGTAAATGGTACATAGATTTTCTCTTACCTTCTTTGAAGAAAGGCATTTAGTCCTTCCTTTGTCAAATCAATATTGTAAGAAAGTTCCCAACTTTACTCAACTAGTAAGGTCAATCACCAAAACGTTGAAAGACACGTCTTTTACTTGATTTTTTATAAGGTAAGAAAGCATTCTATAATATTAAATAAGACACCACTCAAGTTGTAGTCTTGATCAACTTGAACTATAACCAGAACTTCATCTTGTGCTTGTTTAAAATAAATATAAACATTGTTATTATCATAACAAAAAATAATGATTAGGAGGAAGAGCATCTAATTATTTTCATGCACTACACATTAGACAATTAAGAGAAGAGGAATTATTTTTGAAGGAAATGATTATGCCATGATAAAGACTATAAGGAAATTCAAATACTATTTATCCCAAAGACAACCAATTATCTTTGTAGTCCAAACTTTTGTGTTGTAAGGTGAATTAGAATAAATCTAGGTTGGTGGGATTTCAAAGATCTAATATTTTACTATTAAGATCAATCTAATTAATATTTTTTGAGGCAAAGTGTTATGTGATCATTTGGTAAAGCACATGGAGACAAGCAAGTCAACTTCAGTAATAAACAAGAACAACAAATAATAGACCAAGGAGTTGAAGATCATTTAGATCGATGCAATAAATTATTCAATATATGCATAACAATATTGTTCCAATAAGAGGTGTCAATTGAGTAGAAATTTTGTTGAAATGATAAGAGGGGATGTTAATATTATTTATTGTCATTGATTGATCGACTAGAGGAACAAGGAGGAGGAAAATTAGAAATTGTAGAATCCTTAAAGGTGTTAATCTCTTGTATTTGATTGACTGAGCATACTTTGTCACAATCCCCTTCCTTAGGTTGGAAAAATAACACTTTAAAAGAGATTAATTACACATCATTTCATTCTTATCACTAACTTTCCACCTAGTCAAGTCCAATTGTCACACTCACATAAAATAATTGTTACCAAGGAGGTTAAAATAAGAAATTGCAATAATTAACACCAACTAGTAATTCAATAGTCAACCATTTTTAAAACCTAGATGTTACCAAGTTAGGTTGTCACTTTGGTATTTACGACCCTTCACTATCAATTCCATCTAGACTAGTGATTTTGCTTCCTAATAAAGAAGAATTAACCTCTTTTACTTCTTTCAACTCGAGTTGATTACTTAAAAAAGAGTACCTACTCATACCTTTTGAAGACTCACTCTAATGGAGTTCAAGTTTCCTTTCATTTAAGCCAATCACCTCTTGTTACCTCCTAGGAAAGAATTTATTTGGGAACCAAAAATAGTCCCTATGCCTTGGGTATCGTGACCCCCTACAATATCGTTCTGGTCGAGTGCATCTAGTGCTTGCACCTCACTTAGGGTGCTAGTCCTGGGAAGTCCAAGAAGTTTGGAATGTAACTCCTTCGAATGACCTCTAGGAGTTTTTACTAACGCTGACTCCTTGCTCTTGATGTAATCTTTAATGCTATTTCTCCTACGCTAGCCTATCCTTCTAGGTTTTTTGTCAAGGAAAAAGTAAAAGAGAGAAAAGTAGTAAAAATCCAACTAGCCTAAGCTATGGATGGAAATGCACCAAAGATTACAGTTTTTATCTTGCACAACAATGAGATTAATGAACCCATGCATCATGCACGATAACTAATTTAAACATGGTCCCAACCACATTTGATTGTAAATCAAAGAAATCCCTATGAAAACTAGGATAGATACTAGTCATAGCCCCCCACAAAAAGATACACAAATACAAAGACTAGAATAAATTGGAATAGTCATAAATTTTTGGGTACATTACATTCATATACAATTGGAAGAGGCTCAATGATACATGCAATGACTCAAGGCTCAAGTCTAGACCGGTATACAAAACAAAAAGAGAAGAAAAAATTGCTCAAGGTCAAATAGTAGACATGACAACAATTCAACCTCCTTACAATGAAGAGCTTATTGCTATTTATAGATAAAAATGGGTAAATTTCCCCAAAAATTTTCAAAATCCCCTTTCAAAATTCTTGCTTGGCTACAATTAATGTGTAGACACCCAAAAAGTATCAAATTTCATTTTACCTAAGGTAATTTTGCAAAAGTATTTAATAATCATAATACAAAATTCCCTTTTTTGACACCTTATAATTTTATAAAAATTAAAATAATCTATTTTCCTAAGTCCTCATCTCCCAATCCTAGGTGCACACCTCTTCACTTACCTACCCACCTACTTGCCACATCACTCAAAAACCTCACTCTAGTCATACTTACCCACTTGCCACCTCTCTTCACATTGATCCAAGTGGAAAATCTCTAGATTTATCACCTCGCTTTCCCTTGCCATTTGGTTGTTCTCCCCTGCCAAGTCATCTCCCCTCACCAACCATTCACAAAATCTATAAAACCCCCTCTTATTCTTTCATGGAAGCAAGACAAAGGTGAACCTTACCAAAACTATGTTAAAATATTGAGCCAAAAACCACTTGAATACATTTATCCCTTTTTGCCATTATCTCCTCACACACAAGAAACCAACCATGGCATGTGTGTAAGATCCTTCTCATGCATGCAATGTTTCTTATGCAATTACTTGTAATCGAGAGATCAGTTTGAATTTAGATTGCTATCAAAGGTTTATTACACCCTTTTGGACATCCCAAATCAATTTCACTTGAATTTTAGCAACAAAGGTCAAGACCACCACACCTCTAGTGGTGAGTAGAAGAGATTGTCATACACCTAATAGTGAGTAGAAGAGACCGCCACACCCTTGGCTATGAGCAATAAAGGTCATGTTGAGTGGTATTTTCACCCAGTTGTGAAAGTACACTCTCCTTTAGGATTTGGGTTCCAAATCCCCTCTTGCAAAGAAGTTAAACAAACAACTTCTCCAAGGTCTCCGTTGTATTAGCATTTGCATATGTGTATTAGTAATCTCAAATAAAGATATTCAATTTAAATGCTTGGAACACCTTAGTGATTGCAAGTAACTGTAAACAAGGGGCAATGTTGGTTTATTTCACCATGAAACTTTAGTGATTGTTCATTGTTTTTTTGGATTTTTGAAATTTTTTAAATGTTTATTTTAATGCCTGAAAATTTAAAATAAGTTAAAATTTCTGAAAAAATAAAATGCAGAAAAATGAAAATGAAATGCAGAAAACTGAAAATAAAATGCATTCAGTATGATGCTATCCTATTTCGACAAAACCGAAGATGTGAGGTTTTCATGCATGCAACCTAACCTATTGGACTCGCAAACAAGCACAATCCGGATAAGCTAAGTGCTGGCTCCGAGGGTTTTAAATGAGGTTTTTCAGATTTAAACATTCGCATGAAGCAACCAAGAAAACTTGCATAAACTCCATTTACAAGCCTAAAATCCGAAAAGGGGAAAAATAGACATTTAATCTTGCATGCAGAAAATGACTCCTCCTTTCTTGTCCATAAGATGCAACTTTCTGAAATTTTTTGTATTAAAAATTTGTCATTTTACAATAACGAAACTTCTGGTTTTCCCAAACCAGTCCATGGAAGAAAAACGACTCAAACAAGTCCAGAATGGCCCTCTTGCCTTCAACTCTGCAACTTTGCTCGCAACAATTTCCAACCCCTTTTGGCCTCTTTGAATGGCGTATTTAAACTTCTGAAAAAAAATTGTTTCTCCTTCCATGACTGTTCGTTTCATTTTCCAATGGTTGTTCGTTTCACCTTCCCCATTCGTTTCATTTTCCAATGGTTGTTCGTTTCACCTTCCCCACATGGGCTTGCGTCCGTTTCCTTCGTGTGTAACGACCGTCTTAAATGATTTCAAATCATTAAAGATTCCTTATGTAACGCTTGTCTTATTCATTGGATTTTGTCCTTATGTCCACGTCACTATGCAGGTCTGTTACCTTGGCGAAAATCGGACATGTCGCGATATCGTGACACTTCTTGTTTCTTTGCTTGCCTGCCCTTTTGAATCGCGAAAATGCAACATGTCGCGATATCGCGACACTTTTTCTTTCTTCTCTTTTGGCCGTGAAAATGCAACATGTCGCGATATCGCGACACTTTTTCTCTTTTGGTTGCGATGATGCAACATGTCGCGATATCGCGACACTTTTTCTCCTTTGGCCGTGACGATGCAACATGTCGCGATATCGCGACACTTTTTCTCTTTTGGCCGCGACGATGCAACATGTTGCGATATCGCGACACTTTTTCTCCTTTGGTCGCGACGATGCAACATGTCACGATATCGCGACACTTTTTCTCTTTTGGCTACGACGATGCAACATGTCGCGATATCGCGACACTTTTTCTCTTTTGGCCGCGATGATGCAACATGTCGCGATATCGTGACACTTTTTCCTCATTTGGCCGTGATGATGCAACATGTCGCGATATCGCGACACTTTTTCTCTTTTGGCCGCGACGATGCAACATGTCGCGATATCGCGACACTTTTTCTCCTTTGGCTGCGATGATGCAACATGTCGCGATATCGTGACACTTTTTCTCTTTTGGCTGCGACGATGCAACATGTCGCGATATCGCGACACTTTTTCCTCCTTGCTCTCTCCCTTTGCTTTGGACCGCGAAAATGCAACATGTCGCGATATCGCGACACTTTTTCTCCTTGTGGTGTTTTGCTTTTTCTTTGATCTTTAGCATATGGGCCACTTCGGTCTTCTTGGAAAACATGCAAAAAAGGTGGGTCCCCAATTTTGGGGTACGTTGTGGAGCAGCCACAACAAATGGTGACTCTGCTAGGAAATGCTCCTGAGCATTTCGGTGAGAACTCAACCTGAAAACACACAGACTCAAATACAAGCGTCAGCAAATATCCCAAGAATGAAACTAGACGAGAAATACATGAAGCATTAGAATTATTAAGCATCAGCTCGGTGTGTGCAATGTGCTTCATTCCCTATCATTTGAAACTCGTTCAACTTTCCATTGTCGGTTTCACTTATGATTCGTATGCAAGGCTATGAATGATTTGTGCAGGATTTGACGTATGACAACTATGTTAGAGATATAACAACCTGCTTTGCAAAGGCTCAGAATTTCTAGTATCATGAACAAACATATTAAAACTGTCAAACCCTCTTAGGACCAAAAATATGTATACTGAATTAATTTACTAGATCCCAAAGTTGGTTATGTGCCCCCTCCATCTTGAACCCATGTGCAAGTGTAAGTGAAATCAGAGCTTTGGGGAATAGGATTCCCAACCTAAGCGAGATGGGAATTTAACCCTATCCTTACTACTATGATCTGGAGTTCATTACCTCATCTTGAACAAAATGATTTAACCTGTTATGGATGAAACTGTCAGGCTAGCCTGTCCATTTGAGCAATCAGTGGTCTTGCTTTTAGACAAGACGTGTTGCCACGCATGAGCATACTCCACTGCCAGCCAGGCATCTATAGCCTTGATGGAGATTAACCCCATAATCCATGATTTGGCTCTACTTTTGATTTCTTGGACCTTGGGGATGACTACCCATCCTTGCAAGGGACATGTAGTACGATCCTTCCAATCCAATATTAATAAAGAAATGAAAAGTAGAATGAAAAATATTTTCTTTGGAATTTCAAGTTCTTGAGTGGGCAAAATAGAAGCTTTGGGGAATCGGATTCTCAACCTAAGCGAGATGAGAATTAGACCCTATCCTTACTACTCCATGAAGGTCAAATCAGAGCTTTGGGGAGTTGGATCCTCAACCTAAGTTCGATGGGGATTTAACCCTATCCTTACTACTATGATTTTAGGCTTTAAGCACTATGGGAGTGGTAAAAACCACTGTTTTAAGGATTATGTTGCATAATAGGACAGACACGAAATACTCCTTTCGCCTCACCTTTTCTTCCAAGTATGGTTTTGACCATTTTGCTCAAGATCCTCTTTAATATGTGTAGAACGTGCTTGGTTCAAGATAGTTCGGGCATCAGTTCCCAACCTTAGGATCCTTTTAATATATGTTATGTAATAACCCTAAGAGGATTCGACACCTTTTCAATGATTGTACATGAAATGAAGATGCAACCGAGATGAAATGTATATGCAATGCGGAATGTAACATGAGATATGAATGCATTGCTCCTTTTGAAATGCGGATGGAGTATACCACCTACTTTGCCATAATTTATAAAACTGACAACTTCATGCATCACAAGTTCCAAACGATATTCTTTAATGTGTTTGCGATATTCGTGGAGCTTTCTGCAATACAATTTCGATGTTTCATATTCTCCTAGTCTTAGTCAACATTCATAAGGACCTAAGTTGACATCTTGCTTTTTTTTTTTTTTTAAAACAAACCAAAAGTGTCCAAAGGACCAACACACAACTTGAAACCAAAACAGAAATGCAAAACCAACATCAAAACTTGAAAACACAAATCAAAACCAAAAATCAAAGACTATATACAAATGTACAATATAATGCAAGATGGTGCAAAAGTTTGGATTATCATTTTCCCGGATCCCAAACCTGATTGGAATTCTTTAAAAGACGTATGACGTGATACGCATACCAAGTTTTGTAGGAATCCAACAAAAACAAGATCAAACCAAACAAAGAAACAAACTTCCACTTGCCCCTCTCACCATACCAATTTGATTTAGTTTCATTAATAATCCTATGGTGGAGTTTCAAGTTTTCAAATTGATTAGACAATGATTGATATTCAATTCCTTTATGTCTATTCTTTAAGATGTCCATTCCGCACTTTGATTCATGGTGTAGAAATAAGCTTTCATTTTCATTCAATAAAGCCATAACATTAATAATATTTGAATCAAACCATTCATTAGGCAAACCTTCATTCGAATTTTGCATGGTGAAACCAAAAAGATGAGATTTTACCTTTGGCATGTTTTCATTTGACCTTACTTGAAGAGGATTTGAAAATTCCTCTTTTCTCTCATGACATTCATCATCATGTAGCACTTGTTCTTTCTCCATGACTCGTTTATCAAAGGCACCAAACTTAGGTACCCAATTGAAAATATGTCCATCCCTTTCAAACCATAAGTCTTGTCTATCTAGGGGTGGGTTAACTAACACATTTCCGTGATCAATCACTTGGGTTGTTTTGGGTAACGTGAGATTTTCAATTGGATCATCAATGATATCAAACCCAAATGATTTAGGTTTTGTAATTTTCTCATTTTGAAATGGCATAATCATTGTAGCACAAGTAAGTGGATCAAGATTTTCAATTTCTTTTCCTCCAAAGGAATCTAAAGCAAATGACTCTCTTTCTTGATTCATGGTTGTAGAATCCTTATCATGTTCCAAAATTTGATGAGATTCGAATTCCTCTTCCAAAACTTTCTCAAATTGTACAGGATTTATAGTATCCTCATGTGAGGAAGCAATTGAGTTATCCTGCATATTAATTGACACAACAAGTTTATTAGAAGATTTAGATTGATAATATTCTTCCCATTTCTTCCATGAATCATAGTAATCATCCTCCAAGTTCAAGTTGTGATGCTCAAGTACTTCTTCTTCATCTTTCGATTCATCAACATGTTTCTCACCCCATTCATCTTCACCTTCCTCATTCTCACTCTCTTGATGATATAGAGTTTCCACCACCAAAATGTTGTCCTCTCCTTGTTGATGTTGGGGTGGACCCTTATTTGGCACAAGTTCCAAATCATCCACTTGAGCTTGGAGACAATGGGTATACCTAGCAATTTTGGGACAATTCCTTTCATTATGCTCCTTTGTATTATGCAATCTACACCCCTTTTCCCACGCAAAATCAGAAATATTAAGAATGGAACTAGAGTGACTTGGTCCTGCAGAAGTATCTATCTGATTAGCAATAGGGGAAGGCACACCCCCATTGTTTGGCTTCGTATTCCACTTGTCTCCCTCTATTGTTGAAATTTCGATTTGGGTGAGGGGCATGGGATTCATACTTCTATTTTTGAACCAAATCATTACTCAATTTGTGAACTATATTTTTGAGTTCTTCAACCTCTGAATAAATCTCTTTTGGTTGAGCTATGTTATTGCTAGTTCCAGTAGGGTTTGCGTAATTGGTGAGATCTTGACTTAACATTTGAGTTGGATTTTGAGCCACTTGATTTGCGTAGGGATTCACACTTTGAATCGAAATTGGATTGGGTGCGTAAGCGGGTGTTGATGAATATGGTTGTTGATAAGGCAAAGCATTTATGCCTGATATTTGTGGTGCCATGATCTGATTCATCATAGGAGCTTGACCATATGGACCATATTGTCCTACCATAGGCATCTGGGAAAACCCATAACCCTGTGGTGTCATTTGTTGTTCAATGGTCATAGCTTCATTGTAGGCTAGAGCAAGCGTGGTAACTTGAGGATTTCGCCTTGCAAACATTGCCGTCATAGGATCCAATGCCCCAAAATATATTTGCAAAGCTACTGTGGGATCAATGGCAAAATGTCGAATTGCTCTATTATAGCACTTCTAAAATCTCTGATTAAAAGTTTGGATTGGCTCACCCTGGCCTCTTTTGCATGTAATGAACTGATTATAGATGATTGTGGGATCTAATGGTGACTTGAATTGGTTGACAAAAGCATCCTCCATTTGCGTCCATGACGTAATGGAACTAGATAGGTAAGCAAATATACCATTCGTAAGCCACTTGGTCTAGGCTCATGGGGAAGAGTCTACAAGCCACATCTTCATGTTGAACTTGCAATCTTATCAAAACATCCCTATAGGCCTGAATATGTTCTTCTGCGGTCCTTGGGCCATCCGGTTTGTATTTGGGCAAAAATATCTCTATATTCTTAGGGATCTCGTGAATATCCCCTACAATATTCAAAGGAATGTTATGGGCTCCGTACCAAGGAGGTGGTGGAGGTTGGGCCATTTGATTCAAAATCGATGATGATAACCCTACAAGAACCGTGGAAATGGTACTGATAATTGGTACACTAGTGGCAAATGACACCACCGGTGCAAGTCCGCTAGATGCGCTTGAAACAGAAGGATCTTCCGTAACAAGAATATCTGGTGGGACCACAATTTGCTCGGTTTTATTCCTTGGATTCCTATGAGTGAGTGAGAGGCTTTGGAATATGGTTTCCTCGGTTGTTTTGGACCTAGTTGCGATGCGATGCGGTGGGTCCAGCTTGTAAATGAAACTACCCTACAAAACCTGACAAAACTCTCAATACCTCAAAGAAAACCTACGACACAAAAAATATCCTGCAATTAATGAAATTCAAAGAATAACTTCAAAATCAATTTGTTAGTCATGAATGAAAGAAGGAACCATGACAAAGCAGTATTCTAAAAATGTAAGTTTTCGATTCACCAGATCGCATATGCGCAAGTGAAGAGCATACTCCTAGTGTTGTAGGCTTTCTGATTCACAAGATCGCATTACACGCAAGTGAAGAGCATAATACCGACAACAAATACATTTTAGACAAAAAATAATTCCTTACAAATAAGCATGAAATTGACTAGCAAATATCAAACATGTAACGTATTAATAATCATGTTAGCATCAACCAAGAGATGTATCCATTAAAATCAAATGAAAGTAATTGCATGGAGACAACCTCGTTAGTCAAGACCAAATTAAAAATTTTTAAAATCAAATCAAAACACATTATTCCTGTATGAACAATCAAAAGCGTTAGAACAATGCATAGCAATTCATGTCCTCCTTTTAACACTACAAGGTTGTATTGTTAAAAGAGGGCTAAAGATAATAATCAATAGGGCATGAAATATTCAAAATTTAAATCCCTATAGCATTTAAATCACATTGAAATAAAACAATTTAGGCACTCCTTCTAGCGCCAATCTGTTGAGTGGTATTTTCACCCGAGTTGTGAAAGTACACTCTCCATTAGGATTTGGGTTTCAAATCCCCTCTTGCAAAGAAGTTAAACAAACAACTTCTCCAAGGTCTCCGCTTGTTTAGCATTTGCATATGTGTATTAGTAATCTCAAATAAAGATATTCAATTTAAATGCTTGGAACACCTTAGTGATTGCAAGTAACTATAAACAAGGGGCAATGTTGGTTTATTTCACCATGAAACTTTAGTGATTGTTCATTGTTTTTTTTGGATTTTGAAAATTTTTAAATGTTTATTTTAATGCCTGAAAATTTAAAATAAGTTAAAATTTTTGGAAAAATAAAATGCAGAAAAATGAAAATGAAATGCAGAAACTGAAAATAAAACGCATTCAGTATGATGCTATCCTATTTCGACAAAACCGAAGATGTGAGGTTTTCATGCATGCAACCTAACCTATTGGACCTGCAAAACAAGCACAATCCGGATAAGCTAAGTGCTGGCTCCTAGGGTTTTAAATGAGGTTTTTCAGATTTAAACATTCGCATGAAGCAACCAAGAAAACTTGCATAAACTCCATTTACAAGCCTAAAATCTGAAAAGGGGAAAAATAGACATTTAATCTTGCATGCAGAAAATGACTCCTCCTTTCTTGTCCATAAGATGCAACTTTCTAAAATTTTATGTATTAAAAATTTGTCATTTTACAATAACAGAAATTTTGGTTTTCCCAAACCAGTCCATGGAAGAAAAATGACTCAAACAGGTCCAGAATGGCCCTCTTGCCTTCAACTCTGCAACTCTGCTTGCAACAATTTCCAACCCCTTTCTGGCCTCTTTGAATGGCGTATTTAAACTTCTAAAAAAAATTGTTTCTCCTTCCATGACTGTTCGTTTCATTTTCCAATGGCTGTTCGTTTCACCTTCCTTGACTGTTCATTTCACCTTCCAATGGCTGTTCGTTTCACCTTCCCCACATGGGCTTGCATCCGTTTCCTTCGTGTGTAACGACCGTCTTAAATGATTTCAAATCATTAAATATTCCTTATGTAACGCTTGTCTTATTCATTGGATTTTGTCCTTATGTCCACGTCACTATGCAGGTCTGTTACCTTGGCAAAAATCGGACATGTCGCGATATCGCGACACTTCTTGTTTTTCTGCTTGCCTGCCCCTTTTGAATCGCGAAAATGCAACATGTCGCGATATCGCGACACTTTTTCTTTCTTCTCTTTTGGCCGCGAAAATGCAACATGTCGCGATATCGCGACACTTTTTCTCTTTTGGCCGTGACGATGCAACATGTCGCGATATCGCGACACTTTTTCCTCCTTTGGCCGCGATGATGCAACATGTCGTGATATCGTGACACTTTTTCTCTTTGGCCGCGACGATGCAACATGTCACGATATCGTGACACTTTTTCTCCTTTGGCCGCGACGATGCAACATGTCGCGATATCGTGACACTTTTTCTCCTTTGGCCGCGACGATGCAACATGTCGCGATATCGCGACACTTTTTCCTCCTTTGGCCGCGACGATGCAACATGTCGCGATATCGCGACACTTTTTCCTCCTTTGGCCGTGATGATGCAACATGTCGCGATATCGCGACACTTTTTCCTCCTTTGGCCGCGACGATGCAACATGTCGCGATATCGCGACACTTTTTCCTCCTTTGGCCGCGACGATGCAACATGTCGCGATATCGCGACACTTTTTCCTCCTTTGGCCGCGATGATGCAACATGTCGCGATATCGCGACACTTTTTCCTCCTTTGGCCGCGACGATGCAACATGTCGCGATATCGCGACACTTTTTCCTCCTTTGGCCGCGACGATGCAACATGTCGCGATATCGCGACACTTTTTCCTCCTTTGGCCGCGACGATGCAACATGTCGCGATATCGCGACACTTTTTCCTCCTTTGGCCGTGACGATGCAACATGTCGCGATATCGCGACACTTTTTCTCCTTTGGCCGTGACGATGCAACATGTCGTGATATCGTGACACTTTTTCTCTTTTGGCCATGATGATGCAACATGTCGTGATATCGTGACACTTTTTCCTCCTTGCTCTCTCCCTTTGCTTTGGACTACGAAAATGCAACATGTCGCGATATCGTGACACTTTTTCTCCTTGTGGTGTTTTGCTTTTTCTTTGATCTTTAGCATATGGGCCACTTCGGTCTTCTATGAAAACATGCAAAAAATCTAGGTCTCCAATTTTGGGGTACAATGTGGAGTAGCCACAATAGGTCATAAGACCTCTAGTGGTTGCACTTAAGGACCTAGAAAAGTCATAAAATTAGACACAAATATAAGCAAACAAACAACAAAAATTATGATAAGTTTTGAATGTGTTTTATAGTATTTCATATGCCAAATCATCATTTTGGTTCTATGTTGAATGTTTTTGTACTCGATTTTGCATCTTTTGTGAAATTCAAGCCTAATCAAGCTAAGCCTTTTAGATGCTATTGATTTTGTGTTTCTGATTGTGTGTAGGAATCCATAGGAGCACATGCAATCAAATATGGTCTAGTTTGAAATCGAAGCAATCAACCCATCCACATTTTGAGGTGGTTTGGCGAACAATTGATGCATCATTAAAATTTTTCTTGTAAAGAGGGCTCTTTCCCCTATGAAAACCTCATATTTATAAGACCTAAAGGGGTATTTTGTAAGAGGATTGCTATTTTATAACTAATCTTTTGTATGAAATAAAATGATGTGTTTTCCTCTCTACATTCTGGCGATCATGGTGGAACCCTAAAACCTGACCACACTTGGCTTCTTCAGCATTATAGGTAGTAAAATTAGGCTTCTTTTTGTTGTTTTTTATTTGCTTCATTTTACTTGTATTATTTTCATATATTTTTGTGCATATTACTCACTTTGTGTATTACGTTTGTATTGCAAATCAACAAATCACAGTCCATACCTTAACCATCACACCCCTAGCAGTTAATAGTATTGACCGCCACACCCCTAACAGGTAATAGTCTTGACCACCATACCCCTAGGATTGTCATTCTAGCCTACTATCACTATGAGTCAAACCCAACAGTTAGTAAATGGTCTCTTACAACACATCACAACAACATATACGTGTGTATGAGTCCTTACCACCTTATCATTAATCAAATTCAAGGGTGTCCAAGGTATATCACCTTCCCCTTTTAGTCACTTTTGCTTTACTTGTTTGCATTTCTTCTAAGACAATGAACTTCACTTCACACTTCACATTAAGAAAAGGAAGACCTCATATGATCTCTCCTCGTGTCTTAGGGTGATTTTGGAGATCAAAAGAGTATCTCTCCTTATAGGCTAAAGAATATCACTCTCTTGCACAACATTTCACATTAAAAGGGCCCCTATTCCATGTATGCTCTTCCCTTGTGCTTTGTGCAAGTTGGGGAATCAAAAGTAAGTAGGTCACCTTAGATCAACAAACAACATCATCATTCTTTCACGCTTTATTAGGATACATTTTTATTTTATCGCCTAAATTGCTTTTCTATAATAGCTTTATTTCATGTCATTTATTGCTTTCCTAGTTTAGATTTTGTCTCATGTCTTTCATGCTTTCTTAGCTTAGATTTAAGTCCATGTATTTCTTACTTTCCTAGTTTATATTTACTTTCATGTTTTTTATGTTTTTATAGATCATATTTATTTTCATGTATTTAACTTGCTATAATAGAATATATTTAATTTCATGCCTTTTCTTGCTCTCTTTACTTAGATTTCGTTTCATGCATTTCCTTGTTTTCCTATAGTACAATTTATTTCATGTATCTTAATGCTTTCATATAATGGACTTTTTTTGTGTGTGTGGAAAACACCTCTTTCGAGGTACCACTTTCAGGTAAGTCCTATGGAGGCAAGGGTATTTGTTATGTCCAAATCACCTAGGGCATGCACTTGGCCTACCCCCTTTGGCACATTCAAAGAGCATGCCTAGCCCAAAGTAAATCACCCAATAAGTTATGCATTAACTAGCCAAAAAGGTCGACAAAAAACCAATTACTCAAGGCTCATGCATATTGCAACAGTCAAAAGGCTTTCTCCAGCCTACTTTTACCACGACTAGCTTTAGTAGCATCCTCATTATCTTTATTGACTAGATAAATAATTCTATGCTTTTGTCAAAGATTTCCTTCCTCTCCTTAACTAAATTAATTCATTTGTATTTCTTTTGGTATGTGAGGTAGAATTTAGTACCAAACACAAAGCACTAAGGGAGAGGTTCCCAAAGTCATTTTATTTTTTCCTCCTCTTCACTTCTTCATTGTACTATTTTTTAGTTTCTTCAAGATTCAAGGTCTACAAGATGCTATTTTTTTTTTGGTAAGCTAGATTTTGTATTACTTAGAGGGTTTTCTGAGAGGATCCCAAAACCTTATAACATTGCAGGCCATAACCGTGGCATATATAGAAAGCCTTATGGGCTGGAGCAGCACAAAAACCTTGCTTGAAATTTACCAAAATATAGAAACAGATGCCCACAATATTATCCCTAACGAGAGGTAGACATAGTTTAAAACAAAAAAACCTAAAAAACCAAAACCAATTACAACCCACACATCCATCATCAGCAAAACAAGAAACTCTGAGGAACCTGCATCAGGATTCAATTTCCTCTTGGTCATCCTAGGCCTGGCGCCCCTTGTAACGCTTCAGAGCATTAACAATCACATTGGTGGAGGCCAGAATGTTAGCTGCCATGTCCTCCAAGAACTGAACTAATCTTACCATCCTCTGCTTTGGATATGCACCAAGCTGACGAGGAGACAGGTGGTATGGTAGAAGCAAAGCCACCAAGGATCACCACCAACCTCCTCCTAGGTGGTTCCATGAAAAATGTCTTGGTTTGCGAATCTCACCACGTCCACCGGGAAGCTTTGACATCATACGACGAGACACATGGAAAAAAACCTTTGTTTGCCATGTGGTCAGCCAGACCATTGCCCTCCCTAAAAGTATGCCGAATTTGGATTGAGGAATGCTGAAGAAGGAGGTTCCTTGCCTCGAAAATGATGTTGAACACCTCATAGGATGGGGTCTTGGAGTTAAGCAAGTAGTTGGTAATTTTCATCGAATCCACTTCAACCAGTAGAGGACGGGGATCCTCCGAGATGAGCTCGAGATCCCTTAGGACCCCTCTGGCTTCTACGACATGATTTGATTGGATCCCTAGATTTTCATAGTAAGCGACGATGAGCTTCCCATTATGGTCTCTGAAGACGCCACATGCTGCTGCTGGATCTGGGTTGCCTCTGGCCGCTCCCTCAAAGTTTAGCTTTATCCAACCATGGGGGGCTTGATCCACCTAGTATTTTTTCTGGATAGATCCAGGTCCGCTAGGTCAGGATCCCCGTCAAGCTTTAGAGTCATGAAAATTTCCTCCTCGAGGCCAAACTTTGGGATTGGGATGGAGAGGATCTTGGAGTTCTCAATGGCAAAAGCTAGGGCTCTGTGGGCAATAAAGGGAGGGTCTCTGGGGGAGTTTCCAAACACCCTACCATTTCACTCCAACCAGATATGCCAAATGAAATGGTGGAAATAGACATTCAACAGGAAACATAGTTTCAAGTTTCGAAAAGGACTGGGGCATTGAAAGAAAGCTTCCTTAATTGTCTTGAGAGGACTCCACTGAATATGAAAAGTGGAAAGGATGACTCCAATGATGGAAATGGAGAAATAGCAGTGCAGGAAAAGGTGGTCAGAAGACTCACAGGCTGACATGCACATGTAACACCTATTTGGGAAAGCAAAGCCCCTTTTATGGAGGTTATCAATAGTGAGGGCTTTATTCTAAAAAGTGATCCAAGAGAAAAAATTTACCTTGGGGATCAAGTATTTTTGCCAAACTAGGTTGCAAGGAAACTCCACCCTTGGTCCGCTACACAGAAGATTGTAAGCTGAGTTGACCGAGAAGGTGCCACTATCTGTTCCTATCCAAATATTGCGATCAGCTCTCCTTTAGGAAGGGATGGTGACCCCCTTTAGGGGAGAGGATAGCATAGAAACCTCCTCGTCACACCCATCCACTTCGTTAATCGACCAATGTGGGTATCCATTCCTCCAAATAATGAAGTCGGCCACCTTCTGATCATAGTTGGGGTCCACCATGAATCTGAGGCGACCCAACTCGGTACGCTAACACAGAGGATCCTCCTCAAGCCACCTATCCTTCCAAAATTTTATCTTTTGCCCATCACCCAAGATCCATCTAGTTCCATCCGCAACCAAGTGTCACGAATGGATGACAACCTTCCAGAAGGCCGATCCACCCATGGGAATGCCTTCATCGAGGATAGAAAGGTTGGAGAGGTATTTATTTTTTACTATTCTGACCCACTCAACTAAATCATTGGAGATTATCATCTAGGCATGTTTGGCCACCAAAGAAAGATTCATCAAGCCCATTCTCCTTAGGCTTAGTCCCCCTTGGTCCTTGCTTTTACAAACCTTTTCCCAAGCTACTAGGGAAATTCTGCCCTTGTCCTCATTGCTTGACCACATAAAGATCCTTTGGATCTACTCGATCTTGCGAAGGGCCGAAGCTAGGAGTCTAAACACAGACATAAAATAGGTTGGGATCCCCTGAAGGCACGCCTTGGTAAGGGTGGCTTTACCTACTTGGGAAATAAACTTACCTTTCCAGGTAGCTAATTTTTTATGGATGCACTCTAAGACCATATTCCACAAACTCTCCTTAGCTCGACCACAGAACAGGGGAAGACCAAGGTATGTGGTAGGAAGGGAGTTTATGGAGCACCCAAGGATCCTGGCTAACTGGTTCTGCCGTCTTACCGGGGCGCTGAGGAAGAAAATATTACTTTTGATGAAATTCACTTTCTGACCTGCAACATGCTCATAGAGGAACATGATCCTTTTGATGTACCTAGCCTGGGCTATTGAGGCATAAGTAGACAATAGAGTGTCGTCCATGAACTACTGATGGGTGATCGCTTCAATCCCAGAAGCAGGAATAATGCCAGTCACCTTATTCCTTCGAAGTGCCTCCTTAAGTGCTCTACCTAGTACTTCTGCTATGATAATAAAGAGGATGGGCGACAGGGGATCTCCTTGGCGAAGCCCTCTAGTACTTTGGAAGAACCCAGCAGGGGAACCGTTGACCAACACAGAGAAGCAAGGGGTGGAGATGTAGCTTCGAACAAGGTCAATCCAAAGAGGGTGAAAGCTAAACTTGGAAAGGACTACACAGAGGAAGCTTCTATCAACTCTGTCAAAAGCCTTGTTCATGTCGAGTTTGAGGAAAAGGGCTGCCTTCTTAACCATAGAAGCAGAGTGGAGGGTCTCATGAATCGTGATGACCTCGTCCAAGATGTTCCTGCCTTTCACCGAACTGCCTTGGCATGAGTCAATGAGGAGGGGGAAGATGGGATTTAACCTATTGGCCATGGTCTTGGTTAGAACTTTGTAGACAACATTACAGAGGCTTATGGGCCTAAAGTCAGAAAAGGTTCTACAAGCAGATGATTTCAGAATCAAAGCTAGGAAAGTGGAATTTAGCCCATGGTGAACAGTTCTAGAAAACTGGATTTCCCTTATGGCAACACAGACATCCTCTCCAACGATGTCCCATATTGTTTGAAAAAAGTGAGGGGGAAAACCATCAGGACCCGGGGCCTTATCAAGTTGCATGGAGAAAAGGGCTTCCTTAATCTCGTTCTAGGAGAAAGGTTCCATGAGCTATTGATTAGACTCCTAGGTGACTTTGCATGGGATGTTAGCCAGGAGCTCAACCTGGGCCTGTTGGTCACTTTCAAGAAGAGCTTCCAGTAAGTCCTGAAAGAAAGCCACTGCTTCGGCTCTTATCTCCACTAAGTCCTTGGTCGAGGATCCGTCGCTATGAATGATCTCTCTAATTTTATTGGATCCTCTATGCTGCATGGTCAAAGCATGGAAGAAGCTGGTATTGGAGTCACCCTCCTTGAGCCATAAATCCCTAGATTTTTGCCTCTAGAAGGTCTCTTCCCTGGCTAGGATGTTATGATAGTCTGCTAGGAGGATCTTCTCTTCGTTTCTGATGGTTGCGCTGTGGTCCCCATTTTCCATTCTCTTTTCTATCTCTTGCAGCCTTTATGAGATGGATTTTTTGCATTCAAAAATATTGCCAAAGACCTCTTTGTTCTAGATTTTGAGATTTTCCTTGACTATCTTGATCTTTTGGGCTAACTGCATCGAGGTTAATCATCCAACCTTCTATTTCCACCAAGAAGCAACTTGCCCTTTAAAATCCTTATGTTGAATCCACATGGACTCGAACCTAAAAGGAGTTTTGAAAGAGGGAGCTTTCCCGAATTCGAGGATGATGGGGTTGTGGTCCGACCCGATTCTAGGCAAGGTGAGCAGGGTTGCATCACCTAGGAAAGGAATGGCTTCTTGAGAGATGAATAATCTGTCTATCTTAACCTGGATAAGCCCACCACCCACCCTCCTGTTGCTCCAAGTGAAGGAGGATCCCTTGAGCTTAATGTCCATGAGCTCGTTGTTGTTGACAAAGTTTCTAAAGTCCTTCATACTTCTGCTGCCCAAGTCAAAACCTCCTTTCTTCTTTTATGGGTGTAAGGGGCAGTTGAAATCTCCATCGAGGATCCAAGGTATAGTCCTGAAGTTGATTCTCATATGAGTAATGGTTTTCCACATCTCAGCTCGCTCTACAGTAGAGTTAGGGGCATAAATGTTGGACAGGATCCATGAATGATTGTTGGTCTTTGAGTGAAAAAGAATGTTGAGGATTCTATTTGAGGAATACAAAAGCTTCCCTTCCACTAGGGTCGTATCCCATAGGCACATGAGCCCTCCCGATGTGCCTTGAGCAGGGCTAAATAAGGTTTCCCCTTTGCTCCAAATGACTTTGGTAGCCTTCCTTGATGAGAACTCATCGTTTTTAGTTTTTTAGAGAATGAAAATAGAAGGGTTCATCCTTTTTTTGAGATCAGTAGCCATCCTCTGCTTGTATGCATTGTTTAGGCCTCTCACGTTCCATGAGATGACCTTCATTTCAATAATTTAGGGTTTTTCTTGCCTCCCTTCACCAGCTGGAAGGGGGGTTTGGTGCCTTGTTTTTCATCCTTCTATGTGTCAGAATCATCTGAGAACAACGTTAGTTGAGTCCCATTTGCCACATCCTCCATCGTTTCTTTGTTTCGTTGGTCATTACCAGAGGGTCTTCCTCTCTTCCGTTCACTGTCGTAGTCAATAGCCTACTTTTTGCTTTTGGTGTTCCTAGGGTTGATCCACCCCGATAGGGAAGGCCTTTCTTTGCATTTATCTCACCAATGTGGGGATTTCCTGTTACTTTTCAGATATTATCCATGAAGAATTATGAAACACCAGGTTTGGGAAAAAATATACCTGGGAAACCAAGCCTTCTGCTCGAAGACTGCCTTGCAGTGAGGGTTTTTAAGGAGCCTCTTACTGATTTTGACTTAATGAGGGAGATTCTGCATGCGCGTATTCCTGCTCAGGATTCTTATCAGGTTCCTCATGGTCCATAGAGGGTGGGATATGATCCTCCCTCTATTCAACTTTAGCTTCACCTTGAGGAGTCTTGGCTTGGTCATAGGATCGGTGGGTAGGGTTGTGCAAAATGAGTTCTGGTTGAGACTTTTTGTTGCTGGCCCCAGGACCCTGGTTCCTCTAGTTTCTTCTCTTAGCCTCTTCTTCTTGTTGCTTTTGAGTCCTAAGATTTGGGCATTGGGACTGGAGATGCCCTTGAGTATGATAATGAGTGCAAAAGGCAGGTTTATTTTCATACTCAATAGGTTGCCTTTTGATTAGGATTTTTCCTCTGAATAGGTTGATGAAAGTGGGGAGCTCAACTTCTAAGCTAGTAGTAACACAGAACCGAGCATGTACCATCTTGGACTTGACCTTGGTGGAGGAATAAAAAGCCACTAACTCCCCAATGGACCGTGCAATCCCTCTGATTACATTCTCATGCCAATATTGAAAGGGGAGGTTTGGAAGTCTCACCCATAGCGAAGCAACATTTATGTTTTGGGTCTCAGGATTAAAGTCCTCCCCCCATTTCCTAAGAAAGAGGCTCTTGCACCCTAGGAACCATGGCCCTCCGACCAAGATGTTGCAAAATTTTGTCTGGTTGTTAAGTCGGATAGCAAAGAAACCTCGGGATAGGGCCACAATATCAATGTTGCCACTGGTTTTCCACTTGGAGGAAGCTCATCTGCGGATAGTGTCCATATTCGGGCGTCCTCCCAAGAACTTTCTAATCAGCGTGAACTTCTCTATCTCCATATAACTTTCCATCAAGTCTTTGAGAATGACCAAATCCTCCCCTGAGGGGTGGAGTTCCTGGGTGGAGGAATGTGGTAGGATGCTTGAACCCAAAACCTGGGCATAGGATCCCTTACGGGTCTGATGGGGGCCTTCCTTATCAGGGGGATCCTTCTTGCTACTGCCCATCCCATGGGTCTGAGCACTCACCGCATCAGGATTGGATCCTTCGCTACTGTCAGAGTTGTTCCCCCTAGAACCTTGCCCATTCGTCCATCCTCCCTTCTCTCGCCTACTTCCTCTCTGCTACCATCCTCCACTCGCTCGCCTGTCTTCTCTCCTTTTCCACTGCTCATCATCTCATCTACTTTGTGCCCAACTCTGATGTGCTGAGAACATCAACAATGCAATTCTGTAGTGGTTCTAGTATCCTGTGCTTCCTTCCTAAGCTACACAACTCCACAATGATATCAGTGGCTTGTTCGATAATCACAACCTGCAACCAAAAGGTCCAGCCCCCCAGGTCTACAAGATGCTATAATTGAAAGGAAAAATATAAATATCATTTAAATTAGAATTAATGAGGGGTTTGAGGTAGAAGTTACCATATTTTCAAGAATAGGTCTTTGTTGCAGGAGGGTTTGGCTAATTTCCTCATTTTCTAGTTGATAAGGCCCCTTCAAGGGAGGGTCCAAGGATATTTCACCCAAAATCTCTTCACACTGAATAGCCTCATTAGTATCCATCGAAGTATCTTTGTGGCTCAACCTTAGTTGGGGATTCCTCTAGATTAAATCCCCTTTGTCTAGGGTTTCGAGATCTTTCATTAACTGCTAGGCAGGAATTTCCATCACATTTTCCCCCCTACTCCCTTCCTTGTTTGTCCGTTCATGTTCTTCTCAAGGGATATGCATGGATTTCTCGATCTCTTGGTTTGTTTCTTATAGAATGACAAATTTATTTGTTTGTTGATTTTTTGTTCTCCTTTCTACTGCCACACCTGTTTATCCTTTTTGTTTGCTAGTTTTGGAGATTGTCACTCTTCCTTCTTCCTTGTTAGATCCTTCTTTTTCTCTATCTCCTCCACTTTTTGCTTAAGGGTAGGATAATTTTTTAAGATATGGCCGTGAGCATGGAAAAATCTGCATCGAAAGGGCACAATATCATAATATATATCTTGGGTATCTTGGGTCCATGCATAATCCCTTACACTTAGAATAATTACCTTTGAAAGAGGGCGTTATAGGTCTACATGGAGATAAATTCTGGTAAAAGGAGTTACACGAGCTTCTTTAGTTACTTTGGAAATTCCTACATATTCTCCAAATGTGTTTCCAATTCATTTCAAGGTTTTCCTCGTTCCATAATTCTAGAGGGAAAGCATACAATTGCACCCAGACTGGGACTTTGGTTGGATTTACTTTCTTGGGATCAAAATCTATGGTCTAGTTCTGCATAAAAAGACCTACTGTTGCCATGAAGTAATGGACCCCATCTTGAATCCTCTCCTTATCCTCCAAGCAACTAAAAACAACTATGAAGAAGCCTTTAAGACATAGTTTAAGTTTTACATCTCCCTTTGGTTTCCAGACTTCCCTTATCCAATTTTGAAGATATTGCTCCATCGGCAAAATACTTGTGAAGCAACAAATTAATGTTTGCTTAGATAAATATAAATTTTCTTATTGAAAGGATTTTGGTTTCATATTGAATCGTGGTAACTCTATAGTTTTTTATAGGCATTTTTTAGGGCCTAAGGGTTGTGTGATATCATCTCTTTCCCTCTTTAATAGTTGCATGCTTAATACCTCTTGAAGATCACACACTTTCTCCTTTAGTACCTATGTTCTCACTACATCAAAATTATCTTTTAAGGTAATTTTTAATTGACCTTAAAGACCTTTAAGGGTGGTTATTGATCCATTATCTATGAGGGCATCATAAAAATCTACATCATATGAGGGCAGTTAAAAATCACCTCAAAAAACAACCCTCTAAGGGTGTAATAGGATGGTTAAAAACTGGCTCAAAAATTGCCTTCGTTTATCACTATAAGGGTAGTTTAAAACTACCCTCTTAGGTTCTATTAGGGATTTTTACAACCGCCCTCTTAAGGTCTATTAAGGCAGTCTAAAACCACCCACTTAGGTTCTATTAGGACGGTTTATAACTACCCTCTTAGGGTCTATTAGGGTGGTTTAAAACCACCCTCTTAGGTTCTAAAAGGAAGGTTTTAAACCATCCTAATAGACCCTAAGAGGGCGATTATAAACTACCCTCTTATTAGTACTTATAAATAAAAAATAAAAAGGTATAGATACACTTAAAAGTGTTCTTAGCTCTCTTGTGTAGTATTTATACAAATGTTTGAGCTTAAATCTCTTAAATAAAAATCTAAAGATACACTATTACAATATCTTTTACAAAATCATATAATATATTAATATCACAATTGAAAATAAGAAAGTTCCTATGTTACTATCCCAAAAACTTAGGTTCAAAAATAAACCACGTCAAATAGGCAACAAATAAATGAAATTACTATTTAAAAAATAAACAACATCAAACAACAACAAATAAACAACATCAAATAGGCAACAAATAAATGAATAGTAGAGTGTATACTTCAACAATAAATTTTATTCCATTCAAATACCATATTACCAATGAACAATCTCTTTTAAAGCAAATCTTGACAAGAAAGTTACTCAATTACACAACTAAGTGCTCAATCTAAACACTATAGTTCATTTTAGAATTACCAATAATAATGTGAAACAAAGTTAATTTCAAACAATCAAAGCTTAAAAGTTTGAAGTGGGATTAAAGCCTTTATGATGAGTAAAGACCAAGAAACCCGATTCATGATCATTGAAGATTTTAATGCCATAACCAAGCTAAATGAAAAATTTGGGGGAATTAGGAAATTGACCCAAAGTATGAAAGATTTCTCAGCTTTTATTCAAAACAACAATCTATGGGAAGTTGAGTTTGAAGAATACAACTATACTATACCAACAACAGGGGAGGCCAAAACCTAATAGCAAAAAAAAATGATAGATGCATTCTCTCAGATAATTGGCTAGATGAAGGAAGTTGTCCTAAAATTAATACATTAATAAGGATTGGTTTAGATCACCGACCAATAAGAATTAAAATGATGATAAGTGAATTCAAGAAAATATCATATTTTAAATACGAACAGATGTGGGAAGACCATCTTCAGTTTATTGATATGATAGCTCAAATGTGGAATTATTTAGGTAATGGTGGGTTGTATACTCTTCCAAACCAAATTAAAACTATCACATCTAGATTAAAAGAATGGAACAAGAGATTATGTAGAAGAGATATGGATTCCTACTAGAATGTGACTATTTAATATATAAAAATGGTTGCCTAAAGTGAAGTTTGACTCGATGAAATGTTGGATTAATTGTTTCAATGTGGAGTTTCTATTACAAGAGGAAGAAGTAGAAGAGAGGGACATTTTTCATAGGACTGCCCAAACTTCTGAACTTGTTTTAGCTATATTTCACTCATTCAAACTTGGATTGAGCTAAAATTTTGAGGGTAGATGCCTGAAAAACCCTAAAACATCTCCATAAATTTTTAGATCATTTGGAGCAACACAAATCCTAGCACATCCCTACGTGTGAAAAAGACTTTTGGCAAGCTAGTATGCGAGGGTTTCATCTGGGTTAAGTGCAAGTAGCTCTAGAGATTGATTTTCTAGGTCTTTGGGCCCTAGCGACCAATATTTTTGTGGTTTCTGCTAAATATTTTAGCAGGAAATGTTACAGGAGATCCAAAATGGGTTATATATCTATATTTCAACAAATCTTCATGCTGTGAACTTGAGTTACAACAACTTCCAATTTGCTGCATAAAATAAAAGTGAAAATCATATCTTTCCACGATATTTAGGGCACAAATTAAAGAGATCACGAAACAAGTTTCAAGAAACTAATCAAAAATTGGCTCAGATCTCAAGTGAATCTGGTGCTAAGTTGCGCCCACAAAATAATTCTACTATGGAAACCCCTTTCAAGAGTAAAGATTTTGAAGAATCAACCCCAAAAATGAATTTTAGGGATACCCTCCATGGTGGACAGCCTCAACCTAAGCTAATATTAATCTTAGGGATTCCTGTAAACCTCTAAGAATGCCTAAGATTGATCCTAGGAAAACAGATTCAAGATGTCTTAAAGCAGCTTATGGAACTCCAATTGTTAAGCTTGATATGGGCAACATTCAAACTAGCATTAAAGATCTAGAAAAAAAGAGGACTAATTTGTCGTTTCATGGGTTTTCGTTCGAGCCTATCTACTTTCAAAGTCTGGGCTACAAAAAGCTGGAAAACTAAAGGTGAGTTACAAATATTTATTTATCCAAATGGTTATTTTCTTGTTTTATTTGCTAATAATGAATATAGAGAGAAAACTTTTCAAAGGGGGTCCCTAGTTCTTTGGAAGGGTGGGTCTTTTCATGAAGCCTTGACACACTAAATTTAAAGTTGAAGAAGAGATGCCTTCTACAGGTCCTATGTGGGTTAGACTCTTTGACCTCCCAATTGAATTTTGGAATCCAATTATTTTTTCTTCAATTGGAAACTCTTTAGGAACATTTATGATGACTGCTAATTGTGCTAAAAAATTTGAACATATTATTTATGCTCAAATTTGAGTTTTAATGGATTTTGAAAAACCCCTACCTAAAAAGATCACTTTACAATTTGGGGAGAACACTTGGGAGCAAGTAGTGGACTATGAGAATATTCCTTTTCATTGTATAATTTTCCATGGATATGGTCATTTGGCTAGTATTTGCCCAAATAAAATTCTAGATCAAAAGAAAGAAGATATAAATTCAACAGGTTTCCAAATGCCTAAGAAGAACACTCAGAAAAAACTAGTTATGAAGGACCAATCAAAGTTATCTGCTAATATGTTTTGAAATTATTTCCAGAAATGAGGTCCCAAGTGAGGAAGAGGAAATAATGGAAACAAAATTATTAGAAAAACAATTTAAAGATAAAGGAAAAAACTCAAAGACAAACCAATAAATCAAAGGATTTCAACAGAAAAAAGGGAGAAAATATACACAAAAAAAAACAATCTTTTAAATGTTAAAACTTCAAATTATACAAGTCCCAATATAGACTCTATTAAACCTTCTGGTAACATTTTGACTGTGTACAAGCATTCTTCAAGGCTAGAAGTTATATCAGATTCAATTGAGTAAGTCAAGAAATAGGGAAAAAAACTGAAGATGCATTCTAATCAAAAGGTAGGTCGCAAGACTAATCAATATCATATGGTAAAAGAAGGTGAAAATCTTGTAGAGGAATGTAATATTAATGCCCTTCCCAACTTTTTTAGCCCTGGTATTAATGAAGATCATCACTTGGAATATTAGAGGACTCAAAGGGAGTATTTCAAAATAAAATAAAATTAGAAGAATGATTCAGATAAATCATCCACATCTTGTTTTCCTTCAAGAAATGAAGATGTCAATAGAGGATATGGAATCAATTTCTAGTAAAATTTGGCCAGCTAGAAAAGTGGTTTCCCTCAGTTCCCAGGGGACTTCTGGTGGCATTGCTTATCTTTAGGACCCAAAAGAGGTAGTTATTCACCATATGGTTGGCAGTTGGGGTCTTTTGGCTATAACTATTCAAATTAAACATTCCAACCAAATTATGCTATGCATTACTGTTTATGCTTCGACTAATTTAGTGGAAAAAAATATAGTGGAAGAATATTACTTATATTATCTCTCATTTTCCTGAAGCTTGGATCATGATCAGAGGATATTTTAATACCATCCTCTCTCTAGATGAGAAAATTGGGGGAAATAGAAATTTGGACAAGAGCACTAACCTCATGAGTGAATATATTACAAACCTCCATCTTATGGACATCCAACTAGATAATGGCCTTATGACTTGGTCTAACAAAAGGCAAGGCTTAGCTTGTATAATGGAGAGATTGGATAGGTTCTTTCTCTCTGACATTTTCTTAATCCATGGTCACATTCCTAAAGTGAAGACTCTTAACAATGCTGGTTCGGATCACTGGCTTGTCATGGTGGAAATATGGAAAACCAATGTGAGTTTCTCTCCTTTTCGATTTTAGTTAATGCGGCTTAGAGATATTTCCTTTAAACCTCGAGTGAAACAATGGTGAAAGGAAGGTAAACCTAGGTATGGGACTAAGATGTTCTATTTTGCCAAAATATTGCAGTACATTAAATCCAAAATCAAGACTTAGAATTGGAAGGAGTTTGGGTAAGTTCATAAAAAAATAAGAAGTTATTGCTCAATTTGAAAATTTGAATAAGAAAATCCATTTAGATGACCTCACAGAGAGTACAAGTGCATATGAAATTAAACTCACAACTCGATTAGAGGAATGGGAAAAATGAGAAGAAATCTTATGGAAGCAACAATCTAAAATTCAATGGCTCAAATAAGGTGATCGAAACACAAATTTCTTCCATAAATCTCTTCTAGCTCAAAGATCTCACAACTTTATTTCTTCCCTGAAATCATATTTTGGAGATGTTTTCTACACTTGGGATGGCATGAACTCTATTGTTGTCAATTACTTTTCCAATATTTTACTGCTACTCCTCTTGACTCAGCTTCTCAACAAAATGTTCTTCAAGAAATCCCTTCTCTTATCACTTCTTAGGAGAACTCTATTTTGACTGCTCCTATTACTATCAATGAGCTTCAATAGGTAGTTTTTAAAATACAAAAAGGGAAAACCCCAAGTCTTGATGGTTTTCCCATTGAGTTCTACCAAGAGTTTTGGGATATCCTTCATGTTGATTTATTAGAGGTGGTGGAAGAAGCCAGGAAAGCCAAAGAAATTTTGAAGGTCATCAATAAAACTTATATTACTCTTGTTCCAAAAGATCAAGAGGCTGAACATATCTCAAATTTTATACCTATTGCTTTATGTAATGTTCTTCTCAAAATAATTACTAAGATCATGGTAGAAAGGTTGAAGTATCTTTTGCATAAGATTATTTCCCTTGAACAAGGGGGTTATGTGGAAGGGCGTCAAATAGTTGATGAGATAGTTCTTGCTTAGGAAGCCATCCATTCCATGGATATGCAAAAATCTCCTTCCATGTTCATTCGGTTAGACTTATCCAAAGCTTATGATAGAGTGGATTGGCACTTCCTTATCAAATTTTTGAGGCAATTTGGTTTCTCTCGGGATTGGATGGATTGTATTATGGTATGTATCTCTTTAGTTTCCTACTTAGTTCTTATCAATGGCAGACCTTCTCTGTTGTTCGTAGCTTCTTGAGGTATTAGGCAAGGTGACGCCCTATCCCCTTATTTATTCATCATTATTGCTGAATTCTTAGGTAGGGCTATAACCAAAAAGAGAGAAGATAAAATTCTTGAGGGAGTTACCACTGCTCATGGAGATAGATCTCTCTCTCATATTCAATTTGTTGATGACTCTACTCTTTTAGGTAAATTTACAGTTAAGGAAGTTTCTACTATTAAGCAAATCACTAGCTATTTTTATAAGGCTACCGAGAAATTGATCAATGAAGATAAATCTAAAGTTATTTTCTTTCATTGCTCTGCCAGACAGGAATCCATGGTCTTGGATAAATTAAGATATAAGAAGACCTACCTTACAATAACTTATTTAGGTATTCCCATCAATATTCAAAGACAAAAAAATAAAGATTGGAATTGGTTGTTGGACAAAGTTAAGAAGAAAATTGGAAAGTGGACCAATAGGTGGCTTTCTTCTGAGGGTAGAATCACCTTGATAAAATCATTCCTTAAGGCTATTCCTATTTATGTTTTTATCATGTTGAATATCCCAAAGGTTGTTCTTTGAGAACTGGATCAAATCAATCATCAGTTCTCTGGAGTGGTACTAAGGAGAAAAGAAAACGGGTCTTGGTGAAATTGGACACTTTATGTCTTCCTAATAATGAAGGGGGGTTAGGATTTCAGTATGCTATTAATAATAATAAAGCTTTAGCTGCTAAATTATATTGGAGGATTTTGCATAACCCCAATGCTCTTTGGGCCAAGAATCTTCGTGCTAAATATGCTAAGAACAAAAGTCCTGAAGACCTTGTTCGCTATCAATTACCTTCCAAAGGTTCTCCCATTTTAGCAGTTCTTAAGACTGGTGAGGATTTGATAAAGAAAAAATTATTTTGGATCATTCATAATGGTCAACAGGTAAATTTTTAGACATATTTTTGGGATGGTCACAAGCCTTTGATAACTCAGTTTCTCGATTGGAGGCCTTGTATGGAGGAGCTTCACCGGAGCTAACTAGATAAAGGTGGCTAATTATTGTCGGTACCATACTGGTAATTCAAAGGTTGGAAAATATTGGATCCCTATTGAGGATTGACCTATTCAAATCCCATAAAGGCAAAGACAAGATATCCAATGCATCCTTCATATGATATTTCTCTTGGTCCCATGATAAAGATTGTTTTGGATGGAACAACACTACTAAGGGTGAGTATTCAGTTGCTCAAGGTTTTTTGGCCTTATGCCGTAATAATCCAAGCCAATCATCTAACATATTTTCTCAATTATGGGCTCAAAAGCTCTGGCCTAATGTGAGGTTCTTTACTTGACTTTTATTGCATCGCAGGGTGCTTGCTGGGGAGCATCTTATGAAGCATGGTTTTCATGGCCCTTTTAGATGTGAAATGTGTGAAGAGAATGTGGAAACTCTCAGCCATATTTTTATTGAGTGTACTTTAGCCTTTGAGTTTTGGAGGAGAATGTCCACTTTACTTGGCTTACAGTGGTCCAATTTTTTTACTTTTGAATAACTTTGGAGGGATTGGCCTAATCAACAGGGTGTTGGTCATTTTATTAGGTAGTTAGTTTGGATGGGTTCTATCATTCTTCTTTGGAATATGTGGAATGAAAGGAACAACCAGATTTTTAATCAAGAAAGGAAGGATATTCACTATATATAGAAAAATACCATTGCCAACTTAGTTGAATCAGTCCATCAACTCCTTAATCACCCCCAAAACTCCCACCAAATATGGGATCAAGTGATGCAAATATTGAAGATTAACTCTTCTAAGAGAAACCAACTTAAAGGGAATGTGAGTAATTGCAAAATGGATAGAACAAGGAATTGGCAACCTCCTCCTAAGGATTTTGGAAAAGTCAATACCGATGGAGCCTCTAGAGGGAACCCTAGAAAAGCTAGTGTGGGAGGAATTGGTAGATTTTCAAATGGCTCCTTGGTTTGTACTTTTACTAAGAATTTGGGTATTCTATACAATAACCTTGCTTGGGGGTATGGTATCCTTAGAGGCCTTCAAGAGGTTACTAAGTTTGGATGGGAAAAGGGTTTAGTTGAGTATGAATCTCAACTCATGATTAATATTTTAAAGACTCCTAAGAATCATAAGGTTGATTGGAGAATAAAAAGAATTATTGAGAAGATTCAGTTAATCTAGATGGGATTTTTGAAAGTTGATTACAATCATGTAGTTAGAGATATGAACAAGAGTGCTGATGCTTTAGCTAATTGGGCTTTGGAAAAAGGTGATCTTACTTGCTATGACCACCCTCCTAGATGGTGGGCTTCACAAATAAGGGAATCTCTTCTTTCTATCATTTCTTTGTATGACACTAGTTTTGAAGGTACCTAGTTTCTTCTTGCTTTATTTTTGCTTCTCTTTAGTTCGGTCAAGGTATTTTAGTTCCCTAGCTCAAACTAATCTTTCTTTTGTTCTCTCTGTTGATTCTTGCCTTAATAGTCTTTTGGTATAGAAAGGTCATTATTGTGTTCTATGTTTTTCTTGTTTCTTTTCTATATATGTGTGTGCTTTTTTTTGTATTTTTTTGTTTTTGTGTTGTTTTATGTTGTTCTTATATTTTTTGTTCTTGTATTTTTGATGTTCTTGTGATTGTGTTTCTGTATGTTTGTGTTAAATTGGTGTTTTTGTGTTTTGGTGTGTGAGTGTTTTCTATGTTTTTATTTTTCTCTATTGTCTGTTGTTGGTTGTTTTTTATTTATTTATTTTTTATTATTTTTTAGGTTTTGGTTGTTTTTGTTTTTCATGTTTTTGTTGGTTGTCTTTGTAGCATTATGTTGTTTTTTGTTATGTTTGTGTTTTGTTATGTTGTTCTTGTGTTTTTTCTATGTGGTTCATGTTGTATTTTTTTAATCTTATTGTGTGTGTGTTTGGTTGTGCTTTATCTTTTTGACACACTCAAGGAGCATGTTTTTTATTGGTTTTTAATATTTTTGTGTGTTTGTATTTGTGTGTTCTTGTTTTTTGTTGTTTCAAGTTTGCTCCTTGAGTATGTCAAAGGTGGTAGGCCAGGTGCGAGCCCTGGGCAATTTTGGTGAAAGAGATACCCTTGCCTCATTGGGTCTTACCCGAAAGTGGTATCCCTTCTGGGATGTTTTCCACAAAAAAAAGAATGGAAAAAGAACACCTTTGGAAACATTTTTGAAAAGAAAGAAGAACTAAAAGATAAACTTTTAAATTTCCAAAAAGGTGATGAAAATAATCCAAGTTCGGAGGAAAGTGACTTGCTTAGCGAATATCATAATATTTTGAGTAAGGAAAAGAAATTTTGGAGATTAAAATCAAGACAAACTTGGTTAAAAGGAGAAAAAAATACAAAGTTTTATCATAGGATGGCTATAGTACAAATATCATATTATAGAATTAGTAGAAGTAAGTCAATATAAGGGGTTTGGATTGAAGATCAGAGTGAAATTATAAAAGAGGTAAAGTCGTTTTATGAAAATATTCTAGGTTCGGAGGAGACCGTAGTTCTTAATGATAAACTTCTTCTAGATGTTCCTTCAATTATATCAAATGAAGACAATAGGAAACTTATGGAGCCTATTAATCTAGAAGAAGTTCATTTAGCTTTTTTCTATTTTAATAAGGATAAATACCCAAGTCCAGATAGGCTCTCTACAACTTTTTACCAAACATAATTGGGATATAGTGAAGGATTCTTTATTGGTGGCAATGGAATAGTCTAGGTTAAAACAATACATTCCTTATAAAATAAATGCAACTCATCTTACCCTATTTCCAAAAAATAAGGATGTTGAATTGCTTTATTATTTTAGACCCATAAGCCTATGTAATATGGTATATAAGATTATTTCCAAAGTGATGGCGAATAGATTAAGGCCATTGTTAGACAAAATTATTTCAGAAGAGCAAGGAGGATTTGTGAAAGGGAGACAAATTCTAGATGGGATCATAGTAGCTCATGAAGTTATACATTCAACATATTCAAGAAAAGAGAAAGCTATGATCTTAAAACTTGATATGAGTAAAGCCTATGATAGGGTATAATCAGATTTTATTTTTGTAGTTTTCAATAAGTTTAGTTTTGGGAAGATATGGGTTAGATGGATTAAAGCTTGTGTCTCTACAGTTTTTTATTCAGTGTTGATCAATGGGTTAGTGACAAAATATTTTAAAGCCAAGAGGGGCCTTAAACAAAGAGTTCCTCTATATTATTATTATTTCATTATTATGGCAGAAGTTTTGAGTAGGAACTTAAAGAAGGCTTACAAATATGGGCTTATAAGTGGACTTAAGGTTAGTAATAACATCGATAACATCACCCATCAATAATTTGTAGATGATACAACCCTTTTTGGAAGGGCAAGGATAAATGAGGCCAAATCTTTGAATAAATTTTTAAAAGAGTATGAAATATCTTTTGGGCAAAAATTTAATTGGACTAAATCTAAAATTTACTTCCTTAACACTCCTGCTAATATCAAAGAAAGAATTTGTAGGTTACTTCAAATGGAGGAGACAAATTTTATCTAGGGATGCCTTTATTTGAGGGGAGAATGAGGATAGATTTATGGAATTCAGTTATTAGTAAAGTTCAAAATAAACTTCCAACTTGGAAAGATAGATGGTTATCATTAGCAGGAAGAGTGTAGTTAATTAAGTCAGTCTTACAAGCCATTCCAAAATTTTATGTCATTGTATTCTATGCCAAAATCAATTGAAAAAAGTTTAATATATATCATGTGATACTTTTTATGGTCAGGTTTACATGATAAAAATAAATTTCCTTTGGTAAAATGGAGCAAGTTGTGTGATAACAAAACTAGGGGAGGTCTTGGTTTAAGAGCTCTTACAGATGCAAACTTAGCTCTTAGGGGAAAAGTTATCTGGAGATTGTATAAAGAGAGTTAAATACAATGGGCAAGAATTATTCTAAGTAAGTATGTTGATCCCAATGATACAAGTTTAATATTTACTAAATTCTCTCTTCCAAATGGTTCTACTCTTTGGAATGGTTTAAAAAAAGTGTATTGATCTTATGGTTAAAGATTTAAGATGGGTTGTGGGAATTGGACAAAATTATCCTATCTAGATGGATACTTGGTGTGATAAAAAACCACTCAATTTAGATTCAGTTTTGAAACCTTGGATGAGATTGCTTCAAGACAAATACGATGATAGGGTTTCAAACATTTTGTACAAGGATCGAGAAGGAAGATAAAAATGGAAAGAATATATTTTTTACAAGTATACAAGACATTGATGCTAGGAGGCAATTGAGTAGAAATATAACAAGTGTGATTATTTCAAGGGGTGCCAAGGATAAATTGATTTGGGAGTTGAATAGCTTAGGAGAATACACAACAAGAAGTGGATATAATGTTCAACACTAACATAATAATAATGTAACTAGAATATGGAGAGATATTTGAGATAGCCCAAGCATTCCTAAAGTTAAAATGGTTGTTTGGCTACTAGGTCATAGAAGAATTTTATCCTGGGATAACCTTATAAAAAGGGATTTTCATGGCCTCTCTTAATGTGTTTTCTGTAATAAGGAGGAGGAGAGTATAGACCATCTCTTGGGACATTTCTCAATAGTCTAGAATCTATGGCAATGAATTCTTAATATATTTGGTAAATGCATGATGATGAATAGTAAAATTGAAGATTGGTTAAAGTAATGGCAAAGCACTTATAAAAGTGAGGCTTTAAAGACAATATGGGATATGTCAAAAGATACAATACTTTGGACTATATGGCTAGAAAGGAATAGAATAATATTTAAAGGAAAGGAAAGCAATTTAGAAGTATGAAAAAGAAGATATGTTTAGCCATAGACGAGTCTAAACCAACCCTATCAACTCCCACAGTCCCTAATTTGGAAGTAGAGTCTTGATAGATGGAGTCAAGTCATTAAATATAATTATGATGTTGGGCACAAGAGAAGAAAAAATAAGGTAAAGAATATAAAGTGGAAACCATTAGATGTGGAGTGGGTTAAATTAAATTTTGATGGAGCATCTAAAGGAAATCCAGGACCAATAGGAGGAGGAGGAATAATTAGAAATAATAAAGGAGAGATTTTGTCTCATTATGCTTTCAATAGTGGATTTAAGACAAATAATAAAGCTGAAGCTTGGGCAGCTTTAGAAGGGTTAAAAATATGTAAACAAATGAAATGGAATAGAGTATGGATAGAAGGTGATTCTCTCATAGTAACAAATGCAATTTTGAGGAAAGCAAAGGCTCCGTGGAACATACAAGAGATAATTATGGAAATTCAAGATCGTGCTAAAGAGTTTGAAGAAATCAGTTTTACACATATATTAAGGGAAGGAAATAAATGTGCAGATAAGTCAGCCAATAGAGGGGGTTTGATTGAGGATCGTGAAGTTAATTTCTCCTTTATATGGTTAGAGGAAGTAGAAAGTTTAGTTGGAGTTGACAAAAAATATGGATTGCCTAAATCAAATAATGATTAAGATTTACTTTAATGTTTTCCATTGGTAATATCTGCTTTATTTTGTAACAATAATGTGTTTTTATTTAGACTATTTATTATAATTTTTGTGGTTGCACTTGTGTTTTATGAAGGAAACTAGCAATCTAGATTTGGTAAAGCGGATTATGATAGTATGATATTTTGGAAATATTACTCTACTAAGATGCAAGGCATAAATAGTAGAGGTGAATTTTTGGCATTATGAAGGTTGCTATAGGAAAATTTCAAGAAAGATGCTAAATTTTGGAGTAATTGTATTCATCTAGAGATTTGAAAAGATCCAGAAAATGAAAATCAAGAATTTAGACAATCTATGCAAAAAGATGTAGGTTTCTAGCTATAGCATCTCAACTGAGATGAGAAGTGTATCTATTTGTAAACTCTCAAGCTCTAAAGAAGAGATTAAGTTCCTTTCCAACAACTTTTGTGACTAGTCTATCCTGAACATTACATATAGACTAGATTAGAGTGACTGACAAGTATTAACACTTTCAAACTCTCGTCGTATCAATAAATTCCAAATAAAAACTAAGAGGTAAAAAAACTGATAATATAAAGAGAAGGTATTGACATCAAGAAAAATCTCAACACAGAGATATAGGATTTTAGATGTGAATTGAAGTATAGAAGAGAGGAAGAGAGGAAAACCTAAAATTCCAATTTTCTCCTTGAATTGCATCTGATGTTGAAGTGGTAATAAGTTATTTAAAATGACAACCATAGAATGAGGGTATAAATGCATGAATTAAGATATAAATTTTTAGGGTGTATAGATCAGAAATAATTAGGCTATTTCTAGTAAATTTGATCCTTAAATAGGTCAACCATAGTCAAGTTAGAAAATGGGCCATTGAGACTTTCAAGTTGGAATGGGTTCATATGAATCTTAGTGCAAATACATTTATCATAAACTTAAAATAATTGTTCGTCCAAGACATATACTCAAATTTATATGATAAATGTATACTTTCGAGATGTTTGAGTATGGTTTCAAATGTATATCATCTATAATGAAGAATCTAAATTTTGACTCTATTTGGAATTTTCTAGTAATCAAGAAAATTTTAGGCTCTTGGAATTCACTTTTCTAAGACTAAGGTAAACCTATGGTCATCATTTCTAAGTCCATGATAAAACCTATATCATCATTTTCCAAGATATCTAAGTCCAAGATAAACCTATGGTCACAACTCTTCTCAATGATATTTTAAGGCTAAGACTAGGGGTCCTAAAGAGGTTCTAGCCTAGAAGTCAATAGAGGTATCAAGACACTAGAAGTCAAACAGAACTCTATGATCACAATCTTAAGAATGACTAATAGAATTTTGACTTCTTGAAGACCCAAGGCAATAATAGATGAAGCCAAGATTTTTCTTCTCCATGTTTGAGCATATCTCCTTTAACCACTGTTTTAAGGAGGCCAATTGCTCAGTGATTGATTAGGAATAGAGGGTGTTGGCCTTTTTCAAACCTCCAAGGACTTTGTGTTAGTGAGGAGTTAATTATTTTAACAATCTCAAGGCCATCCTTTCTAAGGGGGACTTCAACTTTGATTTATACATGGTATGCAAAACTTAGGATAAATGTTATCAGTCCTCTCGCTTGAATATCCCTCATTAATTTTGATAGTATATTCAAGATGAATATGTGATTTGAAGGTGAAATTGCCAAGTGTTTTCAGCTCAATGCTTATCTGAATTGTAGGTAAAATGTCTCTTCAAGAATCATGGAGAACCATGAGATGCCATGGCCTTCAATTGCATTTTTGTCTCCCAAATTTTTTTTTATTTCCAATCAAACTTCTATTTCTATTTCCAATTCTATTATGAGGTTTCTTAGTTGTGTGGTGTTAGATGCTAATGCCTCTGATTCAAAAAATCCAATGCTAAGGCCTTTACTACCTTTTTGGGTTCTATTGAAACCTTGAGGCATCAAGTTATGTGTTCAGGAGACAACTATGGCAAAAAACCAAAAAGCCCTCAACAAGTGAAATGGGTGCTTCAAATCCCTCATACACTAACCCTTGTAGGTATGTGACACATAGTTGTAACATGCAAAAGGAGAAATGTGACACCCCAATATAGTCTGATAATAGAAAGCATCCTCAACCATCTTATAAAATGAAGACCTTAATTGGTTTGGTGCATGATTCTCTTCATGCCCTCAGTGCAAAAATTAAGACCAAGCAAAAATAAAACTACTTAAAGTCCTTGATGAAGAGTTTTGAGAACTATTTAAAAGCATAATCAAAGACAATGCTTCCAATGCCTTGCTTGTGGATGCTACTGCTTTGGTTGTTCTATTAGAGAAGTAGGTACTAGGTATTAAAGTGGAACAAAGCTCCATCATAGGAATATGCCACTAGAAACAACTTATAGAAAGAAGAACAACATTCATTTAATGAGGAAATTTGAGAATGAGATCCTATTTGTAAAAAAATTATTATTTTTAGATGATTTCCCCCCAAAATGGGTATATCATAATATCTTTAAGATATATTGCACAATAAAATATTAATTAAAAAACTATGGACATCAACCATGCACTAACTTCAACAACTATTTGCATTAGCCGATTTCATAGAATTAGGAAATCTAGCAACATAAATTGTAGACCAGATAACACCATCAAATATAATACCACGTACAACTAAGAGAATGCAAAATGAACATGATATAAATATCCTCATATTTGACTGTAGGGTCCCTACACAAGGCTCCTGCCAAGATGGTCTTGTCACCACCACCCAAACCTTTCACTGAAATAAGTGAAACATCTTTCATGATGAGAAGCTTCTTCAAGTCTTCAACTAACATTTCCAAGCCCAGTGGACATTTTGGTAATTCTAGAATATCCCATTTTGAATATGTAACCTCTTTGTCAATTTGAATATATAACCTCTTCGTCAATTTGCATTTGCATTTTGAATATGTAACTATCTTAGAGATGCCAATAAGCATCAACCAACAATAATAATTTTGATGTCAACCTAAAATATATAAACATTGGTCCAAGCATCCAAGGAAAATAAATAGTGATCTAAGTATGCTATTACACACCTAGTAAGACAACTAGAAACAACATCATTTACAAATAAAATTATTAGGTAGACTCATTAGTACTCATGGAGTCTAGCAAAGTCTCAACATTATGCTCATATCAAAATTATCTACAAGGTTCAGATGTGAGAAATAGAACCACTCTTATTATCCTATGCAGAATACCAAGCATACTTGAAAAAGAAAAGCTTCCATACTATGAAGACAACTGTCAATTTTTTTGGATAAGGTTTTGATAACAACAATTTCATTTTAGCAATCTTGAGAGTAGAGTAGCATGAACAAAATAATGCTAGGCATACATGTATACACATAAAAGAAAATATATTTTCAATAGAAAACAAAGCTCTCTAAGCATTCATAAAGTGATGACAAATATATTCTTAAATGCAATACATGGTGGAAACATTACCATTAACAATACTTTAACAAGATTTATGTCCATGTCTGATATAGGCCAGACAATGAAGGATTCCACAACATCCTTCATTGTGGCCATCTCATTATTCCTTCTAAACAAGATTGTTTCATCTATGGTCAATGTGCATATTGACTTTCCAGTAACCTTCACCCAAATTTTTACCATGTACAAGGTCTTTAGGATCAGTATTGATCACCGTGCCTTTGGTCACTATGTTATCCTTATGGATTTGAGTCAAGTAGCATTACCTTCTCTTAGTTTGTGTGATTAGTATCATTTTCAATTCCTACATAGAAAATTAATAGCCCAAATAAATTCATTGCATAGAGTACAATACAAACTAAGTCAATTGTTTTATTTTTGAAATAATAGTCGTACCATTGGTGACTCTGGCCTAGAAGGTATTGAGTTGGTGCATGTGCCTTGAACACCACCACCAAAGTTGTGTCCAATAGTAGGGGTAGCATATAGTGATATTTCCTATAGAATTACATGCAAGGGATCATTACAACTTTAGGGGTGCAACATGTAAACACTTAAAATATGAAATCATGAAAAAATTAACACATCTCTATTTGTGAAAGTTGTGTCAAAATATCTTCAATCTCTGCAAGCTTCTCTTCCAACTTTTTTTCATTCTCTGCAAGCTTCTCTTCTAACTTTTGCTCTTTCTCTACCATATGATCTTGCATATGGTGTAACTTTTATAAGTAACCCTCGCCAAAAAATAGAGCAGTCAATGATACTCCTTTGTCAACACCCCAAAGTTGACCCAGTATTTTGGATCCTAAAACCTTGGTGAGGGCATCATACTTAGTATATTGATTTACAGAGCTCACAAATGACATTGCATCATCCAATTTTTATTGACAACATCACATGCATAGTTAACTAGGAACATGTTAAAAAAATAATCGATATAACAATGGTTTGAAGTCCAATGTATTGCTATTTCCAAGGCAATGCCACTTACGATTATCTTCACAACTTTTGGTGAAATAGGAATCCCATCCTTCTTTTTATGGGTTGCCATCCACACAATTTCCCTTGGTAGTGGAGTTTCTGCATTTGTTTGGCTCTTCCTCTATAGGATATATAGTTGGAGAGACATGGGAATAAGTCATACAATAAAACAATATAGCTATGTTTGTCACATATAATGGATGAGTATGATAGAATACCATTTCGTGCTCTAGTCAAGCATATCCTTTTCAATTGCAAGTGTGCATGATGGATTTGTGAGATATATTTTGTTTATTCCTTTGCCTCACCACCTACAATGCAATGAATAAAATAGTATATAAATTCATTAGGGAAGAAAGGTCTACAAAATACACACGAATATAACAATGATATGAACTACCATAGCAGATTGGTTGGTACTTGTCTTAAAGTTAGCACTTCTCCTACCATTTACAAAGACTTCCCAATATTTTTGCGATACACAAGGTGGGGTATTAGCAATTCTATTTGTATTATTATCATACTTATCATAGTGGTTTTTCACAAGTCAATGGACAATCATGCCATTGCTTGTCCATGGTTATGAAGACCCATTTCTTCATTACGTTTGAAATGATATATTTTTGCTGCATCAAACTAGTATATTATTAGATGCAACATTTATATAAGTATTCAAAAATGGATATTGTGAACTCCATTGGCTAGAAGGTTACCATAATGAGTGTCCATAATTGATTTTTAACTTTCACTAGGATTGCTCTCTAGTTTGTATGGGTGATAGAGACAATCTCTCTCACAATCAACCCCAAGTAAGATGTAAATTGTTAGCTTTTGATACAACATGTAATGGGATATAACAATCACAAGATGCAGAATAATAAGAAAGAGATTAAATCTGTGAGATGACTGCAATATGCTATAAATAGAAATGACAAAAATTAATACAAAGTAGCTATAGAGAAAATGAACACTCCATGATCTAAGCTATTGCTCACAAATGAGCTCTGAGATTATATCTCACACACTCTCTACACTACCACACTGCACTATGTCAATATCTTACTCTCTCTATATATTCTACTATCTATGGCCCTTTATATAGGAAGATAGGTTCCTTGGCCAACACTCTACCTAGTTGTACAAGGGACACCTTGCACATTGATATTTGTGCATTTATTACATTGCATGAAGTAACTAGATAACTTTACCCTAAAATAACCTAATGTCCAAAGTATGTACCAAAGAAGGTACATTTACATGACCCAAATGATGTAATATAATCTATTGCTAACACCCCCCTGTATTACAATATTTGAGTATTGAAGACTTTAGTCTTCAATGTGGATCTTTCTCTTGACCTTGAGATTTTGATTCTTCTTTTCTAATTTCTATAAGCTGTGCAAGTAAGCAGTTAGTATATTCATAACCTATCATTCTTATTGAAAGAGCTTTGATTTCATAATCATCTGTCGATTCTTCCAGTTCTTCAATTTCTTCCTTCATATGAGCTAGATGTCCTTTTTTATTTCCTTTTCGATACTCCAATTGGGAATAATAGGTTGGACACTGAAATTGTTGCTAATGAGGATTTTGATATTGTCGTGGCTGAAATTGGTTTCAATTGTTCATATGATTTCCTTGATTCTTATTTTTGGGATTGAACCTGCAATAGCTATTACTATGGTCCTTTTTATTGCATATCTAACAATACCTGTTGTACCATGGTTTTCATCCTTTTGATTAAGAAGCAACGTTTCCCTATGGATAATATTTAGATGCCAATGCAGTGTTAGACATCTCATCTTTAACTATATTTTCCACTTCATATTCCTGTAGAATATTGACTAATTCATCAAAAGAAGTATCTTTACTTAGAACTTGTAAATATGTTACCAAATATTTATAGTTTTTTGGAAGTGTTCTCATGGTTACTTGAGTAAGAAGTTCATCATTAACTATTTCTCCTAGGGTAAATAATTTCCCTTTAATATCTGCTACCTTCCTCAGAAACAGTTCTATGATTTCTCCATTGTTCATCTTTAATGAATGAAGTTAAGTTTGAAGATAGAGAATAGTTGCCTTATTATTTCCTTCAAATATTTTCTCTAGGCTTGTCCATGCATCTGAAGATGATTTTGCTAAACTAATATAGGGTTGTATCTCATCAGTGATAGCCAAGGTTATTATCATTAGAGCCTTTGAATCATTTTATACAAACTTTAAGATTTTAATATCATATGTAGTAGGTATTTGTGTTTTCCCTTTGAAAATATCCCAAAGTTTTTCATATAACAAAATAGTTTTCACTTTATTCTTCCAAGAGAAATAATTATGACCCTTGAGAAGTTGAGATTCTGCTAGGAAGAATTTGTTTAATACTATTTAAATTCCCTAATATCAATTCTTAGATTTTGTAGAATGCCTTATGACTCCCTAGTATGTTTTGGATAAGATATAAAGTGCTTTTGTAAATTATAGTTCAATTTTGGTTGATTTTGTAAATATCAAAATCAACTTTTACTATCCCTTATTGCTCTTATTGAACTAAGCACTTTTCCCAAATTTAAAGAGGTTTTAATGTTGGATTTCTTTTGTCTCTCTTGAGAAGTTTTGAGAAAATAATATTATAAATTTCCAACCTTTGAAATAATTTGGTAAAACTCTCCTTAATATCCCTTTAGGATTTAATTTAAGTGTAACTAATTTTCAATAAATTAATTTGATGTAGTAACCCTTATAACTCCCTAATTTTGGAAAAACTAGACCACAATAATATTTACAAATATTTAAGATTAATCTCCAGTAGAAAATCTTATTACTCATAAGTTTAATATTACAAATATTATATTTTTTTGGTATTAGGTAAAGGTGGTTATAAGGTCCACAAACCTTTTACATAGTCAAAATGGGCTGGTTCTAGCTCCAAGCCCGTATAATCAAAATACAAAATAGATCTTCCCAAGACCCACATTAAGCCATACTTAGAGTCAACAGTCCTATAATTGCTGCTGGATTATTTAGGATAAAAAAAAACCAGACAACACCTAGCACTTACTAAACATAACACTAGGCTATTGTATCGTACACTTGTCACTTCCCAGGCCCTAGAAAATGGGTTGCCTTTTGTTCCTCTATCTAATTCCATCTGCCGAATTACTCATCATCAACCACTCTGATCTCCTTATGCTCTAACAGGTTTGATCTTAGATCTTCTTTAGAAGCCAACACCAGTAATTCTTGAGGGAAGTTATCCTTCCAAATTTGCATCTCCCTAGTAGAAACTGCAATATTTTCCATTAGATCCGCCACCTAGTTCCCTTATCTGAAGGTGTGTTGGATTCGGGCACTAACCAAATGGGATTTATGAATCTTTGCTTCTAGGATAAGCTTCGAGATGGTCTAGCTGGGGTCTTTATCCTCCTTAATTTCCTTGATTATATTAAGCGAATCCCCTTCAAATATTACTTCCTTATAACCCTCTAGTATGGCAATTCTCATTGCCTGCATGCAGGCTCGGGCTTCTGCAAAATGATTTTTTTGAGTTCCCAAAGGCTCCACAAAGGCAAGGACCACTTTTCCTTCCTCATTTCTCAGAACTCCTTCTACTCCTACAGTCCCTGGATTTCCTTTGGCTACCCCATCAAAATTGAACTTAACCCACTTTTGTGTGGGGGGTATCCGCTTGACACCATTCTGTGGGTTGGTTGTAATGACTGGGTATAGAGGTTCCTCTCCCCAGTTCTGTAAAACCTTCCTTTCCCTAGGAGATAGGTTCTCATTTTTGAAGTAAAAGGTTTTCCAGTTTTCTTTCAGAGCTCTAATTATTTTATTACCACATAACCTGGGATCTTTCTTTCATTCTTTAAATACTCTCTTATTTCTCTCATTCCATATCCCCCATAAAAAATGGGGTAAGCTGAGCTTCCAGAGCCAAGTCAAAAGTTTCGCCCGAAAGGGGGAAGCCCACTATATGCAGAAGTCAGACATGCTATTTGGGCGGACCCAATCTATATGAAATTTGGACAGAATCATTTGGAATTTTGCATGAGAAAATTCACAAGTTAGAAAGATATGACTTACAGATTCTATCACTTTCTCACACAAGATACATCAATTGATGAATTGGAAACCTCTCCTCTACAGATTATCTATTGTCAGAATATTATTTTGAATTGCTTGCCAAAATAAGAAAGCTATTTTTGGGGTTAAATTCTTTAACCAAATAATAGAAATCAGAGTCCAGCCATTGAATCTTGAGTGGATTAGTTTATAGGTAGTTTTTATTGAATAGATCCCACCTGTAGTTTTTCCCCAAATCACCTTGTCTCTTCCTCCCCATGGAATGATCGGGAACACCCTTAAAGCATCATTGAGTTTGGTTAGGGCCACCTTATCTTGCTCTGAAGGATTTTGAACTATGATTTTCTTCCAAGAGGAAGTTTCCTATGCTACAGCAAGAAAATCCCCTACTTTTCCTCCCATTTCCTTTGAAATTTTGTGTTGGAGGACCCGAAGGTCTAAGTTATCTTGTAGAGGGGCTTCTTCCAACCACATATCTTGCCAAAATTCCACTTGTCTTCCATTACCAATTCTCCATCTGATGCCTTTCTTGACTACCTCACGACATTCAAGCAAACAATTCCAAAAATAAGATCCTCTAGGGAGATTATCAACTTTCAAGAAGTCCTGATTATTTCTGATATATTTTGCCTTAAGAAGTTTTACCCATCCCAATTGATCATTATTAAAAAATCTCCAGACCTATTTGCCAATCAGAGCTTGGTTCATTTATTTCATTCTCTTCAGATCCATGCCCCTTTGATATTTGCTTGCACACACCTGATTCCATGCTACCAATGGAATTCTCTTTCTCTCCTCCGAACCTGACCACAAGAAGTTACGTTGAATTTGCTCTAGTGTAGCTCGGACCTTTGCAGGCATTCTAAATAGAGACATGCAGTAGATTGGAATGCTCTATAAAGTAGTTTGAACTAGTAATGCTTTCCTTGCAAAGCTGAGAAGGCTGCCCTTCCACCCTGCTTATTTTTTGGAGATCCTATTAATGACTGAGTTCCACAATGTCGCCTTCATTATTTCTTCGAACATAGACATGCCTCGATAAGTCACCGATAAAAGATCCTTTCCACATCCAAAGAGGTTAGCTATTCTTTCCTCCCTCCCACTAGGTGTGTTAAAGAAATAGATGCTACTCTTCTTATAGTTTATGTACTATCCTGCTTTCATCTCATACTTGGTTAGAATTCTCTTTAGCTTCCTAGCCTGAGGCACCGAGGCTTTGGACACAATGATCGTATCATCCATGAACTGTTGGTGAGACACTGGCTCTACTATTGAGGCTGGTTTGAAACCTCCCAATCGACCTTTTGCCACAACTTCTAAAATGTTCCTACCCAATGCTTCCGCTAAAATAATAAACAAGTATGGAGACAAAGGATCTCCTTGTCATAGCCCCCTTTCACTCTTAAAGTAATCGGAGGGTGACCCATTCACCATGACAAAAAATCTTATGGTAGAGATACAACTAAAAATCAACTTAATCCACTAGGGACAAAAACCAAACTTACCCAAATTCTTGGTGAGGAAACGTCATGAGACCCGGTCGTAGGCTTTATTCATGTCTAGCTTTAGTAACATACCTGCTTCCTTACTAGCCACCATTGAATGAATAACTTTGTGAATTGTGATGATACCATCCAGTATTTTCCGCCCTTTCACAAAACCTCCTTGGTTCATATCAATGATGAAAGGAAGGATAACCTTCAGCCTATTGGCAATTGTTTTCATGAGAATATTCATCGGAGTGTTACATAAACTGATAGGGCAAAAACTGGAAAATTCTATTGCTCCCACTAGTTTAGGGACAAGGACTAAAAATGTAGCATTAACTCCTTCTGGGATTTCCATGTCCTTTTAAGCCTCAATTATAGCTTCCACTACATCATCGCCTAGGATATCCCAAAACTTCTAAAAGAAAGCAATGGGGAAGCCATCCGGTCCTGGGGAGCTATTACCATCCATGTGAAAAACTGCCTTCCTGATTTCCTCCTTTGTAAAAGGGTTGAGTAAGAATCCATTAAGATTCTTAGTGATAAGGGGTGGAATGGCCGCCAACAGAGAGTCCTCTTCTTCAATAGTAGGATTTACATCTTCTAGCAATGATTTAAAGAACTCGACCACTTCCCTCCTTATGTCTTCCATATCTTTGGTGTTAGACCCATCGACCATCTTGATATCCTTAATTTTGTTAGTACTCCTATGGTGAAGAGTAGAGACATGGAAGAACTTTGTATTTCTGTCACCCTCCTTCAACTAACGTAGTCTGGATTTCTGCCTCCAGAAGGTTTCTTCAAATCCCAACACTGTATGGTATTCGGCTAACAACTCCCTCTCCTGATTTCTTAGATCTTCTATAAGTTGATATGACTTCAGCTTCTCATGCAGTTCATTGATCTTATCTTTTAGTTTTCCCTTTTTTGCAAAAATATTGCCAAAGGAATTTTTGTTCCACTCTCTAATGTTAGCCTTCACATCCCTCAATTTACACGCCACTTGGGTCAGTTTCGAACCATTATACTTTTTGTCCCACCATTGGGCAACAAGATCCTTGAGAGACTGGTGTTGGAGCCACATAATTTCGAATCAAAAGGGTCTAATGTATTTTTTCTTAGAGTCCTCTCCATTTTACCACATAATTAGGTTGTGGTCAGACCTGATTCTTGGTAGTTGTGTATGAAGAGTCCCCAAACCTCTCCAAGCATTCCTGAGAAAGAAGAAACCTATATAATTTGATCTAAATTTGATTTTTATTTAGTATTTTGTTAGACTATGTATAGGAGAATCTATGTAGGTCCACATCCATCAGCTCATGTTGATCAATAAAATCACTAAACTCATAGATATCAACAGTTATTCTTTGAGAGCCCCTAAATTTATCTATAGGATTAAGGTAGCAATTGAAATCCCCCACCACAATCCAAGGGTAGTTGGGGACTGTCTCCCTCAGTTCAGCTAGCTGACCCTAGAGAACCCTTCTTAGTCCCTGTCTAACTAGAGCATATACATTCGTTAAGATCCACTCTTCCTGCGTGGTTTTATCCAAACATAGGAGACAAATAAACCAACTAGACATCAAAATCACTCTACTATCAATCACATTCTTGTTCCACATAACCAACAACCCTCCTATTGTTCCAGTGGCCTCCTGGGCTACTACTTCAGCTTCTCGTCAAGTCCTATTCTTAAAAGGGATCACTCTACTCTCCTCCATTTTAGTTTCTTGTAGTAATATCATATACGATTTGTTTTCTTGTATAAGAGCATATAGAGCTCTCATTTTTATAGGATTAATCTCGCATATATTCCATGATAGAATCTTCATTTATGGGATTTGGATCCTTGAGCCTTCGTCCCAAAGTGTAATACTGCTTGAGTGCCATCAACCACTCCTCGCTATGCTTCTTTCTACCTTAAGGCAACATTGCTAGGTTTCCCTCTTCCTACCGAACCATATCCCCATACATTCGCTTTAGGCAGGGGTTCCTTGGGTTTCACTTGGCTTCTGGTAACCATCTTGGATGGTTCAATCTTGGCATTTAGGGTAACAACCTAGATCTCCAAGTTAACAGGTCTTTTTGATAGTGGAGATGATTTCGTGCTCTTAGCTTCTTGATTAGTAGGTTCTTTTTTTTTTGCTTTGGGGGTACTAATCTTGGTGGTTCACCTCTACCTCCTGAGCATTCTTTCCTATCTTATCAGTTTCCTGCTCCTTCCTCTGATTTTGCTCCTCTAAATCCTTCTCTTGGGTCTCCTCTACCTTAGATTCGACTTCTTGGCTATCCATTTGATCTCCCTTCAGATGATTTAATACATCAAAATTGTTCTCCACTAGGATGTTGATCTCCTTGGAATTTCTTCCCATAAATTCCTTTGCAGTACATGAGACCACTTATGTCGAGCCTCCATAGGTCTCCCATATTATCCAATCGAACTTACTTGCTCCAGGGCATATATCTATGTGGTTATTTCCTTTATGATTTGGTTCTGGGACATGCTGCATCACCTTTGGAGCAGGTTGTACTTGAGGGTTCCCACCAGAGGGACAAACTCCCCTGTGAGAGAATTTTGGGGCATAGGTATTTCTGGGAGGAGGGTTATAATGTTACCTCTTTCTACCATTAGGTTGAATGGGGTCTCTGATATTTAGATTTCGAGCCCCACATCCTTGAGGCCCATGTTGGGTAGGAATGAAGTTCTGTAAGGGAGGGATATTATTATGGGTTTGTGGAACAATATTTTGGGGTGGGGGCTGGTTCTTGGAAAGGTAGTGGATACCCTAGTGCCCTACCTTCCCTCAAACACTACACTTAATAGACATATTTTCATATTCAAAGTCCTGAGTATGAAGGCCATACATAGAAGATAGTATAATAGATTTATGAAGTTCTTTACACAGGTTCGCCAATGCACACATGCGAGTAGAAAGAAGTCTTGTTCTACTTAAGGTTATAGGATCGATAGATACTCGTTCCCCAATATTTGTAGCTATCCTAGCCAAGATTTGCTCATTCCAAAAAAGCAGAGGTAATCCTGACATATTAATCCAAAGAGGATCCAAATCCAACACCTAGGTCTAGGGGTTGAAATCGAGGGTCCAACACTTCAGATACAAGCCTCTTTTCCTAAAAAAAACAAGGACCTCCTTGAAGAATCCTTTCCATGTTCTGGTCACATTGAAATGTCACCAAATGGAAACTCTTGGGTAAAGCCTTAATCATCATACCAGCCCTTGGCCACCATTTTTGGATGGCCTATCTCCTTATGACTTCCAAGTCCAACTGAACCCCCATAAATTTTACCACCAAATATGTTCTACCCTCCATAGAGACATGCTGAGTTAGGGTATCTGGGATGTCTAGCCTACCATTGATAGGTTTTAGATTAAAATAAGATTTGAACAGTTTTTGCTTACCATGAAGAGCATTAAGATAAGATGGTATCCAATTTTTAGGTTTCTCTTTATCTTCTTCCTGGGTCTTTCCTTGATCTTGATGCATAGAGTCTTGGTCCCCATCAGATATATATTCGACTGCATCTGCCCAACGCCCTGGGTCCAGTTCCAACATTATTTCCTTGTCCACATCCTCCTCTTAGGGCCCTATTATCTCACTAGATCCCCCACCTACCACTCCTGTTGTTCTGCCATCTGAAGCTGCACCCCTAGGGTTTGTCATCTTTAGACCTCCCGCTCCTCCTCCTTGCTGCTCTATCATCACCTCCAAATTGATTTATTCAATATTACAAATATTATATTAGCTTGATAAATGGTTCCCTTTAAGGTATGGCTTTCAATATGATTATATTCCTCTAATTTTAACCTTATAACTCCCAAGATATGAAAGCACATAAAAATAGGAATAAACCTTACCTTATATCAAGCAATAATCGACACTAATTTTAGATGTGAAATGGCTACAATATTGATGTTGTTGCTTTGATTGTATCCTCAAATAGAGTTGATTGGAACTTGGCTTGTATTTAATGTTCCAAATATGGCCTTTGTAAATTTTGCCTTTGACCTATTCAAACCAGAGAAATGAAGGCTCTTCTCCTTGCTTTCATGCTGTGATGACTCCCATGTATTTCACGTAAATGCAACTGAAAGACTTCACTAAATTGTTGTGTTCTTCCTGGTCCAAGGTACCTTTAATAGGTGGTCAACCTAGTGACAAGTGTCACTACAGTTACATTCAATACTTTCTTGGACGTTCGTTACAACTATAATGTCTGAAACATTTTATCCCTTCTTGTGCTATCCATAAGGTAACGCCTATGGATGAATGTAATTCCTTTTCCACATGGTCTATGGGTACCAAATATTTACTGTAATGCTATTCCAACATACCTTTGAGAGTGTTTAGGGTTTCCTTTGGAGGATGAAAAATATCAATTGCATACCATATTCTTATTAATGAATTATACCAAGATTTTCTATGTACTTATCCACCTTCTTCTTTGTTGTATTTCAATGGTGTTGAGATGGTTCCAGTCAAGCAATACTTGTGGTGGTGCTTTGGTGGAGAGATGGAGGAGCTTTGGTGGATCTTGAATGACAACGCTATGGTGGAGACTTCTTGATGGTCCAATGGTAGTATTTAATGCTCCTTGGTTGGACTTACATTTCCTATTTGTTTACTTTGATTTCCCTTGCTTCTGTGCTATTGGATATGTCTCCTTTAGTAAGCAACGTGCCTCCTCTGTTGTGCTTTTTAGGTCACCTGCTATGGATGTCCAACTTGTGCATAATATAGGCCCTTTTAAGAGGCTTCTTAATGTTCATATTCAACTGCGCTCTTCTTGATAATGTTGTGCCTTTATGGCACCTTCAAATCTGCCCTCTTTCCTATGTAGAACGTATTAGAGAAGTGCAATATAATGTACCAATATTTGTAAATAAGATGCCTTTATTGCACCCTTTCTTGCACTCCTTTTGCAGGTCTAAATTTCTAGTTTTGTGGTAGAATTTTGAATGTAGTGTAGGGGTTTTGAGGTTGTCTCTTTGTTTAGACACCTTCCCATTTTTTCTTGGATATTTTTATGATAAATCCAAGCTTAGATAGAAGCTCTTTATTTGATGCAATTTTTTGTACCTTTTTTTTTTGCATCAAACCCTGTAATGCTTTGGATTTGAGACTCACCAAGTCTCAATATTTGAAGCTTCTATTTATGATTTCGATAAGTTGTTTTCTTCTCCAAGTTTTGGAGGATTATAATCTTTTGGTGGCTTCTCTTGGCCACTATGAGTTGCAAATTTTTATGCACCAATCGTGTCTTTAGACACTTTGATAAATTTTGATTTTGTGCCTTTCTCAAGAACACAAATACTAAGCTTTTTTAGAGTAATACAATAGTGCAAATGAACCCACTAATATTTTATTTTTAATGCACTAAAAATTACACCTTATCACTCCAAATAATTCTTAAAATAAATTATAAGTGCACTTAATCAATTTATTGCAACTAATCAAGAATAATTTGAAATGAATCTTTAATAATTATTCTGCAATTTCCTTATAAGCAAGATAGTAGGAGATAGTCTTCTTTTGATTTTGAAAGTAGATGATAGGTAGTTGATAGATAGTTGTAATTCTAAAATCTAATTAACTCCTAATGTGTAAATGAACCTTAAAAAGAACCTTTCTTTTTATACTTTTGAAGACTATAATTCAAATCTCCTTTTTGCAACTTTAATTCAAATTAAGGTGCTTTAACAAATCTGATAAGTAATCCAATTAATGAATCTAATTGCACCAATAGTTGCTTACCTTTTTTTGAAGGCTTTTATAGCTCTTTTGCCACTTCTATAGAGGATTTAGATCTTGTTATCTATGATCACCAAGTTGCTACATTGAATAAGATCTTGTAGCTCTTTGTAGACCTTTCTAAAAAACTCCTTCACCAAAAACTAATCTCAAAATTTCTTTCATGATCCTAAGATTTGATTGCTTGTTCTTCTCTTATGGTCTCCTCCTTCTACTATATATTTGGAGAAGTTTGTGTCTTTGAAGTGGTGCCCTCTTGCTGTGAGAGGTAATCTTCAAATCTCTTGGATTTGGTGAGCTTCTTTTGTCAAGTCTTCTTATCGAATTCTAACTTCAAGTAGGATCTTCTTCTCAAGATTCTGAATGTCTTGAGGTCTTCACTAGAATATTCTTCTACTCATATTTGGCACTCCTTACCAAATTATCCTTCTCTTAGGCTTGTTGTTGGATGATGATAATTATCCCAAGTCCTTCACTATCGGGAGCTTATCATTGGTAGTGTATTTCTCTAGTGAGTTCTCCTTTGATGATTTCTTTAGTAAGGCTATCCTAGCATTTTATTGGATGCTCTTCAAGACCTCACCAAGGCCTTTAATATTGTAGCTTCTTCTGGTATTTCTTGAGACCTTTTATTCAACCTTTTACTTTTGGAAGTGTTGGTGGTGAGACCTTATCCTAGATCTATGATTCTCCTACTTTTGGATTTGAGTAGGACTCTCCCAGTTCTTTTTCTTCTTCCTTGTTTGGAAGTTCTTCAATGAGATATCCTTCTGATATATTTTGCTTCATGTGTTGGATTAATTCTAAAGAAGATACTCTTCGTAAATTTCTTGTAGGAAGCTTTCACAACTTGTTGAATCTACTTTTCCTGCAACAAAGTATTAGTACTGAAATCTACTTATGAATTAGATAATCTCTTCTAGAGTCTTCTTTAGAATTACGGATTATGTGGTCTATTTCAGTATCAAGGCTTTTGTAGCCTTTTATTTTGGATCAAGCCTTCTATGGTATTTTCTTCTAGATCAAGGATTCTATGGCCTTTTTATTTTTGTGAAGTCTTCAATCTAGAAAATAAGATTTCCTATCTCCTAACTTCATCATGATCTTTTTCTAGAAGTCTCTTATGTACTTTCCTTCTCTTGTAACAACTAATATCTACACTATAAAGGTACTCTAACCTTCAAGCAACAAAGATGAAATCTCCTAGTTTTCTATTGTAGGAGGTGTCCCAATCATCTAATAATTAATTATATGCAATAAACAAATGTTAGGTAAAATTTTCTAGATCTCTTAGATAAGCATCACTAGTTGATTCATGAAACTACTGGATCAAATGTTGAGCCCTAGTCTTCACGAGTTTTTTTACCTCTGTGGAAAGACTAACCATATGCAATATTAGTATTTTTAAAACTAAGATTTCTTTCAGTCCTCACTTATGGATCTCCCTAATTCTACCACCTAGACTCTTTTGAGAGTTTTTTATAGTGACTGGTCCAACGACGCATCAGGTTGACAAATTACTCATGGTTAATGATAATGGTGGTTTTCCTATTGATCTACTGTAGCTTGATCTATCATAGATCTGATACCACTGTTAGCTTTTGATACAACATATAATGGGATATAGAAATCACAAGATGCAGAATAATAAGAAAGTAAATTTATGAGATGACTAAAATATGCTATAAATAGAAATAACAAAAATGAATACAAAGAAGATATGGAGAAAATGAACACTCTATGATCTAAGCTATTGCTCACGAATGAGCTCTGAGATTATATCTCACACACTCTCTACACTACCACACTGCACTTCTCAATAGTCCACTCTCTATATATATCCTACTATCTATGGCCCTTTATATATGAAGATAGGTTCCTTGGCCAACACTCTACTGAGTTGTACAAGGGACACCTTGCATATATACAACTTGTGCATTGACACTTGTGCATTTATTACATTACATGAAGTAACTAGATAAATTCCCTCTAACGTAACCTAATGTACTAAGTATGTACCAAGGAAGGTACATTTACATAACCCAAATTATGTAATATAATCTATTTCTAACACAAAATTAGTAGAATTTTCTCTTATGGACTGTCCGTTCAAATTGCAAATGATCTCCATATTATCTGTGTTGCTTGAATCTATTGCACATCTTGTTGGACCTCTCTTTTCTATGATATTCAATATTTGAAGTGTGTGATGACTTGGCACCAACACATATACATTGGGTACCATCCAAACATCATTATGCCACATAGTATGACAATGACGAGTAACCAACATCATGAACAAATTTCTTATTCGGTCTATGTACTTTCTTCATTAGCCAAAGCATCATCAACCTCATTTCGAGCATTCTCATCATTAGATTCATTTATTTTATGGGTCACCTCTTTATCTTCCTTATTTATGAAACTTCATAGTTTACAATACACCATAGTCAATGATAAAACCATGATCAATTCTAATATGCCCAGGTCAACCAATATTGAATAACACTATCAAATTTCAATTACTTATTGGCGTGTGAGGCCTCTATCACTTCTTGATTTTTTACGACAACCTCAATTACCTGTCTTGTCTTTCTTCATCTTTTTTGGACATATTGCCACTCTGAATATTGTATAGACACATAACCCCAATGAAAGACTATGCATACCAAACTGCAAAAATGCTAATGAAATACCCTAACCTCCTCCATTAAGTGTAAATATTTTACACAACAACCAGTTCCTATCTAGGAAATCAAAGAAAATAAGTAAAGAATGATGTCCAACTTATCAAGCTGGTAATTTCCAACTACAAGCACATATCAACATTGAGAAATAAGATAGTATGGAAGTATAACATATATTCAATCTAACAAGATGTTAGATGTTGCATATTTGAGGTTAAGGCTAGGAACTGAGTACAACAATAGTTTAAGTTTAGATGGCAAGATGTTTATGGCAAAATCACATTGGAATTTAAGATCTTATGTCAGATAACAATGTTGTCAAAATCCTTGAATCCTTTTAGCACTCTAGACCATGGGGACTAGTGTTGCCCTAAATGTTACCTCAAATTTTGAGACACAATCTACAACAAAGAATATATCTTTCATTATACAATATGATCTTGTGGTTTATATTGTTGCTCAATTATAAGTCAATATGTCCATAGTTTCAAACATTTTTTTGAATCTTTCCAAACTTTTCTAATATCTATAGTTTATTCAATAAAGGATTCAAGATAGTTTGAAGGAAAGCTAAGCTAATTATAATGCCAAGCATGACAAGCATAGGTTTGACCATACTTTTCCAATTGGAGATTTGATATGGTTGGACTTGGGAAACATCAGATTCATCATGTTGATAAGGGTTAAAACCCATTCAACATGTTTCTTTCTGTATTTTTTGAGCAAGGAGCAATGCTTTTGAGGTGAAATATTCCACCTTTCATAAAGATGTACTCTATGGTGAATGTGGAGAACCTGAAGTTGTTTGATCCCTCTATGCTTAACAAAGAGCAAGAAGGAAAGTTTCATCATTACTTGAAGATATAGTTTCAAGCATATATGTTCATTTGGATGAAGTTACATGCAGAAGTAGGTCCATTCTACATGCCAAGGACAACAAAAGTATTGGCAAGTGGGACCCAAGGTGTAACTAGTGAGAAAAGCAAAGTGGTACACCAAAAATCTAGTGGAAAAAATATTTCCTCACTTGTTGAAATTTTGAGCTTTTTAGGAACCAAAAGCCTCCTAGAGGGGAGTAATGATCTAGGTTGAAGACCCAGTCAAATAGACAAGCCATTTTTGGGTTTGAAGAACCATTGAAAAATAAAATGGTCATTGGAGGAGGAACTAGAGGCATGATTTTTGACATTTCCTCTTTCATTCCTTATTGTTGGAGAAGCATAAATCAATGATGCTGCTATATTTTCTAGCCATTTGGCAAGGCAGGATTAGTAATATAGATTTTATTCCCAACAATGAGAGTGAACAAATCAAATAGAACAAGCAACAAGGAATGAACAACAACAACAATTATAGGAACAAAACCATTTCATTATGTGCAATTGATATATTATCTTTGTCACAACACTAATATGTCTCATCTTTAACAACAACCCACAATGATGATCTCATAGGTATCTAATGGTACCATTCCACTACTCAGATATGGAATATATAAAAAATGAAAGAGGGGTTAGATGGTTACAATCCAACCATCACCCTCTCATACTAAACTATCAACTACTTAAAAACTAATCACAAAGACAATACATTGTCTTATTCATGTTCATGTGATGTGTGCAAAATGACAATACTTGGTCAATGCATGTTACAAGCCATTAATCAACACATTGATCAACATACTAATAAAACTTGATAAACTACTTATGTACAATAGTAAAATACATTTGTAACCCACTGAGGTGGTGCCACATTCAATTGGTTTTGCTGATCTGTTGGTGGTCTATAGGAATTTGAGAGACTTGGGTTGTCTAAGTTGTTCTGTGCTCTCAATGGTTGGGAGACTTTGTTTTTTGGTCATACATGTTGTACTCTCATTGTGTTTGAGCAATATAAGCCATGAGCATAATTTTCATGTGGGTTTTCTTCCCCTAGAGGGTTTCCCATATAAGTCTTTGTGTTCCTCCTATTATGTGATATTTATTCTTGTTACCCAATGCTTGTTTATTTTGTTGTTCTATTTTTTGAGCAAGTTTCAACTATTTTCTCCATTGTTGCAAGCCAAATAAGCAAAGCATATCTTGTGTTTTGAAATTATTGTTGGAAAAATATCTATTTGAGTGAGCCATTTAAGGGCTGCCACAGTTCATTGCACCCATGTAACTGCCCACTTTCAACAACAAAATTAATATACCTCCAAACAATCTTAACAACTATTGTTAGATACTTAGGGATAAGAATATGGGTGCCAAGTGGTATGGTTGATTATGATGTAACCATTATTTTATTGTAAGTAGAGTTATTAGTAATGATGTAGCCATTACTTTCTTAGTAATATTATATCCAAACATTCATATACTTAGGTACCTAACAACTATATGCAAGTAATGGCATTATTATGTTGTTTATTCCTAGTACATCAACACAACACAACAGAGCAACATAGCATGCTCAAACATCTACACTCATGGCTTCAGTCAACATGACTACCTAAGGAATAAAAAACTTCTTATAATATAGTTGCCAAATATTTCCATCTCATCACATAAGAAACATATGTTAATATTTGAAGAAAAGAAAATATAAATTACTCTTAATACTTGTAACATTTGGTATATATTGTCAAGTTATTTATGTTTGTGTGTAATTGACTAATGTCAGATCTAAATTTAGAAAAAAGAGTAAAAAATCAACGATTTATTGGAAAATTTTGCTTAGATTTTTTCCTACTTCAAATATCACTTATATAGTTAGTTTGAACCTCTTTTGGCAAGTATTCCAACATCAAAACATACCAAGAGGTTTGGCCTGCTCTAGGAAGGCCCTAGTTAAATGCAACTTAAGAAGCATGAAGGTCTAATTTCCTAGAATACAATACCAGGGGATGATCTGTTACATTTGTACAGGTTATAGGCAAAGAAAGGGAGGTTGTTATATATGAGGAGAACCTTTATAAAATTGCATTGATATAATTGGTCAATTCTACCAACTTATTTTAGCAGTTACAAAATTTAAACATAGGATGTTCTTGTAACAAATTTTGATGAAACTTCTTATAATATAGTTGCCAAATATTTCCATCTCATAATATAAGAAACATATGTTAAAATTTGGGAAAAAACAAAGGAAAATAGAAATTACTCTTAATACTTGTAACATTTGGTATATATCATCAGGTTATTTGTGTTTGTGTGTAATTGACTAATGTCTTTGCTAAATTTTATAATATTACAAATATAAATTTAGAAAAAAGAGTAAAAAATCAGCCAATTGTTGGAAAATTTCTCTTAGATTTTCCCCTACTCCAACTGTAACTTATATATTTATTTTGAACCTCTTTTGGCAAGTAATAGACTTTTATAATATCTCAGCAAACATCGAGACCCACTATGATTTCCTTTACCACAATAAAAACCCATCACAAAATCTCGTGTTTTATTGCAATTCCATAAGTTGTTTGAAACAAAAAGAACTATTTGCAAGGGTTTTAAGAAAGTGAATTATGCAACATAATAATTATAAAATTTTCCTATTACAAATGAAATGAAACATGACCTAAAGATTTTACAAAAAAATCAAATAAATAATCCAAAAGCTTCTCTATGCCTTCCACATAAGCAAACAATGATGCCATTGCTACCATTGCTACCATTAAATGGACTTTTGTGAAGGCTTGCAAACATCCCCTTACTTTCCTTGAAAAACCAAGAAACAAGCAATTTGGTAGGATCCAAAATATTAAATTTTTGTCTATATATTGTCTATCAACACTCAATCCACACTTATATGGAAGGTGGAGAGTCTTTCAATGTGGATACCCCACCTCTTCCCTCAAACTCTAATAGACCAAAGCAAAAATGAGCACTTGCCCAAAAGAGGGGTTCTTTTATATGGTTCAGGGGTCAAAAACCTTAAATATTCTATGCGACAAGGAGGAGAGTTTTTAAGGTAAGATTTTAATACTTATAAGCAATTTCATTCAAGAAATCAGAGATAACTCGGGTAGACAATTACCCATTTCTTTATTCCTAGTTTGAAAATAATTTCATTCAAGAAATTAGAGATAACTCAGGGCAGTGAGTAAAGAAGCATCAAATTAAAACATGCAAGAAACAATATCTGACTTGCAACTCACTTCTTGCTGCCTCAACACTCCCAAGCCTTATGCCAGTTTCACAATTATCTTTTGTGATCATAAATCTCCTTGACAAAGTGTTTTTTGGAATGCAAGAAGATTTCCAAGGCTCGACCAAGACTCTATTTTTGGTTGCCAGGGTAATATTTTATTTTGAAACAATTTTCCTCATAAGGAAAGCAATTTGTTGTCTCACCTCACTCTCTCATATTCTTCCAAGGCTAATGATCAAGGCTTGATACTAAACTCTCCAAAGTAATGTGCAATAAGGCAAGGCAACCAAAAGTTTCACAAATCCTTTATATATATATAAATATATTTTCAAGGGTGATTTTAAACCATCCTTCCAGGGTCTATTATGGAATTTTTTTATCATCATAAAAAAATTCATCTTTTAGCCAGTGATTGGACCTCTCGCTCTTGATCCTTCATGATTCTTCCTTTGAGTGAGAGGCCCCTGTACTTCCTGGTCTTCCGTCTGGGTGCTCCTCATGGTTATTTTGCTCTGCTTGATGGTGGTAGGCGACGTCTTTTGCTAGCTAGGGGACCTTGCCAGTTCTCTTTGTATCTCTTGGGGTGTGGTAAGACATTGAAAATATGGCTCCCTAGCGACCACCAGGTGGAAAGAGCTACTTGCCAGCCCAACCTGTGGGGGTGATTTGGGGCTTTGGTTGCTATGCAGATGGTTCTGGTTGGTGGTCCCTTGTTTGGTTCTTGACGCCTGGTTTGGTGAGTGTCGGCTTCTTGTGGGTTGGTTGCTTGTCGGGGATTTTGGTCATTCGGCTCTGCTTTTCTTCTTGGTCTCGGTATACCACTAAATATTCGATCGGGGTCCCTATGGGAAGGGGATCGGACCAAAGGCTAAACCAAACCTGCTAGGGTGATTGTGGAGTGTTGCTATTGTAGTTGCTTTTGACTAGTTTCCTTGGTCGTGCCAAGTTAGGGTTCTATTGCTCAGGTGGTTGGTTGTGGTTTTGGCAAGAGAGCTGAGTTTAATTATCAAGAATTTATGGAAGTATTGCCCTCGTGGTCTCTAGTTTGTGGGATTTTTTGCAAAGCCCTGATTTTGCTGGGGTTTTTGAGTTTCTTCGTTCGTCGATGTTTGGGGTTTGATTATTTGTTATTTGGGTAGATGGTTTGCTCCTGCATGAGCTTTGTATTTGAACTCTATTTTTAAAGTGTTTCAAGGGATCTTTGTTCCTGCTTTTGCCATTTTGTGTGGAGGCATTTTTCTTTGGTGTTGTAATGGAACTTGGGTTTGCTCATTGCTATTTTTGTTGATGTTGCAGGATCTGGTTTTTGGATTGGTTCTCGCTGGTGGTTTTTGGCCAGAGTGGTTTCATTTTGAAATATTATGCACGGGTTGTTTTGCTATCTACCTTGGCCCTTTTATTGATGGGACAATTATCCTCGTTGCTCCAGTTTTCAGGCTTTGCCTATTCCTTGTGGGATGGGCGAGTTGTTTAAATTTCAATTTTTTTCTTCTGTCTTTTCGAGTGCGAGGCCCGTGTGGTTTCTTCGCATCCTCTCAGCTTTCTGGCACCTTAGATGTGACTGCTCTTGTTCTTGATTGGTGTGGTTGGTAATTTTTTTCCTTGTGGGTGTTGTTGCTAATCTCCTTTTGGAGATTATTGTTCGGTTGTTTTTGTCTTTCTCTCCCTTTGGGAGTTGCTATGTACGATTTTGGGTTTTCCCTCAAAACCCTCTTTCTTAATATTACAAAAAAAAAAACCTTTTTGGTGTAGTGTTTTAAGGGTGGTTATAAACTACCGGGTCTATTAGGGCAATTTTTTACCATCTTAAAAAATTTGTTGTCTTTTAGCCATGCTTAAAAGCCTTTTTGGTGCAGCGTTTTAAGGGTGGTTTTAAATCATCCTCTTAGGGTCTATTAGGGCAGTTTCTTACCACTGTAAAAAAATCATCTTTTAGCCACCCTTAAAAGCCTTTTTTGGTGTAGTGTCTACACCACATCTCGAAAAGAGGGAGGTGATAGGCCCCCTAAAGAGGTTTCAATCAAAAAGAGAGAAAGACATATACACACAAAAAAGGGATGACTTTGAACAATACCTTCATTTGCAACTGGAAACCTTTACACCACAATGAAATGTTTGACCAAAATATCATAGTGCATGCATGGGAGAAGCCTTGAAACTAGAAAATATGGTTTCTTGAGCTTGCATGGAGGGGTAGCTTTCATAGAATAACTTTAGTTTTCATTTACTTTAATGTTTTTTTTTAGATTAGATTTAATTTTATGTACTTTTTGGCTTTCATAGACTATACATAATTTCACGCATTTACATGCTTTCCTAGATTAGGTTTCTTTCCTTATATTTTCTCGCTTTCTTGATTAGGTTTATTTTAATGCCTTGTCCTTTGCTTTCTTAGCTTAGGTTTATTTTCATGCACTTTGCCGCTTTCATTAATTAGTTTTATTTTAGTCTTTTCATGTTTTCTTGAAATTAGGTTTCTTTGCATGTATTTTCCTACTTTCTAGAGTAAATTTAATCTCATGTATGTTTATTTCTTGCTTTTGTAAGTTAGTTTATATTTTTTCATGTCATGTTCTTTCCTTTCTTAAGTTAGTTTTTATTTTCATGTTATGTTATTTCCTTTCTTAGATTAATTTTTATTTTCATGTCATGTTTTTTCATTTCTTATGTTAGTTTTTATTTTCATGTCATGCTTTTTCATTTCTTAGGATAACTTTTATTTTCATGTCATGTTCTTTCCTTTCTTAGATTAGTTTTTATTGTCATGTCACTTTCTTTTCTTTCTTAGGTTAGTTTTTATTTCATGTTGTGATATTTGTTTTCTTAGCTTAATTGTTCCTTTATGTCTTGTCATTGATTTCTTAGAAATGTCTTGATTTCATGCCTCGCTTGGCTTTGTTAGATTAGTTTTCCTTTAATGCATTTTCCTTTGCTTTATTTAGCATAGATATATTTTCTTGCATTACTATTTGTTTTGTAGGCATATATTTATTTTCTTATATTGTTATTTGCTTTTGATTAGCATAACTTTCTTGTCATGTCTCATACTTTGTTTACTTTAGGCTAGAATTAATTTCATGTTTTGTCATTTACCTTCTTTAGCATAGGATTCAATTTTGCAAAATCATTTACTTTCAACCCTTGTATTGCATTTTAGATAGTAAAGGAGCATTTTAGATAGGTGCTCACTTTCTTCACATTTAGCATAGACAAAGTTTTACATTTCACATCCCTAGGATCATATTGTTTGTGCATCATAGCTAGACATTTCTAAAAGAAAAGAAAATCAAACAAAAATCCAAAGTCACACACACATTGCACAATATTTTATATGTTTTACAAATAAATAAATTGGTGACATTGGATTTCATCACCAATTATCAGTTGCAACTGATGACGTTGGATTTCATATTCAACTGTTACTTGCTCCCTAGACACCATAACAACCTTCATATAGTTTTCTAGACTTCATCATATGGAAACTCACTACCCTTGGGATTATGTTGGGGTAGTCTAAGTTAGATGCCCTTGCTTATAGGGCTAAATAATTAGTGGGTGCACAACTATCATTCTTGACTGAGCCCCATTAAGGGTGAAACAAAAACCCATTTAGCCTACATAGATTTTAGATAGTGCTACCTATTATACCCCCTAAAAAGGCTATAGGAGGTCTTTTTCCCCTTAGGTTACCTTGAACCAAACCTATCGGGGATCATGCATGAACACACCTTGTAGCTACTCCCATCCACTTTTTTGTAGATCCTAGGTGTAGGTAAAATCAAAACACATCAAAACAAACAAAAAAAATCATCCAAAAATCAAAATTTCAACAACACCAAGCACCAAAATAATGCCTAACTAAATAGCTACATTGTAATTACTTGATGTTTGTTTGTTTGCTTATGTAGTTAGAATTTTATCATAAAAATAAATAAAAAATATTCATAAAAATCATAAAAATACCAAAAACACAATCTTGTCACCTCTCTATCACTTACTTTTATTCTTGTCCCCCCTGTAACCTATCTATGGACCTAGTTGTCTAACCTTAGATGATTTACAATCATCATCATCTAACCCTATATGATTCATAGTTGTGGTCATATGATCCTAGATGATCATATTTATAAGTAAATTATAGTATCCAATTTCTATAATATCCACTTATCTACCTTCTTTTTTACCCCCAACCGCTTATGGTCTTCACCAAAAGCCAACCTCATGCTCAGGAATACCCTCTCATGGATCCTTCTAAGCAACTCCCTCAACCTTCAATCACTTCAAATTGTCAAGAGAAGGCACCTCCTACCCCACTGGGTAGCCTATCCATTATTCGCCATCATCCCTATCCTAATGACATGGATTGTTTGGGAACCTCACATTCTAACCTAAGCATTATCACGAGAGGACCATGTTGTCCTCATACCAATCCACCCAAGCATGATCATGAGAGAACAAAATCATCCTCACACTGATTCACCTTATGTCTTCCACCTCTTCTTCCAATACCATCTCTTTCACCTCTTCTTATAACACCATCTCTTCCAGATATTATTCCAACACCCTATCCTCTATCCCATACCCCTCACTTGATCCAATGTCCATAGTTTCATCGCTCATCCTATCCCCTTGCTCCACCTTTACCCTCATCATATTCTTAAACCTCACACCTTCATCCTGACTATGTCATCAACCCATTCAAACCCATCCTAGCCACTCCAAATCCATGTCCACCTGACCTGCAACAAATCCTAGACCAACTCATAAACCTTGAGTTAGTTGAGTTGCCAAGACGTCTCTCCAAAACCCCCTAAATCCTCCTCTACAATATCTTCGTCAAATTCACCTTCATTTCAACCTTCTAGTTGATCTCATCCACATCATACCTAGATGCCCCTGTTGGAGCCATTGTCGACCATATTTCAAACACTGCATGACATAAAAGTAATTTCCTTACCTGAGACTCACCTAGAGAAAAAAATAAAAGGCCAAATAAAAATGGTATAAAGAACAATACTATTGTGTCTATCATTGTCAAAAGGGTCAAAACATTGATGATTGTAGATATTTTAAACATTTGATACAAGACTTGCTCGATCATGGAGAATTAACCATCTCATCAACATGACCCCTTTCAACAACTCCATTATTCTCTCATATTTTCCTCCTAATCTACCTTATTATTTTACCTATCCACCATTTGTTGATTTCTACCATCATGTCCACACATCCATCATACCACCACATCACCAATAATCTTACTACTTTAGTTGGACAACATTTTTATATCAATGTTGTCCTAAATTTGATCAATACCCAACACCCATTCTTGGAATCTATGTTTGTCCAAAAGCATTACTTGAGACTATCACTAACCCTCCTATGTTGGGGTAAAATTAGAACTCTTCTCAATAAAAACTCACATCCATTATAAATTTGGTAAGCTCCATGCCTATGTTTGTATGATTTCCCATGCCCACTCTACATCAAGGTGGAAACTTAAGACCACTTACAATCGATTCGTAGCATCTTGAGGAAACCTACCATATGGTTGGCTCACTTGCCAAATCAAATGTGCTCATCACTTTGTAAATGATAAGGTTCAAAGATGTTTGCCTCTCCATCACTAGGGCATCTCACATTGATCATGATTCAAGACTATCTGATGTCTCCTCCTTAAGTGTCACTTTGGTTTACTTACATCCAACAACCATCACCATCGTCCATTCACTCACCAATCCTGCTAGTCCTCCTTCTTCCTCACATAGTACACCTCCTTCTCATCTTCATATTTCATAGATTCCATGCCAAATTTTTTCTTCCTCTTCATACTTCTTCCTCTTTTTATCGACTCTATAACTAGAAGGAGTTTATCCTCTTTTAAAACCATCCTCTAGGTTGGGGGGAGTCAACACTCCTTCCAACTGGTTTTGTGTCTAGAGGGATTTGTCCCTACCTCTTCCAATTTTGTCATATCACATCTCTCCACCTATTTCATACTTTTTACTTGTGCATAAGTTTCATAGCATGTTAATTTGATCTCCTTTTGGATCTATGAATATGCATTCCCTCATCTTGATTTTCTTGATTAATCAATGGCATATACATGGTTGTACATATTATGTCCATTTGTACACCTTACACTTTGTTTGTTATATGTCTATTTTTTCATCATAGATTGTGGTGTAGCATGTCATATCATCCCATTTAATACCTTTGTCATCCTTTGTATTGTTACATCCATTAGTCACTGTAAAAATCAAGATGTCTTATCCATTCATCATCTTGGGTTGCTTGGAAGTAAAAATCAAGATGTCTTATCCATTAAAAACCTAGCCACTTGTCCTCCATCCATGCCTTCCCACCATCCAATGGCCCACCATACCATTTTCCCACCATTTTCGACCCTAATTTATATTTATTTTATTTTATATATATTTAAATATAATATTTTATATTATATTTTAATATATGTATAATAAAATATATATTTATAAGTTAAATTAACCCCAGCCATCAGATCTATTCTAATATTGACCATCCATTTACATCAATCCATGCCACACTCAAAGTTAAATGTCAGCCCTTGGATTTGCTTTAATTACAACCACATGATTAAAGTGTTGGTAAAAACCCTAAAGTAAACCCTAAGTTTGACTATTTATATGAGCATATTTGATGCTCAATGAGGAGAGGAGATTTTTGATACCTGAGGTCTCTGATGCTGATTCTACCCGGATTCTAAATTCTAGCTATCTGATTGTTTTCATGGTGTTCTTTGATTTGCATTCTTAAGATCTAGTGTTTCCCAGCAACCAGGGATTAATAGCAGAGAAAAGAATATTGCTTCTAGATTTGAATGCAATCTTGAGAACTCCTAATTTCCTTGAGCTCTAGAGTCCACATAGCTTCCACCATTGCCAAACCCTAGCTCATCCTAAGATTCTTGAAGCCTCATCCTGAGTCCCTGATCTTCCTACAGATGGAGGCTACCCACGTTTGTATAGGACTGCACAAACTACCTAGACTATTTTAGCCATATCTCACTCATCCAGAGTTGGATTGAGCCAAAATTTTGAGGGTAGGTTCCTGATACACTCTAGAATATCTCCACAAATTTTTAGATCGATTGGAGCTATAGATATCATAGCACAACCTTATATTTGGACGTGAGTCTACAGTGCATCTCCAGATCAGACAACAAAATGGTAAAATAGCAAGGTAAATCATTCATGTATTTTATTTCATATTGTTAAATTTTGCATGCATTATTTTATTAGATCTAGGGTTTTTAGCACTAATTTTTGAGGGCTCACACTATGGAGCCCTCATTTGTTTTTACTGATTGCCCTACTTATTTGTGTGCAGGTTTAGCAATACAATCAAGAGCATTGTGCAACTATTTAAGCTGGAGTGGTCTAGCCAAAGGATAACTAAGAAGCCCACTCACACCTATTGGGAGGAAAGCACACCATTGAAGACACTACATTCTATTGTAGCTAGGGTTTCAGAGAACCCTAGCAGTCTGTAATAACTGTATCAAGTTCACATTGAACTATTGATTGTATCAAAGGAGTTTTTCAGCTCCCCCATTATTAATAAAATATCTCTTTCATTTGTGCAATCTGTAGTTCTTTGAGTTCTATTTTATCTTTCTTGTTTTAGTGTCATGCTTTTTACTCTACAAATGGTGATCATGGTGGGACCCCCTAAGGGTTTCATTTGTTGATTTACCTTGTTGTTCTAACTTGTTTCTATTGTCCTATTTTGCAGGTTTTTAGAAGCATAAAATAGGCCATTTTTCTAGTTAGGGTTTTTGGAAGTTCTGTGGAAGTTGTAGGAGACATGCTAACACTCTAAAGCACCTAGATATCCCCATAAGAACCCTGTTATATTTAAAAAGGTGCCCTGCAGTGCTTAGTAGTGAGTTGGAACAAAACATAGGTTGTCTAGTAAGTCCTTCATCAATTCCCTCTCATTTTTGCTTTACGTTTTTGGGTCTTCTACTGTATTTTTTAGATTTTGGATATAAAATGAACATAAACTAAGTAATCTAGAAAATAATTCATGGTAGATTGCATTGTTAGGTTATTTTGCACTCATTCCCCACACCTTATTTTAGGGTTTTCTATTTTAAAGAAATTTGCAAATTTGAATGAATGTTGCATTTTTGAATGCATGTGAAATTATAAAAGCATACATTAGATTTGCATCTTAGGGTTGAAGATTTCTTATTTTGCTTATCTAAATAGGAACAATACTTGAGTGTGAAAAGTATTCCTACCATTGGGTGATTCCAGGTAGAGAGGTGGATGAACCCTTCGGTTGCTATTTAGGTAGGGGGTCTTAAGCGGTGTACTCCACTCTCTTTAGAAGAAATTTGCATTTCATGTGTTGGCTTCTGATTTAGGTCTGTGAAATTTGTTATCTTTAACATTGTTTGATCACAATACAAAATAGGAAACTTAAAATAAATCACACACTGCACGTATCACATAAAATAGTAGTGGTTGGATTTCATCACCAACCATTGCTTGAGATTTGGTGATGGTGGCTTTCATCTCCATCCACCAATATCTACCCTAGAAACCATAGGATCACCCTTGTGCAAACTTGTTGGATTTCATCACCAACAAGAATCTCGTTGCCCTTGCCTAGCCTTAGTTTTTACCTTTATTTTTCATTAAGTAATATTAGAACATCAGAACACACAAAACTATCACTCTAAAAGGAATACACAATAATGAAGAAAATAATTAATGTATGAGGTAAGCCACACAAGGTGAAAACTTAGCATTGATTGTTTCTTCCATTTTAAATTCTATAAAAGTTTCAATTTTTGTGATTATTTTGATAGTTTTAAGTTTTGATTTATTTACTTTATGGTATTAACATGTAATCAGAAGAAAGTAATAAATCAAAATAACTTAATGGAAAATACATCCAATTCACCTGCTACTTCGATGGCAAATCCTTCCAATGTGGCATAGACCAGTTTGTCTAGGCCTCCTTACCCATCCCTACCACAAGAGGGATCCCTTCCTCATAACATTGAACAACCTTCCACCCACATAGATATGGACAAGGTAGAGGCTCTTTATAGATCCTCTAACTATGTTCTTGAGCCCCTTAGCCAAGGTACTACTTCACAGTAGGAACTGGCTACTTCCTAGCCATCCAACCTCACCCAAGTGTATACTAGTTCTTCTCATGAGGAATATGGTATGCCTTCTTCCTCCATTCCATCTCACCAATACCCAAGTGTTTCTAACACTTCCCTCCCACCTAGTTATACCTATGGTTGCTCTAACCCTTTGTATGAGGAGCAAGTCAATGTTGCCTCATAGGTGTCAGCCACCCAAGTTGCCACATCAAGTGCAACTTGCCCCATGCCCATGTCTTCTAGTCCATCCACATCCTTACCTATTTCTTCTATCTCATCCATGTCTGACCAAGAGCTTCATGATACATTGGGCTTCATGAACAAATTGCTTCAATAACATCAAAATTCTAGATAACAAGTACACGTAAGTCCTATGCCTCATACAGTCTCCACCCAACCAACCATCGTTAACCAAAACCCCACTTGGGTACCACAATATTTGGTGGTTTCCATTCCAAACCCCCCACCAATCCAAAATTCAACTCCTCCCATCACAATTCCTTCTAGCCAACCAAATCAATTCATCCACAACTTTCCTCCACACCAAAATTCTCCATCTTTCAATCATCAATCTTCCCCTCATCAATTCCAAGCCACTCAATTTCATCAACATCATCAATCACCCCATTTGATCACTCCTCAACATTTTTCTTCCAGCCCATCCCCCAATCATCAAGTAATCCAAGGCTTCCACATTCCTGGGGAAGACCCTAGGATTAAGACCATGCAACAACAAATCGATCAATTGATGCAAAACACTCTTGGCATGTCCAACCAAATACCAACCTTAAGCCAATTTATCCATCAACCCATTCATCCTTCAATGCCATCACCGCCATATCCAACATATTTCACAATATCAAAGTTTGATAAATTTAGGGGAACCGAGGACCCTAAAGAGCATGTTAGCACATTTTTCCATGCTTGCTTTCGAATTCAAATAGATAATGCTCTCATGCTCTAAAATTTTCCTCAAACATTGGGGGGAGATGCCATTGAGTGGTTCAATCAATTGCCTACTCATAGTATTTACACTTTCGAACAATTGATTGATCTTTTCTTTGAACATTTCATCCTCAATATCAAGAAGAAGGTCTCATTATCTGATGTCTATGCTTTAAGACAATGGGATGATGAGACAATCTATGATTTTGGAAACCATTGGAGGGCAATCATCACAAAATTGCCATTCTCCCTACCAATGGATGAAGTAATAAAACTATTCACCAAGAGTTGCTTAAAACCCATCTCTTGGATGCTTCAGCTTCAGACATATCGATCATTTGAAGAAGCTTTAGCTTAGGCTAGCGTCATTGAGGAAATAAAAATCCAAGAAGGCGTAATTAAGCCCAAAAATAAAGAATGGCAAACCAAGGGCCAATACAAAAGTAACTATTCAGGCCAAAACAAATCATCTCAAGCCACTTCGGCTAACCAATCAAATCAAGTAAATCAAGTGGTCATGAGCCAACCGGTAATGGCTCAACAACCTATGCAACATCAACCACAAAAAATTTCTTATCATGTGGTTCCCTCAGTCACCCAAGCACCAATAGTGCAAAACACAACACCAACTATGAACAACCCTCCCCGTCGACAACCTGTTTGACAATACCACCAATACACTCCTTTAATAGAGTCATATTCTTCTCTTTTCCATAGGTTGTATGACACAAAAAAGCTGGATTTACCTAAAATTAAGCCTGATGACCCCACTAAACATGGAATAAATTACAAAGAACACCTATTTTATCCATACCATAGACAGAATGGTCATGATATCAATAATTACCACGTGTTCAAAAACATTGTTCAAGATCTCATAGACTTGGGGGCCATTAAGGTGGATAACCCCCTCGCCCCACAAAATCAGAACCTTGGGATATTTCAAACACCTCTTCCCAACCATGAAGAGGCACAACCTAATGTAGGGGGTACTAACATTCTAACACCTCCTAATCAAGTCAACCACGTTCAACAATTCCAAGGTTTTGTAGGAGTAGTCAATGTGGTAACTAGAGGTCAATGAAAAAATCAGCAAAATGCTCCTCAACCAAGTGTGTCACAGCCTTCACCTCCACCCATCCAAACTTCTCCAAATCCATCTCCACCAATTCATATTTTTGATCCTCCAATTCATCCCACCTATCATCCTTTGAGGCCAGCGGTATCTTTGAGTAGTCGGTTAACCACTAGTTTAAAAATAGCTTCAACCAAATTGTCTATTTATGAGCTTATACAACAATCTCCCTGGCATAGAGAAGCTTTAATGGAAATTTTGAAATCTATTGAGGTTCAAGCCCAAGACTCTAATGCCTTTAACAACTTTGTAGGGAGTGTTCGAACATGCATGGAACCCTCAATCACCTTTTATGACTTTGAGATTAAGTCAACATCATCAAAATCTGTGGATCCTCCATTGCACATTATGGCTCTAATTGACAAGAAGCCATTCAAAAGAGTCCTGATTGATATCGGTTCCTCCATCAATATCATCACCACCACTACCCTCAAGCATCTCAATCTTCCTCCATCTCACATCACCAAATCATCCTTCACCCTTAAAGCATTTAACGATGCTTTATGTACCACAATTGGCACTATTGTTTTTCCCATAGAAGTAGGGGTCAAAACATTGCACACAATGTTCCACATCTTGGAAGGGGCCATGGCATACAATGTACTCCTTGGAAGACCTTGGATGAGAGAAATGAAATGTGTTCCTTCAATTCTCCATCAATGTTTGAAATATGTTCATAATGGCCAAGTCCATTGCATCCCAGCTGATGTAGAACCTTTCAAATATTGTAACTTCATTTCAAATCCTTATGAGTCCATGTTACCTTCCACTCATATTTTCTTATCTCCATCATCTTCTACTCCATCCACATCTTCTTCTAAAGCTCCCATTCCTGAGGAGTTACCCATCACACATCCCCCTCAATCATCCATTTCTTCTTGCACATGTGGTCATAGTCAATCCACTTTGGCCACATCATCAACATCAACCACTCCTTCTACCATCCTTTCTTCCACATCATCATTGTCTCATCCACCAACTTCCAATTCTTAGCCATCATCCCATCCTTCTTCATCAGCCGATATTTCACAAGTCGAACTGATGGATTGTGAAATATTCCATTCCCCACCATCACCTAAGCCATCATCCAATCTTGAGCCACCCATTTCCACATCTTCCACCACCTCAGCCCAAGTCGAGGTTCACCTCACTAGTCCTGGTATTGGTGAATATGTGGTCCAAGACATCACCATCACCCCATTCACCATCCCAACAACCAAGGATTTTGGTCACCCACGTGACCCTCCTTTATCCATAGGGGCCATCTATGATATGGGTTCCACTCCAAACAACATCAATTTTGTTTATGGAGGGCTTGACTCCTCAATTGGGACAAATCCTCCTAAAGAACCCAAAGAACCAAGACTTGCCAATATCCAAAACATGACGGGATTCCCATCTCATTATTTCCATATAGTTAATTGGCAAGGCCAAGGCTTAGGTTCCCATGAGCAAGGAATACATGATATAATCGATGTTCCCTATCGAGAGGCACATGACCATTCAGGCTTGGGATACACCCCACTTTCTTCCACCTCTTCTCTTGAGCATGCCTTCCAAAGGCTTAACCTCAATGTAGGAGAAGATCCCTACCCACTTGATGACTCTGATGATGAGAGTTATGAAGAGTATGAATTAATGTCAATCACTTCTGATGACTCTGAAGAAGAATCTCAACCCATCATTCCTCATACCCAACAAGATGAGTTTTATCTCAGAATGTTCCCCATCAATGAGCCCATATTTCACTTGCTTCTTCCACAAGAACAAGCCGATCCACCTGGTGAACCACCTCCACCCCAATTCTATTGAGCCATTCCACAAGCCAAATTTGTAACATATGTACATAAAAAAAATTAAAAATATTCAAAAAAATCAAAATCAAAAACAAATTTTACTTTGCATGTACATAAAATTTATTTTGTGTTTGTTGTTGCTATCCAGGGTTAACAAGACTTAGCATCGGTTCCTAGTTCCACCATCCATCCATTCCACCTATCCATCCATTCCACCCATCCATAAATTCTTCCAATCCATCCATTTTCCTCTAAGTCAACATGAATCCTGCTGACTTATTCACCCCACTCCGCAATCCATACAATCTGGCTAAGCCAATTCCCATTGACATAAGCCTTATTGACATGGACCAGATTTCTTCTCTACCCTCATTTTTAGAGTTTGTCCTATCCGAGGAATTGTTAAGGGCTTCCACCAACTACATTCCTCCTTCCCCTCCACCTTCACCTCCATATTCAACCAAGAATCTTGAGGTTTTTCAGGTAGAGCTAGATGACGATAAGCAAGAAGAGTTGGATGACATCTTAGATGATATTCATCTGATCCCAACACCCCATAAACTTGAGGAAGGTTCTCATATGTCCATTGAATATACCATCGAAGTGAACCTTAGTTCAGATCATGACAATCCATAAATTGTCAAACTTGGAAAAAGCTTATCATCCGATGAACTAGAGCAATTCATCACTCTCCTCAAGAGAAAGAAGGACGTGTTTGCATGGTCCTACAAAGACATGCCTGGTCTTGACCCTAACCTTGTGGTCCACAATCTCACCTTACATCCCGATGCCAAACCGGTCAAGCAAAAACTTAGAAGGATGCATCCTACCATTGCCCTCATAGTCAAGGAAGAGCTTCAAAAACTCCTAGACATCAACTTCATTGTTCCTATTGACTATCCTGAGTGGCTTTCAAACATGGTACCCATTCGTAAGCCTAACGGGTCGATACACATTTGCACTAATTTTTGAGATCTTAATAAGGCGTGTCCTAAGGATGATTTTCCTCTTCCAAACATTGATACTCTTGTCGATACCTACGCTGGCCATGAAATGCTTTCCTTAATGGATGGTTTTTTAGGATACAACCAAATTCGAATAAATCCTGATGACCAACACAAAACAACATTCACCACACCTTGGGGGACCTTTTGCTACAAGGTCATGCCCTTTGGCCTTAAAAATGTAGGCGCTACCTATCAACGAGCCATGACTTACATCTTCCATGACTACATGCATAATATTATCGAAGACTATGTAGATGATCTCTTGGCTAAATCTAAAACTCGACAAGAGCACATTGGTGTATTGGAGAAAATATTTGACTGACTAATAGAACATAAGGTGAGGTTAAATCCCAAAAAGTGTGTCTTTGGTGTTACCTCAGGTAAACTTCTAGGATTCATTATCTCCAAAAGAGGCATTGAAGTGGACCCAAACAAGGTTAAGGCCATCATGGAAATGCCTCCCCCAACAAATATTAAAGAATTGCATAGTTTACAAGGAAAGATCCAATCTATCCGACGTTTCATTGTGCAACTTTCTGATAAATGCAGGCCCTTCAACCACCTGCTACAAAAGGGGGTGCCATTTGTTTGGATAGATGAATGTCAAAAAGCCTTTGATGATATCAAGCAATATCTAGCTTCTCCGCCAGTCTTAGCTCCTCCTCATTTGGGGGTCCCTTTCTATATTTATGTCTCAAAAAGTGGGTGATGGTACTTATAGAATTACCAATTTAGAGGGGGTTGAGGAGCCCGAACCACTTAATGTTATCCATTTGAAAGCATTTTATTGTTAATGTGATGTTTATATATATGTATATACATGGCTAAAAAAAAATAAACAAAAAAAAACAAATAAAAACAAATTTTCAAATTGCATGCCATATGCATTTGCATACATCCTACTTGCATTCACTTTTGCATTCACATACATTTTCACATGGCATTTACATACATTTCATTTGCATACATTTCATTGCATTCACAAATTCCATTGCATTTCAACATCTCATTACATTTTGCATCACCCATTTGCATTCATTTCCCCCATGTTCGAAAATCATTTATTAGTAGTGATGAAAAGGTCAAACAAAAAGTCAAGTTACCTTAATCAGGGGCATCTACAAAGGCATCTATGCACTTTCCTCTAAATTTCCTAAGCTAAAATTCCCTTTTACAAAGTCCATACACCCTAGGTTTTCGGTCACTCAGCCACTCCTAGTGTTTTAAGCAAACTCCAAAAATATGTCCGATTTTCTTTAGGACCAAATCACTTTATCACATTAAGAAAATCTTGAGTCTTGACAACTGATTCCAAAAATATTCTTGAACCAAACACACATCTTCACATCTTAAAAACATCTTGTGTCAAAGAGGGATAATACCATACTTGGGTTACACCTTGAAGTGAAAAGGGTATTCCTCACTTGTCCCATCATGCAACATAGTCCAAAATAAAAAATAGTGGTTTTCACCACCATCACAATTACTTCCAATACAAAATATAGAGTAGTAATAGTCAAATTCTCTCACACTTCGTTGATCCCCCACCCCCATCCCCCCCCCCCCACCCATCCCCAAACACCAATCAATCCTTCCCCCCAACCCCCCAAACCAGGCCCCCCCAGGGAGCGGACCCCCTCTCCATAATAGGTCATGCCCAATTTACTCAAGATGGGTTAATGAACTTCACTTGTACACACACTGGTTCATGATTATCTAGGGTCATTTTTGTGCTCAAGATTTGGTACATGAATTCACTGCACACACATTGGTCCTAAAGAAAATTAGATAGCCTTTAGTGAGTTTGGTTGATATCACTAGTATGTTTGAGTCTCTAAAAATCATTTAGTCTTCCATATCAACATTCATATCTTCTTCCATATCAACTTCCATATCTTCTTCTATCAACTTCCACATCTTATTTCATGTCAACATCCATGTCTTCTTCATGGATCATCCCGCATAAATGCCACAAAGTTTGGTGCCCCTGATTAAACAACAATGAACAAAAATGGCCAACAAAATTCTGAACTATAAATGATCAATAGAACATCATGCATACATACATCATTTAGCTTGAATTTCATATACCATTTAGCTTGCATTAATCATCCATATACATATCATTTAGCTTGTAAAAACATTCATAAATATGCATTGCATACACAAAAAGCATTCACACAAAAATAACACAAAAATATAAAGCCATGTGTATATATATATATAATATCACATATACAATGAGTGCCAAAAAAAGGCTACATACAATAGAGCACCAAGGCTAATATACAAAAAGTGCGTCGAAGCACTAAGCTAATGTCCATGAAAAGACCCATGCAACCTAGTAGGAGCCCTAGACCTAGAACTCTACCTATACTTAGCATGCCTAGATGACTCGGCCCTAGAGGATGCGATATACATCCTCAAGAGTAACAATAATATTCCCAGTCAGCAGTTGGAAGGTCCCCCTATCCAAATCCTACCTCTCCACCAAAGCTGAGAGGTACCCTTCATCCACCCTCACCACATCCAACCGAGCCACCCCCTCCAACCCCACCTTCTTCAACAACCCCCAATCCACCTCCGAAAGCTTCTTCCTCATCCCAGGAACGAACGAAGAAAATTGATGTCGAGGCTCTATATCCCTCAAATGTAGCAACAAATATTTTTGCATTAGTATTAATTTAAAAAAAAAAGCAACAACAAATCAAAATTTTGCACAAATAAACAAGTGTTTTTAGCAACATTACCTGGGCAAACCGTACCTCAGCTCCAATAGCAACATTCACTCCCTCCATCGCCATAGCTTCCATGCCAAATTCCACTAGCCTCACTTCAATCTCCACTCCACTCCACTCCTCAGACACAACTTCTCAATCTCTTGAATGCACAAATAAGCTTCACAATCCAACCTACAAGCTATTTATAGTTATTGCAAGCGCTCAATTAATCGATTGTCTTCATTTGAAAAGCACAAAATAAACCACTAAAATATCCAACATTTACAAATCAACTCCAACTTTTGCAAAATCATCACATTTCTTCATCAACATTGTTCCATAAAATTTCCTCATTCATCATCAATTCTTCTACAATGTGCCAAATTACAAGTGAATCTCGTATCTAGTGGTTTGTTCTATATACTTGGTGATTGCAGCGATTAGCGTCCATGCAATACGGTAAGATGAACGAATCACCATAAGAACACTTGGTCATCATCATCATTCCATATCTCCTAGTTTGAAAGCCTAATCAAATTTGGTCACTCACAATCCAAGTGAAACCTTGACAAGATGAATTTTGCTTAAAAGTGTCATTGATGGCCTAGTCTGTGGGGCTTAAAACATGGACAAAAATCAAATCATTTCATTCAAAAACTCCATGACAAGTCATCATAGTGATTGGCACTAGCTAGGGTGATTGGTTCTAGTGGAAGGAATTATCCTACAATCACTAGCAGACCCTCTAAATATTGAATTCTTTATGATTTATGTTTTGCATCTCATATTGCATATCAATGATGCCATACGACAAAATTCTTCAAAATCATGGAATTACCCAAAATTTGGGGCAACCACATTTGATTCTGAATTTCCCACAATGGGATACATCTTACATGATCATGACATCTACATTTGACACATAACACTCCATTTTTTGGGGTAAAAATAGATGCAATCATCATTCCTCATTCCACAAATCCCTTCAACCATTGGGGCAAAAACGGTCACACATTTCATCATTCCCATTTCCTTCTTTTGCACAAATATTCTTCCATTCATTCTTTTTCAATTGGTTCGTGAGTTCATCTGCATCTCATTCACCAATTGAGGGGGTAAGCTATGCAATAACTCAAAATTCTTTATTCTTTTTATCTTCAATATTGATCCGCAAATCCAACAAGAGAGAGAAGTTGCTTCTGTGCCCAAGCCCAATCAGGTGTCTCGTATTTTTTTGCACCATATTGTGTTTCATGCAACATGGTACAAAAAGGGGCATATGTAGACACCAAAACCTAGCCACTTTTCCTCCATCCATGCCTTCCCACCATCCAATGGCCTACCATACCTTTTTTCCACCATTTTGACCCTAATTTATATTTATTTTATTTTATATATTTAAATATAATATTTTATATTATATTTTAATATATGTATAATAAAATATATATTTATAAGTTAAATTAACCCCAATCATCAGATCTATTCTAATCTTGACCATCCATTTACATCAATCCATGCCACACTCAAAGTTAAATGTCAGCCCTTGGATTTGCTTTAATTACAACCACATGATTAAAGTGTTGGTAAAAACCCTAAAGTAAACCCTAAGTTTGACTATTTATATGAGCATATTTGATGCTCAACGGAAGGAGAGGGGATTTTTGATACTTGAGGTCTCTGATGTTGATTCTACCCAGATTCTAAATTCTAGCTATCTAATTATTTTCATGGTGTTCTTTGATTTGCATTCTTAAGATCTAGCATTTCCCAACAACCAGGGATTAATAGCAGAGAAAAGAATACTGCTTCTAGATTTGAATGCAATCTTGAGAACTCCTAATTTCCTTGAGATCTAGAGTCCACATAGCTTCCATAATTGCCAAACCCTAGCTCATCCTAATATTCTTGAAGCCTCATCTTGAGTCCCTGATATTCCTATAGACGGAGGCTACCCATGTTTGTATAGGACTGCACAAACTACCCAGACTATTTCGGCCATATCTCACTCATCCAGAGTCAGATTGAGCTAAAATTTTGAGGGTAGGTTCCTGATACACTCTAGAATGCTTCTGAATTTTTTATATTGATTGGAGCTATATATATCATAGTGCAACCTTATATTTGGACATGAGTCTATAGTGCATCTCCAGATCAGACAACAAAACGGTAAAATAGCAAGGTAAATCATTCATGTATTTTATTTCATATTGTTAAATTTTGCATGCATTATTTTATCAGATATAGGGTTTTTAGCACTAATTTTTGAGGGCTCACACTATGGAGCCCTCATTTATTTTTACTGATTGCCCTACTTATTTGTGTGCAGGTTTAGCAATACAATCAAGAGCATTGTGTAGTTGTTTAAGCTGGAGTGGTCCGGCCAAAGGATAACTAAGAAGCCCACTCACACCTATTGGGAGGAAAGCACACCATTGAAGACACTACATTCTGTTGTAGCTAGGGTTTTGGAGAACCCTAGCAGTCTGTAATAACTGTATCAAGTTCACATTGAACTATTGATTGTATCAAAGGAGTTTTTTAGCTCCCCCATTATTAATAAAAATCTCTTTTATTTGTGCAATATGTAGTTCTTTGAGTTCTATTTTATCTTTCTTGTTTTAGTGTCATGCTTTTTACTCTACACAACCATACGTAGTATTCCACTTGTAGATGCAAATCAAACAACACCAAATAACTAAACTTAAATAAATGAACAATTAAAGCAAGATAAACACATATGATTGCACATAAATAAATTTGATTTTATTATTTCTGGGTGGATTCTTGATATTACAACCAAATATGCCCCATATTGGGGTTTTTACAATGCTTTATTGCTCAATACAATAATCTTAACATGCTAGGGTTCTCTAAAACCCTAGCCAACAAATTAGGGTGGTGTCTTCACGCTTGATCGATCCCAATAGAAGTGAGTGGGCTTTAGATATCCTTTGGACGGACCACTCTAGCTTAAACAACTACTCAATGCTTGTGTATCTCCAAACCTGCACACAGAGAATGATAAAATAGGATTAGTAGTAACTATGAGGGCTCCACTATGTGAGACCCTAAAAAATCAATAAAAACCTTAAATGCCAAGTAGTAAACTGCATACAAATATGGAAATAATGAAAGTAGAATAACAATAATAGATTTACCTTGTTGAACTTACCGTTTTTTGATCTATCATCATTGTTGTAGGGAAATGGTGTGCGGATGCCCTAGCGACACCCGAGGGCTTCGCTAGTCTTTAGCAACAGGTTCTGAGATACTCGTGGGTGCTCGAAAGTAGTAAGAAATACTCGTGGGTGCTCGAGGATGGTGGAAAGTATCCAGTGGTGCTTGGTGGTGAAAGGAAGCACCTAGAGGTGCTCAGTGGTGATAGGGAGTGCCCGAAGGCATTCGAGAGCTGAGGTGAAGATTTGTAGAAGCATATATGGCTAAGCAAAATGGGTGGTGATGGATGCAGAGGCTAGGGTGAGCGAGGATGAATGGTGAGAGTGCTTGGATGATCAACTCATACTGCTTAGGTATAAAGACTTAGGGGTTGAGCCATCAAAATGGCTCCTATTAATAATCCACACTAGGGTATGTTAGGGTTTAAGCGACACAAATTGTATGGCTTAGATTAAAACATATCGAAGGGTGGATATTAATTCTGGGTGTATGGCATGGATCAAGGTGGATGAATGGCTAGGATTAAGTCAAATCGGATGGCTGGGATTTATTTACATATATAATATTTATATTTATTAAATATATAAAATATAATATTAAAATATTAATATTAAACATATATTTAACAAATATGCCTAAATATATATAAATAAATGGGTAAAATGGTGGGAAGACCTGGATGGATGACAAGTGGCTAGGTTTTTGTGTCTATAGATGCCCCTTTTTGTACTATGTTGCATGAAACACAATGCAGTGCAAAAATACAAGACACCTGCTTGGGCTAGGCATAAAAGCAACTTTCTCTTGGGATGGAAAAATGAGCTTGAAGACAAAAGAATTAAAGAATTTGGATTTGTGTAGCTTACCCCCTCAATTGGCGAATGATTTTGTGGATGAATCTCATGAGCCAATTGAAAAATGAGTGCAATTGGTTGTGTAAAAGAATGATGTGATTGTGGACGATATGAATGATGTAAATGTGATACCATTTTTGCCCCAATAGGGAGAGGGGATTGGTGGAAAATGTGGAATGATTGCGTCTATTTTTACCCCAACAGATGAAGGGTTTTGTGAAAATGTGATGAAAATATGTCTGTTTTTGCCCCAACAGATGAAGGGAGTTTTTGCCAAGTGTAGATGCCATGATCATGTAAGATGTATCCCATTGTGGGAAAGTCAAAAACCAAATGTGGTTGCCCCAAATTTGGGGTGATTCGATGTTGTTGAAGAATGTGCCTTTGGGCATCATTGATATGCAAGGATGAATATGCAAAGATAAAAATAGTCAACTTTGGAGGGTCAACTAGTGACTGTTAGATAATTCCTATGGTCAGAACCAATCACCCTAGTTAAGGCCAGTCGCCATGATGATTGTCAAGGAGATGTGAAATGATGAAATGTGATTTTGTCCATGTTTTAAGCCCCATGAACTAGGCCATCAATGATAGCTTTTGTGCAAATTATTCTTGGTAAGGTTTCACGCAAAAATGTGAAGTACCAAATGTGATTGTGATTTTGAACAAGGAGATATGGGATGATGAATATGACCAAGTGTCCTTATGGTGATTTATTCATCTTACCGAATTGCATGGATGCAAATCACTGCAATCGCCAAGTAGATAGAATAAACCACTAGATACGAGGTTCACTTGAATTTTTGTTTGAACTTGGCAAATATGCAAATGTTATGATTGATGATTGAAAATTATGTGGAAATGAAGTATTGATGATGAGAATGATGATTATGGTCATTTTGTGAAAATTTGGACCATTTTGGAATGTTTTGGAACCTTTTATGTGATTTTATGACTTTTGGTCGCAAACGAAAATTATGCATCCAAATCGGTTGTAACCTTCACAAAACCTGTTAAGATGATGAAAATGATGTATGGATGCAATATGGAGTGATTTGGTGGGGGTAAGCCACTATTTTGCATTGATTTTGCCTTTTATCAAATTTTGATGCCAAATATCGGTTGGCACTTTCTGCATGCGTAGACACCCGCTGGTGTTTGGGCACTTTGCAAATGCCTCGGTGCACTTCAGTGCACTAGGAAATGCCCATGGGTGCTTCAAGGCACCTGAAGCAGCTATAAATAGCTTGCAAGATGAAAAATGAAGCTCATTTGTGCATTTGTGAGTTTGAGAAGTTGCATCTAGGAGAGTTGAGTGAAGTGGAGTGGAGTGAGGTAAAGCAAGGCGGGCATGGAAGCTATGGTGGCGGAGGGAGAGGATGTTGGGACCGGAGCTGGAGCTAGAGTGTGATTTACCAAGGTAAGTCCTTTCTTTGAAGCTCACTTTGTTTTTATGCAAAAATTATTATATTTTTTTTTATGAACATGTATTAACAAATGTTTTTGTGTTGCACTAGCTTAGGATTTTGGAGGCTCAACACTGGTTCTTGCCTCTCATCCTTAGGATGAGGAAGGTATTGGTGAAGGATGAGTGGGATTTGTTGGAGGTTGTGGGGCTAGCGGAGGTAGCCTAGATTGATGTGGTGAGGGTGGATGAGGGGTACCTCTCTGCCTTGGTGAAGAGGTGGGATCCGAATAGGGGAACCTTTCAGCTCCCTACTGGAGAGGTGACCCTTACACTTGAGGATGTATACCACATCCTCAAGGTTCTAGTGGAGGGGATTCACATTGAGGTTGGATATGATCGAGGAGCGGAGATGAAGAAGATGTTTGGAGATAGTTGGTAGAGTGTGAAGGTGGAGTGTGGGGGTATTCCATACTTGTCCATGTATGTGGACAAGGTACTGGATACCCTTTGAGCTTTGGTGATGTTCGTGTTGGCCAACATCGTGGCCCCAAATAGTACTAGCTATAGGTTCCCTTAGAACCTAATAGGGGTGGTGAGTGATATGTTGGCTACCTCTACAGGGGCTCCTACCTTATTGGCATAGGCATACTGAGAGTTGTATGAGGTGAGGAGGTAGGGGAGGAAGGGATTGGGTTGCAGCTTGCTACTGTAGTGTTGGGGATGGGAGCATTTTAGCATGGCTCGATCGGAGGGTCTACCAATTGTAGGCTTAGGTAGGGGGTAACCCTATGCTAGGATATGGGTGGTGGTAGAGGAGGTACAACCGAGTCGTCTTGTGTAGACGAGCCGATGGTACCATGATTTGTGGGCTAGATTGACATCCACCCAAGTGATATGGAGGCCATGGTGGGGTACTAGGTGGATGGGTGATGGAGAGCATCTATGATGGGTTAGGTAGGCTAGGTGGGTGGTTGGGAGGTATCAGAGTGAGGTTGAGTATATTCAATTCTCATGGGTACTTCAAAAATTAGGCCTGAGGTAGGGGATTTTAGATGAGTCGATGCTCTATAGGAGGTATCGGGAGGAGATAGGGCTACCATGTGCTTGAGCCATGGAGGGAGGTGTACAAGGATGATGAGGAGATAGACCTCCTTGATGTGGATGATGTGGGGACTACTCTAGAGTATGATGCATGGTTCGCTACACAGCCACCATGGAAACTAACTCTAGTAGTAGCTGGTGGAGATGGGGATGAGGTGGAGGAGACCCATGAGGCTCCCAAGTGGTAGAGGTGCCTTCGATCTGATAGTCAAAGGAGGAGGACTAAGGGTGTGATGAGGTAGGATCCTAAGAGTGGAGGAGATGGTAGAGATGGGGATGATGTGGAGGAGACTCTAGATGGACCTCTAGGTTAGAGTGAGGAGGATTGGGTGAGGCTAGAGTAGTAGGTGGTAGAGCAGGATGTGATGGTGATGGCTCGGGATGAGAGGATCACGAGGCTCTAGGTAGAGTTGCTAGAGAGGGAGCAACATCATAATGTTGACATAGCATGCCTTTGGTCTCGACATAGGTATATCAAGGCTTTGGAGGATAGGTTGATGGAGCATCATATTCCACTTCCTGATCCTCCTACCTCCTCTATATCTGAGGCTTCTAGGCATAGCGAGTCTAGGCATAGATCTAGGTCTAGGGCTCCTTCTAGGTCACAAGGGTCCTCTTGGAGGGCTTAGCTAGTGCTTAGATGCACTTTTTGTATATGAGCCTTGGTGCTCCATTGTATGTAGCCTTTTGGCACTCATTGTATATGTGATATTTATACATATATATACATGGCTTTTACTTTTGTGTTATATGTTTTTGTGTGAATGCTTTTATGGAATGCATATGATATGTTATGGATGATTAATGCAAGTGGAAATGTATGGATGATTAATGCAAGGTATGGAATGCACATGTTCTAATGATCATTCATAGTTTAGATTTTTCTTGGCCATGTTCTAGCATTGTTGTTTAATCAGGGGCACCAGACTTGGTGGCTTATGTGGAGTGAAAGACTCATGAAATGACATGGATGTTGACATGGAAGAAGATATGGATGTTGATATGGAAGAAAATATGGATGTTGATATGGAAGAGCTGACTATTTTGCAGAGACTCAGAAATACTAGTGGCATCAAACAAACTCACTAAAACTGCCTAGTCCCTCTAGGACCAAATGTGTGTGCAGTGAATTCATTTACCGAATCATGAGCATGGTAATGACTCGAGGCAATCAAGAACCAATGTGTGTGCAAGTGAGTTCATTAACTCATCTTGAGTAAATTGGGTGTGACCTATTATGGATGAGACCAAGAAGCTAGCTTGTTCGTATATGTGGTCATAGGTCTCTTTAAAAGAGATGTGTCACCACGCATGAGCGTACTCCACTACCAATCAAGCGTCTATAGCTCCGGTGGAGGCTAACTCCATAGTCCATGAATTTTGATTTCTTAAGTTTTGGGGATGACTACCTAACCGTTTGACTGGAAATGTAGTACGATCCTTACAACCCAATGATCAGTGGTGTGTGATGTAAAATATTTAGAGCTTTGGGGAATCAGATTCTCAACCTAAGTGTGATGAGAATTGTACCCTATCCTTACTACTCTATATTTTGAATTTGGAAGCAATTGTGATAGTGGTGAAAACCACTATTTTTGTGGACTATGTTGCATGATGGGACAAGCGAGGATTACCCTTTTCACTTCGAGGTTCAAACCAAGTATGGTGTTATCCCTATTTGACACAAGATGTTTTTAAGATGTGGAATTATGTTTGGTTCAAGAATGTTTTGGAGTCAATTCCCAAAACTCAATATTTTCTTAGTGAAGATGTGTAATGGTCCTAAAAATAACTTGACATGTATTTGTGAGTTTGCTTAAAACACTAGGAGTGGCTGAGTGATCGAAAACACCTAGGAATTATGGACATATGAAGGCAAATGATAATTTGGCTTGGTGGAATAGTGTGGAAATGATGTTGGGAAGGTGCCCCTGATTAAGGCAACATGAATTTATTGGACCAATTAATATCTTGAACTGAATAAATGATCCCTAATATGAAATGTGAAATGTAGATGGAATGTATGAAGTGCAATTTTGTGAAATGGAGTGTATGCATGCAATTATTTTGAATGAAATGTGTGAAAATGAAATGCAATATTTTTGTGTATTAGCCATGTATATATACATATATATAAATCACATTATGCATAGAATGCTCTCAAGTGTATAACATTAAGTGGTTTAGGTTCTTCCTCTCCCTCTAGACTGGCAAGCCTATAAGTACCATTACCCACTCTTTGAGTGATGATGTATGGACCCAACCAATTAGCCGTGAATTTATCATGAAGATGCGGCAATGCATTGGTGTTTTGTTGATTCTCTTTAAGGACAAGATCTCCTACTTGGAATTCACGTAGATGAACTTTGGCATTGTAAGCACGCTTTAGGCGGTCTTGATAAACTTGTAAATGCTCTAAAGCATTGACTCGCCTCTCATCAAGAAGTGTGAGTTGGTCAAGATGTGCTTGTCTAGCAGTGTCGTCATCTATGAATTCTTGCAAAGAAATTCACAAGGAGGGGATCTCAAGCTCAAGAGGCATGATTGCTTCGACTCCATAGACCAATGAAAATGGCGTTGCCCTAGTAGGCGAGCATATGCTTGTTCGATAAGCCCATAATGCCAAGGGAATTTTGGTATGCCAATCTCTATGATTTTCGTTAACGAGTTTCTTGAGAATAGCAATTAAGGTCTTGTTGGTAGCCTCAGCTTGTCCATTTGCTTGTGGGTAATAAGGAGTCAAGAAACTATGTTGAATGTTATATTTCTCGCAAAGTGCTTGAACATCCTTGTTCTTGAAAGACTTGCCATTTTCAAAGATGATTTTTGAGGGGATACCAAAATGACAAATGATATGGTGAAGTATAAACTCCACAATTCTAGGTCCTATCATGCTAGTTAGAGGAATTGCCTCAACCCACTTTGTGAAGTATTCAGTGGCTGTGATGATGAATGTATGTTGTCCCAAGGAAGGAGGTGAAATTTTTCCAATTAGATCAAGACCCCATTGTGAAAAGGGCCAAAGGCTTTGAATAGGTTGTAAAGCTTGTGATGGCACATGAGTTAGATTAGCATGTTCTTGACATTTCTTACAATGTTTAACATAAGTGCAACAATCACGTTCCATGGTGGGCTAATAATAACCCATGCATAAAATACGCTTTGCGATGGCCATCCCACTAAAATGACCACCACAAGTACCATCATGAGCTTCAGCTATGGCTCTTTGTGCCTCAATAGACTCGAGATATCGAAGGAGGACTCCATCATAACCATGTTTATACAACACATCCCCTAAGAGAACAAAACAAGCTACTTTTTGCTTGAAAGTGCATTTAGCAGTTCGAGACATGTCATATGGGAGTGTTCCAAACTTGAGAAAGGCTACTATTTGGCTTGACCAAGGCTCATATGGATCCGACTGGATAAAGCAAACATCATTTTCATCCTTAGATTCAGCACGAACAATTGCAAATTTAGATATCATTGAGATAATAAGGGGTTGTACCTCTCCTAAGGAGTATTTTGGAATCAATGATCCAAGGGAGGCCATTGCATCTGCAAATCTATTAGTTGAACATGGCAAACTATCGATTTCATACCATTCGAATTTAGAGAGCAATTTCATTGCTACTTCATGGTAAAGTTTAATGGTAGGTTCTTTGCATTGGTATTCTCCATTGATTTTCTTGACAACAAGTTGAGAATCACCAAATATCTTGATACGCTTAATGCCCATAGCTATAGTTGATTGAAGACCTAAGATTAAGGCTTCGTACTCTGTAGTGTTGTTTGTGCATTGGAAGTCAAGTTTGAATGATAAAGGGATAGGTACCCCTAGGGTGTATGAAACATGACTCCAACACCTTGACCTTTCTTGCACTTAGAGCCATCAAAGAATAATGTGATATCGACGTCTTCCTCCAGAATGACATCTTCTTCTTGTTCGGTGACAACAAATACCAAATCATATGGGAGCTCAATAATCAAAGGATGATCACTAGGTAGTGGAGCTTCCACAAGTTGATTGGCTATGACTTGACCTTTAATGGATTTTTGGCTAATGAATTCCAAGTCGAATTCATTAAGAAGCATTATCCATTTAGCGGTATAGGTGTTATTGTAAGTGCAAGACATCATATAACGCAGAGGATTTTCTCTAGCTATGACATATGTTGTGTGGCTAAGCATGTAATGTTGAAGTTTCTTAGTGGCAAAAACCACTACTAAGAACAATTTTTCTACATAAGCGTATTTGGTTTCATAGCTTACCAATGTCCGACTAATATAATAGATAGCTTGCTCTCAATTTTCTTTATTCTTTTGTGCAAGCATTGTCCCTAATGCAAAGTCCATTGCTAAAACATAAAGATAGAATGATACCCGAGACAAGGAGGAGCTAAGATTGGCGAAGAAGCTAGGTATTTCTTAATGTCATCAAAGGCTTTTTGGCACTCATCTATCCAAGAAAATGGCACCCCTTTTTGTAGTAGGTGATTGAATGGCCTACATTTGTTAAAAATTTGCGCAATGAAATGACGGATTGATTGGATATTTCCTTGTAAACTACGCAATTCCTTTAAGTTTGTTGGGGGAGGCATCTCTAAGATGGCCTTGACCTTTTTTGGGTCCACCTCAATGCCTCTTTTGGAGACAATGAACCCTAATAGTTTTCCAGAGGTAACACCAAAGACACATTTCTTGGAGTTCAACCTTACATTATGTTCTAAAATTTGGTCAAAAAAACTTTCTCCAATACACCAATGTGCTCTTGTCGAGTTTTGAATTTTTCCAAGAGATCATCCACATAATATTCAATAATATTATGCATGTAGTCATGGAAAATGTATGTCATGGCATGTTGATAAGTGGCACTTGCATTTTTAAGGCCAAAGGGCATCACCTTGTAACAAAAAGTTCCCCAAGGTGTAGTGAATGCTGTTTTGTGTTGGTCATCAAGATTTATTCAAATTTGGTTGTATCCTGAAAAACCATCCATGAGAGAAAGCATTTCATGGCCAATGCAAGTGTCAACAAGAGTATCAATGTTTGGGAGAGGAAAATCATCCTTAGGACATGCTTTGTTAAGATCTCGAAAATCAGTGCAAATACGTATTGACCCGTTAGGTTTATGAATGGGTACCATATTTGAGAGCCACTTAGGATAATCAATGGGTACAATGAAACCCACATCTAGTAGCTTTTGGAGCTCTTCTTTGACCAAGATGGCAATGGTAGGATGCATCCTTCTAAGTTTTTGTTTGACCGACTTAGCATCAGGATGTAAGGTGAGATTATGGACAACCAAGTTAGGATCAAGACAAGGCATGTCTTTGTAGGACCATGCAAAAATGCCCTTCTTCCTCTTGAGGAGAGCAATTAATTTCTCTTGTTCATCGTTGGATAAGATTTTTCCAAGCTTGACAATTTGGGGGTTGTCTTTGTCTGAACTAAGGTTCACATCGATGGTATCTTCAATGGACATGTGGGAACCTTCCTCAAGTTGATGGGATGTAGGGATCAGATGAATGTCATCTAAGATGTCATCAAACTCTTCTAAATTTTCCTCATCTATGTCTACTTGGAAAACCTCGGGGTTTGAAGGTGAAGGTGAAGGTGGAGGTGATGGAAGAATGTAGTTGGCAAAAGCCCTTAACAATTCCTTGGATAGGACAACGAAAAAGGATGGAGGTGAAGAGATCCGGTCCATATCAATAAGACTCATGTCAATTGGAATTGGCTTTGCCAAATCATATGGATTACGGAGTGGGGTGAATAAGTCAATAGGATTCATGTTGACTTAAGAGAAAATGGATGGGGTTGGAATGGATGGGATGGAGCCTAAGAACCGATGCTAGGAGCTTGGTAAACCTAGACAACAACAAGCAACATAAATAAATGCATTTAACTAAATTCTATATACATGCAATGATTTTTTTGATTTTTTTGGTAGTGGTGAAAACCACTATTTTTGTTTTATTTTTTTGTTTTGTTATGTATATATATTACAATTTTGGGTTATGAAATGGATTAATGAGATGGAGGTGGTGGCTCGTCGGTAGGGTAGGCTCGTTCTTGTGGAAGAAGAAAGTGAAATATGGGCTCATGGATGGGAAACATTATGAGATAAAACTCATCTTATTCAGTATGGGGAATGATGGGCTCCGATTCCTCTTCAAATTCATCAAAAATTATTGATATGAGTTCGAATTCTTCATAGATTTCATCAACAGAGTCCTTGGGGTGGGGGGATTCTTCTCCTAAATTTAGATTAAGCCTTTGGAAGGCTTGTTCAAGGGAAGATGTGGTGGAAAGTGGAGTGTAACCTAGGCCTAAACGGTCATGCATTTCTCAATATGGAACATCAATAATGTCATGCATTCCCTATTCATGCAATCCTAGGCCATGTCCCTAACAATTAACTATGTGAAAATAACGGGATGGAAATCCTGACATGTTTTGTATATTGGAAGGTGTTGGTTCTTTGGGTTCTTCTAGGGGAGCTAGATTTGATGAAGAATCAATTCCCCCATATACAAAATTTATGTTGTTGGGAGTTGAAACCATGTCATATACCGCTCCTATGGATAAAGGTGGGTCATGTGGGTGACCAAAATCCTTAGTGGTTGGAATGGCGAGTGGTGTAATGGTGATGTATTGGACCACATATTTACCAATACCTAGATTAGTGAGGTGGACCTCGAATTGGGATGATGTGGAAGGAAAATGATTGAATACGGGATCAGAGAGTGGTGGAGATGAATATATCTCACAATCCTTAAACTGGATATGTGAAATATTGGCCAATGGAGATGGATTGTATTGGGAAGGTTGTTGAATAGATGATGACGTGAATTGATTTTTACCACATGTGCATGTAGTCAATGATGAAAATGATGGGGGCATGGAAGCTTAGTGGGAATTGATGCTAAGGGGATTCTCAAGAATGTGAGCCTTTGATGAAGAAATGGGTGGATTGGTAGATGGATTGGCTGAGGGTGATAAGAAAAGGTGGGTGGAAGGAAGCATGGATTCATAGGGATTTGAGATGAAATTGCAATACTTAAATGGTTTGACATCTACTGGTATGCAATGTACTTGTCCCTCATGAATGTATTTTAAGCATTTGTGTAGAATGGAAGGGACACATCTCATTTCCATCATCTAAGGTCTTCTAAGGAGTACATTGTATGTCATGGATCCTTCCAAGATATGGAACATAGTGTGCAACGTTTTAACCCCCACTTCAATGGGCAAAACAAAAGTGTCAACTCTAGAACATAAAGCATCGTTGAATGATTTTAGGGTGAAATATGACTTGGTGATATGATATGGAGGAAGGATTAGGGGAAATTTGAATGGGAAGTGATGTGGTAGGTTGTGACACATTTGCCTAAGGTTTTTTCCTTACATTTTGTTGGTTATTTTTTTGATCTCTAGTTACCACATGAATGGCACCTACAAAACCTTGGTATTGTTGGACATGATTAACTTGATTGGGAGGAGTTTTGGTGTTAGCCCCTCCCATAGTTGGTTGCACCTCCTCATGATGAGGAATTGGTGTTTGAAAAATACCAAGATTTTGGTTTTGTTGAGCAAGGGGGTTGTCAAGCTTGATGGCCCCCAAGTCAATAAGGTCTTGAACGATGTCTTTGAATACATGGCAATTATTGATATCATACCCATTTTGCCCATGGTAAGGACAAAAACAATGTTCTTGATAATGTTTTCTATGTTTAGTGGGATCATCTGGTCTAATTTTGGGTAATGCAATTTTATTTGTGTTGTACAACCTTTGAAAGAGGGAACCGTACGATTTTGCCAAGGGGGTATATTGGTGATTTTGTTAGACAGACTGTTATCTAGGATGATTTTCATAGTTGGCACTATGCTTTGCATGGATTGAGATACTGAAGGTACTGCATGATAAGAAATTTTTTGTGGTTATTGTTGCACTGATTGCTATTGAGCCATTACCAACTGGCTCATGACCACTTGATTGACATGATTAGGATGATTAGCTGGAGTGGTCTGTGTTGATTTTGATTGGTCAAAATAATTACTTTTGTATTGGCCCTTGTTTTGCTATTATTTTTTTTAGGCTTAAGTATGCCTTCTTGGATTTTTATCTCCTCAATGACACTAGCCTGTGTTAGATCTTCTTCAAATGAGTGATATGTCTATAGTTGAAACATCCAAGAGATAGGTTTTAAACAACTCTTGGTAAATAGTTTAATAAGCTCTTCCATTGGTAGGGTGAATGGCAATTTGGTAATGATGACCCTCCAATGGTTGCCAAAATCATAGATAGACTCATCGTCATGTTGTATTAAAGCATAAACATCAGAAAATGAGACTTTATTTCTAACATTAAGGATAAAGCATTCAAAGAATTGGTCAATCAATTGTTCAAAAATATAAATACTATGACTAGGTAACTGGTTGTACCACTCTATGGCATCTCCAGATAATGTCTAAGGAAACATTCTGAGCATGAGAGCATTGTCACTTTGGATTCTAAAGCATGAGTGTACAAATGTGATTACATGCTCTTTGGGGTCCTCAATTCCCTTGAATTTATCAAACTTCGATATCGTGAAATCTGTCAGATATAGTGGTGATGGTATCGAGGGATGAATGGGTTGGTTAATCAACTAATGTAAGGTAGGCTTCTGGTTTGTCATACAAAGAGTAAATTGTATCAACTGATATATTTTTTGTTGCATGGCCTTGATTCTAGGTTCTTCCCCAAGAATGTGGAAGCCTTGAATCACCTGATGGTTTTGAGAAGGTATGGTAGAAAAATGTTGTGGGGTAGCTAGATGATGATGGGATTGATGATGATGATGAAGATGATGATGATGATTAGGTGAGGTTGATGGGAATTTATGAAGAGGATATTGATGATGAAGATACAGAGAATGTTGGAATGGGGACCATGCATGGGGACTATGGCTAGGTTTGCCTATAGGAATGGAATTGGTATGGTTTATGGGAATGGAATGGGTATTGGCATGGCTTGGTGAAGGAGTAGGGATGGAAACCATAGAATATTATGATGTCCATGATGGACCTTGGTTAATGAGGATGGTCTGAGTAGAGTTTTGTAGAGGCTTAGGGTTCACTTGCACTTACTATTGATCATTTTGATGTTGCTTGAGCAATTTGTTTAAATGTTCCCATGCTTCATTAATTTCTCTATCAAAAATGAAATGTGTGGACATATATGGCATGAAATATTGGTTGGGGAATAAGTTACACTTGGCATGGTAAATTCGGAGGCTAGAACTTGTGAAGCAAAATTTACATGTGCTTCATACAAGGGATTAGTGTATGTGGATGTATATGAATATGGGATAGAAGTGCTAGAAGCTCTTGTGTATTGGGTAATGGATACATGAGAGGAGGGTGCAACTGATAGCTCAAAAAGATGGTTAGTGTACACCTGGGTAAATATGGGTGGTTGAGAATAACCAAGTTCCTACTGTAAAGTACGATATTAACTAGGGGAATCATGAATGGAATCTAAGATATAGTTAGACGAATTACAGAGAGCCCCTACTTTGGCCATGTCTATGTGGGTGATATTGTGATCAATGGATGACAAATATGATTCAGTTTAGGTAAGGGAAGTGTTGGTATACCTATACAAAACATCAGTAGTTTGTAAAGTGTGTGATGGGTCCGCAAACAAATTTGTCTATGTCACACTTGGGGAATATACCACAAAAGTGGTGGGGAAGGTGGACGAAGACTCCATGGAATTTTTTGATTTAATACTTTTTGTTGATTTCTTGTTAAGGCCATAAGCAATAAAACCAGATACAAATAGTGTAGTACAATGAAATGTAGAATTGAAACTTCACAAAAATCAGATTAAGATAAATCAATGCTAAGTTTGTTTTAACAATATGTGTCTTACCTCATTCATTGATTATATCATTTTAATGTGAATTTATTTTTAGATTTTGATTTCATGTATTTCAATGTGCTAATCTAAATTAGAAATGGGTGAGTAATATGGCTTGGATAGGGCAACAAGATATAGCAAGTTTGCTTGAGGGTAATCTAAGGTATCTAGGGGCAGATATTGGTGGATGGAGATGAAAGCCACCATCACAAAATCTAAAACAATGGTTGGTGATGAAATCTAGATACTACTGTTTAACGTGAAACATGAAGTGTGTAATTATTTTTAAATGTTTCCAATTCTCTATTGTGTACATACAATGTTAGAAAAATGACTTCTTTCGATAGTCTAAATTAGAATCCAATATCTAGAATACGAATTTCTCTAAAGGATGTAAAGTACACTACTTAATACTTCTCTCTAAACAGAGGAGGGTTCATTTACTCGTCTGCCTAGAATCACCCAAATGCAAGGATACTTTTGGCATCTTGACATTGTTCCTATTTAGACTTACAAAAATAGAAATATCTAACTCTAGGATGCAAACTAATGTATGTGCTTGACAGTTCAAATGCAAACAATAATGTGACACACCATAAAATTATGGAATCTTTAAGCAAGAATGTGTATTGTGAAACTATAGATGGATGCAACCACTACTCTAATGTCTATGATGTTATTTTTTAATCCATAAATTTGAAAATAAAAATGTAAAATGCCAGAATACATAAAAACATAAAGTTAGGGTTTGATAGTAAACTTACAAAGAAGCCTACATTTTTGCTTTAACTCTTTGTAAAACACCTCTAGGTATTTCTGAAATGCACCTAGGTTTCTTGGGATAACCCTCAAGCACCATAGGGCATTCATGCACCTTCTGCAACCTTTTGTGAACCTTCAAAAACCCTAATCCAACAAAAATTGTGCAATTCGTGCTTCTAAAAATTTTGCAAGATAAGATAAAAAACAAAAAATTAGTCAACAAAGTAAATAAAAATGAGAAACCCTTAGGGGCCCCACCATGATCACCATTTGTAGATGCAAATCGAACAACACCAAATAACTAAACTTAAACAAATGAACAATAAAAGCAAGATAAACACATGTGATTGCACAAAAATAAATTTGATTTTATTATTGCTAGGTGGATTCTTGATATTACAACCAAATATGCCCTAGATTGGGGTTTTTACAATGCTTTATTGCTCAATAAAATTAATTTTAACATGCTAAGGTTTTCTAAAACCCTAGCCAACAAATCAGGATGGTGTTCACGCTTGATCGATCCCAATAATTATCAACCTTTATCAAATATCATCATGTTCTAAGGATATTTTAGCCTCCTCTAGCTAACTAGATCTCTCTCCTGTACCATGTATATATCACATTCCAATTGAATTTTGAGTCTAGGGAAAACAATGCCATGAGTAGTCTTGCCATAAAATGAACAATTTCCCTTGCTCATCCTATAATGTGCACTAAGGATCCAACCTCTACGTTTCATAAAAAAAGAGAAAAAAGACAAAAGAGCAAATGAGATCTAAATATTAGTTCCTAAGTTATTTTAGACATCTCCATTGAGGATATAGATGTATGACTGGTAGTGGAGCAATATTGAAGGATTATGGGGATAACCTCCATAGGTGTTATATCACCCTTAAAATTATGAAATGAACCTCATTACACACACATTGGTCCTTGATTGGCACAAAATTTTCCAATATGGTCTAGGTATCTACAGGATACTGATTGGCTAATAAATGAGCTTGATTGATATTACTAGGATGTTTTAATTTATTGAAAAAAATATAGCCTTTGAAAACCTTATGATATTAGGGTAATAAATATATTTATGCATCACCATTCACTATGTCATAACATTCCTATTTATATCACAAGTTATTGTTCACTATCTATTAATTTCATGTGTTATTATCCATCTCCTATGCCTTCTCTCCATTGTGATTATTTTATCTCATGTCATATTCATGTGTCATCATGATTATTGCTTTGTCATTGATTAATTAAGCTAATTTTGATTATGAAATACATATACAAATATCCAAAAATATGATCCAACAAACACATCTAAGTATAAACCATGTAAATAAGTAGATACATCATCATCCATAATATCAACATATCAAATCCATGTCATCTAACATGTCATATCTATCCAACCACATGCATCTATCAATCGTACACATCAAAAGTACCCTAAAAACATGCATAACACCATTCATACATCACATCATATCATATCAACCATAAAATCATCATCATACCTCTATCATTAATGAATAAATACAATCCATCACATATCCATATACACACATTATCCTCATCTCCTAAAAAAACAAAAGCAAAAAAAGACTCTAAAAAATTATGGCCCCTCAACCACACCCATAAGCATCCATTACTATCATTTCCTCATTGCTACCTCTCCACTCTCCTCTTATCCACCATATTTATAAATTTTACCAATCAATTTACCCTCATTCATTGAACCTCTAACCAACCAAACCAAATTTGCCTTTCAAAGACCTAAAATTGAGCATTTATCACTTCAAAAAGTAAGGTCATATTTGAGCTAATTTTTCCCTATAAAAACTTCTCCAAATTTCCCAAAATAACCACCATTGGATCGAGCTTTGAAAATATATTTTTGACAAGTATAGTTTTATCTAATTCTGACATCATTTGGTCCCCCAAACTATAGAAAAGCTATGCATGGGTCATAGTCAATACTGCCATACCCCTGGTGGTTATAGTATTGATTGCCAAACCCCTGGAAATTGATATTCAAGGTCATATTTCCCCTAGAAGTTTCATTCCAAATCCTACCACATTCATAGATTTTAGCACTAGACAGTCAACAAAGGTCCAAACTATAAAGTTCCTTCCATTGCTTTACCAATTTCATTCTTTGCCCCATCCATTCGAATTATCACTACAACATCCACTTTTGGTCAAGTGTTTCATCATTGTCATCCACTTCTTCCTCCATCAACTCATAACTTGAGGGGATAGATATTACTCACAAAATTCTATCCCAAACATGTCCAATACCCAAACACCCAATCTTGGAATTGCATTTATCCAAGAATCTTTGTCGAAAGCTATCATTAGCCCTCTATTGCTAGGGCAAAAGCAAAATTTCTCTTCTCAACTCAAATTCCAACTCCATCAATTTGGTATGCCACATGCTAGTATTTGTATGGTTACTCATGCACTCACTTCATCGAGGTGGTAAATTAAGACCACTTACAATTGATTAGAGCATCTTGAGGATACCTACTTATGGTTTGTCAACTTACCACATCAAAGGTCTCTTTAGTTTGTCAAAGGTAAAATTTCAAGGATATTTGTCCATTCTATGATTGGGGCATCCTACATTATATCTAATTTGAAGCAATCTTACATATCCCTCCTCAAGCTATCATTATGGTGCACCAAAGGTCGTGGTCGTCCATCAAAAATCATCATAATCCTCTGTAAACCAATCCAACTAGTTGATATCATCTATTTTTGCACTGCATTGTATTTGCACACAATGCGGTATAAAAAGGGGTAAATGTAGACACCCGAAAAGTATCAATTTTTTCATGCCTAAGGTTAATTTAATAAATTTTTCTTAACTTTAATAATTATAATTTTGACACCTTATAATTTTATAAAAATTTAAAAAATCTATTTTCCTAAGTCCTCATCCCTCAATCCTAGGTGCACACCTTATCAGTTACCTAATACATCTACTTGCTACATCACTCTAACACCTCACTCTAGTCGCAACCACTTACTGGCCACATCACTCTAGTCACACTCACCTACTTGCCACCTCACTCCCACACCTCACCATAGTTAAAACTACACTTGCCACCTCACTCCCACACCTCACCATAGTTACAACTACCCTTTCCACCTCACTCACACACCTCACCATAGTTATAACTATCCTTGCCACCTCACTCCCACACTTCACCCTAGTTACAACTACCCTTGCCACCTCACTCCCACACCTCATCCTAGTTACAACTACCCTTGCCACCTCACTCCCATACCTCACCCTAGTTACAACTACCCTTGCCACCTCACTCCCACACCTCACTCTAGTCATACTTACCCACTTGCCACCTCTCTTCTCATTGCTCCAAGTGGTAAATATCCAGATTTGTCACCTCACTTGCACTTACCATTTGGTTGTCCTCCCTTGATAAGTCATCTCCCCTTACCAACCATTCACAAAATCTATAAAACCCTCTCTTATTATTTCATGGAAGGGATACAAAGGTGAACATTATCCAAACTCTATTGAAATCCTGAGCCAAAAACCACTTGAACACATTTATTCCTTTTTGTCATTGTCTCCTCACATATAAGAAATTAGCCATAGCATGTGCTTAAGATCCTTATCATGCATGCATTATTTCTTATGCAATTACTTGTAATCGAGAGGTCAACTTGACTTTAGTTTGCTATCAGAGGCTATTTACACCCTTTTGGATATCCCAAATCAATTTCACTTGAATATGAGAAACAAAGGTCAATATCACCACACCCCTAGTGGTAAGCAAAAGAGTCTACCATACCCCTGATAATGAGTAGAAGAAACTGCCATACCCTTGGTGGTGAGCAGTAAAGATAGTCAAACCCTTGACAGTTGTACTTCAAGATCTGTTAAAGTCATCAAATCAGACACAAACATAAGCAAACTGATGACAAAAGGTGATTAAGGTGAGCTTTGATTGTGTTTTGTAGTATTTCATATGCCAAAATATTTGTTTTAGCTCTATTTTGAATGCATTGGTGATTGATTTACATCTTTTGTGAGATTTAGACCTAACCTAGCTAGGCCTTTTAGATGCTACTGATTTTATGTTTTTGATTGTGTGTAGAAAATACCAGAAGCATATGCAGTCAAGGATGGTCCAACCTTCAAGCAAAGCAAAAAATCCATCCATAATTTGAGGTGGTTTGGAAGACAATTGAGGTGCTATTTATTATATCTTGTAAAGAGGCCTCTTTCCTATTTGAAAATCCTAGGTTTGTAAGCCCCCAATGATAGTTTTGTAAAATATTTCAATTAATTTGTAATATCTTTTGAATTAATGCAAATAACATAGTTTTCTCTCTAGACAATGTTGTTAGGATTGTAATCACTTCTCGAAAGCCTCCATGTTGGTGTCTTTAATATTTCAATTGCATTATTAACATATTGTACCCTTTTTACAAGAGAAGGATTATACACTTATACACAATATGCAGGGTATGAGGCTATCACCTTAGTTGGGAGTATGAGGGACCAGTGGCTCTCCATGCAAGGATTCAAGAGTGGAAGCCCCTAAAGCAAAATATGGCCTCCCAAAATATTAGAGCTTGGGTGGTGTAGGCCTTACAAGAATTTGATTACCACCCCTCTTTATATGGTCTTATCTCTACTCCTTAATTGAAGCTTAGGTCTGATAGATTTTCCAGCATTGCATAACACCATGAGACAAAGATCAAGGCAAAATAAATTTATATTCAATGGAATAATTCGATGATAACAAATGGAGCTATGTGGACCTTTATATAGGAATATGGATTCCTTGGCCAACACTCTTCCTAGTTGTACAAGGGTATACCTTTCACACTTACAACATGCACAATGACACTTGAGCATACATTACTTTTTCCCCAAGTAACTAGATAACTTCCCCCTCAAGTAATCTAATGTTCTAGTTATGTAACTTAGGCACATTACACAATATCAACCAAATGATGTAATAAACACTAATTCTAACACCCCCCTGTATTACATTAAGATTCTCTTGAATCACATAGATGATCTTTGAATGTTTAAAACTTGATTTTTCCAAGCATCTTTGAAAAGATGTCTGCTAGATTGTCTTCTATAGGTACATACCTAAGGATGATATGCTTGTTCTAAAAGTGTTCTCTGATGAAATAGCTTTGAGCTTCAATATGCTTTTTTATTTCATGTATAATTGGATTCTTGATTAGATCCAGTACTCCTTTATTATCACATAATATCATAGTAGGAGTTTGTTTGAGTCCCATGTTAGATAGTATGTATTGTAACCATAGGGATTCACAAGTAGCGTCTCTTGCTGCTCTATATTCTACTTCAATAGATGATTGTGCGACTGTATGTTGTTTCTTGATATGCCAAGATACAGGTCTTGATACTATATAGAAGACATAACCTATGATGGATTTCCTATAATCAATAGATCCAACACAATCTGAAACTGAGTACCCTCGCAAATGGAAATATTTCACATCCTTCAAATAAGTTAATCCATAGTTTGTAGTCTTCTTAAAATATTGTAATATTCTTATTGTAGCTTTCCAATTTTCTCTTGGTTCTTGCATGAACTTAATGTTGGACATTTTGAGTCCTTAAGTCAAATTTGTCATTGATGTCACAAAATGAAGGCATCATTAATATTAAGGTTGTCAAATTTGTCATTGATATCTAGGAAGAAGCTTCTAATAATGTCAAAGGTCAAGAGGAACAATGCAGAGGTTAAAGGCAAAATGGCTCCATAATATTTTTAATATTATGTGGAAGCATAAGTTAAAAGGTTTTTCATAAAAACCAAGATAGTTTATTGCAAAGCTAAAGGAGGTTTTAATATTTATTTGATAAAATATTTAAATTCAAAATGAATTTAAATTTTATAAATAAATATTATTTATACCAAGTTGCAAAATGAAAGGTGGCCTAAATAAAACCAAGGGTTTTAAAGAAGTAATTTATAAAATTTAAATTCAAATGAATTTAAATATTTTATAAATTAATAAAGTCAAGGGATAAACAAGTGCCAACATCTAATACATTGGAGAAAATTCGAGCATCAACGTTTTGCATAAAGGAGGAGAACCATTATAAATACCAATGCCTAAAAGGCATTAAATATTATCCCTTTGCTCGATACATATATGCGTGCAATTGTGTTTACTCGTGCGGAATATGCGAAGTGGTTGAAGGTTTTAGCACCAATGAATAAATGTTTAAGAGGAACAACGTGATTTGACCAAGCACCAACTGGGCAGTGTGGCTTGGTGGCAAAGAGGACAACGTTAGAGTGTTGGGCACTCAGAGACCTACGTTCAAAACATGGTGACAACATTTTGGTGGTTGCATTGGTGTTTGGAAGCACCAAGGAAAGGCATACGTTATTTTTGCTAGGCAAGCGAGGAGTGCCCTTGGAGCACGTAGTGCTCGTTAGTCCCCAAGCAAGAACATATCTTGCATGGCATTGGGAGCCATGGCTAGGGTGCCAATTGAGGCTACACTATGTGTTCGAATCCCCTCCAAGGGAAGGAAATAAATTTTAATTTTAATTTTGAGTTGCCTAAAGTTGGGAGTTAAAAGGGTGCATGAAAGGATTGTTAGTTAGAATTAATTTTTGATAAGTTGGAGTAATAAGGTGTTAAGGTTTTAAAAAGTGTTTTGTCATATTGATTTATTGAAATATTAAAAGGATAGAGGGAGCTTCTTGTTTTGGGTTATTTTGAAAAAGAAGAGTGCATTAAATATTATTGGGAGATTATAAGGTGTATGTGGTAATTTTTTTTTTTTTAATATTGATGAATATTTTCTTAAATATGGTGTGATAAGGTGTATGTGTGTTTTGATGTTTACATCATATTTTGAGGGAATTAATCACCTTATAATTTATTCGAGCTTGGAAAATAAGTGTTTGTGGTTTTTGGTAGATTTAGGATATTCCTTCAACATCAAGAAAAAGGTATGAGCACATTTTCCAAAGTTTAATTTGATTGGTTGGTTTTATGGAAAAACAAGTTTGGAGTGAAAAGGACTTAATTAGGGTTTCATTATTGAGTGTGTTTGAGTTAATGCTTCAAGGTTTTTTGGAATAAAGAGTTGTAATTGAAACCTTGTTTTATAAGCATTGTTGTTGAGCATTGTTGGAAACATTTTGAGTGAAGTATCATATGCTTGGACTAGGGTTTGTAAGCAAGGATTGGATCATTAAGAGATTGGTTGAGTAGAGTTGGTTGAGCCTAGTCAAGTGAATGTATGAAGTGATTGTTCCAATTCCATAAAATAAACTATTCCATATTATGATTTGAGTTGAGAAAGTAATTGAGCATTGTGATTAGTATAGAACATATTGAGTCTCTAATAATTCTCTTTATGTTTCTATGATATTGGACAAGTTCTGTGTGGACTTGTTGAGCAGATTTAAGCAAGTTCTATGTGGACTTGTTGAGAAGATTTGAGCAAGTTCTGTGTGGACTTGTTGAGCATATTTGAGCAAGTTCTGTGTGGACTTGTTGAGTATATTTAAGCAAGTTCTATGTGGACTTGTTGAGCATATTTGAGGATAGGTTTTGGTACAGATTTGAGGACAGGTTTGTTCCAGATCAGAGACAAATATTGAGCAAAGTTGTACTAGACCAAAGGATTGTGTTTAGTGTAGATTTTAGATAGATATTTGGAGGCGATAGAGCATAGAGGATAGTAGTATCTAGTGGATAGATATCTAGCAGCCAAGGTAGTGAGGTTAGGTCTTCTGAGTGAGGATAAAACTCTTTAGTGGAGAGATATCCACAAACCAGTGTAGTGGGGACAATGGTCTTCTAAAGGATCACCAGCTAGAGCAGAGGAGAAGGAGTTCTCTTGTGGATAGAGATCCACAAAATTGATTTAGGGGATTGGTGTCTCCTTTGGATAGAGGTCCATAAACATTGTAGGGAAAGGATTCCCAAGAGAATTTATTTGAGAAAAATTTATAAGAAATATTTTCTTCGTGGAGTAGCCCGCATTGGGTGAACCACATAAAATCATGTCTCTCATGTGTGTGATGCTTTATGTAATGTTTATTGCTTTAATATTGTTGATGCTATTATTTGGATTAAAAAGCAAAAAGTTTTATTGTATATTGTTCACCCCCCTCTAAGTATATGCACATGTTCTTCACTTAAAAAGGTAATTTACTACAAATGCCAGGTCTGATCGGTTGTTTGTTAGATATAGAAGACTTTTGATTAAATGACGATACATTGTTGCTAAATATAATGGTGTTTTATCATTTTTGGATAGCTGAATTCTTTGTTCTATTGGTGTATCTTTGGGCTTACATTTTGTCATTATGTACTTTTCAAGGAGAGATTTTGCATACCTTGACTGAGTTATGACTATTCTACCTTTTCCTTGATAAATCTCTAGACCAAGGTAATAGTTCATTAGACCTAGATCTATCATTTCAAATATCTTTTCCAGATTCCTTTTGATGTCAGTTATTACTTTCTATGAACTTACATTAATCACTATATCATTGACATATACTATGAGCTTAGTTATCAGGTTCGAGTTCATATTCGATTTTGATACTTTTAAAGTTCGAAATAAATTCGACATGTTTAAAAATTCGTAATAGAATTCGATAGAAAATTTGATATATATAATATATATATATAATTTAAAAATCAAATATATAAAATTAAAATATTTGTTTTTAATAATATTTTTAATCATTTTTTAAAATATATTAAAATATTTTTAAAATATAAATTTTTTTATAACTTTATGTAAATATAGTAATTTCTAACACATGAGAATATTCTTAAAGGTTAAATCAATAATTTGTTTGAAATATAAATTATAAGTTTTCTATCAATTATAATAAAAAATTGTTATCATGCATAAAAGAAAGCACTTACAATATTTTATATTATTCAAGTTTAAAAATTAGAAAAGTTTAATTTTAGGTTTCCTTAGAAGTTAGGTTAAAGAGCAATGCTTTTTTTCTTTTATTTTAGGGTTAAAGAGCAATGTTTTTTTACTTTTATTTTAGGGTTTTTTTTTGAAGAACTCCCAGATTGATTATTTGAGACAAGGAGCATTTCAAATAGCAGTGCAGAATAACAAAGCCTCCAAATGGAAAATTTATTTGTCAACGACAACTTTGAGAGCTATCCATTCTCTCAAATGATGATAAAGAAATAAAGAAAACAACATCCCCATGAGGTTGAGAATAGATTGAAAATGATTACTTCCGATAGTATATGCAAAAAAATTCCAGCAGTAGGGTTTGTTCATAGCTGTTGTGTTTATAGCACTTTTTCTATATTTTTTCAATAGCTAAAATTTGATTTTAGGGTTTTTGATCGCTTCCTCATTATTTTTTCAATAGCTAAAATTTAATTTTAGGGTTTTTAATGCTTGTTTTTTCACCTTTTTTTTTTTGCTGAATTTAGAGTTTGTTCAGCGAATTTATTCGATAGGGTTTCAAATTCAACGATTTTAAAGTTTCATATAAAATAATCAAAAAATTTGATAACTAAGACTATGAGTATTAATATATCCTTTCCAATTTTCTTGGTATATAGACTAGGATCTGATGAACGTCTTTTAAAGTCAAGATGTAGTATATGATCATTGATCTTTATATTCCATGCTTTGGAAGCTTGTTTAAGTCCATAAAGAGATTTATACAATTTGCATACCTTGCTTTCCTACCCTTGAATAATAAAGCCTTGAAATTGTATCATATAGACTTCTTCTTCTAAGTCACCATTAAGGAAGGCACTTTTTATGTCCTTCTAATGAATTTTTTAACCCTTATGTGTTGCTAGTGCACAAATTGTACCTGTATGAATCTGGATATGGTTTATGGGAATGGAATGGGTATTGGCATGGCTTGGTGAAGGAGTAGAGATGGAAACCATAGAATATTGTGGTTTCCATGATGGACCTTGGTTAATGAGGATGGTATGAGTAGAGTTTGGTAGAGGCTTAGGGTTCACTTACACTTGTTGTTGATTGTTTTGATGCTGCTTGAGCAATTTATTCAAATGTTCCCATGCTTCATTAATTTCTCTATCATAAATGGAAGGTGTGGGCATAGATGGAATGGAATATATGGTTGGGGAATAAGTTACACTTGGCATGGTAACTTGGAATGCTGGAACTTGTGAAGCAACATTTACATGTACTTCATACAAGGGATTAGTGTATGTGGATGTATATGAATATGGGATAGAAGTGCTAGAAGCTCTTGTGCATTGGGGAATGGATACATGAGAGGAGGGTGCAACTGATGCCTCAAAAAAAGGGTTAGTGTACACATGGGTAAAGCTGGATGGCTGAGAATAAGTAAGTTCCTATTGTAAATTAGGATCTTGACTAGGGGAATCATGAATAGAATCTAAGACATAGTTAGCCGATTTGTAGAGAGCCTCTACTTTGGCCATGTCTATGTGGGAGATATTATGATCAATGGATGATGAAGATGATTTGGTTTGGTGAAGGGAAGTGTTGGTATACTTGTATGAAACATTAGTAGTATGTGTAGACACATAAACCACATTATGTTTATGAGACTACCCATATGGAAATATTCGAATACCATATGAGTCATCTTGGACCTTTCCAAGAGTTAGTAGTGGTCCTAACCACTCAAAAAGGGTAGTTCTAGCCCATTCAGGCTTAGTCGCTCTCAGGAAGAGTGACCACCACCTTTGGTCGCTAAAGCTGATAGCAGCCACACCTAGCTACAACTCTCAATAGTGGCATGCACAAGTCTAGCCGTGAATATAGGCCTAGATCACACAGTCTGACAACACCTTGCATTGTTTTTAGGCAGATTTTGGCATGGAACTCCTAGAGTTCCTCCTAACTCCCCCTTCAATATAGAATCATGACTGATGCTTCCCACATGGGATGGTTAGTTGCATGTAAATTTGGAGTTTGGATTTGCTAGGAAGCCAAGATCCAAATTCAGATCTGATAAAGAGGGAAGGCTACATATGGACTCTCCCAAAAAAGAAAAGATCCACTATTTTCAAAGTTTATGCAGCGAAGCCCTATCAGTTTTGAGAGTGAATCTATGCACCATTGAGGAGCAACGAAGTGCTATCTGATTGAGGAGAGACTATGCACCCACTATTTAGATCTATTATTATTCATCGCCAAAGAGTGTACCAGGACACAACCGATGACCCTTGAACATCAATTGGAGCGGAGAACTGGTGCTATAGCCCTTGGAGTGTGAGGAGAAAGGTTTTATTTCATGACTATTGTCCTATACAGTGGCCCACAGGCATAACCTAGGGTTTAGACATCCGTTTTTTTAGTTCTAGCATTATATCTAATTGATTTCTATTTTAGTATTTATTTTTAGCATAGATCTGATTTACTGTATGCATTTACATTATTGTTCTTCGAGATATGCATGCATTTTTCATTAATTTCATTGCATTTAATTGTATTACACTTATTTAATCTTGATTATCAAATTTGGTACTAACAACCTCACCCGAGGAGGCAACCCAAACTACTAAATATGCTTTATTGTTTCAATGTATGTAGATTCATAGGTTTACAAGACCGGTTCAAGACATTAGAGCATGATATCCCTCTTGGATGAGAGAAGGATAAGGAGGCATCTGTGAGCCCTCAAACAAGTTTTTGTGTGATATTGATAAGCCTATGGAAGTGCACCACCCCTTTGTGAGAGGATATTTATTCCACAATTGATCCTCACTTGTAATCCATTGTATCGAACTAGGTATCCCTTAGAGGGATGAATATGTAACCAGATTCATGTTTTCAAATCAGTAATAAAAAGTAGATCTCTCTTTGATTGTTTTTATTTTTGAGTCACACATATTTGCTTTATATATTTTCCATTTGATATAATAATAAATAACTACAAGTGAGGACTGCGGTGCGCACTCCCCAGGGTCGCACAAATGGCAACCATGGTGGGACCCCCACCAGGTTTTTGTTTTATATCAATTTACTAATATCCATGAGTTTTCTGTGTAGGTTTGATCACTTTGGTCGACAATAACCCACAGGTTTGGCCGCTCTGGTTGATAGTGACTAGAATATATTAGCCGCTCTTAAAGTCAGCGACCAACAACAACCACTCTGGTCGATAGCAGCTAGCAAAAAAGTGCAACAAATGAAAAAGGATTTAATCATTATATGAGGATTTGAGGTTGGTACCATTCTTCAACTTTATATTTCTTTGTTTACAACTTTATTTTTCAAAAAATAGCAAGTGAAATCATTTTATTTCAGTTTATTAAGGAAAATATAAAGAAAATGGAAAAAGAGAATTCATTGGATGTTTCTTAGAGTTTTCTTTAGTTTCCTCTAGGTACTTCTAGGAATAGTGGGCCTCTAATTTTAAGGTTTGCCCTAGTATCCAGCATGCTAGGCTTCTGTGTGTTTAGTTTTCTTGCATGCGACCTAGCTAGTGGCCAATAATTCATGAAGTAGAATGCATTTTATGAAGTTCATATAAGCTGAATACATGCATATTTATGAAATGAAAAGTATTTTATCTAAGGCATATAGGAAAGATCATGTTTTCTTGGTGATTCATTTTGTTAACATGTAAGGTTAAAAAGAACCCCACACACAACATGTTTTATTTTAAACATCAGCAACATTGGGCTCTCACATCCAACCCACTGATCAAGATCAACAGTGGAGGTCATTACCACTTGTTTAGCTCATAAGAAAGAGTATCATCAGGACCCATCCATGGCTAAGGCTGAACCAAGAACTGTCCATACCATGAAAAATAGCCTGCATTCCCCTTTGAGGGGTGTATTATTATGCATGACGTGCTGGGTGAGGGTTGGTAGTACCTATGCTATCTTGCTGAGTATGGGCTTCACTACCATATTCAACTTGTATGAGTATATAGGTGAAATCCTTTTAAAACATATGAGTATACCATCCAACAAGAATAAAACATGATGAGAGTTAGCTTATTTCTTCAACGAATCAAAATGCACAAAATAGTTAAGGGAACACACATTAATCCTTAAACAAGATAAACATATGCTTGCTTTGCTTGTGTGGTTTAGAATCTAATTAAGAAGATAACTCATAATTAGCATGGTATACACAAAGAAAAACCACCCCCGATCCAACCCTGAGGTAGGAACTTATGCTCCTCACACTCACAATCATATTGGCATTGAGCCACCCATCCACAATGTTGCTAGATGAATTTCAATAAGTCTTAGGGGTGATAACTCAACCTTTGGGGGGACTCCTCGAGAAACCCCAATGAGAGAGCCACATCCTGGTTCCTCATCACATAGATATGAGGAGGCCTCAAGGACCACCTCATCATATAGACATGAGGAGTCCTCATGTCCCCTCTCATAACTTAGACATACATAGGAATCATGACATTCCTCATCACACAAATATACGAAGGCATCATGACCTTCCTCATCACATAGACATACAAAGGCATCATGACCTCCCTCATCACATAGACATATGAAGGCATCACAAATTCCCTTATCACATAGACATGAGGAGGCTTCAAGGTCTTCCTCATTAAATAGATATGCGGAGGCATCATGACCTCCATGAACACATAGATATGAGGAGACCTCAAGGTCTTCCTCATAACATAGGCATGCAGGGGTTGCAAGACCCCAAACTTTACATGATACATTTAGGATAGATCAACCCACTAAGGGGTAAGAAAATAGGACTACACCCAATCACAGAACAAGGACATCCTATAGCCTCTCAAAATATGAGAGGATACCTCTAGATCATAATCTCATTGGTGTTAATGGCACTCCATGGGATCAACCATGGAGGACCAGATAACTTGATGAGTTATATTGGTTTCCCTGAGAATAGCTCAAAGAAGCATTACTACCATGTATTTTGCTTTATAAAGCTCATATAGCATTACCACTAGATACACCAATGAACCTGGGGAGGCTACCAAGCGATCCTGAAGCACCTACACTACCTCTGACCATAGGGGTACACAACACAGGTTACAACACACAAAACACATTGCCATGGTATACAAGGGCAAGAACACAGCAAGAGCCTCTCTGAGAGGCATAAACATTAGAACTTCTTCCACAAAGTTAAAAAGACATGAAACTTCAATAGCAGGTCGATATGACCATATACATAGGTTAGAAGAAGCGCTATGCATTGAGCAAGAGCAAGTGGAAGCTCTTGAGCAAGAAGAACACAGGAAAAGGTGCCTACACCTACATGAGCAATTCTAAAGAGAGGAAATGGCTGAACATGAAGAGCTAGTAGAAAGGTTAGCTTGAGATGATGCACACATAGGTGGTGAGAAGTACCAACATGAAAGACATGCTAATTCTTAGTAGGAGAGAGATGCTAGACAAAGAAATGAGCGTACTCACCATGCTTTGCAACATAAACAACACTTGGATCTCAAAAAAACACAATTCAATGAGGAACAGGTAAGGATGGAAGATTAGGAGTAGACATATCCTAAAAATCCATCCATGGTCATGGGAGATGAGTACAGATGCCCAAATTGAGCAAACACAGGACTTCCTCCCTTACCACCATTTGTAAACCTTAAGGAATAAGAGATTATTTTCTTGAAGGCATACTAAATACTCATTGTGAGAGTCAAATCTCTTGAGAAGTAGGACATGGATGGACAAAATCTAACATTGAGCAAGATACACAACCAAACTCTATGCCCCTCAGTCATGAGTCACACATATCCTGGACACTTTGAGATGCCTAGGTTAGACAAGTTTAAGGGAGAGGAAGATGCGCAAGAACACATGATGAATTTCATGAACATGTGCTTCCATATTGAGAAAAATGATGCCCTAATGCTTAGAACATTTATCATGATGTTCTCAGACACAATGACTCAATGGTTCAATAACTTTCCCAAGCATAGCATCACTAGTTTTGAGCAACTGGTAAATGCATTTCTAGAATGCTTCTCCTTCGGTGTCAAGAAGAAGGTAAACTTGTATGATTTGGCTAAATTGAAACAATATGACAATAAGCTAGTAATGGATTATGGGAATAGGTGGAGAAAAATCATGGCAAAACTATCATTCTTTGTTCCCATTGAAGAACTCATTTGAATGTTCACAAAGAGCTATGAAAAACACATCTCATTTTTATTACAACTGCAGTAGTATGAATCATTCGAAGAAGCCTTGGCTCAATCCAAGCTTATAGAAGACATAAAGGTTGATGAAGGAGATCTCAAGCTCAAAAAAAAGAAAGAGTGAAGCAAGAACAATTGAAATGACAAGAATAAATAGAAGCAGACCAAGCCTACCCAGGTGAATCAGGTCATTTTAAGCATGCCCAAGAGAGGTAAAAACCAAAAACCATAGAATTATCAGACTCTCCCTCGATCAGCCAACTACAACCCTAAGAAAAACTAGGGCCAAAATAGAGAGTGTCAATTGCCTTGTTATTACACACCTCTAAATGAATTGATGCAGTTGATATTTAATCAATTAAGCAAGGTACAGAGGATAAGATTCTTGATGTGCAACTTCTTAACCCTAACCATCCCAAGCCAAAGGTATATAGAGAAGATCAATACTGCCCATATCATAGGATACAGAGGTATGACATTGAAAACTGTATCAAATTCAAGAATGTTGTACAAAACATGATTGAGAAGGGAGAGCTAAAAGTCAACAACCCACTAGCTCTCGATAATAGATATATGGGTATATTAAGGAACCCATTACCAAAACATGAGGTCTCTAGAGATCAGGGCACCCAAGTCAACTAAGTTTGAGTTGAGCCACCCATTCATGGATGCATTGGAATGGTTGAGTTAGTTAATGTGGCAACCAAGAGTTGATGATACAGCCAACTAGAGCCTCCAGTAGCTCCCATTCATATCCTAGCCGCACCTCCCTAGAGGCAAATGTAGAAAAATCCCTTAGGTTTGCCAACGCAACCTATGATAACTATTTGGAGTAGATTGGAAAAAAATCTATAAACGACTCTGGCAAAGTTGTCCATTTACGAACTCATACAACAATATCCTAGGCACATGAAGACTTTGATGGAGATCTTGAGATCAATCGAGATCCAACCCTAGAACCCAGATGCATTCACACAATTTGTGGAGCAAGTGCAATAGTGCTAAGAGCCTGTGATCCATTTTTATGATTACAAAATAAAGGAAATGCCAAATACTATAGCAAACCCACCTCTGTACATCATTGCATATATCAATGACATACCATTCAAGCGGGTCTTGGTCAACACAGGCTCATCGATCAAAATTATAACAAATGTTATAGGGCACCTAAAGATCCCTAAGTCCAACATTATTCCAACCTCATACAGGTTAAGAGCTTTCAATAATGCGTTGTGCTCCATAGTGGGTTCAGTCATACTACTTGTAAAGGTAGGCCATAAGACCATCCCCATGATGTTTCACATGTTGGAAGGGGCAATGCAATATAAAATCCTATTAGGGCATCCCTAGATAAGGGACATGCAGTGTGTGCCCTCAATCTTGTACCAATACGTCAAGTATGTGCATGAGGGACAAGTCCATGTGGTTCCATCTGATGAAAAGCCATTCAAGTATGTGCATCAAGTCAACTTGCCAAGGGGATTTTTCCTTCTATCAACACACCTATACATCAGACCTTCATACCCAACCATGTAGCCAAGAAGTAAGAGCAAATTAGTGCAAGGTGATCCATCCACGTTGGTACCACTTCCTACATTTAAAGCTACTAGTGCTTATGAGAAGCCTTCAACATATAAAGCAAAAGATGCTCAAAAGCTAAAAGCACCCCTAGTGGAGGAAGGACCCAAGGAACTTCCAACCATAGAAATTGTGGGAATTTTGACTCCCATGGAGGAGGAATATCCTCGGGATATAGCTGAGGAGGTACCTCAACTTGCATTGCTTACATCATTAACAACATCATCTGCATCGCAGGTGATAGTTCACCTAGCCAACACAGATTTAGGTAAATATCTTATGTAGAACATGACTTTCATGCCAATTATTGAGTCTATGCAAGACATGGGATGGCCAAGAGTCCCAAATATATCAATAGGGATGGTGGTTCCCTTAGGGGTGTCCCCTAACAAAACCAAATTCATATACGTTGGTGTAGATTGCACCCACAGTGCTCCTAATATTGAAAGGGATGAGGATGAACCATTCACCATGAATGTTCATTACTTATCAAATCCTAAGTTTGATCTAAGATACTTTGCGTGCTGCCATTGGCATGACTATGACTTAGTTATATATGAGCAAGGGTAGCGACTACCATTTCAGCCACACTATCAGCTACCTACTGATAGGTTTGGACTTGGATATTACATTCAAGGCAATGATGATTTGCTAGCAACATCTCTAGATAGACTAAGCTTAGGGTTTGAGGAAGACATTGACTGGAATCCCTATCAACCCCCTTGCAAAAACTTTTGGTGTGACGAATAGGTGGCCATGGTCAATATCAAACCACCCTACGAGTATCATCCCAATTCCTCTCCTGAAGCATACCCATCAGGGATCATCCTATGGGAGGACGAGAAAATTTATGGCTATGAGCAAGAGGAATATGAATATGTCTCAATTGAGGATGAAGAGGAAACCAACTTGGCCTATCATGGGCCTTGGTATGTATAAAATATTGCTTGGTCTGGCAACATATATAGTGGATATATTTTAGATGAAAGTGAATATGAGTTAGAGGATTCAATAGATATGGCCTACCTGGGGTCCAGACATGCACATCCTATCATAGGGTCAGAGGTTAATGCCAATGGTTTCTTCATAAGTGGTGATTATTATGAGGATGAAATTGATATGGCCTACCTTGGGCCAAGACAAGCGTGCCTCACCCTAGGGCCAAAAAAAAATACCAACAGTTTCTTCATAAGTGATAACAATTTTGAGGATGAGACCGAGATGGCTTATATTAGGCCTCACCATTTACAACAAGTCAATATGCTTATGGAAAGAGAAGTGATGCTTCACATCATAGATCTTGATATTCACTTCTTAGGAAGACCACCAAATCCAAAGTTCATCTATCGCATGGTCTTCCTAGATCTTCCAACATTTAGAGAGCTGTTACTGCCTAATGATACCATTATCTTGTTTATTTATAGGCCAAATACTAAGATTCCTATACCCCTAAAGCCTCATAGTGAGTATGGAGGATGAGCCATTGATGTAGATATTCACCCACGTGGTCCTGGAGATTTCATCCTATCCATCAACATGATATCCATTGATTTGACCACTCCACTCCATAACCTAGCAGATCCTTTGAAGCCATTGTGTCTTAACTTAGATGCTATTGAATGGGATAGCGATGATTCACCCCTAGAGCCTAAATATTTCTTCCCTAATTAAGAGATACTACAATCATTCCATTTTACACCAGGCTACACACATGATGTTTATCATGATGGTCTTGACCCTGATTCAGTGGGAACTATAAATCCAACATATGCCATCCATTTAACCCCCACTCCTCACCAACTTGAGGAGGGGTCACATATGGCAATAGAGGAGACTTTAGAGGTGGACATCAGTGATGATCCTTCTCAACCAAAGAAAGTCAAGTTTAGAGAAAACTTATCTCTAGAAGAACAAACTATCATTATTCCTCTATTATGAGAGAGACCAAATCTCTTTGCTTGGACCTACAAAGATATGCCAGGACTAGATCCAAAATTGGTTATCCACAAAATTTTGCTAGACCCCATGAAGAAATCAGTCAAGTAAAATCTTAGAAAGATGCATCCAACCGTCACTTTGATGGTAAAGAATGAGTTGTAGAAACTGTTGGATGTAGTCTTTATTGTTCCCATCAACTATCCAAAATGGGTATCAAACATGGTGCTAATAGGAAAACCTGATATAAGAGTCCACATTAGCATGTATTTCAGGGATCTCAATAAGGCAACACCAAATGATTCATTATTGTTGCCCAACATAGACACTGTTGTAGATGCAACTACAGGTCATGAGATGCTCTCTCTAATGGATGATTTTTTTGGTTACAATCAGATTCAAATTAAACCCGAAGGCCAGCATAAAACTGCATTCACCACTCCATGGAGGACATTCTATTACAAAATGATGTCATTTTTCCTTAAGAATGTTGGTGCCACATATCAGTGGGCTATGACATAAATTTTTCATCACTACATGCATAAGATCTTAGAAGACTACATCGATGACTTACTGACCAAGTCATTGCTACGTGAAGAGCATGCTGAGATCCTTAGAAAGGTCTTCGATCACTTGGTTGAGCATAATGTCAGGTTGAATACTAAGAAATGCATCTTTGGCGTAACTTCTAGAAAACTCTTGGGATTCATAATTTCTAAATGAGGTATCAAGGTAGACCCAACAAAGGTAAAAGCTATCTTGGAAATAGCCCTGCCCACTAACATCAAAGAGCTGAGAAGCCTACAGGGCAAAGTAGCATCCATAAAGTGATTCATCAAAATGTCAACCCATGAATCGACTGCTACACAAAGGATTCCCATTCTAGTGGGATGAAAAATATCAATAAGCCTATGCTAAAATCAAGAAGTACCTAAAAACATCACCAATTTTAGCTCCACCAAGGCTAGACGTGCCATTCCTTTTATATATATCCACTATTGATTTTGCTTTGGGTACCATGCTGGCTCAAAAGAATGTGCAAGATAAGGAACAAGTGATATATTACATCAATCACACCTTGGTGAGATATGAGATTGGATACACATACATAGAAAAGTTGTGCTTAGCAGTGGTCTTTGCAACCAATAAATTATGGCACTACATGTTGAGCCATACAACATATGTAATATCCAAATAAAATACTTTGTAGTATATAATAAGCAAGACATATCATAATACACGTACTACAAAGTGGATCATGCTAGTGAAAAAATTTGACTTGGAATTCATAAGCTAAAAGTCCATAAAGGACAAGTCATAGCTGATCAACTAGCTAAGGTGCCTCTTCAGAACAATATGCCCCTCACCATAGAACTTTCTGATGATGCAGTCTTTGCACTATGAACTCAAAGAACTAGAAAACAAAGCTGACATGACTCTGTTCTTTGATGGTTCGAAGTGTAAGCAAGGAGGCGATGCAGAGATTGTCTTTTCCATGCCACAAGGTGCTCCAATGCCCTTGTCATTCAAGTTGAACATTCTTTGCACAAACAACAACACTGAATACGAGGTCCTAATATTGGATCTCCAAACAACCATCGCCATGAAAATAAAGAGGCTAAAAATATTTGGTGACTCTCTACTCATAGTCAACCAAGTCAAAGGACTATTTTAATGTTGGGATCCAATCTTGAAAGCTTACAAAGATCTTGTTGACACATATCTAGCCCAACTAGAGTGGTATAACATCGAGGTAATCCCACGTATGTCAAACATATTTGTAGAAACCATGGTATCTCTAGGATCCTTGATCCCTCAGAATCCATCTACTAATTTCACTACCATTCATGTGAAAACACTCTCGCACTCATCGATGTAGTGTGAGGCTTTTGATAACAAAGAATCAGTCAACATGATTCATATAAAACTAGACCATGACTAGTTTTGTAAAGCCAAAGACTTTTCATAGAAGGTGCCTTGGGGATCCTTGATCTTCCAGGGTCCTATGGAGAATGGTACGACCATTCACCACAAGGTTGTTTCTTAATATGCATTTGTGCACATCAAATCATAGGAGAAATAGGTCATTTTATCTATCAAGGTTGTAGCTTATTAGGATTGGCTTTCCCAATTACAAGACTTCCTAAAACTTGGAATTATCCCACAAGGACTATCACATGATGAAAGACGAGCATTAAAAAAAAAGTGATAAGATATGTCTTGCTAGGAGGCATATTGTATCGTCAAAGCTATGATAGGGTCCTCCATTTTTTAGAGCTCCAAGAATTAGCCTGGGCAATTTTGTACGCTCATGATGGTACATGTAGTGGCCACTTTAGTGTAATGACCATTATCAAGCGTATCCTTTGAATGTGTTATTACTGGCTCACCATGGAGAAGGATTGCTGATGAGCCACAAAATTGCTCATTTTTTGTACTCTTTTCCCCATAATGTGCGACATATATTCTTGTAGATATAAATGTTTTATGGAAATTATATATATAATTGACAGTTTATTTTGTATGTTTTCTAATATTTATCTTTAAGTGTAATTTGTGTAGATTTAGTGGAAATCGTTGTATTTTGGCATGTTTTCATCGAGGTCCAACTCGGACCTAGCACTTGCAAATTAATGAAGGGAAAACATCTATAGAGTATCGATAAAAAGGCATGAAGTCAGGCGCCAAGTCCTTTGAAGCGCTTGACTTCCGTTCGACATCTAACTGTTAGGTGCCTGATTTTTGTTAGGCGCCTGCTTCCCATTGTACGATGGAAGGTGCCTGCTTCCCATTGTACAATGGAAGGCACATGCTTCCCATTGTATGATGGAAGGTGCCTGCTTCTCATTATGCGAATGAAAGGCGTCTGCTTCTTGAATTCTTCAACCGCAATGTCTGATTCTCGTTAGCGTCAAACTTCAACATGGCTCTATGGTCGGTAAAACAGAGCGAACGCGTCGACAACCAACTTGAAAGGATTTTTAGCATCATAACCGAACATGGGATAATTTCAAAGGTGATTCATCACCTATTTTGCAATTGTTACGTAAAATTTATTTTGTAAATTAGGCAAATCGAATATCAGCGTATTCTGGAAATAGAATACGCTAAGATATTCTGATATTTTATCCCGATTCAAGTAACTAACTGTAACAGCGAATCATGCGTTGATTCATTCTGAAATTGTAATAGGGTTGGCCACATACTATATAAATATGCAGGTCACCCCCGGACTTTTTATGTAAATTTCTAGTTGCAAATTGTTAATAAAAATCCCTGCATTATTCTTGTAAAACATATTCTCTAAGCGTCCGATGAACATTCTACCATGGGAAGAACCTATTGGAAGCGTGGGCCCACTTGCAACAGAGTTCTTCCCTATTTCCCTATTTTTCTAGTAATTATTTTCATAGATTAATTTATTTCCAGCACTTTCCCTATTTTCTATAATTTCTAGCAAGGTAGTTATTTAGAGTTTTTATGTTTTCAGTCCTATTTCTTAGACTTAGCATAGGATTATGAGTTTAAATATAAACTTCAATGAACATTAAACACCCCCCAAACCATAATCCAAGGGACTCATCTTCGAAGGAGGAATTGCAAGCATAGATTTTGCACTGCTCACAAGACTACGAGCTACCCCGGGTTGACAATTAAATGGAGGCAATTAATTGAACCATAGAAAAACTAACCAATGTTTTGCCCAACATTTTGGTGTCATTGTCGGGGAGTAGCCATTGTAATTTCCTATTTTGAAGAAAGCTTAGTTACAGTAGTTTAGAGTGTTTTCTTCAGAAACCTTCATCTGAAACTTTGTATGAGTCCACCTAAGAATAGGGGACCAGACGATCATTTTATCAAAAACAAAGAAGTTGTTTCTCAAAATCATTCTACTTTAGTAGAACCTCAACCTGAGGCTGAACTCTCACCATATCAATCCCCACCTGTGCATTGGCGACAACACCCACTATTTGCCTAGGATACCTCTAAAACAATTCAGTAGAATCCCAGAGTAGGATCAGAGATAAGTAGAGTTCAATCTGAGGAGGATCTACTGAATGTTGAATGTTGGCAAGCAGTGTTAGATAGAACTATCTCAAACGCTGACTTATCCCTCCTTTTGAAGGATAAAATAAATGAATTAGAAGCATTGATAACTACTTTGAATGAAGCAGGGGTAGAAACACTAGTAGTAGGCAGAATGGTAGAAAATCTAGAGGAAACATCTACTAGTTTTAGTTTTCCAATAGGAGAGGTAGGAGGAGATCACAAGATGAAACACATCTCTCCTACCCACCTTCCAAATTTTAGAGGACTACCAACAGAAGATCTAGACCTGTTTCTATTTAAATTTGATGTTTTATGTAGATCTGTGGATTACACCATAGATCCTCAAAAACTAAAATTATTCCCTTCTACCTTAGATGATTCAACTTTGTGCTGGTTCATCAGCCTAGGGGATAAACGGATAACTACCTAGGAATAGTTGAAGAAAATTTTCCTAGATCAGTATCAGGATTTTGGTAGAGCAAGAGATGCAAGAGAGGAAGTCCTAGATATGACCCAAAAGGAAGGGGAGTCCATGGAAGAATACTAGGATAGGTTTAGCTTCAATATGCAAAGATCACCCCATTCAAAACTAGGAGATAGGTCCCTAAGAAGTATTTTTTGAAAGGACTGACAAATGAATCCTTGGAAGCTTTGAACATGATCTCTAGGGGAGACATTTACCAACACCAAATGGATGATATTCGAAAGTTGTGTCAAAATTTCTCAAGAAGAAAGGGTAAATTAACCTCTAGAAATGTTAAGCAGTCAACCACTATCACTAAAATAGAAATAGGCAACATGTTATAAGACCTTAAGAGTGAGATGTTATCATCTCTAGCTCTTCAAATGGATACTCTTATACTTTAGAGAAATAAGCAGGAGAATGAGGTAGCATTGGCCTACTTCTATCCTAAATGCAGAGGCAAACACCCCAAAAATGAGTGCCCAGAAAACAAAGTCCATGTATGTGTTGTTTGTAAGAAGGATCATAAAATGAAGTTGTGTCCACAATTAATGAAATCAAAAGAGGAACCTGAAGTAGCCGAGGCATACTTCATGGGTAATAGGAGGAACTTGCAACAATCTCCTATGGGTAACAATATGCAATCAAGAATGTCATCCTATGGGGGTAGTAATTACCAGAATCAAGGTCAAAACCAACCACCCAACATGGGTTGGTATGGTCAACAACCTTGGAATCCATTTCCCCAAGGAGCAAATCCTTACAACCCTTATCCTTGGAACCAATATCAACAACTTGGGCAATAATGGAGAAATCAGAATTCTTGGAATCAGTATCCACACCAACTTTACCTGCTCCAAGGACTCCTCAGTTACCAGCACAGCCAACAACAAACCCAAACAACAAGCAACCAACCTATCAGATGGAAAATGAGATGTACCCTATGTATAATATCAAGGTAGATTGCGATCCTATCCAGTTAAGGTCAGGAAAGCAATTAGGTGTAGAAGTCACTCCTCTTGTAGAAGAAGAGGAACCAGTAGAAATAGAGAAAGGGGAATCACCCCTTATAGAAGAGGTAGAAGAAGAATCAACACTTGTACATAACAAAGAGGAGGTTCCACATTTTCCACAAAGGTTGTAGGAACCCAAGAAACCAATACAAACAGAGTTTGATATCCTCTCCAGTTTAAAGAACTTAATAGTCACAATTCCTCTCTTTCAAGCCATAAGAGACATACCTATTTATGGGAAGGCCATAAGAGAGTTGTGCCTCAAGAAACTAGGGAGGAAACTAGCTAAATCAATCAGTTTGGTAGGTCAGTTAGCTGACCTTATGCTAGGAAATACCTACAGCCAGAAGTATTCAGATCCAGGAAGCCTAGTGCTAACTATAAAAATAGAGGGTTGTATTTTACCCAACACACTAGTAGATTTGGGGGCTGCCATCAATGTCATGCCCTAAGAAACCATGCAAAAACTAAAATTGACCAACCTGAAGCCCACCAAAACTATGCTGCAATTGGTAGATAGGTCTACAGTACTTCCTGATGGAATACTAGAAGATATCACTATTATAGTAGATGCATGGGAGTATCCAGCAGATTTTTTAGTATTGCAATCTAAGTCTAGACTAGGTGGATACCCATTAATCTTAGGTAGACCTTGGTTGGCAAAAATTGATGCCTACATAAGTTGTAGAGATGGGAAAATGACCATTTCAGATGGTCAGAATATAAAGAAACTGATCATACATCCACCTGCACAGTCTGCAGATTTATTGGGAGAACCAGAGAATGAAAATCAAAATGTTGATGGTCTATCAATGCTCCAACCTGTGATGACACTTGAAGAGTTGGAAGATGAAAATGATGAGGATAGGATGATCTCCCACTTTTTTTAGGGAGAACCTTCCTGTCCTCCTCCTGAGTTGCCATTAGTAGGAGTGAAAGACCACCATATTCAGCAAATAGAAGTTGCACCTGGTAGAATGTTGAATATAGATAACAAGTTGACAACAGAACAACAAACCAAACTAAAACAAACATTGGAAAAACATCAAGATGCCTTTGCTTGGGAGTATTCTAACATGAGAGGAATAGCTCCTGAGACCTATACACATAGAATATATCTGGAAGACCAGGTCAGACCAGTAAGACAACCACAGAGGAGAATGAACCCATCCATGAAAGAAATTGTTAAAACAGAGTTACAAAAACTCCTCACAGTTGGATTCATCTACCCCATTTCAGATAGTGAGTGGGTATCACCATTAGTGGTGGTGCCCAAGAAGAATGGAAAGTGGAGAATTTGTGTTGATTACAGGTTGCTGAACAAAGCAACCAAAAAGGACCACTTCCCCTTACCATTTATAGATCAGGTCCTTGATACCTTAGTAGGCAAGAAGTACTTTTATTTCCTGGATGGGTTCAGTGGATACAACCAGATCCAAATAGGGGAGGAAGACCAAGACAAAACCACATTCACTTGTCCATGGGGGACATTTTCTTACCGAGTCTTACCATTTGGCCTATGCAATGCACATACCACATTTCAGAGGGTAGTTCTTAGTATTTTTTAGATATGATTGGAGAGACTGTGGAAGTGTACATGGATGATTTCATTATATATGGTGAGACTTTTGAAATTACCATAAAAAATCTAGAAAATACACTTAAACATTGTGAGGAAACTAACATGTCCTTAAGCAATGAGAAATGCTATATGTTGATGCAGGAAGGGATAGTTTTAGGACATCACCTTTATGCAGATGGGATCAAAGTAGATAGAAATAAAATTGAAGTCATCCAAACTATGCCTACTCCCAAAACACAAAAGGACATTCATAGTTTCCTAGGATCAACTAGTTATTATAGGAGGTTTATATCAAACTTTAGCAAAATTACTAAACCTCTTACCACATTGTTAACAAAAGATGCAGAGTTTGTCTGGACTGAAGAATGTGAACAAGCATTCAACACCCTGAAGGAAAAACTGATTACTGCTCCAGTATTGAGAGGTCCAAATTGGACCATACCTTTTCACATATATGTTGATGCATCTAACAATGCAATAGGCTCAATACTAGGATAGAAATATGGTGATGATTTTTATGCCATCTATTATGTTAGTAAAAACCTTATAGGTGTTGAATTGAATTATACTATCACAGAGAAATAATTTCTTGTAGTAATACATGCTCTTAACAAATTTTATCATTATATTATAGGTTATCAGGTATTTGTGCACACTGACCATTCAACAATCAGATACTTGACAAACAAACTTGGGATTAGTGGTAGAATTATCATATGGATGTTGCTTTTGTAGGAATTTGATGTGACAATAGTAGACAAGCCAGGAAAAGATAATGTGGTAGCTGATTTCTTATCCAGATTGACACCTCTAGACTATGCAGCTATAGAAGACCAATTTCTAGATGAGCATTTGTTTGCTCTAAATGATCAGATACCTTGGTACATAGACATGGCTAATTATTTAGCCATTGGTAGAGTATCCCCTACACTTTTACCTCGTGAAAAATAGACTTTAATTGAGAAAAGTGTAGATTTCTCATGGATTGATGGGTGCCTGTTTAAAATAGGACCTGATCAAATCATGAGGAGATGTGTTTCTGGAGAAGAAATAATTGAAATACTAAAGGCTTGCCATGATGAACCTTGTGGTGGCCATTTTGCAAGAAAAAGGATTGCATATAAAGTGTTGCAGGTTGGTTATTACTCGCCTTCACTATTCAAAGATGCAGCCAAGCATGTGAGTCAATGTGATCAATGTCAGAGGATGGGTAAACCTACTCTCAAAGATGAGATGCCACTCCAACCACATGTTCACATTGAACCATTTGATAAATGGGGGATGGACTTCGTAGGACCTATTAATCCATAGTTAGGAGGTAAGAGGTATATCCTAGTTTGTACTGACTATGTGACAAAATGGGTTGAAGTACAGGCTTTGCATGATTCAAAGGAGAAAACTATAGTAGACTTCTTGTATTCAAAAATTTTTACAAGATTTGGGGTCCCAAGGGAGATCACAATAGATCAAGGGCCTCAGTTTACTTCAAGGATGATCCAAGAACTCATGCAATAATACAAAATTAGGCATAACAAAACCACTCCCTACCATCCATAGGCAAATGGGCAAGTTGAGGTGACCAATAGAGAATTGGAGAATATCCTGACAAAGACAGTACAGCAACACAGGAAGGACTGGGCTACTAGATTACCAGAAGTAGTGTGGGCCTACAGGACCACCTGGAAGACTACTACTAGTTTCACACCATTTCAGCTAGTCTATGGGAAAATAGCCATGATGCCCATAGAGTTTGAAGTTAAAACACTTAGGACTACTGTAGAATTGAATATCAATCTAGATGATGCACAAAAATATAGAATTCAGTAGCTTAATCAGTTGGATGAATACCACCTTGAGGCTCTGCAGAAAATAGATATTATTCGAAAACAAAGGGCCAAGTGGCATGACCACCACACTAGGCCAAAGCAACTTAAAGTGGGAGAATGGGCATTACTCTATGATTCCTGATTCCAGGAAAGGAAGGGCAAGCTCATGCAATGTTGGATGGGGCCATATGAAGTAATTGAAATCATCAATAATGGGGTTGTAAGAGTTAGAACAATAGATGGCAGCAACATTACATTGATAGTCAATGGCCACCACCTGCATCCATACTATGTGTCTGAAGCATATATGATTGAGTCTAGATTAGGCATGGGGGAGACCCCAGTTGATTCTAACTTTATCTTGAGTCAGTGAGATGTGGACCTAGTCCACATAGTCCCAAAGACAATTATTCTTTTAAAAAATTTCTTTTTTTTAGTTGTGTTTTTATTTTGCAGGAACAATGCCCTTTGTGCAACTGTTAGGCAGCCTGGGAGACCTAGGCCTAACAAGCACATGATCCATGAACCTGCACCTTCCAAGATTTCTAGGAGAATTTTCTTGTAGTAGGAGTAGTTAGTCCCCATTCAGAAAGGGGAATACTAAACCTGAACCTACACAAGAGTGTTTAGATTGGTCTTTTTGGACAATAAAACACTCAACTATTGGTTTAGGGGTAGATGCTAATCTTGTACCTATTTTTCAATCAGAAGCACTAAAAAGGCCTGATCAACCTAATAGCGCATATACAAGGACAAGTCAACACCTATTGAATAAAAAAAAGCACCATGTGTTTGTATTTGATGGGGAGGCATCTACTTCCAATTATTAGAAAAGGTACCTATTCCCATTATACGAAAGAAGGCACCTACTTCCCTATTATACGATGAAAGGTGCCTGCTTCCCATTGTACGGTGGAAAGCAACTACTTCCCATTGTACATCAAAAGGCACCTACTTTCTATTGTATGGTAAAAATCACCTACTTCCCATTGTACGCTTCATGGCGCCTGACTCCCAGTATGTTACGAATATGGTGCTTGCATCTTGTTTGTTGACAGTTCAATGCCTAACTCTCGATTTTTTAGGAGAATGGCCGATTACCAATTTTTAAGAAACTGACACCATATCTTCTTAGCATACATGTAAAAAAAAAGTTTGTTTAAAATTTTATTTATACGTATGACACTTGATAGTTAGCAAAAAGGTGCCTGCTTCCCATGATAGACATAAGTGCTTGATTGCTAAGGCACTTGCTTCCTATGTTAAGTAGAGTGCATGCCTACTAAGGCGCATGCTTTCCATGTAAGAAAAACACTTGATTCCTATGATATCTATTTTCAGTTTACAAGATACTTGTGTGCCATAACTCAAAAATAAGGTGCCTAATTTCCATATGAAAAAGGTACCTAATTTCTATTTATTACGGCCATTTTATGCCTTGATAGAATAACACGTAAGCCTTGGGATGTGGCCCGAGCCACGTCAACTCCCCCTACATGTGTAAAGTCAACTCCACCATAGATAAAATTAAAATTTGACATCTACCAATTTCCAAGGAGGGGACGTTTGTCATCCCAAGGTGCTACATTTTTCTAATTTTTGTTTTTAATTTTTGTAGGATTTCTTGAATAACCCACAGTGCAACTACCAAGAACCAATCACATCCAAGGAAATTCATTGCATGGGAACCATGGCCATCATTGTCTATTGTGGTTTGCCCCATCATCAAACGCCAACCAATAGTGATGCACCACGAGCATTTACACATATGCACCCATGAAACAAATTTAGGTGCATGTTTAAATTTTTTGTTTCTTGTCTATATTATTTTCATGAACATGTGTGTCTATGGAAATGTGTCGATACAACCCCCCATTATTACCTTAACCACTTGAACAAATCCACTTGGCATAATATTGTGTGGCACACCTCTGATTGGTTGATAGTTTATGGTTATCACCTCCACACAATCAGGCACATGCTCGAAAGAAATTTACTACGGATAACCATAATCACTATTGATTACGGTAATTAACTGCTTGCATGCATAAACACAACTATTTTAAAAAGTTATTTACCAGCTACTATGCAACCAAATTCAGTAAGAAAAATGTAGAACAATGAGGCAAAATGGTAATTCGAAGGGGAGATAGTAAAATTGTTGAGTGAATTGTGAATTAGAGGTAAAGCATGGGGGGAAAGTCGAAAAATCATGACCTAAAGAAGAGTGAGCCGATCGATTGCTCGAGCATTTTTGTAGACGTCCAAACATAGTTGGATGCTGCAGAATGGATGGACTACTATCGACTGGTCAGTCAGGGCCAAGATGCGATAGTAGCAAATGAATTTGTGGCATCGATGAGCGAGGGGATCATGCGCATGCAGGGGCTAGAGATCCCAATCACGGAGGACTACATCGCTAGAGTTATGGGCCTCCCTCTTATAGGGGAGCACATGTACAAAGAGGATAACCTTACCCTCTATGCATAGAGATTATTTGGAGCACCAACAGAGCACCTAATGCATGCTAGATTACTGAAACAACACATTCTCAAGCTCTAGAGGGTCATTTTCGAATAGATCACCCATTTTTTCACATGCTCTAGTAGGTACTCCCACCTAAATTTCAACCACTTCTATTTCCTCAATCATATTCTACATGGGGATAAAATCAACATCCCCCACTACCTTGCATGCACCTTGAAATATGAGGCTAGGCGATACCAGGTAGGCACCATTTCTTCCCTCGCTCACCATGGCCTGATTTTTGCCTTGGTGAGATATGCAGAGTCACATAGAAATGTGACAATTGAGGAAGCTACGGGCACTAGTGCAGTAGCAGGGGCACAAGTAGAGGAGGAGGTGCCCATTCAGAATGAACAGTCAGCCCAGGAGGTGATAGAACAAGAAATGATGATGCCTGCATCCCAGCCTGTAGGAAATACAGTGGAAGTAGGACAGACCTCATTCCTTGATTTTCCCCAATTTGGGGAGGAAACAGGGCAGGTTCCATCCCTTCTATGCACCTCAATTTGAGGAGGAGGCAATGCAAGATTCCATGCCTATCTCCACCAGGATGCGAAGTAGAAGAATGAGGGCGTCGAAGGTGGTTTCAAGCTCATCCGATGAGGAGACACCCATCGATGAGCTCAATAGGGAGGAGTATATGGCCCATATTTTATAGGACATTTCTTGTGGGCCAACTCCTCAATAGGAGGTGGCCATGGCAGATGTACCACTAGAGGGCCAGGTGAAAGATCTACAATAGTAGTTGCAAGTTCTAAAAGAGTAGGCTTCCACTTGGGAAGCCAAATTCAAAGAGGAATAAACTCTATTTGAAGAGTCCAGAAAAGAGGCCACCCTCAAAATGCATGAATTGTATCAAACAATTTGGCAACTACAAAGTCAATTGCAATTGCAAGGTGGACCAATGGTAGCCGAGTAGCCGACTAGGGTTGACATAGTAGTACAGACCGATGGGGCAACAGAAGTGCCCCATGCTGATAATGAACCAGAATAGGGAGACACTACTACAATGGAAGTAGAGCAGCCTTGCTCTACATCCCCCTCTTTAGAGTAGATAATTCAGGAGGATGAGGTTGAAGTGGAAGAACCTCAAAATATAGATCAACCTAAAAAGGGGGGAGAATATGGAGAAAAGGAGATGGAGGCCGAAGAGCCTCAAATTACAGATAGAGAGGGAGAGGCAGAGCACTCTCCAATTAATACAGGGGTAGCTCAACCTCAAGAAGAAGTAGAATCCTTGGGGTGTAGCAAAAAGCTACAGAGGAAAAAGGAGCAATCCTTGATGTGCAGCAAGAAGCTGCAGAGGAAAAAGAAAGTCCCTGATGTGCAACAAGTAGCTGTAGAGGACCAGGAGGTTCAACAACCTGCATCCCCTGTACACCAAGAAATACCAGTTGCACCAACATACCCTAGGGTACAGAGTATCAAGCTGAGATCAAAATAAAAAGTCATAAGGCCATCTCAGCATCGACCTAGAACTAGAGCAAGAGTTGTAGAGTTGAAGGCCCTGGGCCTTGAATCTGACACAGAATAAGAGCTAGATTCTGATGAGGAATGGGAGGCAGCAAAGACTCAGTTTGCTACCAAAAATAGAAATTTGAGGAGCTCAAGGAGGAAATTAAGGCAGATAAGAAGAGCTGGAAGAAGGCCTCCAAGAAAGCCCTCAAGGAAGCAGAAAAGGAGGCCAGAAAACAATCTGGAAAACCTCGGAAGAATATTCCAGTTGCTCAACCTGAGCAGTTCTAGAAATTGTATGGGTCTAAATATGGGAAGCCCTCTAGGATATAGGAGTATTTTAAGTAGATGGGATTTCTAGGCCCTATACAGAAAGAGGATCTAGCTTCAAGCAGTAGAACTCCCCCTATGCCAAAAATAGAGGTTAAAGTTGAACCTGAGCTTGACCCAACAAGGGGAGATTTTCCCACAACCAAGGTTGCTAAGGAATCCAACATCCCATTTGGGGATAAGGAATCAGTGCCCGAGGGTGAGAAGTTGCCACTTCACCATGAGTATTGGAAAATGGTTGAGCCTAAATTCTAGAAATATGCCACCAACTTCACTAGTTTTTATATGAATGTTGATAAGGGCAAGGTGGCTTGGACCAGAGAACCACCTAAGAAGAGGGTAGGCCCAAGTGAACCACTCTAGTGTAGCAAACACCATAAGTAGAAGGGACAAGAGACAACAACTCCCACAACACCAAAGGGGTGAAAGCCCTAGGATAAAGAGAAAGCCAAGGCCGCTAAGAGAAAGAGGACACAAACCAACCGGGCCTATTGGGATGAGGTGAACAGAACTAGTAATTACCAGTTCAAAGTGGCATAGGGACGTGCCACCCCTTAAGCATGGGGGGATGATGAGCCACATAATTGCTCATTTTTTGTACTCTTTTCTCCATAATGTGGCATATATTCTTGTAGATATAAATGTTTTATGGAAATGATATATATAATTGATAGTTTATTTTGCATGTTCTCTAATATTTGTATTTAAGTGTAATTTGTGTAGATTTAGTGGAAATCATTGCATTTTGGCATGTTTTCATCGAGGTCCAACTCGGACCTGGAACTTGCAAATTAATGAAGGGAAAACATCTGCAGAGTATCAGTAAAAAGGCATGAAGTCAGGTGCCAAGTCCTTTGAAGCACTTGACTTCCGTTCGACATCTAACTGTTAGGTGCCTGATTTTCGTTAGGCACCTGCTTCCCATTGTACGATGGAAGGTACTTGCTTCCTATTATATGATGGAAGGTGCCTACTTCCCATTGTATGGTGAAAGGTGCCTACTTCATGTTATGCAAATGAAAAGGTGCCTGCTTCCCGACTTCTTCAACCATGGTGCTTGATTCCCATTAGCATCAAACTTCAGCATGGCTCTATGGTCGGTAGAATAGAGCGAACATATCGGCAACCAGATTGAAAGGATTTTTAGCATCATAACCGAACATGGGATAATGTCAAAGGTGATTCATCACCTATGTTGCAACTATTACATGAATTTATTTTATAAATCGGGCAAATCGAATATCAACGTATTTTGGAAATAGAATACGTTGAGATATTCTGATATTTTGCCCAATTCAAGCAACCAACTATAACAATGAATCATGCATTGATTCATTCTAAAATTGTAATAGGGTTGGCCACATACTTTATAAATATGTAGGCCACCCCTGAAGAAGACCCCCCGAACTTTTTATATAAATTTCTAGTTGCAAACTGTTAATAAAAATTCCTGCATTATTCTTGTAAAAACTATTCTCTAAGCGTCCGATGAACATTCTACCACGGGCAGAACCTGTTGGAAGCGTGGGCCCACTTGCAACAAATTTCTTCCCTATTTTCCTATTTTTTTGTAATTATTTTCATAGATTAATTTATTTCCAGCACTTTCCCTATTTTTTGTAATTTCTAGCAAGGTAGTTATTTAGAGTTTTTAATGTTTTCAGTCATGTTTCTTAGACTTAGCATAGGATTATGGGTTTAAACATAAACTTCAACGAACATTAAACACCCCCAAACCATAATCCAAGGGACTCATCTCCGAAGGAGGAATTGCAAGCATAGATTTTGCATGGCTGCTCACAAGACTACGAGCTACCCCGGGTTGACAATTAAATGGAGGTAATTAATTGAACCATAGAAAAACTAACCAATGTTTTTCCCAATAATTACTATGAGTATATCAGGAAATGCATCAACTATAAAAATCATGTAAATTTGACACACCTACCATCTCAGGCCTTACAACCCATTCAGGCGGCTTGCCCATTTTATTAGTGGGGTTTCGATATAATCGAAAAGATCTCTCTCGCATATTTGGGTCGACATACATTTATCTTAATGGCCATTGAGTATTTCACCAAATGGGCAAAAGTGGTCCCCTTAACGCTGATAATTGGTCCTTGAATTATAGAGTTCATACTTCACAACATCATCTGTCATTTTGGGGTACCCTTCAAAATAATCTCGGATAATGGTCCATCATTCAAGAACAAAAATGTGTGAAATTTAACATCCAAATACAAAATTCAACATAGTTTTGTGACACCATACTATCCATAGGTAAATGGGCAACCAGAGGCCTCAAACAAGACAATAGTAGCCATCTTAGGTGAAAGAAAATCATAAGGATTGGCATCTGCAACTGTCCCTGGCATTATGGGCTTACAGGAATAGCGTGCGGATGCCCACTAGGGCACCACCATTTTTTATTGTATATGGTATTGAGGCCATTATACCCTTAGATTTGGAAATTCCAACATTACACATCGTATTGAAAGAGTTTATCAATGATGACACTATGCGACAAGCTTACCTTGATTAGTTGACACTGCTGGATGAACGATGCATTAAAGCTCTTGAGCATATTTGCATTTACTAGGATCAACTAACATGAGCATACAAAAATAAAGTCCACTTGAGAGACTTTAAGGTTGGGGATCTTGTGCTTAAAGAGAACCAACATAACTCAAATTTACCCCTGCACCTACGAGACAAATTTGTGGCCAATTGGATAGGTCCTTATATCATCTCTGAGAAGATTAGACCTAGGGCATATCACCTAACATCGCTAGAAGGTGTTGAGGAGCTAGAGCCTCTCAATATTATTCATATAAGGGTGTTTCACACATAAAAAATTAACAAAAATATTCAAATAAATTTCAAAATCACAAAAACAATAGAAAAATTCAAAAGCAAAAGGCTCCAAAGGCATCTTAAAGTCCTTTGGTCACATCACAAAAGGCTCCAAAGGCATCTTAAAGCCCTTTGGTCAATCAAAAAAGGATACAAAGGCATCTTAAAGCCCTTTGGTCAATCACAAAAATCTCCAAAGGCATATTAAAGCCCGTTGGTCACATCACAAAAGGCTCCAAAGGCATATTAAAGCCCTTTGGTCAATCACAAAAAGCTCCAAAGGCATATTAAATCCCTTTGGTCACATCACAAAAGGCTCCAAAGGCATATTAAAGCCCTTTGGTCAATCAAAAAAAGCACAAAATGCATCTTAAAGCTCTTTGGTCAATCACAAAAGGCTCCAAAGGCATCTTAAAGCCCTTTGGTCAAAACCACAAAAAACTCCAAAGGCATCTTAAAGCGCTTTGGTCAAAACAAAAAAAGCTCCAAAGGTATCTTAAAGCCCTTTGATCACATACAAAATCTCCAAAGGCATCTTAAAACCCTTTGGTAAAATCACAAAAGTCCCCGAAGGCATCTTAAAACCCTTTGGTCAAAAACAAAAATTAAGAAAATTCAAAAACATTAAAATAAGTTTCAAAATCTCAAAAATAAATGAAAGCAGTAAAAATACAAAAACATTTGCATTCATGTAGTTGCATTGCATATAGGCATTGCCATTAGTTGCATTCACATTTAGATATATTCATGTTTACAATCTTACAAATGACACCACGTTTGTACATCAATCATGCATCTTCAAAATTCATCTTCATCCATCACCCATGTGTGTAACTGTTGCTATGATAAAATACTAGGTTTTTCGATCACTCAGCCATACCTAGTGGTTCTATCACACTTTGAAGAAAGTTATATTTGCTTTTGATAGGTGAGGTTTAGTTTTGATATTACCTAGTGTATTTTAGAATCCCGTCACTAATCAAAACACTAAAATCTTAGTTGGTACAAGGAAAAGATGAACACTGTGAAGTGGTACTAGGCTTCCTAAAGAAAAAATTCTATCTTACTCATCCTCTTGTGTGACCAGTTCAAAAAATGCTGAGAATTGGAAAAAGGACAAGTTTCCCCCTATCCAAAGAAATCCCTTTAATCAAAACAAGCAAAAATCCTAAATAAAGCAAAATTCAAAAACAAAATAAACAATGATTATCATCACTACATAAATCTCTTGCTCAAAAGAAAAACAAAAATTCAAAAGAAATAATGATTTTCATCACCAAGCATGAGAAAGTATCCCAAATAAATATGAAGAAAATAAGGGAGTGTTGAACTTTAATCCTTGGAATTCTTAGCATTTAACGAACCTTAAGGTTATCCTAATTATAGGTTTGGTGGCATCAAGCCTGCCTAGAAATGGCAGTATCCTTATGCATGATGATATGCCTATCACATTAGCATCTTGCTATTGTACAAACTAATATTTGCATGTGGATGGGCTAGATTTAGGTGTCCTGTATCACCTAGTGTTTTAATCCAACTGAGTCCAAATTAGGATCAAGATGAACATTTGAGGATCCCAATACAACAATGGACTGAATGAATCCTGCCTGACATTGGGGTATGCTTATGTTTTATCTAATATATTCATTTGCACACATAGGATAATGAGTATCTAGGTCTTCATAACAAGAACTTTATCCTTCATAAGTTCTGTATGGTCAGTATGCAACTTTTGATAGAACAACTAGGGTGTTTGAGTCTCATGGAAAACCTCAAGAACCCTCTAATAACAACAAGTCATATCATCAATCACATCATCAACTTTCCTTAAGAGGTTTTTTTTGTTAAAAGGTACACGTGAGATAGGATAGATACCGAATAAATGTTAGCAATGACATTTATACGACCATTGACTATTTTGGGCATATATTTTAACTTATAGAAGCTTATAAAGAAAGCACGTACATGTCACATCATCTCATATTACACTTGTATGTTTAAATTATTAATTCTTATTATAAGAGTTATTATTTATTCATGATTTTTATACATTCTGTGGTGTCATCCATTAGATTGTCAAAACTCATATCATATCATACCATATGTTTTAAGTGATTAAAGCATACAGGTTCATTCACATTAGATCATCATCACAATGCATTACATACATTCCATTTATCATATCATAACAACATAAGTTAGATGCATACAACTAAATAAAAATTAAACATGCATTTAACAATAAGCACTGCATCCATATATGCATACATCATAAGTAGTCCATCTACATATCTAGATCACAACATCTAAGCATACATCTATCACCTAGCCAATGCATGTCATACATCACATAATATAGCGTAAAATCATATTTGCATCACATAAACATAAAAGCAAAAATATAATAAATACATATAATGAGTCTAAAGATGTAGATATCATATATATGTGTCCAAAAACTACATAGGGGTACAAAACTGACCACAAGCTACAACTGTGTAAGTCATCTGACCTTACAATAAAAAATAAATCCAAACAACAAAGCCATCAAGCTGGGCCTATAACCCTTGCATCGCCTCTACCCTCGGATCTATCCTTATGCAAATGGAGGAAGCTAGTCCCCACAGTCCTATTTTTATGGGTTCAAGTCCTCTGACTAGGTCAGATCGAAGATTGCCATTATGTAGTCCACATACTGTGCTATGGCCCCCTTGCTGTGGGTCTCTCCCTAGGAATGGCACCTAGTAGCTAAACCTGAGACCTTAGAGTAATGATGTAGGTAGCATCTAATGCCATATGGTCCTCATTCTCCTCTATGATACCATGTAGCCATCTCACCTCAGTTTCTACATCCAAACATGTAGGCCCTTGCATAGTAGGAATGACTGGCGTAACCTGGATCTGGAAACATCTCGCTTGGTAGTGAGCTGTGTAATCTATGTCTGAAGTGTAGTAATGGTAGAATTCCTTTTTCATACCTAGATCTAAACTACCTATAGCTCAACATCCACCTGATGCAGTTAATCCCAAAGAGGGGAATCCTACCCCTTGGGAGCTAACTCCTCCTCCTTAGGGGCAACCTGCTCCTCTACCCCCTGCTAGTTTTCGTACCTCGAGTCCTTTGTTCGATCCTACACTCAGTGCCCATTAGGATCCTTAGCCTCTACCTCATCCAAAGACCACCCCAGGTAGCCACCACCCTACCATAATCATGTAACCCACCAACAAATATATGACTTGATAACTCCAACATCAGCAATGCTCACATCAACTACGGGAGGGTCATCCTCCCCTAAGACTATTGTAACTCAAGGCGGTGGAAGGTTCCTCTCAATAATAATTCATAAATACACATCTGGCTCAAGAGGAACATCCTACTGAATGCCGAACTATAAGAGCACCTAGAAATAATAGAAGAACTCTCTAATGCCATCCTTGTGATCAATAACCCATTGGTCATGCAAATTCTAAGATATGAAACTATCTGGCTCCCCCCAGGAAGGGCACTCATAGTAAGGACTCTAGATGATGCCAATGGCCTGCAATCTATTCAAAGATGTTGTGTAATGGGAGAGCTCCCCTGCATAAGGTTGACTCTTGCACTCCACACACTCTTTGGGCCACCTAGATCCATAGAACTAGGCCACGTCAACTATCTTAGTAATCTCCATAGGAAGTCCTACTGAGTGGTCCACCTTGATGTGCTCCCATACCTAGATATGGAGGAGCAAAGTATAAGCAATGCTAACCCATACGCAACACTAAATTTGATACAACTCATCATAGCATTGTGCCAAAAAAGTGCTCTCCCAAGCATAGATGATAGGTGCTATGCTATCCACCAGGTCTTGTACCATAGCCAAGAGGTTCCATGGGAACTTTGCTCCAAAGCAATCAGGTAAAATAATATTGCAGATCACCATCAACAAGATGATGTGTCTCCGAGAAAAGACATCTGACCAGTACCAAAGAACCACAAAAATACCACAAAACCTGGTATCCTAAAATGTAGCAGTGACATGTCTCCCAAAGACCCTCGTAAAGACTTTATCTCTAGCATTCATAGGAGAAGATACAATGGGAAATCCATCAAAAGGGATCTAGAATATCCTGTAGATGTCCTCTGATGTGATGGTCATCTCGTCAGTCGAGAGATGAAAGGTATTAGTCCTGGAGTCCCATCAGTGTGCAAGAGCCATGAGGTAGGCTTGGTACGACATGATCATCAAAAGCCTAGTAATGTACTGGAGTTTGTGAGAATCAAGACAACCCTAGTTCGTGGCATCCAGTGGGGTAGAAGATCCACAAGTAGCTTTAGGTCTTGAGCTCAAGCATATAAAATCTAAGAGTGCAAAATAAATGCCTAAAATAAATGCACTTACAAGCTTAAAGACAACAAAATCCAAAAAGGTTCAAAATAATCTAAGATAAGCCTAAGGTAACAAGCATAATGGTTAAATGCACCTAAAACATCCAAAAAAATTAAAAACTACACTTCCAAATTTCAAAAAAATCAATGAAATTGCTTAAAAATTTAAAAATATGAATAATAAGTCTAGGGCCTCTTGGCCGTTCATGCAAGGAGCGGCCATGAATCGACTGTTGAAGCCGACATTGGCCAACCTCCAACGATCAAAAATTTGATCATTGGAAATTAAGATAATTACTAACAACAACAATGGCTAGCCCCAGGCCAATTAAGTCACTTTGAGTGGTAGCGGCCAATGGGCGACACACTAACGACATTCTCCCTTGGCCAAAAATCATAAAAAAAAATAAAAAAATAAAAAATAAAGGAAAACCCACTATAATTAAGCATAAAATAAGCCTACTTATGGGTTCAGTTCATTTAAAAATAGGTTTAGTGAGGTTCCTTTCCCGATTTTAATTAATTAGGTTCATTTTACCGAATTAAAAAAGCAAGTCAGGGTTTGGTAGAGTACCCGAGAAGCTTCGGCTCCTCTGCTGGTAGATGCCTCCCCCTGCTTGGCCATGATGTCCAATAAAAAGCAAATCTGGTAGCACTCCATGTCACAATTGCACTTTCTCACCTCAAAGCTCAAAAGTGCAATTGAAAACTGGAAATAATGAAAGGTAAAACCCTAGAATTTACTTTTATATTTTCAATTTTTGCCTCAACCAGTATAGGTGTCAAAAACCCAAAATTTATGGCCGCTAGGCTTGAAAACGGCCACAAGGCGATAATTAGGAGTCGTTGGACCTAACAAAAACTAAGAAAAAAGGAGAAATTTACTCAATTTCTCACCATAAAACACATCAAAATGGGCCAAGAAGCATATCTATTGGTCCAAACAAATAAAAAATGCATGAATACCAAAAAAACAAACATAAATCAAACTCCAAAAACATCATAAAAGTCAAACATCACAAAAATCAAATAACAACAAAAATCTCAAGTGAGCCTCGTATTTTGTTATTTACTCTATACACTTGGTGGTTGCAGTGACTTGCGCTCCATGCAATCCGACAAGATGAGTAAATTACCATAAGGTCACTTGGGGCAAATTAGTTAGGGTAGAGTTGAAACACATCACTCCGATCCTGAAGAAGGCCATGGCAATCGAAATGCCCCATGAGAGTGAGGATTCATCTCAATTTTGCTATAACATCTTGCACCAAAACATAAAATATCGTGATTCAACACAAGCTAAAAGAGAATTGCTACCATATTAATTCCCTAAGAAGGCCATTGTGGCTAGACCACCCCATGGGATAGGGATGTAAAATTACTTAAAATGATTGAGATCACACCTGAAATAGGATCTTCCAATAACAAATGCAAACCTCTAAGGAGGTCCAAATCATTCATCTTGGTCAAGCGACTCATTGCTTTATTAATTGTCCTTCTCTCATCGACTTGTCATTTAAGGGGGTAGTCAAAATTTTCAACAGTCATAATAAAAACAACAAAATATCACTTGATCATGTTGAATTGCATTCATCTTATGAATCATTGCCAACAACTGTCATAAGATTACCCTTTGCTAGGGCAAAACGCAAACATGACAGTTAAGTTTACAACTCTCCTCCTTTTGGACCTATAGTAGTACTAAAGCTACCTGATCGCCACTGGACGAGTGCAATATTCCATACATTTAAGCCTTATACCCTATTGGAAGCAATGATTCTAGGATGCATACCTTCTGCATGACTGGGGTATCCAATATTTATCAGATCAATGATCATCATGCAATCTATAATATGGCCCTAGGTGGTTTATTTTTGCTCTACATTGTGTTTCCCATAATGTATCCCAAAAAGGGATATCTGTAGACACCTAAAATACATCTTGTTTAGGAGACTACCCATATGGAAATATTCAGAGACCATATGAGTCATCTTGGACCTTTCCAAGAGTTAATAGTGGTCCTAACCACTAAAAAAGGACAGTTCTAGCCCATTCAGGCTTAGCCACTCTCAAGCAGAGTGACCGCAACCTCTGGTCACTGAAGCTGATAGTGGCCACACCTAGCTATGGCTCTCGATAGCAACTAGCACCATGCACAAGTCTGGCAGTGAATATGGACCTAGATCACATAGTTTAATTGCACCTTGCATTGTTTTCAGGTAGATTTTGGCATGGAACTCCTAAAGTTCCTCTTAAATACCCCTTCAATGCAAAATCATGACTGATGCTTCCCACATAGGATGGTCAGTTGCATGTAAATTTGGAGTTTGGCTTCTCTAGGAAGCCAAGATCCAAATTTAGATATGATAAAGAGGGAAGTCTACATATGGACTCTCCCAAAAAAAGCAAAAGATTTACGATTTTTAGAGTTTATGCAATGAAGCCCTATCAGTTTAGAGAGTGAATATACGCACCCTTGAGGAGCAATGAAGTGCTATCCAACTGAGGAGAGACTATGCACCCACTATTCAGATCCATTATTATTCACCACCAACAAGTGTACTAGGACACAACCGACGATCCTTGAACATTAATTAAAGTAGAGAACCTGGTGCTACAACCCTTGGAATGTGAGGAGAAAGGTTTTATTTTGTGGTCACTATCCTAGATAATGGCTCGTAGGCATAACCTAGGGTTTAGACATCAATTTTATTAGTTCTAGCATTAGCTCCGATTGATTTCTATTTCAGTATTTATTTCTAGCATAGATCTGATTTACTGTATGTATTTACATTATTGTTCTTTGAGATATGCACACATTTTCATTAGTTTCATTGCATTTAATCATATTATGCTTATTTAATCTAGATTATTATATTTTGTAATAACAACCTCACCCAGAGAGGCAGCTCGGACTACTTAATGTGCTTTGTTGTTTCTATGTATGCAAATTTATAGGTTTATAGGACCAGTTTAAGACATTAGAGCATGAGATCCCTCCTAGACAAGAGAAGGAGAAGGAGGCATCTGTGAGACCTCAAACAAGTTCATGTATGAGATCAAGAAGCCTGTGAAAGCACACCAACCCTTTGCGAGGGGATATTTATTCCACCATTGATCCTGTTTGTAATCCATTGTATCGAACTAGGTATCCCTCAAAGGGGCGAATATGTAACTAGATTCATGTTTTAAAATCAATAATAAAAAGCATCTCTCTTTGATTGTTTTTATTTTTGAGTCATGCATATTTGCTTTGTTTCTTTTCTATTTGATATAATAATAAATAAATACAAGCGAGGGCTATGGTGCGTGCTCCCCAGGGTCGCACAATATATAAAGTGTGTGATGGGCCCTAAAATAAATTTATCTATGTCACACTTGGGGAATATACCACAGAAGGGGTGGAGAAGGTGGATGAAGGTTCCATGGAATTTTTTGATTTAAAGCTTTTTGTTGATTTCTTGTTAAGACCATAAGCAATAAAACTAGATACAAATTGTGTAGTAAAATGAAATGCAGAATTGAAACTTCACAAAAATCAGATTAAGATAAATCAATGCTAAGTTTGTTTTAACAATATGTGAATTTATTGATTATCTCATTTTAATGTGAATTTATTTTTAGATTTTGATTTCATGTGTTTCAATGTGCTAATCTGAATTAGAAATGGATGAGTACTATGGCTTGGATAGGGTAACGAGATTATTGCTAGTGATGAAATCTAGCAAGTTTGCTTAGGGGTAATCTAAGGTGTCTAGGGGCAGAGATTGGTGGATGGAGATGAAAGCCACCATCACAAAATCTCAAGCAATGGTTGGTGATGAAATCTAGCCACTACTATTTAACATGAAACATGAAGTGTGTAATTCTTTTTAAAGGCTTCCAATCCTCTATTGTGTACAATGTTAGAAAAATGACTTCTTTTGACAGTCTAAATTAGAATCCAATATCTAGAATACCAATTTCTCTAAAGGATGTAAAGTACACCGCTTAAGACCACTCTCTAAGCAGAGGAGGGTTCATTTACTCGTCCGCCTAGAATCACCCAAATGCGAGGATACTTTTTGTATCTTGACACTGTTCCTATTTAGACTTACAAAAATAGAAATCTCTAACTCTAGGATGCAAGCTAATGTATGCGCTTGACAGTTCAAATGCAAAAAATAATGCAACACAACAGAAAATTAAGGAATCTTTAAGTAGAAATATGTATTGTGCAACTACATATTGATACAACCACTATTCTAATATCTAAATGCATACTAAGATGATTTTTTTACCAGATTTATTAGTTATGTTCTTTTTTTAATCCAAAAATATGAGAATTAAAACATAAAATGACAGAATACATAAAATAGAAAGTTAGGGTTTGATAGTAAACTTACAAAGAAGCCTACATTTTTGCTTTAACTCTCTATAAAACACCTTTAGGCATTTTTGAAATGCACCTAGGATTTTTGGGATAACCCTCAAGCACTGCAGGGCATTCATGCACCTTCTGCAACCTTCTACGAACCTTCAAAAAACCTAATCTAGCAAAAATCGTGCAATCCATGCTTCTAAAAATCCTACAAGATAAGACAAAAAATAGCAAGTTAGTCAACAAAGTAAATCAAAATAAGAAACCCTTAGGGGTCCCACCATGATCACCATTTATAGATGCAAATCAAACAACACCAAATAACTAAACTTAAACAAATGAACAATAAAAGCAAAATAAACACATGTGATTGCACATAAATAAATTTAATTTTATTATTGCTAGGTGGATTCTTGATATTACAACCAAATATGCCCTAGATTGGGATTTTTACAATGCTTTATTGCTCAATACAATAATATTAATATGCTAGGGTTCTCCGAAACCCTAGCCAACAAATTAGGATGGTATCTTCATGCTCGATTTATCCCAATAGTTATAAACATTTATCAAATAACATCATGTTCTAAGGAGATTTTAGCCTCCTCTGGCTAACTAGAGCTCTCTCTTGTACCATGTATATATCATATTCTAATTGAATTTTGAGTCTAGGGAAGACAATGCCATGAGTAGTCTTGCCATAAAATGAACAATTTCCCCTGCTCATCCTATAATGCACACTGAGGATCCAACCTCCATGTTTCATTAAAAAGAGCAAATGAGATCTAAATATTAGTTCCTAAGCTATTTTAGACATCTCCATCGAGGATATAAATGCCTGGTTGGCAGTGAAGCAATGCCCAAGGATTATGGGGATAACCTCCACAGGGGCTATATCATCCTTAAAATATGAAATGAACCTCATTGCACACACATTGGTCCTTGATTGGCTCAAAATTTTCCAAGATGGTATAGGTCTCTACAAGATACTAATTGACTAATAAATGAGCTTGATTGATATTACTAGGATGTTTTAATTTATCAAAAAAATTATAGCCTTTTTTTTTTTTAATTTGTGGAAAACATCCCAAAAGGGATGCCACTTTCGGGTAAGAACCAAGGAGGCAAGGGTATCCATTCTGCAAAAAATGCCCATGACTTGGACCTGACCTACCACCTTTGACATAATCAAGGAGCAAACAAACACACAAAACCAATTTAAAAATAAGTAAATAACAAAAAAAAAAAAAAACATGCTCCTTGAGTGTGTCAAAAACAAAAGCACAACCAAACACGCATAATAAGATAAAAGAAACCACAAAACAAACCACAGAAAAACACAAGAACCACATAACAAAACACAAACAAGACAAAAACAACAGAACACTACAAAGACATAACCCAAAAAAACATGAAAAATAAACACAACCAAAACCTAAAAAATAAAATAAATAAAATAAAAATAAAAATAAAAAAAAACCAACAACAGACAATAAACAAAAACAAAAAACATAGAAAACACTCACACATAAAAAAACGAAATAACACAAACAAAGAGAAACCCAAGAACAAGAACGAAAAAAACACAAGAACAATAACAAAAAACATAAAAAAAAAACAAAACAACAAAAACACAAGAACAACAAAAAACAACACAAAGAACACAAAAACAAAACAAAACAAAAGAACCCACCCACCTTAAAAAACTAAAAAAAAAAAAAAAACAAAGAAGAAAAAAGAAAAAAAATGAACAAAACAATGACCTATCTAGACCAGAAGACTATTAAGGCAAGAATCAATAGAGGAAAGAAAATAAAGAATAGAATGAGCTAGGGAACTAAAAAAAAACTGAATGAACCAAAGAGAAGCAAAAAAATAAAAATAAAAAAAAACAAGAAGAAACTAGGTACCTTCAGAACTGGAGCCATCCAAAGAAATGATAGAAAGAAGAGCTTCCCTAATTTGAGAAGCCCACCAAATAGGAGGATGGCCATAACAAGTAAGATCACCTTTGTCCAAATCCCAATTAGCTAAAGCATCAACACTCTTGTTTTGATCTCTGACCACATGATTGTAATCAACTTTCAAAAATCCCATCTAGATTAACCGAATCTTCTCAATGATTCTTTTTATTCTCCAATCCACCTTATGATTCTTAGAAGGAGTCTTCAAGAGATTAATCATAAGTTGAGAGTTAGACTCAACTAACACCTTTTCCCATCCAAACTTAGTAGCCTCCTGAAGGCCTTTGAGGATACCATACCCCTCAGCAAGGTTATTGGAAAGAATACCCAAATTCTCAAGCAAAAGTAAAAACCAGGGAGCCATCTGAAAGTCTACCAATTCCTCCCACACTAGCTTTTCTAGGGTTTCCTCTAGAGGCTCCATCAGTATTGACTTTTCCAAAATCCTTAGGAGGAGGTTGCCAATTTCTAGTCCTATCCATCTTACTAATACTCACATTCCCTTTAAGATGGTTGCCCTTAGAAGGTTTAATATTCAATCTTTGCATCACTTGATCCCATATTTGGTGGGAGTTTTGGGGGTGATTAAGGAGATGATGGACTGATTCAGCTAAGTTGGCTATGGTCTTTTGCCAAATATAGTGAATACTCTTCCTATCTTAATTAAAAATTTGGTTGTTCCTTTCATTCCAAATATTTCAAAGAAGAATGGTAGAACCCATCCAAACTAACTGCCTAATAAAATGATCAACACCCTCTTGATTAGGCCAATCCCTCCAAAGTTGCTCAAAAGTAAACAAATTGGACCACTATAAGCCAAGTAAAGTGGCCATTCTCCTCACCTAGGTGTTGTAGGTGAGTTGGAGAGGAGAGGGCAATCCGCCAAGGGAGGTCCTAGGTTCAAATCTCCACCCTACCAAAAAGCTAAATTGGGTATCTAAAATCCAATTGATAATGTTGGTGCGGGCAGGGTCGGGTGCAACCCCCGGGTGACTTTGATGGTGTAGAATCCCCTGTTCGTGGTGTCTCATACCAAGGTGGCTTTGCAAGGGGTTTTTCGCTTAAAAAAAAAAAAAAGTGGCCATTCTACTCCATAGCTCAGAGGCTAAAGTACACTCAATAAAAATATGGTTGATATTTTCTACATTCTCTTCACACATTTTACATCTAAAAGTGCCATGAAAACCACGATTCATAAGTTGCTCACCAGTAAGCACCCTACGATGCAATAAAAGCCAATTAAAGAACCTCACCTTAGGCTAGAGCTTTTAAGCCCACAATTGAGAAAATATGTCAAAAGAATGGTTGGGATTATTATGGCATAAGGTCAAATAACCTTGAGCAACTGAATACTCACCCTTAGTAGTGTTGTTCCATCCAAAAAAATCTTTTTCATGGGACCAAGAGAGGGATCTCATATGAAGGATGCCTTGGATATCTTGTCTTTGCATTTCTGGGATTTGAAGAGGCCAGTCCCCAATAGGGATCCAATATCTACCAACCTTTGAATTACCAGTATGGTACCGACAGTAATTAGTCACCTTTATCCAATTAGCTTGGTGAAGCTCCTCCATCCAAGGCCTCCAATGGGGAAACTGAGTTATCAAAGACTTGTGACCATCCCAAGAATCTATCCAAAAATTTGCATGTTGACCATTATGAATGATCCAAAATAATTTTTTCTTTATCAAATCCTCACCAGTCTTAAGAACTGCTAAAATGGGAGAACCTTTGGTAGGAATTTGATGGCCAACAAGGTCTTAAGGACTTTTGTTCTCAGCATATTTAGCATGGAGATTATTGGCCAAAAGAGCATTGGGGTTATGCAACATCCTCCAATATAATTTAGCAACTAAATCTTTGTTGTTATTAATTGAAGACCGAAATCCTAACCCCCATTCACTATTAGGAAGACATAAAGTATCTCTATTCACCAAGGCCCATTTTCTTTTCTCCTTAGTACCACTCCAAAGGAAATGATGACTGATTTGATCCAATTATCGAAGAACAACCTTTGGGATATTAAAAAATTATAGCCTTTGACAACCTTATGATATCAGGAAAATAAATATATTGATGCATCACCATTAACTATGTCATAACATTCCCATTTATATCACAAGTTATTGTTCATTATCTATTAATTTCATGTGTTATTATCCATCTCCTATGCCTTCTCTCCATTGTGATTATTTTATCTCATGTCATATTCATGTGTCATCATGATTATTGCTTTGTCATTGATTAATTAAGCTAATTTTGAATATGAAATACATATACAAATATCCAAAAATTTTATCCAAAAAAATCATCTAAGTATAAACCATGTAAATTAGTAGATACATCATCATCCATAATATTAACATATCAAATTCATGTCATCTAACATGTCATATCTCTCCAACCATAGACATCTACCAATTGTACACATCAAAAGTATCCTAAACACATACATAACACCATTCATACATCACATCATATCATGTCAACTATAAGCTCATCATCACACCTCTATCATTAATGAATAAATACAGTCCATCACATATCCATATACACACATCATCCTCATATCCTAAAAAACAAAAGCAAAAAAAAGACTATAAAATTATGGCCCCTCAACCACATCCATAAGCATCCATTACTATTGTTGCCTCGTTGCTACCTCTCCACTCTCCTCTTATCCACCATATTTATAAATCCTACCAATCAATTCACTTTTCATAAATCTTCATCAATTTAACCTGATTCATTGACCCTATAACCAACCAAACCAAATTTGCCTTTCAAAGACCTAAAATTGAGCATTTATCATGTCAAAAAGTAAGATCATATTTAAGCTAATTTTTTCCTATCAAACCTTCTCCAATTTTCTCAAAATCACCACCATTGAATCAAGCTTGAAAATATATTTTTGACAAGTTTAATTTTGTCTAATTTTGACATCATTTGGTCCTCCAAACTGTAGAAAACTACGCATGGGTCATAGTCAAGACTACCATAACCTTGGTGGTTTACAGTCTTGATTACTAGACCCCTAGTGATTGATAGTCAAGGTCATATTCCCCCTAGCAGTTTCATTCCAAAGACTACCACATTCATAGATTTTAGCACTAGACAGTCAACAAAGGTCCAAACTATAAAGTTTCTTCTATTGCTTTACAAATTTTATTCTTTACCCCATCCATTCTAATTCTCACTACAAAATCCAATTTTTGTCAAGCTATCATTATGGTGCACCAAAGGTTGTGGTCATCCATAAAAAATCTTCATCATCCTCTATCAACCAATCCAACTAGTTGATGTCATCTATTTTTGCACCGCATTGTATTTGCACATAATGCGGTATAAAAAGGAGTAAATATAGACACCCGAAAAGTGTCAATTTTTTGTCATGCCTAAGGTTAATTTAATAAATTTTGCTTATCTTTAATAATCATAATAAATATATAATTCTCATTTTTGACACCTTATAATTTTATAAAAAATTAAATAATCTATTTTTCGAAGTCCTCATCCCCTAATCCTAGGTGCACACCTTATCACTTACCTAATACATCTACTTGATACATCACTCTAACACCTCACTCTAGTCCAATCACTCACTGGCCACATCACTCTAGTCACACTCACCTACTTTCCACCTCACTCCCACACCTCACCATAGTTACAACTACACTTTCCACATCACTCCCACACCTCACCCTAGTTACAACTACCCTTGCCACCTCACTCCCACACCTCACCATAGTTATAACTGCCATTGCCACCTCACTCCAATACCCCAACCTAGTTACAACGACCCTTGCCACCTCACTCCCACACCTCACCCTAGTTAAAACTACCCTTGCCACCTCACTCCCACACCTTACCCTAGTTACAAATACCCTTGCCACCTCTCACCCACACCTTACTCTAGTCATACTTACCCACTTTCCACCTCTATTATCATTTATCCAAGTGGTAAATATCCAAATGTGTCACCTCACCTACCCTTACCATTTGGTTGTCCTCCCTTGGTAAGTCATATCCCTTTATCAACCATTCAAAAAATTTATAAAATCCCCTCTTATTATTTCATGGAAGGGAGACAAAGGTGAACCTTATCCAAACTCTATTGAAATCCTAAGCCAAAAATAATTTGAACACATTTATTCCTTTTTGTCATTGTCTCCTCACACATAAGAAATTATCCATAGCATGTGCTTAAGATCAAAATCAATTTATACCCTTTTGGACATCCCAAATCAATTTCACCTAAATATGAGCAAAAAAATTCAAGATCACCACACTCCTAGTGGTAAGCAAAAGAGACTGCCACACCCCTGATAATTAGTAGAAGAAACCACCATACCCTTGGTGAAGAGCAGTGAAGATTGTCAAACCCTTGGTGGTTGTACTTCAAGACCCACAAAAGTCATCAAATCAAACACAAAAATAAGCAAACAAATGACAAAATGTGATTAAGGTAAGCTTTGATTATGTTTGTAGTACTTCATATGCCAAAATATTTGCTTTAGTTCTATTTTGAATGCATTGGTGATTGATTTGCATCTTTTGTGAGATTTAGGCCTAACCTTGCTAGACCTTTTAGATGCTACTAATTTTATGTTTTTGATTGTGTGCAAAAAATCCTAGAAGCACATGTAGTCAAGGATGGTCCAACCTTCAATCAAAGCAAAAAATCCATCCACAATTTGAGGTGGTTTGGAAGACAAGTGAGGCACTATTTATTTTATCTTGTAAAGAGGGATCTTTCCTATTTTAAAATCCTAGTTTTATAAGCCCCCAATGATAGTTTTGTAAAATATTTCAATCAATTTTTAATATCATTTGAATTAATATAAATAACATAGTTTCCTCTCTAGATAGTGTTTTTAGGATTATAACCACTTCTCGAAAGCCTCTATGTTGGTGTCTTTAGTATTTCAATTGCATTATTGGACATGTTGTACCCTTTTTAAAAGAGAAGGATTGTACACTTCTACACAATATGCAGGGTATGAGGCTATCACCCTAGTTGGGGGTATGAGGGACCAGTGGCTCTCCATGAAGGGATTCAAAAGTAGAAGCCCCTGAAGCAAAATATGACCTCCCAAAATATCAGAGTTTGGGTGGTGTAGGCATTACCAAAATTTGATTACCATCCCTCTTTATGTGGTCTTCTCTCTACTCTTTAATTTAAGCTTCGGTCTGATAGATTTTCTAGCATTGCATAACACCATGAGACAAATATCAAGGTAAAATTATTTTATATTCAATGAAATAATCCAATGATAACAAATGGAACTATGTGGCATTTTATATGGAAAAATGGATTCCTTTGCCAACACTCTTCCTAGTTGTACAAGGGGACACCTTGCACACTTACAACATGCACAATGACACCTGAGCATATATTACTTCTTCCCTAAGTAACTAGATAACTTCCCCATCAAGTAATCTAATGTTATAGTTATGTAACTTAGGCACATTACACAATATCAACCAAATGATGTAATAAAAACTAATTCTAACACCCCCTGTATTACATTATTTGGTATAATATTCTCTTGAATCACATAGATGATCTCTGAATGTTTGGAATGTGGTTTTTCCAAGTCCCTTTAAAAATATGTCTACCAACTAATATTATGTAGGTACATACTTGAGGATGATATGCTTGTTCTGAGAGTATTATCTGATGAAATAACATTGAGCTTCAATATGCTTTGTTCTTTCATGTATGATTGGATTCTTTATTAGATTTAGTGCTCCTTGATTATCATAGAATATCATAGTAGGAGTTTGTTTGAGTCCCATGCCAGATAGTATCTATTGTAACCATAGGGATTCACAAGTAGTGTCTCTTGCTACTCTATATTATGCTTCAGTAGATGATTATGCCACTGTATGTTGTTTCTTGCTGTGCCAAGATACATGTCCTAATATGATATAGAAGACATAACCTAAGGTGGATTTCATGTTATCAATAGATCCAACACAATCTGAATCTGAGTACCCCTGCAAATGGAAATATTGCACATCCTTAAAATAAGTTAATCCATATTTTGTAGTCTTCTTAATATATTGTAGTATTCTTCTTGTAGCTTTCCAATGAATTTCTCTTGGTTCTTGCATGAACCTAAAAAGATAATTTACTGCAAATTCTAGGTCTGGTCATTTTTTTTTTAGATATAGAAGACTTTCGATTAACTGATGATACATTGTTTCTAAAAATAATTGTGTTTTATCATTTTTGGATAGCTGAATTCCTTATTCCTTTGGTGTATCTTTGGGCTTACATTTTGTCATTATGTAATTTTCAAGGAGATATTTTGCATACCTTGATTGAGTGATGACTATTCTATATTTTCCTTGATAAATCTCTAGACCAAGGTAATAGTTCATTAGAACTAGATCTATAATATCAAATACCTTTTCTAGATCCCTTTTTATGGTAGTTATTACCTTCTCTAAGCTTCTAGTAATCATTATATCATCGGAATATACTATGTGGATCAAGATATTTTTTCCAATTTTCTTGGTATATAGACCAGGATCTGATGAACTTATTTTGAAGTCAAGATGTAGTAGATGATCATTGATCTTTATATTCCATGATTTGGAAGCTTGTTTCAGTCCTTAAAGAGATTTATTCAATTTGTATGCCTTGCTTTCCTACCCTTGAATAATAAATCCTTCTGGTTGTATCATATATTCTTCTTTTAAGTCACCATTAAGAAAGGTAATTTTTATGTCCATCTAATGAAGTTTCCAACCCTTATGTGTTGCTAGTAAACAAATTGTATGAATAGTGGTAATTTGAGTTGTTGGAGTGAATGTTTCTTTAGCTACTAGACGAGCTTTGTATTTATCAAATGTTCCATCTACTTTGTATTTGATTTTGTAAACCCAATTGCATCATACTATTTTATTTTCTAGGGGTAAGTTTACTAGGTTCCATGTTTTATTCTTTTTGAGTGATGCATATTCAGATTCTATAGCCACTTTCCAGTGTGTGTTCTCTAGTGCTTGGGCTATTGATGTTGGTTCTACTAAGTTGCTCAACATTCCTCTTTTTATTCTAGTCATGCTACAAGTTTGTGGTCTTGTAGTGGTGAGATCTGGCATTCTTTCCAAATTCAATTCTCTGAGAGTATATCTGAGCCATATTGATTCTTTAGTAGGTAATGTTGATGATGCTTTTGTATCTTATCCTTGAGATTCTGATTCTTACTCTATACTCATTGTATCTTCTTCTAATAGATCTATGAGAACTTTTGTGTCACCACTAGATTCATCTATGTTGGTCTTGGCTTTCTCATCAAAGACAACATCTCTACTAATGTAGAATTTCTTTGTAGATGGATCTAAAATTCTATACCCTGTAGATTCATTGTCATAGCCAAAAAATATCCCTATCATAGTATTGTCATCTAGTTTAGTTCTCCTTTACTTTGGAACATGCATGTAAGCTTTGCATCCAAAGATATTTAGTTTTTCTATATTAGGCTTTTGTCTCAATCATTTTTCTTTAGGTGTAATATGTTTGAGCACTCTTGTTGGTATTCTATTTTGTATGTAGACTATTGTTTGTATTCATGGCCAAGTTGTGCTTCTTTCAACATACAACTTACCATTTCAATTATATATTTATTTCTTCTTTTTGCAATTCCATTTTTCTAAGGTGAGTATGCTGTAGTAAGCTGTCTCTTGATCCCATTTTATTCAAGAAATTAATCACATTTATTGGAAATAAATTATCCTCCTCTATTTGAATGAAGTGCTTTTATGGTATTCCTTGATTCCTTTTCCACTTGAAGCTTGAACTATTTGAAGTGACTGAATGATTCTTATTTGTACTTCATAAAGGATACCCACACTTTTCTAGTATGATCATCAAAAAACAACTAAAAATATTTATGACCTTCAACACTGTCAACTTTCATTGGTCCACATAAATATATATATATATATATATTATTTCCAGAGGATGTTGAGCCATGTGCTGACGAATTTCAAAAGGAATTCTATGTTGTTTTCCTGCTAAGAATTTGGGACATATAACCATCTCTAGAGATAGATTGGGAAGTCCTTCTACCATCTGATATTTGGATAATTTTGTCATTGATGTCTCACTGGTATGTCCTAGTCATTTGTGTCATAATTTTGAGCTATTGAATGAAAGTGCTAAGTGAAAGGCTATGTCTAGAGTAAATAGACCAATGCTATCATTCTTCCCTGTCTAGATATGTGACATTATTTTCTCCTGGTGAGAACCTTGAATTCAACAGATAGATCTTGATCCATGAGTTGTGAAACGAAAATAAGATTGGTAGTAAGTCCAGGAACATACAATATATTTTTGATTATACCTTTTCTATATTTAAGATTCACTAGAACATTTCCTATTCCTTTTACTTCATATGTTTTGCTATCTGCTACAACAATTGGTTTTTCATTTATCTTCTTTAGATATTTTAACCAATGTATGTTTCAATTCATATGCTTACTTGCACCTGAATCTATATACCAATAATCCATACTTATTATTTTTAGATTTTTGTGGAATGTCTTAGGACAAGATGTAAAGTGCTTTTGTAAGATATAGTTCAATATTGGTTGATTTTATAATGCTATGAAGAAAAATGCTAAAATCAACTTCTATTGTCCTTATTGCTCCTATCGAACTAATCACATTTTATAGATATAAAGAGGTTTTTAACGTTGGCTCTTTTGTCTCTATTTGAGAGGATTCGTGACAAGTTAATATTATAATGTCCAATATTTATATGATATTGATAAACCTCTTATAATGACCCTTTGAATATTGATTTTAATTTTTCTAATTTCCAATAAATCAATTTGTAGTAGTAGACCTTATGACTCCAAAATTTGGAAAAATTAGAAAAGATAATAATATTTGTAAAATATTTAAATGATTCAACCTAAGTAGAAGGCCTTATATCTCCTAGGTTAATTTGTAGATAGTATCCTTATTTTTAGGTAAGTTATCTCTTACATATTTACTTTCTCAACCTTAAAAATGATCCATAAAAATATAACCTTATAACTCCAATGTTTGAAAGTAAATTTAATGAGATATTTTTCTTACCTTAGCCCACTTGACTTCACACTTGGATGGTGCTGATTTGACTGAAATATGATAGTCCTCTACATACCCTTTATATGGTGCTTGATTTGATGAGGTTGAAGAAACAAGTATGGTATGGTTGCTGGGCTTCTTCATTGACGTTTGGAGAGTAGATGCTAAATATTTTAACAGAGTCTTTAATTCTCCTATGATCTTCTTCTTCCACACTACAAATTGACTGGACTATGCTTGCTACTCTACGGATGTTGGACGTGAATGCAATCTCTTCGTTTCTCTATGCTATATATATGGGCAGTATTTTGTGAACAAGTGGTACTCAATTAGCTTAGTAACACTACCTCCTCTTCTTGTAACATTGCTCCATTAGCTAGGTAGTCTTTGGTGGAAAAGTGGCACTCAAGTGGCTTTGTACACTACCTCTTCTTCTTGTAACGTTGCTCCACCAGTCGTAATGTATCCTTCTTACTTGAGTGCTCTCAAAATTCATCTCTTGAGCATTAGATAAATGATAGTTATGAGGGAATAATGTGCCAAGTGGCACTCAACCCTTTTGCATGGAGTTTCCTACGTAATGCCTCTAAGAAGGATATTATAAATCTTTCCAATTTCTTTCTCCTTATCTTGCATTAATTTCTTTAAGAGAAAGCAATCTATTTTATTCTGTAGGTAATCCGTGAGCCACCTTGGAGCTTTGTATGAGGATGTGGTAGCTCTCTTGCTAACATTTTTTGATGTGCCTCCCAATGTACCATCCGCTTTACTACTGTGCACTTATCCCCATGATGTGCTTCCTATTCATGATGATAGAAATGAAGCTTGATGCTTCTAAATGGTGAAATGTGCTCTATATTTTAGTTTACATAGATAGCTTTACTACCTTGCTATGATTTACGTAAATATGCATGATAGAAATTTCTTTGGCTCCTTTAGCTTACGTAAATAGCCTTTGAAAGGCTTGTTGTCATTTACATAAAACTTCTTTTGACTACAGGTTTGGTGTTGGAGAGAATACCCTTTTGATGATGGAGAACGTTCAATATTTTAGCCCTTCCTTTGGCTGCTTCTTCCCTATACCTATTGTGCCTATTGTGGCACCTTTAAATCTACTCCTTTACCTGCATTTGATGTATTGTATAAGTTCAACACCATGTGATATTTACATGTATATAGAATCCTTATATTGCATCTTTTCCTTGCAATATTTTGCAAGTATAAAATTCTTATTTTTGTAGTAGATTGATGAGTGCAAAATGAGGGTTTTAAGGATGTCTCTTTGGCTAGAATCCTTACCCTTTTTACTTGGATAATTGATGGTGAATCCAAGCCTTGTAAATGTTGTAGAACAAAAGCTTTATTTTTAGTTAGATTTTTCTCTTTTTCCTTTTCTTGTACTAACCAATTTCGGTGGCTTCTATTGGCCACTATGAGTTGTAGGTTTAGGTACTTTAAAAAGTGTCTTTAGAAACTTGATCCAAACTAGATTTTGTAGCATTTATTTTAAAGCACAAAACTAATTTCTTTTGAGAGTAATAATAGTGAAAATAACTCTAAAAAATTCTACTTTTAATGCACTAAAAAATTACACCTTATCACTCCAATCTACTCTTAAGAAAATGCACTTAATCAATTCACTGCAACTAATCAAGAATAATCTCAAATGAACCTTCAAGATTTATTTTGTAATTTTTTTACAAGCAAGATATTAGGAGATAGTCTTCTTTTGCTTTCCAAATTAGATAATAGGCTAGTTGATAGATTATTAAAATTCTAAAATCTAATCAACCCCTAATGTGCAATTGAACCTTAAAAATAATCTTTATGTTTGCACACTTGAAGACTATAATGCAAATTTCATTTTAGCAACTTTAATAAGGACAAAGGTACTTTAGTAAATATTATAAGTAATTCACCTAATGAATATACTTGCACTGATAGTTTCTTACCTTTTTTTGAATGCTTTTGTTGCTCATTTTCTACTTCTATAGGGGATGTAGATCTTGGTGCCTAAGAAAACCAAGTTGCTGCCTTGAATAGGATCTGCTGCTCTTTGTAGTCCTGAACAACTATTTTTGTCTCCAAGTCTCCTACCTTTGGTCTTGTTGTTGGATGACGATAATTGTCCCAAATATTTCTCTGATCTCCTTGTTCTTGTCAAGCTTTTCAAGCGATCTTCAAAGTAATGGGCTTTGCAAGTTGCTAGTCCTAAGGCATGTCTATTTTGCAAAATCCATAGAAATAAATTTTCCTATTCTTGTCTAAGAACGATCGTAGCTATGATACCACTGATAGATTTTCCAAAATTGCATAACACCATGAGAAAAATATCAAGATAAAATAAATTTATATTCAATGGAATAATTCGATGATTTTAAATGGAACTATGTGGCCCTTTATATAGGAAGATGGATTCATTGGCCAACACTCTTCCTAGCTGTACAAGGGGACAACTTGCACACTTACAACATGCACAATGACACCTGTGCATATGCTACTTATTCCCCAAGTAACTAGAAAATTTTCCCCTCAACTAATCTAATGTCCTAGTTATGTAACTTAGGTACATTACATAATATCAACCAAATGATGTAATAACCACTAATTCTAACATGGTCCTCATCCCTTTGCACATTTCCAATATAGTTGACATATTTTATAGCTAATTGCTTTTATCCACCCTAGTTATCATCGCTAGCCTATGATTATTGGATGTTTTTATTAGAAAAGTATTCCCAAGTTGTTTTTCCATTTTGGTTATAACTATATCATTGCTTTGACTTCCATTGGGACTTTGATTTCATCTCCTTGTTGATGAATCTGACTAGAAAATCCTAGATGCTGATACTATGCACTTGTATCTGCTATATTTCGAATCCTGGGTATCTTGCTTCCCATCAAAGACCTCTATATAAGGTATAACTCTCCCTAAGTATAGTGAGAATTCACTATAGTACTATTAGATGATTGAGCTATATAACTTGTTGTCATTCTATTTTTGAGTATCGTCAAGATGATATGAATGTACTAATGCATAGTTTAGGAATGTTTTAACTCAATCCTAATTTTTTTAGAATGGTTGGATTTTTCTTACCTAGAGGAAATGACCTCTTTTCATCCTTACAAGTATAATCATGAATACTAAAGAAATTACATCCCATACATCAAACTAAATGGCTAGTTCAACTTATGAATATGAAGTAAGAAAAGAAACTCCATCTACTACTTAGGCATACAATCCATGTAACACTGTAGAAACCTAATTTTGAGTGCATTATCAATATTCAAGTTTGCAAATCTATTCATTAATCAACTAATCAATCACTAAAATTGAATCAATCATCATTATGCCCAAATTTGGAGTATTTACTGCTCTACAAGTGAAAGTGCCACTAGTGCTTTCACATATTTAGAAACACTTTTACCAATTTTGAATTTTTAACCTTTTCTACTAAAATTTGATCTCAAATGGTTATGTTAGCAAAAACACCAACTTGAAAGCGTCACAAGTGCTTTTGACTATCATGTGTTAAAATTAAAAAAAGACTCTTGGTACCTTATAATACACCCACCATTAATAGATCCAATCCCCAAGATCTAGTTTGCAGACCCAAAAAAAATTCTAAGACTAAGATTTTCCATTTTTAATCCTCCTCTATTAATGGACTCTTGATCCCATTTCAAATTATTATGATCTCCTATCCTTTCATATTCAGTGCAATAATTCCCCCAAGGATCTATGGTTTTCTATAAAAATAATACTTGGGATACCAAATCCATATGGCCTTTTGAAAGCAACAAAATTCTACCTAAATTCCAATTCATATCATCTAGAATTACAACAAAATTATGCCAAAATATCTCTAGATTCATAGGAATAAGTATTCATGCATGGCAAGTTCAAGCCAAATATTGCTACAATATTATGAATGCCATCCTCCAAGTATAAAACATTCAAGCATTTTAAGCCTCTAATCTTAAGCTCTCATGTGTCTACAAGCAAATAAGTAAGCTTCCAACAAGCTTCTACAAATAAGGAAAAGCAACCTTAGCATCTTATGTTGTGCTTTTTTTCTTACTTGCTTTTGAAACTCTCTTTGATTTATAGCTCCAAGATTTAATCTCATTGTATACTAGATAAATTTGCATATCTCATTTGTATCTAGTTTGGTATCTTATCTTGTCATTGTTAGTCTTTACTTTAAGTAAGTAATATTTGCTTTTTCTATCATTTAGTAGGGTCTCTATACTTCTAAGTCAGAGTCTTCATTATAGAAACCATTAAATCATATAACATTATATTTTATATTTCTTTAGTGCTCTTTGAAGTGAAAACATTGCTAGATTACAAGCTTGGTGGCACTATCACTCTCTAGTATTTACATAGATATAGAGAGTGATAACATTATATGTTAGCTAAAAGTATCAACAATGTTATTACTAACCTACTGAAACTTTTACCATTGATTGTTAAATACATGCATCTATCATTTTTGTTGATTTCAATACCTATCTAAATAAAGGTCTAATGTTAACCAAGGAAGCCTAGAATTCTCCTATAACTCAAGCAAGCCCCTTTGTTGCTAACCCATTTTTTAATTTATTTCATAGAAGATAAAAGTTATATTAGTAGGTGAAATCACCAACAATGCTTCTATGAGATTGATAATGCTTCTATGCATTTGTTTTTCTTCATAAGCCCTATTATTTTAACATTTAAGAATTCATTATGTTTATTGTTTGCCACCATAGTGTAGTGAAAATTCACTACCTAGGAAAATTCCATTGAAAAATATAATTTTGAGTAAGATAACACTTGAATTATTTTTTAATGGGAATAAGATGAGAATACATAAGGCTCTCATAATTCATCAAGTGGCTAGCACCAAGATACCATCAAGAAAAACCCTCATCGTAAGCTAAAAGTAAACCTTAAGCTTCGTATTCCATGAGGCCATGTCGATCAACTGATCTAGATGAAAAATGGCTCATAGTATTTTTGATGGTAGGCTAACCCCTTCCATTGGTATGAGTCATGGAGCATTTTCAATGATAGCCAAAATGACTCCATATTTGGTAGGGTTTCAAAGCGAGCAATGATTGCAGACTCATCCTTTACCTAGAGGGACGAGCCTATAGGTCAAAATATCTTCTATGACTGATTTAGGTTTGTAGTGACTATCCACATGGTCACTTCCCCTTGGTGCACTTATGAGACAACACTAGTAAGAAAATATAAGGGAAAAAATACAATAAATGTTGGATAAATAAGAGGTAACCCAAGAAGTTTGGCCATAAAACTAGTAAGGGAGGTCCTTCCACACCCATGTTTCCATCAAGAGGAGCTCAACACTAATAATATACTAAAGTGGAATATTATTGGAGCACATCAATATAGAGATTTGATGTATATTGACCAGGCTTGTTGGTCCATACAAAGAACACCTTGGAGATTTGATTACAGAAACTAAAGAAGGCAAATTGACCAAGACCATGAGCAGGTATTGACTTCAACACACTCACTAAATCAAAATATCTAGTAACATCGATTGAAAAGCCATCACCAGAACATAAAAATGGAGTAATGGATAGGTAAGTAATAAAGGACATCCATTAAAATAGGAAATACACAAAAAGGATAGAAACTAGAACTCTTTCCAACATGCAAAAACTAACACATGAAAAATGGCTAATCAGACTACGAGGAAGGTACAACATCATATGAAACTATAATACCAGATGAAGCCAACAATGACTACATGTAAAAAAAGAGTGGAAACCCAATTCCAATCCCATCACCTTATAAAACTAGACATAATACCCAAAGATGATGGATAAAACATCTAAGAAGTAGAACATAGACAATACCAAAAGAAACCTTAAGCCTAAGAACATTAATGAGAAATAATCTTAGGATCTAATCATAAGGGATTTATAGTATGGAATATTGATAGAATAAAAAAATAAATCTTCATCTAGCCAAACCAACCAACCTACAACATTTATGGATTTATATGCATAGGTCTTGCGATCACCCAAAGTGAATGTTAAGGTGCCAGGGCAAATTTTGAACTAAAATTTTGAATTTACTACATACGTTTTGGGGGAAAATGTTTCCCATGTTCATTTATAAATATCCATCTCTCCTCCATTATAAGAGATGGAATATTGTTGTATTTGTGCCTAGTATCTAGCCTTATATATAATTTTCTTTCATTCTCTATTTTGTATAGCAGTCTAGCTCAAACCTCGAATTATTTTATTGATGAGTTTCAAACCTCTTCCTCAATCATGAATGTGACTTGGTTGTGTTATATAAGAACTTGTGACTACTTATTTGCTATCATGGTTATTGTGTATGCCCACTAGTGATTTTTTATGTTTGGTAAAACTATGCCCCTCATGCACTATTAACTAATGATGCATGCATTTATTAATACCATTGTTGTGTAGAAGAGGTTTAGGATATTGGTGCATCACCTCTTTCAGAATAGAATATGCTTTCATGTCATTTAATTTATATTTATTGTTTTCTATTTATTCCTTTTTTTTATTGAATATGGTAAACTAGGCTAATACAAGTAAAAGAAAGTATCAAAGATCACATCCAAACAAGGAGTTAGCATTGCAAAAAAAATTGGAGGTCATCCTCAAAGCCACGTTCCACATTCCTTAGAATTCTAGACCATACATTCTTCGTGAGGCACGAGCATCAGGCATGTACAATAAATAATTTGGATGGCGATTGTGCTCTAAGTGTTAAACAACAATTTATTTTTATTTTATTGTTTTATTTGCTAAAAACAAGAAAAGAAAAATAAGGAACTAGTTTAGTCTTTAATCTTTGAGAGGACCAACTAAATATTTAAGCTTTATCAATAAATAAAATTGAATGTAGGCACATTTAGGACTTATTTTTTGCATTCTTCTTGCACCCTTACCTCTTAGAAGAAAATAGAAAATTATTATTTATTTGATCATGAATGACAAAAGCATTTTAGTCTTATTTTTGCATTTGTATGTTGCATTAGGGATAGATTAGAGTTAAGCTTTGTCAAATTAGTATCTTAGGAGAAACATAGGTGTTCTTCAATCAATCCATAAAATAGTAAGATCTAAGTTTAAAAACTGCCCCTATCCTCAAAGTGATGAAGGAAAAGTGTAGAATGTATTGCAAAGAGGTCCTTCATGACACATTCCCCTTGCCCCTTCTCACATTTTGATAAAATTGACATGAACATTGATGAAGGGCTACTCCATCCAACACACACACAATACTCAAATCATAGAAAAAATCAAAAGAGATAACATCTGATATTATTTCAATAAAATAGAATTTATAGAAGCACAAATTACAAAGTTGTGAATTGCAGAATTAGAGTTACATTACTATGGCCACAAGGCTGATTTTAACACAAAGTAAAATCGACTCGAAATTCGCCAGCTGGAGATACTATCCATCTTCCCCATGCTGCCTTTTGGTGATCCCTCTTCCCCCTTTAATAACTCCCATAGAACATTTTGGAAAGTGTAACTCCCCTTTTCCCACCCAAGAAGATATTCCTCTAAAATTTGAAATTTTCATTTTCTGCCCTAAAAGATATTCAAAATTGAATTTTGGTGGCACAAATTCCTGGGAAAATTGATGTTCCATCCATTGAGGTCAATTTCATCCCTCAAAAATGGCCTCTAAGGTCTTCATATTTTATTTTTAAGTTGTGCTAGAAAAATTTCTCAGGACGAAAACTTTAATATCTCTCAAACCATTCAGGGTATTGGGGTGATTCTTTCACCAAAAGTCTAATTTTTCAATTCCCATCCTTTGGGTAAATTTTTAAATCCATAGGTGTTCATTTAGGTTGATTTACTAAAAACAACCCACTTCCCAATTTTTACCTTTTTTGACTTCTGGCTGACTTATACCTCTTAAGTGTCATCATGGACTATAAAACAACTAAAGAAACCTACAACTGAAAGAGAAAATGCAAATTCTTATTTTTGGTGTTGCAGGATTGCCCTTACACTACTGGATGCTCCTGCTTGTAGACACCTAAATCATGTCATGCTTAGGGGAGCTGCTCACATAGACACACTCATAAGATCATAAGACATAATCTTGGACTTTCCAAGCATCAACAGTGGTTCTCACCACTCATTTGGGGCCTTTTCAAGCCATCCAAGCTTGGCCGCTCAAACCAAGAGTGGCCAGATCCTAGCCGCTCAAGCCTAGAGCGGCCAGACCTTAGCCACTGTAGATGACAGTGGCCAGATCTTAGCCACTGCAGATGACAGTGGCTAAGCCATAAGAAGCAGTTTGCCGACAAACAGGCCTAATCACGGGTGGAAGTGGTAGTCTGCATGCAATAAAGGTGAGCGGGAGTAACTTTGCATTCCTTTTCATGACCAGTTCACATAGGAGACTTGAGTTTGCATTTAGACTTTAGTTAACTGACCTCCAAGCATAAACAAAGGACAAAAGCTTCTCATGCTAACGACCAGTTCGCATAGAAGACTCAAGTGGGTAGTTAGATTTTAGTTAACTGGCCTTCAAACATAGACAATGGACAAAAGCTTCTCATGCTAACTTGCACTACGCATGAGAAATTCATTTCTAGGGCTTGGACATAGACCTAGGGTTTCACACTATAAAAGGTGCAAGCCTAAGAGCACCAAAGAGATGAGAGAGAATCATAGAGAGACATATTTTTGAGGAGAGCTTTCAAGACTTGGAGAGTTCTCTTTGAGATCACGTGTACGATGAAGCACTGATGGATTGAAGAGCATAACACCTATTATTTCAACATCAGATACAGGCTTTGACCCATAGCTTTGGGGCAAAGAGAGCAAGGTTTACCTTAGCGGTCGTTGTCTTGGACAATGGCCCGTAGGCTTAGCTTAGGTTTTAGACATAGCATATTTTATTCTGCTTCTTTATGTTTTCATATCATTAGCATAGATTTACATGATTTCATGGCATAGTTTTATCATATTTCTATTACATTCTTTGATTACTAACAACCTCATCCAGGGAGGCAATCTCGGACACCTAAACGTGTGTTGTTGTTTCATTGCTTGTAGGGCCACAGGTACATCGGACAAAGATTACAACATACGAGAGCAAAAGGGATCCCTCTAGGAAATAGACCTAGAGAAGGAGGCATCTATAAGCCCTCATACATTTCCATGTGTGGAACTGAGAAGCTTTTATAAGCGCACCACCTCTTCACGGAAGGGGCACTCCTTGCCTATTTGTAATTTATAGTATCAAAATGGGTATCCCTAAGAGGGACCGACATGTAACCGAGCTTCAATATCAATAAAGAGATCCATATTTGTTATTTCGTGTTATATGCTTTTTCCTCTTGTCTTTCCATTTCATCTTTGGTATTTTAAATAGCATTGCAAGTAGGGTTACAAAAAGGGACCGGTGCGTGCATTCTCGGGGTCGCTACAGATGGTGATCACGATGGGACCACCACTAATTTTTCATTTTCTATCAGAATACTAACTTAATTTTATGTGCAGGTCTAGCCGCTCTGAGCTACAATGGCCAAAAACTAGCCACTCTGAGCTACAATGACCAATAGAGCTTAGCCGCTCTGAGCTACAATGGCCAAGAACCAGCCACTTTGGTCAACAACGACCAGAACTAGAGTGCAGCAGAGGTCAAAACATCGACTCTCTAAGCTGGATCAAAGGTTGGTATAGCTTCTCTGATATTTTATAACTTTATATCTACTTATGTGTGTCTAAAATAGAGAACTTAAAGCACATTTATGTTTGGAAATTGAAGGAATAAAAGAAGAAAGAATTAAGCATTTCGCATATCTTAGATCTTCTTTTAAATTTTCCACTAGGCATTGCTAGGAACAATGGCTTATGCCTAAAAATTTCACCCTAGAATCCAACGTGCTAGACATTGTATGTTGTTTGCTTGCTTTGAGGCCCTACTAGAGGCCATAGTTGCATGAAATAAAGTGCGCTCATACAAATCATAGTAGTTCATGCATATTTCTGAATATTGAAATGTATTTTTGCACTTAGGCATATAGGAAAGATTCATTGTTGCTATATGATGCACTTTATGTTACGCAAGCTTAAAATGAACACCACACACACACGTCTCATTTAAACATTGGAGAGTTGGATTTCATCACCAACCTTCAATTCAGTCCAGTGACATTGGAATTCATCTCCTTCCACTAGTTTTCCCCTAGAGCTTCCTAGAAATAGATTGAGAAACTTACTTATAGTGACACTAAGTTACTTGTGTTCAAACTATCTCCCACTATTGGAACAATCATTGGTTCAGAGTGGAAGAGCTAGGCGAACCCTCCATTGGGTCTTCAATGGTGTACCCTAGCTTCTTTTGAGAAAATCATGTTTGGCATGAGTGTACTTGATTGTCACTATGGATGAGTCTTCTCATTCTTAATCCAAGAACAAGAGCAAAGAAATCGAAAGAACAACACATCAAAACACACCAAATAGTTTAGGGCACACTTAAATCGGTAATCAAGATAAACATTTGCTTGGTATTGTGTGGTTATTCCTAAATTACAACTCAAAAGATCAATTCATAAGACAACATGGTCAAAACAAGAAGTAAGCACCCTCGGTCTGATACCGAGGGAGAGACAGAAGCAACTCATACCCATAGGCGGAGTCATAGTAACATTGAATGACCTACCCGTAAGACCATGAGACGTAGCTCCATGAGCCTAAGGGGTGATAATTCAACCCTTGGGGGATCTCCTCGAGAAACCCCAAGTAAGGAACCACATCATGGAACAAAGTCACATAAACAAAAAGAGGCTTCACAACCATCCTCATCAAGGAGACATGAGGAGACCTCAAGGGCCTCCTCTAAACACACAGAAACATCTCAAAGACGTGAGGAAGCTTCAAGGGCTTCCTCCTCACATGGACATAAAGAAGGTTCTAAGACTCATTCTTCACATAGGGATGATGAGACTGCTACATCTCCATCCACATGGAGAAAACATGTTACCACAAAGCCCTCTTCATCAAGAAGGCAAACAAGAATTGCAACACCTCAAGACTCACAAGAAACATATGAAATAGGTCTACCTACTGAAGGGCAGGAAACTAGAGCTACATCTAGTCATGGGAATCATATAGAAGAAACCCTTCACACAAAAGGAAATATTCCCATAGACTATGACCTCATAGGAGTGAATGGCACCCCATGGGACCAGCCATGGAAAACAAGACAACTAGATGGGTTGGATCGATTTCCTACACAACCAACTCAAAGAACTATAGCTACTAAGAACTCTGCATCTAGAAGCTCATAAACTATGACTTCTAAACACACCTCCCAATCTAGGGGTACCTCAGAGTGACCCCATAGTAGACGCATGGAGTCTGATCATAGGGATACTCAACAGTACACTGAACAAGTCACATTAGCTAGCAAGAGTACAGATACAACAAAAACCTCCTCGAGGAATCTATGAGTCAAGACAACAAGAACAGAGTCAGATAAACATGAGTCTTCTATGACAACACAAACTGACCGAATGAGGTGGTTAGAAAATGCATTACATAAAGAGCGAGAGCTAGTGGAAGCTCTCGAACAAGAGAAACAAAGAGAAAGACTCTTGCGCCAACATGAGCAGTGTTTAAGAGAGCAAGCCGAGCGGCTAGCTCTTAACAATTTATAGACAAATGGTGGTGACCACCAAAGAACAAGACACATTGACTCACCTAAGGAGAGGCGCACTAGACAAGATAGCCCACAATGAAATCCCCCACCAAATCATGAATGAAATCCAACTAATGGGGGAAGGGCAAACATAACAAACCAAGATCATAATCCTGAGTCCCCTCATAGGAGGGAGGAAAATAGAACAAATCAAATGGATAGAGAGTTACCTCCATTGCCAATGTGAATAGGCTTACAAGAGGAGGAAATTCATGCATCAAAGGCATTTCAAGAGCTTGCTAAAAAGATGAAAACCTTTGAGAAACAAGAGGCAGCTAGGAACTCACCAACATTGAGCAAAATACACAATCAACCATTGTGCCCATCAATCCCTAGCCCTCCATATCCTAAGCACTTTGAGATGCCTAGGTTAGAAAATTTTAAGGGTGAAGAGGATGCACAAGAGCATGTCACCAATTTTATCAATGCCTATTTTCATCTTGAAGACAATGACGCTCTCATGCTAAGAACATTCATAATGACATTTTTAGGTGTTGCCACTCAATGGTTCAACCAACTACCTAAGCATAGCATAACCAACTTTGAACAACTAGTAAATGCATTCTTAAAGTATTTCTCCTTTGGTGCTAAGAAGAAGGTGAACCTTTCAGACCTGGCCAACTTGAAACAATATGATGATGAGCCAGTAATGGATTATGGGAATAGATGGAGAAAAGTCATGGCAAAATTATCATTCTCCATTCCCACAGAAGAGATCATTCGCATGTTCACCAAAAGTTGTTCTAAACATATCTCCCTCTTGCTACAACTTCAGAAGTATCCTTCATTTGAGGAAGCTTTGGCACAGGCCAAGCTCATCGAAGAAATAAAAGTAGATGAGGGAACCATTAAACTCCAAAACAAAAAGGAGTGGAACAAGAATGGTAAGAATGACAAGTATAAGTAGAAGTAGGGCAACCCTGCTCTAGTCAATCAAGTCGTATTGGCTACACCCAAGGATGGGGGTGCACAACAACCACAGAACTATCAAGCACATCCCCCGCCAGCCAATTACGACCAAAAGAACAATCAGGGAAGAAATCGAGAATGCAAGCCACCTCGTTATTTCATGCCTCTGACAGAATCAATGCAATCAATATTTAATCAGTTGAGTGAGGCCAGGAGGATCAGATTTCTTGATATACCTCTTATAGATCCCAACCATCCTAAGCCAAAAGGATATAGGGAAGATCAATTTTACCCTTATCACAGGATACTAGGGCATGACATTGAGGCTTGCATCGGGTTTAAGCATCAAGTGCAAAACATGATTGAGGTGGGAGAACTCAAAGTTGACAACCCACTGGCTCCCGATAATAGAGACATGGGCATATACAGAAACCCATTGCCCAATCATGAGGCCCCTCGAGAGCAAGGGGCCCAAGTCAATCAGGTTCGAGCTGACATACCTACCCATGGATGCATTGGGATGGTTGAGATTGTTAACATAGCAACAAGGACTAGGTGGTATGGTCAACCGCAACCGCCTGTAGCTCCCATGAACATCCCAGCCACTCCTAGGCAAAGGCAAGACAACCTTCCAGGTCCACCAACGAGACCTATGGTAACTATTCAGAGTAGATTGGAGCAAAACCTACAGATGACTCCAACTAAGTTATCCATCTATGAGCTCATACAATAGTCCCCAAAGCATAGGGAGACTCTAATGGAGATTTTAAGAACAATTGAGCTCCAACCGCAAGATGCGAATGCATTCACTCACTTTGTGGGACAAGTACAAGAATGCCAGGAACCTGTAATCCGATTCTATGATCATGAGATTAAGATAGTTCCTACTGCCTTACTAGACCCTCCGCTAAACATTGTAGTGGCAATCAATGACTTACCTTTCAAGAGGGTTTTGGTCGATACAGGTTCATCGATAAACATCATTACAACAACTGCAATAGAGCACCTCAAAATCCCCAAGTCAAATATCATTCCAGGAGCTTACACATTGAGAGCTTTTAATGATGCTTTATGCAATACTATGGGAATGATAGTCCTACCCATCAAGGTGGGGCACAAGACCATCCCCATGATGTGTCATGTCTTGGAAGGAGCTATGCAGTACAACATCCTCTTAGGGCACCCTTGGATAAGGGCCATGAAGTGTGTGCCTTCGATCTTGCACCAGTGTGTCAAGTATGTGCATGAGAACAAAGTCTATGTGGTTCTAGCCGATGAAGAGCCTTTTAAATACATCAATCAGGTGGACATTCTAGGAGAATTTATAATCCCTTCTACTCACCTATACGTGGCACCTTCATCCCCAACCACACAAGTGGATAACGAAGACAAAGGGGTAAGAAAAGACCCATGCACATCAACACCTCCTGGTGCACTCAAGATAGTCAATGCTTCTAAAGTACCATCAACGTCAAAACCAAAAGATAATCAAAAGCTAAAGGCACCCTTAGTTAAGGAAGAAAGGCCCAAGGAAGTGCCAACTATAGCCATTGCTAAAATGCCAAGTCCTATGGAAGAGGAAGATCTTCAAGATCAAGATGAAGATAGTGATTATCACCCTACTTCACCAGTATCATCCATAGGGTCATCCACATTGCATGCATCAATACACTTGGCAAGCACAGGCATAGGGGAGTACCTTGTGTAGAACATTACCTTTACACCTATCATTGAGTCTGCACAAGACATAGGGAGGCCTAAGGACTTGAGGCCACTAGTAGGAATAATGGTTCCACTTGGAATCCCTCCCAACCAAACCAATTTTATCTATGCCAGCCTGGACTACGCTCATAAGTCTTCAGATATAGAAGAGGATGGTGATGAATTATTCATGATCAATGTTCATTACCTCTCTAACCCTGAGTTTTCTCTAAGCTACTTTGAGCATTGCCACTGGCATGGCTATGGCCTTGGCATATATGAGCAAGGGCGCAAGCGGCCCTACGAGCCACTATATCAGCTTCCCTTCGACAGATTTGGCTTAGGCTATTATAGCGGAGGTCGAGATGACTCTCTTGCAGTAGCATTGGAAATATTAAGCATAGGGTTAGGAGAAGACATTGATTTCATTCCTTATCACCCCCTAAGAATAGCAAATTTGAGCAATAGACAAGTGGCCACGGTAAACATACCACCTCCAAAAACTTATCATCCAAACACCTCAATTGATTCCACCCCAATAGGGTACAACTCATGGGATGAGGAGAATGGATATGAAGCAAGTGATGATGAGGTGCAACTTGGCTTAGCCTATCAGGGGCCTCACTATTTACAAATATTCACATGGTCCATCCATGATGAGAGTGGATATACATCAGATGAAAGTGACTATGAATCAGAAGACTCAATAGAAAGAGCCTACTTAGGCCTAAGCCATCAACCCCTGACTTTGGGGCAAGAGACAAATGCAAATGGATTCTTCATAAGTGATGAAGAATATGAAGATGAAATAGAGATGGCCTACTTGGGGCCAAGACATGAGCCCCTTGTCTTAGGGCCGCATACCAATGCTAACAATTTTTGGATAAGTGATGATGACTTTGAGGATGAGACCGAGATGGCTTATCTTGGACCTCACCACTTGCGGTAAGTCAATGAGCTAGTAGAGAGAGAGGTGGCACTCCATGCCATAGACCCTCATATCTAATTTTTGGGGAGACCTATTGACCTAGCTGCCATTCATCGGATGGTCAATCCCCCTCTACCTACATTCAGAGAGCAATTAGAGCCCAATGATCCTATTGTCCACCCTACTCATGGGCTAGATCCAAAAATTCCCATTCCTCTAGAACCTCATCATGAGTATGGAAGGGAAACCCCTGAGACAAGATTGCACCCATGTGGTCCTAGAGATTTCATCCCATCCATCAACATGATCTCCATTGATTTGACCACTCCACTTCATAATCCAGTAGATCCTACCAAATCATTGCATCTTGATGTAGAGGCTATTGATTGGGATCATGCTAATTCACCCATAGAGCCAGAAGACCTCTTCCCCAATGAAGAGATGTTACAACCATTCCATTTTGCATCAGGTTGTGCGTATGACGTCTTCCATGTTGGTTTGGAACCTGAGTCACTAGGTCCTATAAATCCCATCGATGACATTCATTTGATACCCATGCCTCATCAACTAGAGGATGGGTCACATATGGCTATAGAAGTGACTTTCGAGGTGGACATCAATGATGATCCTACCCAACCAAGGAAAGTCAAGTTTGGAGAAAGTCTATCTCCAGAGGAACAAGCCATCCTAATTCCTCTCCTCAAGGAGAGGCCAAATATTTTTGCTTGGACTTACAAAGACATGCCAGGGATAGATCCAAAGTTAGTCATTCACAACCTTTCATTGGATCCCATGAAGAAGCCAATCAAGCAAAAACTAAGGAAAATGCATCCAACCATCGCTTTGATGGTGAAGAACGAATTGCAAAAACTACTGGATGCAGTATTCATAGTTCCTATAGACTACCCTGAGTGGGTGTCAAACATGGTACCCATGGGGAAACCTGATGGAAGAGTCCGTATCTGCATGGATTTCAGAGATTTAAATAGGGCAACACCAAAGGATTCATTCCTATTGCCAAACATAGATGCTCTTGTAGATGCAACCGTAGGTCATGAAATGCTCTCCCTAATGGATGGTTTTTCTGGATACAACCAGATCTAGATTAAGCCCGAAGATCAACATAAAACTACTTTCATTACTCCATGGGGAACATTCTGTTACAAAGTGATGCCATTCGGTCTCAAAAATGTTGGTGCCACATATCAGTGGGCCATGACATACATATTCCATGACTATATGCATAAGATCTTGGAATATTACATGGATGACTTACTAGCCAAGTCCCTATTGTGGCAAGAGCATGCCGAAGTCCTTAGACAAGTCTTTGATCACCTCATAGAACACAATGTCTGATTGAATCCTAAGAAGTGCGTATTTGGCATAACTTCTGGCAAGCTTTTGGGATTCATCGTATCCAAGAGAGGCATTGAAGTAGATCCTACAAAGGTAAAGGCTATACTAGAAATGGCCGCCCCTACCAACATTAGGGAGTTGAGGAGCCTACAAGGCAAGATAGCATCCATAAAAAGATTCATCGTACAATTATCAGATAAATGTAGACCTATGAATCGGTTGCTATGCAAGGAAGTCCCCTTTCATTGGGATGAAGAATGCCATCAAGCCTTTGTAGAGATCAAAACTTATCTAGCAACACCGCAGTATTGGCTCCACCAAGGCCAGACATACCATTTTTACTATATATATCGGCTACTGATTTTGCATTGGGCACCATGTTAGCCCAAAAGAATGCACAAGACAAAGAGCAAGCCATATATTACATTAGTCGCACCTTGGTGAGTTATGAGCTAGGATATGCGTATGTCAAAAAGTTGTGTTTAGCAGTGGTCTTTGCAACTCAAAAGTTGTGACACTACATGTTGAGCCATACGACCTACGTCATATCAAAACAAAATCCTTTGTAGTACATGATGAGCAAGACATATCACAATACACGTACCACAAAGTGGATCATGCTATTGATAGAATTTGATCTAGAGTTCATAAGCCAAAATTCCATCAAGGGACAAGTCATAGTAGATCAATTAGCAGAGGTGCCTCTTCAGGATAACAAGCCTCTCACCATAGAATTGCCTGATGATGTGGTCTTTGCATTATCAGATCCGCTAGAACTCGAAGAACCTAAGAAAGAAAGAGACATGTCATTGTTCTTCGATGGTTCGAAGTGTGAACAAGGAGGTGGAGCAGGGATTGTCTTTATCACACCATAGGGTGCTCCATTACCCTTATCATTCAAACTAGACTTCCCATGCACAAACAACAATACAAAATATGAAGCATTGATCCTGGGACTCCAAACAACCATAGCAATGGGCATTAAAATATTGAATATCTTTGGTGACTCCTTGCTCATAGTAAACCAGGTCAAAGGACTATTCCAATGTAGGTGCCCACTCCTGAAGACTTACAAGGAACTTGTTGACACCTACCTAGCCCGGCTGGAATGGTACGACATCGAGGCAATCCCTCGTACATCGAATAGATTTGTAGACACTATGGCCTCTTTGGGATCCTTAATCCCTCAGAATCCATCTACTGATTTTACAACCATTCATGTGAAAGTGCTTTCGCACTCAACAATACGTCATGAAGCTTTTGACAATCAAGAATCAATCAACATGATCAACATCGAGCCAAATCAGGATTGGTCCTTCATAGCTAGAGATTTCTTGCAAAAGACACCTTGGGGGTCTTTGATCTCCCAAGGACCTATGGAGTGTGGTGCAACCATACACCATAGAGTTGTTCCTCAATCCATGTTCACTACCTCAAAAATGCAAGAAGAGCAAGTTATCTTTTCTATAGAAGTTGTGGCTTATCAGGATTGGCTTTCCCAACTATGGGACTTCCTGAAGCTTGGAATAGTACCTCAAGGTTTGTCACATACTAAAAGGTGAACATTCAAATAGAGAGCAACAAGATACATCTTTCTAGGAGAAATCCTCTATAGACGAGGATATGATGGAGTATTACTCCATTGTCTTGAGCCCCAGGAAGCATCCTGGGCAATTTTGCAAGCTCACGATGGAACATGTGGAGGCCATTTTAGTGGCATGGCCATCGTTAAGCGCATCTTGAGAATGGGTTACTATTGGCCCACAATGGAAAAGGACTACTATGAGTATGTCAAGAAATGTAGTAAGTGCCAACATCATGCAAATCTAACGCACTTACCATCGCAAGCTTTGCAGCCCATCCAGGCAGCATGGCCATTCTCGCAATGGGGACTAGACTTGATTGGGAAGATCTCACCCCCATCCTCAGGCCGACACACATTCATCATAATAACCATAGAATACTTCACTAAATGGGTAGAAGCGATCCCCTTAACATCAACAACTGGACCAAGGATTGCGGAGTTTATACTCCATAATATCATAAGTCATTTTGGGGTCCCTTCTAAGATAATATCGGATAATGGGCCATATTTCAAGAACAAAAATGTGCATGCTTTAATGAAAAAATACCATATTCAACATAGTTTTTCAATGCCTTATTATCCACAAGCAAACGGGCAAGCAGAAGCCTCAAACAAAACAATAGTCTCCATTTTGAGGAAGACAATGCAAGAAAATCACAAGGATTGGCACATGCAGTTGCCTCTTGCACTATGGGCATACAGGACTAGTATACGGATGCCCACTAGGGCAACACCATTTTCACTAGTATATGGCACTGAGGCCATCATGCCACTAGAGTTAGAAATCTTGACTCTACGCATAGCATTAAAGGACTTCATAGATGATGAAGCTATGCGGCAAGGCCACCTTGATCAGTTGATGCTTCTTGATGAATGTCGAGTCAATGCTTTAGAGCATCTTCACATTTACCAAGATCGCCTTGCATGAGCTTACAATAGTAAAGTCCACCTAAGGGAATTCAAGGTTGGAGATCTAGTGCTCAAAGAAAACTAGCAGAATTCGAATCTATCACCGCATCTACGAGATAAGTTCATGGTAAACTGGATAGGTCCATACATGATTTCATAGAGAGTTGGGCATGGAGCATATCACCTTATATCATTAGATGGTGTTGAAGAGCCTGAACCTCTCAATATCATTCACTTAAAGGTATTTTACACATAAAACACAAAAACATTCAAATATTTCATAAAACACAAAAACATTCAAATATTTCATAAAATTCAAAAACATTCAAATATGTCAAAAACACAAACAAATCATAAAAACATAAAATTTCAAAAATACAATCAAAGGCTCCAAGGGTAATTCATACCACTTGGTCAAACATCAAATCAAAAGGCTCCAAGGGTAATTCAAACCACTTGGTCAAATCCAATCAATCAAAGGCTCCAAGGGTAATTCATACCACTTGGTCAAAATCAATCCAAAAGGCTCCAAGGGTAATTCAAACCGCTTGGTCAAAACCAAAAAATCAAAGGCTCCAAGGGTAATTCAAACCGCTTGGTCAAAATCAATTCAAAAGGCTCCAAGGGTAATTCAAACCGCTTGGTCAAATCCCATCAAATCAAAAGCTCCAAGGGTAATTCAAACCGCTTGGTCAAAATCAATAACAAAAGCCCCAAAGGCATAATAAGCCCTTTGGTCAAATTAATCAAAAATACAAAAACAACATAAAATCAAAAATACAAAAACAATTGCATCTCACATCTTGCATCCACATCATTGCATTGCATTTTCATATCCACTACAATTGTATATGTCATGAGAGCCTTAAAAGTGATACCACAGTTTGTCGCACAAATCATTCAAATCCATACCTCCATCCAACATCATGTGTGTAATTGTGTTTTTCAACACAACCATTATTTGTTGCTATACATAATATACTAAGGTTTTTTGGTTAATCAACCACACCTAGTGATCTTATCAAATTTTGAGGAAAACAACTTTGATTAGTAGAAGGTAAGGTCTAGCTGTGATAATGCCTTGGATATTCAAGATCCCGTCACTAATTGAAACACTAAAATCCTAGTTGGTACAAGGAAAATATGAAAGCTGCAAAGTGGTCTAGGTTACCTTAAGCGAAAAGGATTATCCTTGCTTATCCCCCTATGCAACCAGTTTAAAGGTGCTGAGAATTGGCAAAAGGACAAGCTTTACCCTATCAAAATCCCTTGCTTAAATCAAAATAAGAAAAATCCCAAAGCAAAGTACATATTCAAAAGGCCAAGCATACAATCAAGATTTCAAAGCAATAATCGATACACAAATCATAAATTCAAAATTCAAAAAAAAAATCAAGCTAAAAAAAATCAATAAAAATAAACAGTGATTTTCATCACTACATATGAGCAAAATAAACAGTGATTATCATCACTACAAAAATCCCCGCTCAAAGAAAAAAATAAATCAAAATAAAAAGTGATTTTCATCACTACATATGAGCAAATATCCAAAGCCAAAAAGAAGCCAAAAAGAAGGGAATAAAGCTTGAATCCCTGGAATTCTCAACATTGTACAAAACTGGAAGGAGAAATCCTTACGCATGATGATATGTCTATTACAATTGCTTCATGCATTTGTGTAGACCAATGTTTGAATGTGGATGAGCTAGCTTAGGTAACCCAATATTGCCTAGTGGTATAGTCCAACTAAGTCCAACATAAGGATGAGATGAACACTTGAGGATCCCTGATCTTAGCAATGGGCTGAAAGAATCCCGCCTGACATCGGAGGAAATGCTTGAGTTCTACCTCAAAATATACAATCACATGCACACACAGAGATCATGAAAAACTAGGTCCATGGTAAAAGCCTTACTTTTCAAAAGTCTAAGTGGTAAGTAGACAATTGTTGATAGGGTAACTAGAGTGTTTGAATCTCCGAAAAGCCCCAAAAATTCTTACATAGCAACAAATCATAACATCATTCACACCATCATATTCTTTATAAGATTCTATAAATTAGGGGGTATCAACATAGTAGGACAGATACCGCATATATATTAGAAATAGTATATAGATGACCACTGACTACTTTATATCTTTTAATTTACAGAAACTTATTAAGAAAATACATTACACACCATTACATCTCATATATGAATACTTAATCAATTCTTATGATAAGAGTGATTATTTAAATTCATGATTATTTTTTTACTTTCTGTGGTATCACCCATTAAGATTGTCAATGTCATATGCATTCCATATGTTTTAAGTGATTAGAGCATACAGGTTCATTTATACCATTCCATCACATAAGTTAGATGCATAAAATTAAAGCAAAGTTAAAACATGCATTTAGCAATAACATCGCATTCACAAAAACAAGTCATTAATCATCCATAAAGCACATCATAAAACATATAGGCAATATCCATTTGCATACAAAATCATAAATTCATCATTCATCATCAAAATACATCGCATCATATCATCAAATCATATAAGCATCTACACATCCATCTAAGCATCTTCAAATATCATCTATCATCTAACATATCCATCAAATCATCATAATACCATCATCGCATCATATCATAAAATAAAATAATAACAAAAACATGAGCAATAAATGATACACATAATAAGTCATAATGAAAAGCTATCATAAAAGTATGTGTGTCAAGTCCAATGGATATACAAAAATGCCCATGGGCTACAGTCATATAGGTCAGTCGACCTCAAAAATGGATCAAGGACCAAGTAGAGCATCAATCAAATATGCCTGAGCCCCCTACATCACCTCCTCTAATGCCACCTCCCCCTATGGCGGTGTCATGAGTCGAGTGATGCGAGCCTATCGGTCTCTCTATCCGAGTCTAGGTCCTCTAGCTAGGATGGGTGAAAGACTACCCCGAGGTAGAGCACCCACTAACCTACGAACCACCTACACCTATTGGATCCTTAGGGACAATCCCATGCCTCCTGAGCTACATCTGAAGAAGGGTAACATGATCCACAAGTCCCCAGATCCACACCTCATGCTCATCCAACAAATACTAGAGATGTCCCACATCTACTCCTAAACCTACCACTAGAGCCTCCTATGGTGTAGAAGGAGGAACAACAAACTACATCCTGACATCGCCACCCCCAATAGTAGCCTATAGAGCCTGTATCTATGTTGAGAGCTACTCAATGGTAGCATCTCACCATTGTACCTAGATCTTAGTGGCCTGAAGCTCAACCTCGACCTCATGTAGTTATGCTCTCAGAGGAGAGTCTCTCTCCTCAAGCTCTAACTCCTCCTCCTCAGGAACATCAAGATCCTCTACTACCACCTACTCTACTGGCTAGCCCCATACCTCGGTCCTAGCTCAGACTCTACATCCTATCAAATCTACACCATCACCCCCACCATCATCCTCGTACCCTAGGCTACCGATGCCATGCCACATCCGATCACCCCACCACTGAGTGTAGGCCTCTATAACTCCCCCAGCCACTATAGGGTCAATAGCTAGGGCATCCTCCTCATCTGAGAGCTCGATAATCTATCATGGAGGTAGGTCCTTCTCTACTGTGAGGTGCCTATACAAGAAAGGTATCAAGGGCACATCCTACTGCAATCCGTACTGACGAAGAACCCGAGAGTAGAAGAAATACTCTCAGATGGCAATCTTATGGCCAATGAGCCATCGCTCATGTCGTGTCCTAGAAGTAAAGCTAGTTGGATCATCCCAAGTAGGACACTCATAGTAAGGCCACCACATGACATCTCCGACCAATAGTCTAGTGAAAGCATCAGTATAGTGGGACAGCTCCCCTATGAAAGTGTGGCTCTTATGCTCCTCATGCTCTCGAGCCCATCTAGTAGCATAGCACTATGTCCGAGCATCAATCATTATAATCTTATCGAGAGCCCCTTAGGGTGATCTACCACAATGTGCTCCCATCCCCAAACCTATAGGAGCAAACTGCAAGCAATGTTGACACGTCCTCATCGATGGATGTGGTACAACTCATCATAGCACTGAGCCAATAGTGATCTACCCCATGCATAGATGATAGGCTCCTCACTATCCAATAGATCCTGCACCATCGCCAGAAGGTTCCATGAGAACCTCAAACCCGAGAAGTCCAGGATAAGAACATTGTTGATCACCATCAGCAATACGACATGCCTCACCATAAAGATGCCCTCCCCATGCCAGTGATTGATGGACACTCCTCCGGACTTGGTGTCCTTGAGAGCATCCATAGAATGCTCTCTAAACACCCGAGTGAAGACAACCACCTGATCATTAGTGGTCGAAGAGACAATGGCCACCCCATCGAATGGAATCCAAAAGATCCTATATACATCCTCCGATATAATGGTCATCTCATCGATCGAGAGGTGGAAGGTATTAGTCTATGGGTCCCAATGATGGGCCAAAGTCATAAGGTAAGCCTGATCTACCATGATATAAGGTAACCTGATGACATACTACAACCCATGGGCTTTGAACCATGCCCAGTCCATATCATTAAAGCTAGGAAGTAAGTCAAGTAGGAGCCTCGGGTCTCGAGCCCGAGCAGTAAGGATCTAAGCAAAGCAGAAGAAAAACAAAGCATAACTATAGTGCATCTAAGGCATAATTCACAAAAAACATGAAAATGGTGCAAAAGAGTATGAATTATTCTAAGTCTAAGCAAAAGAATAAGATTGCACCTAATCAAACAAAAAAATTAAAAAATGTCATAAAATTCAACAAAAATACAAGAAAACAAGGCTAAAGCTTTAGCCATTGTCACCTACAATGGTCGAAACCTAGTCGTTGGAGGCAACAGTGGCCAAGACCCAATGGTCAAATTTTTGACCATTGGGATTCAAGCTTGGCCGCTCTAGCGACAATGGCTCAGAGCCATCGCTCTGAGTGACAATGGCCAAGGGGCGACATGACAAACCCATGAACCCTTGGCCAAAAAATAAAAAAAATTACAAAATTAACAAAATAACTTAAAAAAAACAACATAGGGAGGGAAAACAAACAAATTGGAAAGTAAAATTTCCTACCCAAGCATCAAAACTAAGCTAAGTTCAAAATGCCCAAAATGGCGGTAGCAGGTGAATAACTAGAAAATTTCAAAAACCCTAGGCTAAAGCCACTAATAGAAAGCAAAATTGGGGACTAACCCACCATAGCAAAAGGGAACCTAAGCCTAATTATAGAGTTTGTTCATTGCCAATAGGTTTAGTGAGGTTCATTTTACTCATTACTTAGTGAGGTTCAGTTTTACATAGATAAAGAAAAGAGAGCTAGGGTTTTGAAGAGAGAAATACCCGAGAAGCTCCAGCTCCTCCAATAGCTGATGTCTCACCCCATACAACCATGTCCTCAGCACCAACAAGTTTCAAAGTCGCAACCATCGCCATCGCACCAGAGCTCCCAAAATGAATCTTCAATAGTGAAAGTGATAGGTCAAACCCTAGAAATGCAAATTTTTATATTTCCTTAATTATGCCTTGGCCGCTGCTGATGTCAGTGGCCCAAACTTCTTGGCCGCTCAAGGTGACAGTGGCCATAGGCAAGAACTCAGAGGCCACTGGACCTGACAGTGGCCAGATCCATAGGTCAAAATAAGGGATTTTCTCCTTGAGGGATCCCACAAAAATAGTAAATAAACACACTTTGGTGGTTTTAGATCATCAGAATGTTCAAAATAACAAAAAAATCACATAAAATCACAATCTCAGGTAGGCCTCGTATCCAGTTACCTACTCTATCCACTCGATGATTGCAACGATTTGCACTCCATGTATTTTGGTGAGATGAGTAGATAACCATAAGGCCACTTGGGGCAAAAACAACTCATTTTGGAATTACGATGTGCCACCCTTCAATCCCGAAGAAGACCAAGATGGTCGGACTGCTCCACGGGTATGAAAGGATCATTCTAATTCCCCTATGACATCAAAAATATTAAGTCAAAGTGATACAATCTAGACATAAATAGAATCACTCATCCTAACTCCCTAAGAAGGCTATTGATAGCTGGACCGCTCCTCGGGATAAGGATGGATGATTATCATAAACAATTGGAATCACACTTGGATGTGGGATTGCCCATTAAAAGCAACAAATGCTAGAAAGGAACCAGATTAGTCATATTGGTCAAGCGACTTGTCGCTTCATTCATTGTCATTTCTTCACCAATTCATTGTGTGAGGAAGTAGTTCAAAACTTCAACTTAATCATAATCAAAATCAGCAAAAGATCACTCGATCATAGCAAAATCATGTTCATCCTATGAATCATTGCATACAACAATCACAAATTTCCCTTGTTTGTTGGGAACGTAAGTAGACATGACATCTTCAATTGTAGCTCTCCTACCGGTCAAAATTGTTGTAGCAGCTGAAGCTACCCGATTGAGTTTGAGGAATGAGTGCAATTTAACATGCAAAAGCCACTGAGCTAAGTCCTCCGAATATTGAGGCAATGATTCAAGGGATGCATACCATCTTGCATGATTGGGCCATCCGACGTTGATCAGACCATTGATCACCATACACCCTACAAATAGATCAGTCTACGTTTTTGCTCAGCGTTGTGTTTTCCACACAGTGCATCGCAAAAAGGGGCATCTGTAGACACCTAAATCATGTCATGCTTAGGGGAGCTGCTCACATAGACACACTCATAAGATCATAAGACATAATCTTGGACTTTCCAAGCATCAACAATGGTTCTCACCACTCATTTGGGGCCTTTTCAAGCCATCCAAGCTTGGCCGCTCAAACCAAGAGCGGCCAGATCCTAGCCGCTCAAGCCTAGAGTGGCCAGACCTTAGCCACTGTAGATGACAGTGGCCAGATCTTAGCCATTGTAGATGACAGTGGCTAAGCCATAAGAAGTAGTTTGTCGACAAACAGGCCTAATCACAGGTGGAAGTGGTAGTCTGCATGCAATAAAGGTGAGTGGGAGTAACTTTGCATTCCTTTTCATGACCAGTTCACATAGGAGACTTGAGTTTGCATTTAAAATTTAGTTAACTGACCTCCAAGCATAAACAAAGGACAAAAGCTTCTCATGCTAACGACTAGTTCGCATAGAAGACTCAAGTGGGCAATTAGATTTCAATTAACTGGCCTTCAAACATAGACAATGGACAAAAGCTTCTCATGCTAACTTGCACTACGCATGAGAAATTCATTTCTAGGGCTTGGACATAGACCTAGGGTTTCACACTATAAAAGGTGCAAGCCTAAGAGCACCAAAGAGAGATAGAGAGAATCATATATTCCATGAGAGAGACATATTTTTTGAGGAGAGCTTTCGAGACTTGGAGAGTTCTCTTTGAGATCACGTGTACGGTGAAGCTCTGACGGATTGAAGAGCATAACACCTATTATTTCGACATCAGATACAGGCTTTGACCCATAGCTTTGGGGCAAAGAGAGCAAGGTTTACCTTAGCGGCCGTTGTCTTGGACAGTGGCCCACGGGCTTAGCTTAGGTTTTAGACATAGCATCTTTTATTCTGCTTCTTTATGTTTTCATATCATTAGCATAGATTTACATGATTTCATGGCATAGTTTTATCATATTTCCATTACATTCTTTGATTACTAACAACCTCATCCAGGGAGGCAATCTCGGACACCTAAACGTGCGTTGTTGTTTCATTGCTTGCAGGGCCACAGGTACATCGGATGAAGTTTGCAACATACGAGAGCAAAAGGGATCCCTCTAGGAAATAGACCTAGAGAAGGAGGCATCTGTAAGCCCTCATACATTTTCGTGTGCGGAACCGGGAAGCTTTTATAAGCGCACCACCTCTTCGCGGAAGGGGCACTCCTTGCCTATTTGTAATTTATAGTATCGAAATGGGTATCCCTAAGAGGGACCGACATGTAACCGAGCTTCAATATCAATAAAGAGATCCATCTTTGTTATTTCGTGTTATATGCTTTTTCCTCTTGTCTTTCCATTTCATCTTCGGTATTTTAAATAACATTGCAAGTAGGGTTACAAAAAGGGACCGGTGCATGCATTCTCGGGGTCGCTACACCTACATTAAACACCTTCATGAGTCCAAAGATATCCTTGACCAAGCTAAAATTTAATCAAACTAAACTTTGTCAAACATTAATTAATTTCATTAGTATTGTTTATTTAGATTAGACCACATTAAATATATATAACAAGAACATAACCAATTTCTAGTGCTACTAAGGGTCTTCACGATCCTATGAGTATCTATCATATGAGATAAGAGGTCATATTGGGCATATATAGTGAGCCTAGGCCGCAAACCATTCACATAGGATATCACACATACTTATTCATGGTAAGGAGTATATTGCAGTAGGTTGGTGGTAATCATAGAAAGATATTATTGTTACCCCTTATGTACCATCTTGGCCATGCATCCAAGCAATCACTTCTAATTATTATTATCTCTCACATATAGTAGGTATATAAAGAGAAGGCAAGTATATTAGGACATTTGATATATAGGAAGGCCCTTGAGGTACATAGGTCAAATTTAGTATATCAAGGGAAGGAGATATAATATTGTTAAAACATCTCTTTCTTCTCTAATCAACTTTGTAAACTCTAAAACTTAATCTATTTTTTTCAAACCTATGGTTGAGAGATGCTACCTAACTTTTAGCTCTACTCATCAGTTGACCATTAATCATAAACCTATAGTATAAGGTCATGATGACCAACCTGCCTTTGAGGACCCAATATTTGAGCAAGAAGAGGAGGTTTCTACACCTTCGGGTTCTCTAAGCCCTATCCATGATGAGCAAGGAAGAGTGGTTTTCTAATTTGTAACTCACACGACTAACTTCTTGTAGAAGCATAGGAAAGTTGTAGAGACCTTTATTTTAGAAGGTAATGACACCCTAGACATTCATGTAGGGGAGGGTTCACTCATGGACCATCCCCAAAAATCTAGCTCAAATAATTTACCTCTAAATCAACTTGATCCATCCTTTGGATCTCTAAATGCAAATATTATTGCATAAAATTCTAATTTCAATGATTCAAACCCTTTAATTAAAATCCTCCTATCACCATTAATTCCATGGATGTTGGAAGGAAAAACCTCCACCACCTTTAGAACATCATTTATCTTTGCCTATCCTTGAGGAATTATTATAGGATAATGTTAGTTGTCTTGTATTTCAACAAGCAAGTATAAGCTAAACCCCTAATCAAGGTATGCCATAAAGTATCCCAATATCTAATATTCATGTCAATAATATTCATTCTAATCTCACAAGCGTGGGAATGAGGCTCATAGAAAATCCTAATCCTACAATCTCTCATCCTTCATCCTCTAATCCTTTTATCTTATATGCCTTGGGAATAAATCATACAATTCCATTTTCAACATTGTATGCCCAAGTGTATCGACCTCCTTCTTATATCAAATATCAACAAGTTCATCCTATCTTTCAACACAGACCTTTTGTGTCATAAAATACTATTTCTTCCTAAATCCAAACTATTTCTCCAAACTTCAAACTTTAACCTCTCAACTAAAGCTATTGAAACAACCAATGACCATCATCCAAGTTTCTTCAACCAGTCATGAGTACCTGTATGATGAATTGTGCAACCAACCCTTATATCCTTTGGTGGTTAGTTATCCTTTTCCTCTCAACTTTGATACTCCTAAGTTTCAAATGTATAAAGTAAAGGAATATCCTATTAACCACCTTAACTTGTTTAGAACTACTTGTAATAATATTTCTTATTATGAAACATTGCTACTCAAGATATTCCATAAGAGCCTTAGTGGCCTTGCATTGGAATAGTACTACCAAGTACCAAGACATTCCTTAAAGAGCTTTAAAGATCTTGTTGAAATGTTTTTCAAGCAATTCTCTATCTACATCGAGGAAAATTTTATTCTTAATGACCTATATCAATTCAAGCAGCCTAAAGACAAAAATTGTACCAACTTCTTAGCAAAATGGTGAGCCCTAGTGGGGATACTCTAGTATGTCTGCTTAGAGATCTTCGAAATGTCTTTATTGGAAACCTTAATGAGTAATTGGTTTTAACCTTCTCTTATCAAAAGAGGGTAATTGAAAACCAAATCCCACAAAGAGGAAGATAAGTCTTCTTTAATCCAAAGGAGTAGTACAAGAACAATTACATTGTAGGTGATGGAGTCATAGATTTATGCTAGATCAACAATGTTAGTGCTATAGTAAAGCTTAAAAAGCTTATTCTAGAGAAACTATAATAACAAAAACCCAAGAGGAAGTACTTATGACTGGATGAACCTCTTTTAGACATCCTAGATTAACTCGTGAGAACCAAAATTGTAAATCTTGCACCCATCAAGCCTCTTGAACTTAGATGGAAAAGGCTCCTTGGTTTCCCCCTCATGAGCAATGTGCCTTATACCACATTAATGGTCATGCGATTGATAAATGCATGAACCTTAAAAATATAATCCAAAACCTAATTGACAAAGGTTAAATTGTCCTCTATAGCTCTGATTCTTAATATTTTCTTAATCAAGATCTTGAAATTTTTCTAAATTCCCTGCCTAATCATAATCAAAATAAAAATGTAGCAAATAACATTCACCATAGGAATGTTCCACCTCCAAACTAAAGTATGGTTGGGATACCTCATTCTTCTAATTATATATCTCATGTTTGTGTTGTAACTATATGACAACACAAAAAACCATCATTTGACCAAAATTCTAGATATCCTTTGGTCCTCACAAAAATAACTTCTCCCCCTCAAGGACCATTAATCATTAAATCAAGATATAAGATTGAGGGAACTTCTAATTTATTTCACCAACTAGAGAGTTACTCAGCCAAAATATCCCTTCTTGAGGTTTTCAAGATCTCTTCTACCAATACAAACTGTAGAAGGGGAAAATTGCCCTGCTACATATGATTCTCAATTGGATCCACTAGGAGTCGAGGTGAATGCAGGGGTGTATTATATTCTCTACACTTGGGGGCTTGGGGATTGAAGGGTTCACTATGAATGTTTTAAGGACTCGCTCAAATTTTAGGATAGAGATGTTTGATGTGTATATTGAGAAAGCACCTATGTTTGGCTTTTCTAAAATCTAAACTATAAAAAAGGAAGAAAAATGCAAGCAAGCAAAGACTAAGCCTAGAATAATTCTTGATTTTTAATGATGATTAAATACTAACTTACAATAAGATAAATATTTTCTTCTTTAGCAAGGGTTTAAGAGAATGCACAAATAGAGTTAACCCTAGAATGCAAACTATATGATTTTTTACTTTTGATTTCCTAAAATAATTAAAATATATTTTTCTTTTATTTATGATCTAGATTTGGAACAAAATGGGCAAGAAAGCAAACAATAAAAAACCTAAGGAATTAACTTAGGGCACTTATCTGATCTGGCAATTAACCTTAGCTTTAACTTGCATCCAGATAAATCCAACCACTTCACAACCTACAAAACAACTTCACAAAACCCTAAAATATTTGATCAACATTTTGGGGGCTTGCTTAGGCCATTATGTGACTGAGCTTGGAGGTGCATTAGTAAATCCCCTTTGGTAATTTTAACTAACCATAATTTTTGACCTTTTTGGAAATGAACAAGCAAATATGTAATGAAATGAAATAGTGCAAAAAATAGAACACAAACAACAATATTATGACCTAGATGACATTGCAAATACAAATTAAGAATTTGGGAGTGGAACTTTACCCCCAAAATTGATGAATACAAAATTATGCCCCATAATGGGTGGATAGGATTTTGGATCTATCAAAATTATGGCATGCAAAAAAAGGTATGATTTTATAGAAGTGCAAGAACGATTGGTTAATGCAAAAACATAATGTAAAATATATAATGGATGATCTAGAAATATTAAATGCAAGAATAAACTTGGTGGTAGGGAAAGAATAGTTGAAAGGATGAAGATCTACATAAAGTCTTAGAATCCTCCCCAAGGCTCCAACACTTATCCACCAAGAATAACAAATCAAAGAAGAGTAGTAAAATAACTCTTGATCTTGCTAGGATAATTCACAAGATAATCACTTAGAACTTAGGACCTTCAGTTTTACACTAGAGAGAGCTTCTAGGATCACTTCAAGCATCACTTTGAGGAAAAAGAGGATCTAAAACCTCTATTTATAAGATATTTGAAGGGAAAAAGGATGAGAAAATGAAAGGGAAAACCTGAGAGAGGGTCGACGTCCTAGAGGTTGGCTCAAAAGTTGGTTTTTCTAAGAGAAAATCCTAACTTGTCGAAATTGCACCTCATACTAGGCGACTGTGATTTTGGCAAAACTAATAAAAAATAAGGGGAGAGGTAAGAGAGGCCCAAACATGTATTTTGACAAGTTTGAGGGTCTCTCTAAGGCTCTAGGGAAAATGAATCACTTGGGTGGGTAAATTTTCCATGTCTACATTTTTCCCTTTCTTTGATGCATTTATAACCTAATAAATGCATCAAAGAAATATGTAGAATCCTATGGTCGAGGAATGATGAACACAAAAAAGGGGTGGTTGTTTTAGAAGAAAGAGGTAGTGTAAAATATAGTGTCATATCATACACTTTGAATTTTTGCATGCAAATGAGGTATTAGGTATTTTAATGCCTATCAGGTTGGGGTGATCCTTCAAGTTTCATAAGGAATGCAAAATTCTTGAGGAAACTCAAAGAAGGTTGATGCTGAAGAAAAAAGAGCAAAAAATAAAGAGAAAAAGAGTCAAAATGTAAATAAGAGAGATACAAAGTAGGGGTATAAGAAGAGGGGAGGTTGTAAATGAATTCATTTTCACTACTTGAGAAGGAGAAGGGCTCTAGAGAAAAGGATAAATGACACTTCCCACACATCATTTAGCCATTACGAGGGGTGGGAAAAGCACAATAGTAGAGCAAGCACAAGTAAGGACTAAAATACTTCTTCTAGACTAGGCTAGATTAGTTTTTTAGTACTTTTAAGTAATTTATTTTCTCTTAGAAGAATTCATTCTGCACGAACCCAATGCAATTTTAGGGGTTGAACATGATTTTGATTGGTTCACTGCGGTGAGAAATTTGACTCCTAAAAATATTGGGTATGACTTCACAAATTTATGCCCCAAAATTATTGGGCATGACTTCACAAATTCGTGCCTCATGAGTAAAGGACACAAATTTGATAGAAGACAGAGAAGGAAAAAATCATGCTTAAAGAGGAGTGGGGCATAATTTTTGCGAAGAGAAGAAACAAAGAAAAAGAACAAATAAAAAAAATAAAAACTAGAGGAAAATAAAAGACGAAACAATACAAACAATCTTAGGTATTAATTAAATTAATGTTTTTTCTTGTTGTTTTAATTTACATTTATTATAGTGAATTGATTAAAATTTTATTAAGTTTTTTACTGTAGCATGACGTACTAGGGAGCTAGGAGTGGTGATCAAGCTCATTGGAGGAGGAGCTATGGAAGATAACATAGGTATAGAGGGATACCTTAGAGGTAGTGGGGTTACTACATCCAAAAAATATACCCTAGGTGGAGGTGGACATAATGCTATTGATAACATTGGCAAGGATATGGTACCTAGAGTTGTCTACCTTTCAATTATTAAAAAGGGATATGGTAGTCACACTAGAGGATGTGTGACACATATTTCACATCCTCATTAGAGGAGGGTGGTTTATAGGGTATGAGGGTAATAGGCCATATTGTAAATATTATCTAGAAATTAAGTCCACTAGATTTGAGAGATTCAGATCCCTATCAACAAGTTAGTGGGGTGCTATGGGACTGATGCTTTGATGATCATGCTTTGTGGGGTGGCAAAAAAATTATTAGTGTGCCATACTAGTAGGAAACACCTACCATGGGTACTAGAAGGAGTAGTGGTAGACATGCAAGATCAAAAAGTGTGATTTATATGGGGCCCATATGTGTTGGTCTATTTATACAGGATATTATATAATATTGTGTGCAAATGACATACATGGTTGGTTTGTACAACCTTGCTCCAGGTGTGGTGCTAGGAGCATATAGCAGTTAGGAGACTGTATGGACTACTAAGGCCATTGCCCAACTTGGAGTGACCAACAACATATAGGTGGTCCAAGAGCTTCAAGCGGGTCCAAAGGATTTATGCCAAGATCTTGCCAATAGAGAGGTAGGTGGTAGATGAGCGACAATACCACATGATCATATGGTGATCATGGTGCCTATACCCTAGCTAAACGAATGACATAAAGGAGTTTATGGGGATCATGTGGGTCTATATGAAGAAGAGGGAGTTGAAAATATTTTTATTTGATCAATTACAATTGTAGTTTGACATCTTCCAAGAGATACCAAACCTAGAAAACTACTGATATAGGCGGGTTTGGAAGGACCCATCAAGAGTCGAATGGGACCCTTATGTGAGGATATGGGTAAAGGAAGACCCGAATGACCTATTATATATGTATCCAAGGGTGGATGACATTGGGGTGGCCCTCGAGTATAGGAGATTGTATAGGGGTGTTACACCCTCCAGGATCTCCCCATCAATGTTAGTGTAGAGGTATTAGGTTATGAGATGATGGGTGCATATAGCACTTCGAGAGGTAATCCAATGCTCCATAGAGCAATGAAAACAAGGCTAGGAGGCCCCATAGTAGGCATGTGTTGGACATTTTGAGTCCATAAAGTTGTCATTGATGTCAAGGCATGAGGTTGTCATTAATACCAAGAAGTGAACCACCATTGATGCCAAGAGGTCAAAAGGAGCAATGCAAAGGTTGATGGCAAAAGAGCTTCATAATATTCATTTTTGATATTATAAGAAGCATAAGTAAAAGGTTTTATTAAAAACCATGGATTGGCAAAATAAAAGGTTTTATTAAAAACCATGGATTGGAAAAATAAAAGGTTTTATTAAAAACCATGGATTGGTAAAATAAAAGGTTTTCATAAAAACCCAAGGAGGCTTTTTATTCCACATTAAAAAGTCTAAAGGAAGGTTAAATATTTAATTTATAAAATATTTAAATTCAAATTGAATTTAAATTTTATAAATAAATATTTATTTATTCAAAATAGCAAAACACTAAAGCTATTCCGCCGACGTGCAAGTTGAAGTTACCTCCACCAACATGTTGAAAGAAACAACAAGGCAATATAAATATTGCCTTTGCTAAGGCAAAAGATATATGCTTTCAGAATTTGAAAAATGTGCTAAGGAAATTTGTGCGCTATGAAAATTCAGATTTCATGGAGTTTAAGAAAACATGGTGTATTGTTTCTAGCACCATTCGGTGGCTAGCTCGAGTGGCATTTGGCTTGGCTCTTGTGGAAGGAAGGTTACGGGTTCGAAACCTGATGGCAACAAAGTGTTGAAGCCCTTTTTGTTTTCATTTTTGGTGGCAGTGGAAAGGAGAGTAGAGTGCTTGGGCACTCTAGCTCACACGTGAGCGCTAGCTCACGCGGCAGCCAAGGCCATGACTAGAGCACTTGGGAGGCAGCATCGTGGGTTCAAAACCCACTAAGGGCAAAGGTACTATTTTTGGTTTAATTTTTGTTTGCCCTAAGGTTGTGTGAGAATATTAGGAGGGATAAGGTGATGATTAAAAGTGGATTATTTACTTATAAGCTAAAGTGATTTTTGGGCATGATAAAAGGTTGTTTTTGATAAAGTAAAACTAAGGTAATTAATTTTTATCTTAGAAGAATAAATTGCATTATTTTATAAAGTATTTTATTTGATAAGTGCAATTTGAGAAAGGAGTTATAAGTAGAAATTGAGTTATATTTTATTAAAGAGTTTTTGATGAAAATTATGATGTTGAAATTTATTATTGAGATGGAGCAATAAGGTGTATTTGGGATTTGAGTTATCATTGTGTTTTTGTGAAAAGTGTTAGGGTGATAATTCTTGTCATCTAACCCTTTGTACTTGGCAAATAAAGTTGTGATATTTGATCTAGGTTTTGAAGGTCATCCTACATCAAAGAAAAAGGTATGGGCATATTCTTCCTTGGTTGAGTTGATTGGTTGGTTTTCTGAAAAACAACTTTGGAGTGAAAAGGACTTAATTAGGTTTCCTTGTTGAGTTGTTGAGCTATATGTGAAGATGGTGTTTTGAATTAATGCTTCAAGGTTTTATGGAATAAAGAGTTGTTGATAAAACCTTGTTTGATAAGCATTGTTGTTGAAGCCATTGATTGAGTGAAGAACTTGAACTAGGGTTTGCAAAGATCATGAGTATCATTGTTATGTGAGATTGGTTGATAAGCATTGTTGGAAATATTTTGAGTGAGTGTTCATATGCTTGGACTAGGGTTTGTGAGTAAGGATTATTTCATTGAGTGATTGATTGAATAGAGTTGGTTAAGCCTAGTCAAGTGGATGTGTGAAGTGATAGCTCAAGTTCTATAAAACAAATTATTCTATATTCTAAATTGAGTTGAGAAAGTGATTGAGTATTGATGAGTGTGAAGCATATTGAGTCTCTAACAATTCATATTTTAAGATATAAATTAGTATTGAGGAATATGAAGCATATTGAGTCTCTAACAATTCTCTATATGTTTCTAAGAGAGTGATTGAAAGTGATTGAGTATTGAGGTGAATGTGAAGCATATTGAGTCTCTAATAATTCTCTATATGTTTCTAAAAGAGTGATTGAAAGTGATTGAGCATTGTGATGAGTGTAGAGCATATTGAGTCTCTAACAATTCTCTTTATGTTTCTATGAGATTGGACAAGTTCTAGTGTGGACTTGTTGAGCAGATTTGAGGTAAGTCTTTGAGAAGACTTGTGGATAGATTTGTGTGAGCTTTTGTGGAAGCTTACAATACAGATTGAGAGAAGATTTGGATAAGTCCTAGTGAGGACTTATTGAGAAGATTTGGACAAGTTCTAGAGAGGACTTGTGGATAGATTAGTGTGAGATTTTGTGGAAGCTTACAAGGTATATTTGAGATAAGTCTTTGAGAAGACTTGAGAGCAGAGTTGATTGATTGATTTGTTCAAACCTTGAGTTAAGGTTTGGGGCAGATCTAGTAGAGTTGATTTGAGATTGAGTCAAGATTTGAGTTAAGGCTTGAGGATAGATATTGAGGATAGATTTGTGCTAGACCGAAGGACTATGTTTAGTATAGATTCAAGGATAGAGTTTGGTGCAGATTTGAGGATAGGTTTGTGCTAGACCAGAGACAAATATTGAGGATAGATTTGTGCTAGATCGAAGGACTATGTTTAGTATAAATTTGAGATAGATCTTTGGAGGTGATAGATTTGAGGATAGAGATCTCCAACTAGAGCAGGGAGGATAGGTGTCTTCTATGGATAGAGTTCCATTTGCTAAGGGTAGTGGAGGTAGAGGTCTTCTAGAGGATCACCAGCCAGAGCAGAGTTAGGATATTGGTGTCTCCTATGGATAGAGATCCATGAACTTGATTAGGGGATTGGTGTCTCCTTTGGATAGAGGTCCATAAACATTGTAATAGGGAAAGGATTCCCAAGAGATTGATTGAGAAAATTTTAGTGAAATATTTTCTCCATGGAGTAGCCCACATTGGGTGAACCACATAAATTTGGTGTCTCTATTGTGTGTGGTGATTTATGCATTGCTTTGATTACTATTGTTGATATTGTTATCTATACATTGCATAATATTGATTGGGAAAGAAAAGTAAAAAGTGGTCTTATACTGTTCACCCCCTCTCAGTATAAGCTTGTGTTCTTCAATTGGTATCAGAGTGGGTTCCTTCGAAAGAGTTTAACAACTTGAAGAAAAATCTTTCAAGAACACAATGGATTCTAAGAATGTGTCCTCAGATAATCCTACACCAATATTTTATGGAAGTGATTATATATATTGGAGTATGAGAATGAAGATTCACTTGATGGCACTTGGCAATGAAATTTGGGAAGTAGTGGAAAATGGATACATACCACCAGTTGATCCACCTATAGATAAGGAAGGTAAGCTTCTACAACATTACAATTCAAAATCAATGAATGCAATTTTGAGAGGTTTGCATAGAACAGAGTCCATAAAAGTTATGCATTATCAAGATGCAAAAGGAATTTGGGATAAGTTGCAAAGTATATATGAAGGAGATAAAGGTGTCAAGAAAGCAAAGATACGAAATCTCAAAGGACAATTTGAAGAGTTAAGAATGAAGGATGAGGAAAACATTAGTACTTATCTACTTCGAGTTGATGAAGTTGTTAATGCTATGCAAGGACTTGGACTTAAGGTTGAAGAATCGGATGTTTGTGATAAGGTCTTAAGATCTCTTCCAAAAATATTTAGTGAAAATATTTTTGCTATAGAAGAATCAAAGGATGGTGATTCTTTGACAAGAGATATGTTGCTTGGTATTCTTACAACTTTTGAGTTAAGAACAAAAGAACCTAATCCCCAGAAGGAAGCAACCTTCAAAGCAATCAAGAAGACAAAGGGTAAGAAGTCAGAATCAAGCAATGAGTCATCCAGTGATGAAGAAGCTAATTATGGTAGAAGGAATAAGGATTCAAGAAGATTTAAAGATACAAAATCTATTAGATGTTTCAATTATGGAAAGTATGGTCACTATGCAACTGATTGTCAAGAAGCTAAAAATAACAATGATGAAGAAAAATAGGATCACAAGAATAGGGAATCAGAAAGATACAGGTACCAAAAGAAAAGCAAGGATGGACAAAGTAGACAAGGAAAGAAGTTCTTTCAAAGGCAAAAGAGGAGCTACTATGCAGACAAGGCAAGTAAGTACTCAAGTGATAGTGATAATAGTTTCTCAGATAATGATAAATATGAAGTCCTATTTATGATTGAAGAAAAAGAAGTCAAGAAAAGGTCACCAATAATTCTCAAGTGTTTTAGATGTGGTAACTTTGGACATCTTGAAGATAGTTGTACAAGGAATGGTTATAGTTTTAGTGATGATGAATATGAGGATGCACTTGAAGGACCAGAAGAAAATCTTCTAATGGCACTAGAAGAAGAAGAAGGTGATCCTATAGAAGACAAGTCAAAATAAAATGAAGATGTTGACAAAGGCAAAAAAATAGAGGAAGAATCAGATAAATAAGGATATGATCTTAAGGCAGAACTTATTTATGCTCTTGAAATAGTAAAGAAGGTAAGAAAGCAAAACTTTAAACTTGAGTTTTAGTTTCAAGAATGTGATGAAGAGAGAAGAAAGCTTATAGAGGATCTAAACAAGTCAATGGCTAAGACAAAGAAGTTCAAGGATAAGTTAGAAGCAAAGGTCTTAGAATGTGAAAGGTTAGAACAAGAAGTGGCTCTACTAAGGGAAGATTTAGAAAAATCCAAGAATGACCTACACAAGTTTGGAAAGAGCTCAAATATTGTGGATAAAATGATCAAGGTACAAAGAAGGTCAACAAACAAAATAGGTCTTGGTTTTGAATAGGCTCAAAAGAAACAAGAAGAGAAGTCAACCTCAAGTTTTAAGAGAAGAAAATTTAGAAGAAGAAACTTTAGAAGAAGATAATGTAAGAGAAAGTGAGACATCTGAGGATGAGTTGGACAACAAAAATTTCAACAAGGAAAGGAACAATGCACAAAGAAGAAACAGATGGAACAACAATCAGAATAGGTTAAGAGAGACTAAGAGACCAATGAGGTCAAGACAAGGAAACTTCAATGGAAGATGTTTTTCATGTCATAGGTTTGGGCACATGGCTTCACAGTGTAAGACACATGAAAGACAAGAATATGGGAACAAATAACTTTTCCATGGGTATTGCTACTCATGTAATCAGTTTGGTCACAAGGCAATGAATTGCAGGGTTCATGATAGAAAAGGATATGGCTTCACTAGGAGAAATCCTAAGATATTTGCACCTCCAAGGAATAATAACATTAAGTGTTATAAGTGCAATAATTATGGACACACAACAAAGTGGTGTAGAGCAGACATTCCAGAATCAAGCATGAACAAGAACAGGAATAGAAATAGGAATATGGATATAAACAAGAACAAGAATATGGACATGGACAAGAACAAGAATATGGATATGAAAAAGGAATAGGAATATGGACATAAATAGGAATAGTCAAAGAAATCAGAAGGATCAGATGAGAAGGAAAGAGGATAAAGGTAAATACCAGTGCTTGTTGGGAGTAGAAATACTCCCACCCCAGAATTAACCACCTCAAGAGGAGGTGGGGGAGGGGCTAAGCTAAGAGACTCATTCTTAGCCCCGAGCCCCAAAGGTGACCCTTTGCCATTGATGTCAAAGGGGGAGAGATTTGAGTAAGGGGGAGAAATTTGGTATTTGAGTAAGGGAGAGAGATTTGGTTTAAGGAGAGAGCAATTTCCTAGGGGAAGAAAAATAAAAAGGTCAAGGAAATGGTAAAAAGTTATTGGGTTGCCATCAATGACAAAGGGGGAGATTGTTGGACATTTTGAGTCCATAAAGTTGTCATTGATGTCAAGGCATGAGGTTGTCATTAATACCAAGAAGTGAACCACCATTGATGCCAAGAGGTCAAAAGGAGCAATGCAAAGGTTGATGGCAAAAGAGCTTCATAATATTCATTTTTGATATTATAAGAAGCATAAGTAAAAGGTTTTATTAAAAACCATGGATTGGCAAAATAAAAGGTTTTATTAAAAACCATGGATTGGAAAAATAAAAGGTTTTCATAAAAACCCAAGGAGGCTTTTTATTCCACATTAAAAAGTCTAAAGGAAGGTTAAATATTTAATTTATAAAATATTTAAATTCAAATTGAATTTAAATTTTATAAATAAATATTTATTTATTCGAAATAGCAAAACACTAAAGCTATTTCCATCGACGTGCAATTTGAAGTTACCTCCACCGACGTGTTGAAAGAAACAACAAGGCAATATAAATATTGCCTTTGCTAAGGCAAAAGATATATGCTTTTGGAATTTGAAAAACGTGCTAAGGAAATTCGTGCGCTATGAAAATTCAGATTTCATGGAGTTTAAGAAAACATGGTGTATTGTTTCTAGCACCATTCGATGGCTAGCTCGAGTGGCATTTGGCTTGGCTCTTGTGGAAGGAAGGTTACGGGTTCGAAACCCGATGGCAGCAAAGTGTTGAAGCCCTTTTTGGTTTTCATTTTTGGCAGCAACGAAAAGGAGAGTAGAGTGCTTGGGCACTCTAGCTCACACGTGAGTGCTAGCTCACACGGTAGCCAAGGCCATGGCTAGAGCACTTGGGAGGCAGCGTCATGGGTTCAAAACCCACTAAGGGCAAAGGTACTATTTTTGGTTTAATTTTTGTTTGCCCTAAGGTTGTGTGAGAATATTAGGAGGGATAAGGTGATGATTAAAAGTGGATTATTTACTTATAAGCTAAAGTGATTTTTGGGCATGATAAAAGGTTGTTTTTGATAAAGTAAAACTAAGGTAATTAATTTTTATCTTAGAAGAATAAATTGCATTATTTTATAAAGTATTTTATTTGATAAGTGCAATTTGAGAAAGGAGTTATAAGTAGAAATTGAGTTATATTTTATTAAAGAGTTTTTGATGAAAATTATGATGTTGAAATTTATTATTGAGATGGAGCAATAAGGTGTATTTGGGATTTGAGTTATCATTGTGTTTTGTGAAAAGTGTTAGGGTGATAATTCTTGTCATCTAACCCTTTGTACTTGGAAAAGAAAGTTGTGATATTTGATCTAGGTTTTGAAGGTCATCCTACATCAAAGAAAAAGGTATGGGCATATTCTTCCTTGGTTGAGTTGATTGGTTGATTTTCTGAAAAACAACTTTGGAGTGAAAAGGACTTAATTAGGTTTCCTTGTTGAGTTTTTGAGCTATATGTGAAGATTTTTATAAGCATTGTTAGTGTGTTTTGAATTAATGCTTCAAGGTTTTCTGGAATAAAGAGTTGTTGATAAAACCTTGTTTGATAAGCATTGTTGTTGAAGCCATTGATTGAGTGAAGAACTTGAACTAGGGTTTGCAAAGATCATGAGTATCATTGTTATGTGAGATTGGTTGATAAGCATTGTTGGAAACATTTTGAGTGAGTGTTCATATGCTTGGACTAGGGTTTGTGAGTAAGGATTATTTCATTGAGTGATTGGTTGAGTAGAGTTGGTTGAGCCTAGTCAAGTGGATGTGTGAAGTGATAGCTCAAGTTCTATAAAATAAATTATTCTATATTCTGAATTGAGTTGAGAAAGTGATTGAGTATTGATGAGTGTGAAGCATATTGAGTCTCTAACAATTATCTATATGTTTCTAAGAGAGTGATTGAAAGTGATTGAGTATTGAGGTGAATGTGAAGCATATTGAGTCTAACAATTCTCTATATGTTTCTAAAAGAGTGATTGAAAGTGATTGAGTATTGAGGTGAATGTGAAGCATATTGAGTCTAAAAATTCTCTATATGTTTCAAAAGAGTGATTGAAAGTGATTGAGCATTGTGATGAGTGTAGAGCATATTGAGTCTCTAACAATTCTCTTTATGTTTCTATGAGATTGGACAAGTTCTAGTGTGGACTTGTTGAGCAGATTTGAGGTAAGTCTTTGAGAAGACTTGTGGATAGATTTGTGTGAGCTTTTGTGGAAGCTTACAATATAGATTGAGAGCAGATTTGGATAAGTCCTAGTGAGGAATTATTGAGCATATTTGGACAAGTTCTAGAGAGGACTTGTGGATAGATTAGTGTGAGATTTTGTGGAAGCTTACAAGGTAGATTTGAGATAAGTCTTTGAGAAGACTTGTGAGAAGAGTTGATTGATTGATTTGTTCAAACCTTGAGTTAAGGTTTGGGGTAGATCTAGCAGAGTTGATTTGAGATTGAGTCAACTATTTTATCAACTATTTAAAAAGTAGTTTTCATAATTGGGAATTTATCAACTATTTTCTCATTTGTATCAAACAAATATTAAAAAAATTCTAATCCTATGAACATTCAATATTGGTGTTCGATTACCTTTGGCACCAAAAAGGTGGTATACTCTATCAAATTGAAGAATTTTTTGATGTGCTCAACTTTGATGCTGAATACTGGTCGGTTCTTATTGTCTTGAAATGTTCTATTTCTTTCGTTATACGCAACTGCCAACCAAGCCATTAAATTCAAGGAGAAGTAAACCTTTGGGCATATCAACTTCCTAAGGTTATTGTTCCATCTATTGCTCCTGGGGAAACCCTTGTATTGTAATCTTCAGGATCTGTGAAAAAGGTCAGCCATTATCCATGGAGTCCTGCTATCATTTTCCATTACATGAGAAAAACTCTTGATACATGCATTGTCAATCTCATACTATTGTGTTGGAGTAGGTTTATTATCAGCTCCATATTTTTGAGTGAACTCGTACATCGTGGTGCTGGGTATAGGTCAGTCCAAAGATCTCAAAGTATGATGACCAGTCTATGATGAACTTCACTACTTCTCTAGTGTCTTCAGGTAAAAAAATGTCTCCCCATGATGCCATTGTGCTCACGATAACAAATTTTGTCCCTCTAAAATAGGAAATCTCAAAACTCTTCTTCTCTATTTACTTCTTGCGTACTAATGTTTTCTCTTAGATCACCAAGGTGGTAAACTCGACTGATTTCGTGTGCTCAAATACTTAGTGGTGAAATGAGTTTGATATATTCACACATTTATCATTAATACGATGTTACCAACTACCTTTGTAAAATGGGCCAAAAGAAATTTGCCAACACATATCTTTTGAGGTTGGGCCTTGATGATGGTTAGAGCCTGTCATCCTATGTGTTCCCGGGTCCTTTGGTTTGCATACCTGCAATCATTTGAAACTTCTCTATTGGTCTTTAAAGTTTCTTCTTCTCTGATGTGGAACTGTGATGTGTGATAGGGGTGGCCTCCATTTTTATCCTTGTGCCTCCTTAGCCCTGAATGATAATTAAATCTTAGAGATCGATTACATTTTTAAATTGGCAATAATCATCCTAGGGATCTCTATAATATTCAGTTCTTGATGTGAGTTCTTGTCATTATCTTTGGTATCCTAAATTTACTTGAACAACCATGATCAAGCATAGTTGTTGGATAAACATTTTGTTTATCATTGCCTTGGATATTTTATAACCTGTGGGTTAGTTAACAGAAAGAAATATGCTTCAAAATTTCCTTGGTTAATGTTGATTAATAAAAAATAAAGGTGGTGATTAATAATGTGCTAAGGCCCTTGTTAAGTGTGATTAAAACTTAATCAATCAGATGCCAATTTAGGCTTACCTTTTGATTTACCTTTGAAACACTCGTTGCTGTTCGTTTATTTTGAGAGGGAGTGCATTCGTTAGATTTGTCATAATATGTCTATTATATTAGCCCTAATTGTATTCTATTGTGTTGAATTTGAAGAGATCACTACCGTTAGATCCTCTTATTCTCGATGGAGCACTACCATTGGATTTTTGTGGTCGATTCATCACTTAATTCTCTAATTGGTGCACTGCCCTCAGATCCTAAGTAGGGTTAACACAGTCATTGATATTTAAGAACCAGCATGATTGATAGTATACTACTTTATATAAACCCATGCCTGGTTAATCAAATTAATCATGTTTATAATGGTTGAAAACCCTTGGTTAGTGATGCTTAGGCCCAAAGATAATACAATGCATTAAAATAATGTAATCCATTTACCCAAGTTAATCTAGAGATTAAAACCTTAACTACATATTGTTAAACATAGGCATCATATAATCAGTTTACCTCTCTACGTGCTCACCATTAGATCATACAATGATGGGGATGCGATCGTTGAATTCCCTGTACGTGCACAAGGTTTAGCAAAAGGAAAATTAAAAATTATCCACGTATCAAACCTAATTAGGTGCTTTATTTATCCTTAATAATGCATTTTAATTATGTATTTGAAAAAAACCTTGTGAGTTACCCTTTGCACATCGTTGGATTTTGTCTCTAATAGAACGCAACCATCGGATTTCTTGCAATTTGCATGCTTGATAGTCGAAAAGGGCACATCCTTATATTTGATTAATCTTGATTAAAATGAAAGGGGGTAATTTAGAAATGTATTATACCATTATTAACGCATAATTAATCATGGGTTTACCTTTATTTTTACCTGATAAACTACCATTTATTTGTTCGAGTTTCGATTTTGGTGCGGCTATCGAATCTCAATCAATGTTTGCGTGACCGTTGATCTTGATCAACCTGCAAGGTTAGTTAACAAGGGGCGCATGATTTTAACCTTGGATTAAGCTAAAAGGGGGATAATCAGTCTATGAATTATACCCTTACTAATACTTTTTTAAAAGTATTTAATCAACATTTTGGTATTTTGCCTTTTCAATGCACTTTTAATGAGAGCACCATCATTCGATCCCTATGTGAGCTTTCGCATCCGTTGATTTCTTCAGACCTGTAATAACGATACAAAAGAAGTACCAAATTTTATTCCTTAATAATATTTTAATTAATCGAAGGGTGAATATTAACCAACATATTAGACCCTCATTAATTTTTATTAATGGATGGATTAATCTTCAATTGACCATACCTATTAATGTTAAAAAATTGATAACCCGAGAGATGCGCAATCGTTCGATTATATCCCAAATGAGCGCTACCATCATATATATCAGATTTGATCGATGTTTAATTAAAAATTTGACCCATGTTGACTCCTTAATACTTTGAATTTTTGGAGAGCATGCATCCATTGGATTGGGCTTAGCTCAAGTGCATCCATCCAGATTAGCAAAGTTGCATGGATTTTATTAATTTTAATCACTTCTGACCTTAGGTTATAATATTTTTAGACCATTGTCACTTGAATTATCCTTCGGGTTTCTTTCTAAAAGTTCATCTGTTGGATTCTCCTTTGATGAAGTGCTACCCTTAGATTGATTTTAAGGTGCTCGATTTTTAATGTAATGGGGCACATACCCTCAGAAATTTAATTAAGACCTTATTTCGGACCTTATTATTTTTGGGCTTTAGACCAAGGCATTTGATTAAATTATTCCATTAATTTTGAATACCTTAGGATTTAAAGATTTATCATTTGATTTAAGCCTAAGGGAGACTTTATTTTAGGAGGATCGAAGCTTGGCTTTAAAAATTTGATTAATAAAATTTTGCCATAACCCCTATTAAGATATTTGAGCATTAAAAGAGGCACACATTATTAACAACCAAGGTTAGACTTCAGCAAACAAACCCATAAGAAATTAAATCCTCTTAATTAGATGCAATAAGGACCAACAATGCTTGCTTATTTTGATGAAACCAAAAATTTAAATTTGGGGGTTTCAAAGTTTGAGTCAAATTTAGCTCCAACATAGGCTCTGACTGGGACAATGTGTTGAAAACATGAGGCACTTGAGAACCACAGAATCTCCTAGTTTTATTTGCAAAAATTGAACAAAAATCAAAACCTTTTGACTGCTAAGTAAAGCTTGAAAAACAAAAATAACAATTTTTAAACTGAAAAAATGTACATACAACATGATATCAAAGCAATAGAGTATTGAAAAACTGTAGATCCCTTTTATTCAATTTGGAAACTAGGATCAGATTTTTAGAAACAGATGAGTTTTATTTTGATATATTGTAATGCTTGTTTTGGCTAAGTCATAGGATATGATTACACAAAAATTTGTCAAAGCCATTTGCTTCATCATGTTTATGCCTATGTGTGTGTTTGTGCATTTATTTTGATTTCTAAGTCTTTCAAAAATTTGCCATATCTGAGAAAAATAGTTAAGCCTAATATGTGATTTCACTCTTTAAAAATTTTCACCATTCTGTAGGGCTCCACTACCAATCAGGCGTCTATAGCCCCGGTGGAGTTGCTTCTAATCCCATTCGGTTTTACCCTACTTCCAGTCAAGTGTCTATAGCTCCAGTAGAGGTTTTCCAAGATATCTCAGGCAATGACTCAATTTTACTTTATTTTTTATTTTTCTTTCTTGTTTGAGAAGTACTTGGATATATAAGCAAATTGTGCAATGAGTATGCCTGAGTTGAGGATTAGTTTCTAGCTATAAAATATGAGTGTAATGATTTTTGGCTCAACCACCCTCTCAAAGATAACTCGATTCTTTGGACCTTTGAAGTCACCTTAAGTATCATTTGTAATGTGAGGCTTGACATGATGTTTCAATCAACTTTGTTTTCCTTATGTTTTATCTCATATCAAACAACTATTGCATAAACACTCATATTTTGAAAAATTGTAAACCTCATTAAAGTCTAAAATAAATCTCCTTTTTTCTTATTATTTTTGGTGGAATAAACAGTAATATATACTCATCAAACTAAGAATATCATGTGTACAACAAACTGAGAATTATGCTAACAACAAAAGAAAATCTTGTCCAGTACATGAAATAATAAAATAGATCACTCTATTTTTGGGATTTTTTTTTCATTATATATATATATATATATATATATATATATATATATATATATTTATATATATTTTTTATTTTTTTATTAATTTTCACCTTCAACAAGGATTGTACATTTTGAGGTGTTGGCCATTAATAGGGATAGCCATTATTTCTCCCTGCAAAGTCTGCAACTTGTAAGTATTCTGCCCTATAACATGGGCTATTTGGTATGGACCAATCCATTTTGGTTCAAATTTTCCTTTTTCACCATGCTTATCATTTTTAGGATCCCAATAGATGACTATATATCCTTGAGAAAAATGAGTACCCTTGGCTTTCTTATTAAAAAATTTCATGGTTTTTTGGGTTTGTTCCATCATTATATTAGGGTTTCTCTTTTGTTTCTAACAGGACAATTTGGTCAAGCCTTCTTTGTATGGGATTGGGGTCTTCAATGGTCTTGTAATAAGAGAGAAAGTGCCATTTTTTCTATTCTTGAAGGTAACAGGGCCTTCTCTCCATATACCATATCATAGGGGGTTCTTCCTATGTTTCTTTTAACAGACAACCTATCAGCCCATAGAGAAAATTTAAGTTCATTATCCCATCCTCTTTTGTTCTTACCTAATGATATTTTTATTCTTGTTATTACATTCTTATTTGATGACTCATCTAGACCATTTCCTTGGGGGTAATAATTAGTAGAATGAGATAGCTCAATTCCATATTCAGCACAAAATTCTACCATTTCATATGAAACAAAATATTGTGCATTATCTGTAACTAGTTTTTGAGGAACTCCAAACCTGGTCAGAATGTTTTCTTCCAAGAACTTGATGATAGTGGTAGTAGTGGATGTTCTCAGGGGTGCAACTTCTACCCACTTTGTAAAGTAATCTATTGTAGTTATGATCCACTTGTGCTGACCAAATGAATTAGGCTTGATCTCTCCAATTAAATCAATGCCCCATTGGGTGAATGGTGCTTCAATGAGTACTAGCTTGAGGGGTATGGCTGCCAGCTGCTTCTTTCCTACAAAAACATGGTAGTTATGATAATTCCTAACATATTTATATACATCCTTAAAAATGGAAGGCCAATAATATCCTGCTCTCATAATTTTATTAGTTGTGGCTCTTGGAGCAAAATGATCCCCACAAAAACCATCATGAAATTCATTGATTATTTTTGGGACTTCACTTTCATATAAACAGACTAATAATACTCCATCAGGGTGTTTCCAGTATAGCACACCATCCTATATATAATATTTTTGGACCTGAAGCTTGACTGACCTCATTCTTTTTGTTGACATGTCTTTAGGGAATGACAAGGTTTGTAAGTATGACAAAATTTCTTCATACCATTTGCATTCGGTGTTATTGATCCTTCTGACATCATATGCCTCATCTATTGTGAGAACATTTTCAAATCCTTCTCCTTCTTTGTTGGCCAATAGTTTAGCCAAACCTTGCCCTTTGATAGTTTTAACTATTTTGAATTCAGCATCATACTGCAGAAGCTTTACCATCCATCTTGTCGGTCTTCCTAATGGCTCTGATTGAGAAAAATACATTTTATTGCTATAAAAGGGATGCATCAGTAAACTTTATTTGAACCAAATATACCTTTGAAGTGTTCTAAATATTGGATGATTACATAAGCATGTTTTTCTAGCAAGGTGTATTTGAGATGTGCTCCTTTTAATCCTGAACTCATGAAGGCTATTGGCCTTTCATTATTTTCATCATATTTCTATGAAAGAACTGCAGCAATGGAGTGTTCAGATGCATAAGAATAGATATTAAAATATTTTGCATAATCAGGGCAACTTAGGGCTGGAGTGGTTGATATGGCTTCTTTGATCTTGTTAAATGCTTCCATATTTTCTACTATCCATTTTATTTCTCCAGTTTTCTTAACCATGTCATTTATGGGTTTGGTCATCTCTGCAAAATTTGGGACAAATCTTCTAATAAAATTTATCTTGCCAAAGAATGACCTAACTCCTTTTAAATTTCTGGGAGGAGGAATTTTGGAAATAGCTTCAATTCTATCTGGATCAATGCTTATTCCTTTTTCTAAAACTATATGTCCTAGCAAACTTTCCTTGTGTAGTCCCAAATATGCATTTCTTGGGATTTAAAGAAATTCCAAATTCCTTGCATCGAGCAAAAACTGCAGTTAAATGTTCTAGATGATCTTATAGGTTTTTAGAGAATACTGTGATATCATCCAGGTACACAACTACAATTTTGAACATCAATCCTTTGAAGGAAAAATCCATTGCCCTCTAAAAGGTAGCACCTGCATTCATCAACCCAAAAGGTATTCTTAGATATTCAAATGTGCCCCAAGGTGTAGTGAATGTTGTCTTATGTCTATCTTCTGGATTTATCTAAATTTGATTGTACCCTGAAAATCCATCTAACAGAGACAATCTAGTTGAGCCAACTACTGCTTGCAATAATTGTTCCATGTTGGGTAATGGGTAATTATCTTTTAATGAACTCTTGTTTAAATTTCTAAAATCTACACAGAGTCTAATATCCCCATTCTTTTTTTGACTTGGTACTAAATTGGATATCTAGGAAGAAAATCTTACCTTTCTGATTATTTTGGAATCCAATAATTTTTGTACCTCCTTTTGCATTATTGGGTGCAGATTTGGGTTGTACTTCCTTTGTTTCTATCTAAATGGTTTAGAATCTTCTTTCAAGGGTATTATGTGTGTCATTACATCTATTTTGAAAGTTTTAAGGTCTTCATAAGTCCAAGCAAAATGTTCTTTGTTCTTTTTCAAGAAACTGATATATCCATATTTTTCTTTAGTAGGTAAGGCCATGTCTATTTTCACTATTCTAGGGTTCTTTCATTGTACCAATGTTAATGTCTTCAGATATTACTTCTCTGCGTAAAGGCTTATAAGCTTTGTCAAAATCATCAAATAGACTTTCTAAAGAAACCAATCCTTTGGGTATCTTATTAGTTTTCAACTGGATTACTTCTATTGGCTCTCCTATTTGGTCTCTTAGCTTGTCTTCATCCTTTTCATCATAGATCACATCTGCATATTGATTTTGTAGAGTCATAAAATCCTTAATATCTATATCATCCTAAAAGACCTATAGATAGACTATGTTATCTGGCATAGAAGGCTTATAGACTGAGATAGTTGGGAATTTATCCATATATTCTGTAGTTATTTTTGGGTGATCTAGGCCTAAGGCATTTACAACTAAAATATCTACAACATGATTTTGTTCTCTAGGAATATATGAGATATTGAAAGCTAAGAATTTATCAATTTCTTCCAATACTGCATTTTTATATTGCTTAAGCCTAGGGTGCTTAGTCTGATATTTACCTTTGATTTGCAATATAATAAGCTCTGCATCCCCTATTACAGTCAAGTAGTTAATGCCTAATTCTTTTTCTTTCCTTAACCCTAGTAGTAAAGCTTCATACTCAACTACATTGTTTGTGCAAGGGAATTCTAGTCTATAAGGAATACCAAGGTAATTTCCTTTAATATCAGTCAAATTAACACCTGCACCTACTCCAGATTGGGATTTAGCTCCATCAAAAGACATGGTCCACATATCTTGGGTTAATACTCTATCTGATTCAACATCTACCATTTTCATAACTTTTGGATCCATGTTCTTTGCTTCTGGTACTTCTACCAGGAATGGATTGTGCCATATGGAGTAAACTCCCATTCCTTTTTCTTCCATAGAGTTTACTAAGTTTATCATGGTTTCATATATTTGAATTAACTCTACGGAGTGCTTGTTAAATGGTTCTCTTCGTAAGATTATATTCTCCTTATCTGATATTGGGATTGTAGCATAGGACCAGTCCAATTGAATTGAACCTCCCAGTTGTTCTACCCAATGTCTACTGAGTAATAGTGAGAAAAATGGGTCAACATCAACTACTGCAACATCCATGACTATGCCCTTTTTGGGGTGTTGATCTAAGAAAACTAACAATCCAGTTATCACCCCTACACAAGGAATTTTTCTATTGTCCATTACAAAAATAGGGGCAAAATCTCTAGTACAAATTAATCCCATTTGATCAGCTATTAGTTTGGGCATGATATTGTGTGAGGCTCCACTTTCTAACATGCAATTATGAATGACATATCTTTCTCCTTCATGTGAGTTGTACCTTAATGATACATAAAAGGGTCTGACAGAGGATGGTGATCTCGTATCATGTTGATTTTGTCTAGCAGCATGGCAAGTTGGGTCTTCTTTTTGTTCCACTAATCCAAATGCTCTACAGACTTGTTCTCTGTATTGTTGAACTTTCATAAGTTCTCCAAATGTGATATTAACCTTTTTCTTACTGAGTTCTGACCCAACATAAAATTCTATCTTCTTTATATCCAGTGGTTTATTACTTTCTTCTTTGGGAATCTCTTCCTCTAATTCTATTACTTTAGGAGTAATATTTTTGAGGTTTCTATCAGTTTTCTCTTTACTGATATTTTTATTGGTGAAAGTTTGTTTTCTTATTTCACTTGTAGAGGCTTTCTCTTTTATTTTAGGGATTGTTCTATTCCTTAAATTTAGAGTATGGGTAGCTTCTAATTCTTCAACTTCTTGAGTAGTGGGGATTAATTTCCCTTGCTTCATCTTGTCATATCTTGACTCATGTGATTTTTGCAATATTTTAGTTCCTTCAACTACTAAAATTTGAGGATGATGATTTGAAGCATACTTATCCATATCTTCTTCAAACATCCTTTCCCTGGACTCATCTTCCATAGACCAACAAGCATTTATTCTTATATCCTCTTTTGATTCAACATGTAAATCTACATTCCATTAGTCACTTAGGTGAATTCCACATGCATCAGGGTTATGAGGTGCATCACAAGTAGAGAAAAAATAAGGAAAGCCTTCTGCTACATTGGTAGATGATATGGGGTTAGGAACACTGTTTTGATCTCTATCAGATTCTCGATTTTTCTAGTTATTGTTCCCATTATTCCTACTCCTATTTCCTTCTTCAGAACCATTATTGTTTCCCCAATTTCTATTGAAATTTTTCTTAAAGGGAGGATGGTTGTCAACATGAGGTCACTCTGTTTGTGAAGATTCACCATTATTTCCATTATTTCTTTCAATTCTTGCTAACCTGTTGTTCACGTTATTGAACATCTCAGTCATTTGACTAGTCAATTTTTCCATTGGATCAATTTCAATTCTTCTTTGTATATCAAATGCCACTCTTTTAGGTTTTCTCTCAGGTAAGTTGACTTCTAAAGAGTAAGGCTTCATTTTACCACTGCCAAGCATATTTATTTCTATATCTAGTACTTTTTACATACAACCATCAATGGTGGTGGCTTGTTATTGCCTCAGCTCATAGTTAAAATCTCCTTGAAAGGCATTATTATAAAAACAAATAGACTGAATATCACTAGGCCTAAGGTTGGCAGGGATTTTGTTCCTAGTCTTTGAAAATCTTGTGTTGAAGTCACTAACAACCTCATTCTCTTTTTTCTTCATAGTGGCTAACTCAGTCAACAGTGATTGTTCATTTTTTCTTTCACCATATTTCTTTAGAAACACAGTTTCCATTTTGGTGAAGTTTGGGATATCATTGTTTGGAAGGGAATTGAACCACTCTCTAGCATATTTTTCTAAAGTCTGTAAAAATAATCTCAATACTACATCTTCATGTTCAACTTCCAGACTATCCATTGCATACAGGAAACTCTTGATATGATCTTCTCCAATTATTGCACTATTTCCTAAGAATTTTGGGAGGTATTTGTGAGCTTTACTAGGTAAGATGTATTAAATTGATGGGTAACAAAAAATACCTATATCTATTAGTTCTCCATAAATGAAAATTAGCTTGGGCCATTGTTACTGTAGGATTCAAATTCACAGCAATAACACTTACAAGAATGTGAGTCTTGGTAATATGAATATAATCTAATGGATTATCTACCTTAGTATTACTATTTATTGGGCAATAAGAATAATCACATATATCTTCTATAATAGAATTTAAATGTTCATCAACAGTGATACCAATAGTAATAGTATTCTGATCTTTATTTTTCTTTACCTACTTTTTACCACTAGAATTTGACTTGCTATTATAAACAATATTCTTGAAAAGTGGAGTTTTTTGAGTATGTATAAATACCTCTAGATTCTCGAGTTCTGGGAATAGCTCCTTACCACTTCTCCTGGTGTTCACCAGCATGTTCTATTCTCTCCTTTTTATTTTTATCTTCTGGGTTCACAGATAGAGTCACCAACATAGGGGTGCAGAAAGAACAACGTATAATCTATCAAGAATGATTGATATTATCACTCATCCTCACGGGAGTTGGTTCTTGGAGTAATTCAAGAAAATCAAGAAATGTAGGAATGTAAAGAAAATCAAAATTTAAAACCATGGGTGAAATAAAGAACGTACAAATCATAGAAAATCAAAGCAATAGTTCTTTATTTAATTTGGTCATCCATTGATTAAAATAATGTTGTTCAGAGAAAACTTGAAAAATATAGATAATTTTTTTTAACAAGTCCTCCCTGACAACGATGCCAAAAGACTATTGGAACCGATTCTTGCATCCATAGGATTCGATTGTCATGCTACAAAAATCCATTTGAAACCAATGAGCTATTATAGGCTCTGGTCAACTTGCCTCTTTGTTTTGATAAACATGAATATTGCTAAAAGAAAACTACAGAATGGGTAAGGAAACCCCAATGGTAATTCTATGATAAAACATTGATTACACACTCCAGATTAATGTAAAACTATACATATTAAAATGACCAAGAAAGAAAAATAACCAATTTTTATGCCTTATGTAGACCGGTGCCTAGATTCATTGGGCTGTTATAGCAATTTAACAAAAATTTTAACATGAACAGAGAGAATGGGGAAAAGAAAATTGGCGCTCTTAGAATTATTTGAATATCATAATAAAACTAAAATTTGACCAATGAAAGAAATGTGTATAATGCATTCAAATAATGTAATCCATTACACAATGACACATAGTACCAAGACAAAGATATAACAGGAATTAAACTCAGAATTGTATTGATTTCATAAAATATTACATGCAGAGTGGGCGAAATGCCTTTTAACTCTATTTTTCTCAAAGAAATACATCAATACAATGAAGAAGACTCTGTTAAAATAATGTAATAGGTCTCTATAGCTTCCACTACATTTTTTATTTGGGTTGTACCCTCCCTTTTGACCTTCTCAAAAAGTAGCATTACTTTAACTGATGATGGTGGTGTTTGGAGAGTCTATTTTCTCTTCCACAACTGTTTCCTTTTCAACTGCTTCTTTTTGAACTGTCTGCTTTTGAGCATTTGGCTCTTTGACTGCTTTGGAGATTTTTCCTGTTGACACAGGTCCTTGTTGTGTTGAACTCACTTCCAGCTGTTGACTGTAAGTTTCAACTTCTTTACCTTTTTGTATTTTTTGCAACTTTTTTATTTGCTCACTTATTAATCTCCAAACTTATATGTCAAAGGTGGCAGCAAACCTTAACATGTTTATTTCCTACAAAAAACAATTTTTTTGTGCGACAAGAATGGACCCGTTTATTTCATATTGGAAGAGCAACATCTCCACGGTATTCACCAGAAAGGTAGATTGTCTAATCATTTCTAACACATCATCTGATTCACATTCAAATCTGTCTATTGTATGCCTGAGTAGCTTCTAAACATTGGCCTAAGGATAGACCAATGTCTACCATTTTACCTATTGCATCTTCTTTTAGATTATCCATTTCAGTTATAGTATTGATTCATATTTCCTAATTTGCTCCAAATAGGGCTGCTTTTAAGAACTCAAAATTTAGTTGGATTTTACTACCATTATTTGTTATTATTTATTTACCCTACAATTCTTCAAATTGCCTCCTATTAAATAAAGGGTAGGACGAATGATTTCAAAGTCTTCTTCTTTCTCCTGTATTAATGTTTGTATTTATCTGGCAATTATTTGAATCATCCTAATATTCCTAAACATCTTGGTAAGCCCTCTAGCATGAGCTTGCATTCTTATTGATATTTGCTTCTTCATTGTATTCAAATGATAGGCATGATCTTGAATCTTCACCATTGAATGGGGATACACATTTGGAGTGTCCTTTTGTGTCAGTTCTTCTTGCTGCTTATTTATTAATGCTTTCATTTCAGATTTTTCCTTCCCTTCTCTCTATAGCTGATCTCTTAACTCTACAATTTTCTCAACCAATTAGTCCATGGTTTGATTTTACATTGCCTTGGCAATTTTAACTATGTCAACTTATTTTCCTAGTACTGATGAGCCTCCCATATATTCATTGGTTCTAATGACAATTGGATCTTGCAAGGCAGGGATATTTATTTTTGCTATATCTAACATAATTGTTTCTAATCGAGGCTCATTTGTGAGTTGTTCTCCTATATCTCCCATATTTGCTACTACCTGTAATTCTTGCTCATTTGCAGTAGTAAAAGTATTTTCATCGTCTATCCTCTCCAACAAGACCCTTGTAGAAGGTAGAGCTAATTTAAGCTTCTTCATTTCTGTAGTGGTTATCTCTGTTTGATTTTTTTACTTGGTGGCTTCAGAATAGATTCCCAATTCTACTTGCTCTTCTCATATTCATCTGTATCACTAATGGAATTTTAATCTCTTGGTATTTTATTTTTAGAGAGGAAAGAACGGCCATGGGTGCCAATTTATTTACACATTACATCTAAGACTCTATCAAAAATGGGAATTATGGCTTATTATGGGAGAAAATATTTTTGAGCAGGTGTGGTCACAATTTCTTTCCCCTTAGCCATGCTTGGGATTTTAGAAACTTCTTGGGTGGTGCCTGGTGCTTGCCTCTATTATGAGATGATCATCTATGGGAGGCCTAAACTATTGTTCTATTATATCTATAGTATTTATAGTGACATCCATTTTATAAATACCCTATTCTTCTATTAACTCCAATAAGAGGTCTTCTTTGATTGCTTGAGCTACTCCTGGAAAAATAGGTGCTACAGATTTCACTAAATTTTTTTGAAGTCTTTTCAATTTTGTAGAGTAATCATAGGCTTCATGAATCTGTGTGCTGCCTCTGTATTTAGGAGGGAATTCATCCCATACAACCTATAAATCTATTCCTTTTTCCATGGCTTCCAATAATATTTCTTCATAAGCATCTTTTCGATGTTGTATTCGAGCATAATCTCTTTTTTCCATAATTTTTTTGTATATTCCTTTTGGGTCATAAAACCTCCAAGTTATCTCATCGAAGTCCATAGTATCTAAATCAAACATACCTTTGAGCAGTGCAGGGAAGCCAACAAATATGTAGTCCCTAAAGCGACAAGGAACATTGAGCCAAGGGAATTTACCATATTTCTTCACTAGTCTCATCTTGGATTCTTCGGCTACCTGCCTACATAATTCCAGAGCTGCTAGGGACAATGGGAAATACTTAGGTAATAGTTTAGGGAGAATCTTGGCCCTATAGAGTCTTATGTAGGTGAAACCTTATGAGAAAAAGAAATCCTCAATCTCCTTTTCTTTGATAAAAGCCCTTACTCCTGGCCCTAATATCTCAAGGAGCACCCTAGTTAAAAGCTAATGGATTTCTACCATAAAATGGTCATAGAACCAGCCCATATGAGTCCGCCCTTCATGTATTCTCTAAAAATGGTCTGGAAATAGGGGCTGTTAACGACTTCTACTCTTTTTTGGGCTTCTTCTCCCAATTGTATCACTATTAGGTGGATAAAAAATGAGTATTGAGAAAAATAGGGCATCTCTTGCCTTTTTTCAAAAATAGCCTTTTTCAATTCTACCATTTGCTCATGCAGTTGGTTACTCAATTCTAGTTCCTAGGTGTAAATTGAGGTGTTATGCACCCGATTGCACTGTGTTGCTAAATATAAAACCATTTTATTTACTATACTGAGATCTGTACTCCCAAGACTATGTTTATCATGTCACAAAAATCTTGGACCCATGGCCTAAAAGTAGTCTTCCTAATTGGGAATTTATCAACTATTTTCTCATTTGTATCAAACAAAGATTTAAAAACTTCTAATCCTATGAACATTCGAGATTGGTGTTCAATTACCTTTGGCACCAAAAATGTGGTATACTCTATCAAATTGAAGACTTTCTTAATGTGCTTAACTTTGATGCTGAATACTGGTAGGTTATTATTGTCTCAAAATGTCTTAGTTCTTTCATCATACGCCACTGCCAACCAAGCCATTAAATTTGAGAAGTAAACCTTTGGGCATATCAACTTCTTGAGGTTAATGTTCCATCTATTGCTCCTAGGGAAACCCTTGTATTGTAATCTCTAGGCTCTATGAAAAAGTTCAAGCATTATCCATGGGGTCCTGCTATCATTTTCCATTACATGAGCAAAAATCTTGATACATGCATTGTCAATCTCATATTACTGTGCTCGAGTAGGTTTCTTATAAGCTCCACATTTTGAGCGAACTCATACATCGTGCTATCAAGTACAGGTGGTCCAGAGATCTCAGAGTACGATGACCGGTTTATGATGAAAATCACTACTTCTCTAGTGTCTTCGGGTACAAAAATGTCTCCCCATGATGCCATTGTGCTCACGATAATGAATCTGGTCCCTCTAAAATAGGAAAGATCAAAACTCTTCTTCTCTCTTTACTTCTTGCATACTAATTTTTGCTCTTAGATCACTAGGGTGGTAAACTCGATTGATTTTGTGAGCTCAAATACTGGGTGGTGAAATGAATTCAATATATTCACACGTTTATCATTAATACGGTGTTACCAACTGACTTTTTAAAATGGGCCAAAAGAAATTCGCCAACACATATCTTTCGAGGTTGGGACTTTATGATGAGTAGATCCTATCATCCTATGTGTCCCTGGATCCTTTGGTTTATGTACCTACAATCATTTGAAAATTTGCTATTGGTATTTAAAGTTTCTTCTTCTCTGATGTGGAATTGTGACGTGTGATAGGGGCAGCCTCCATATTGATCCTTGTGCCCCCTTGGATCTAAACGATAATTAAATCTTAGGGATCAATTACATTTTTAAATTGGCAACAATCATCCTAGGAATCTCCATAAGATTTGGTTCTTGATGTGAGTGTCTATCATTATATTGGGTATCCTAAATTTCCTTGAACAACCATGATCGAGCGTAGCCATTGGATCAACCTTTTGTTTATCATTGCCTTGGATATTTTATAACCTGTGGGTTAGTTAATTGAAAGAAACATGCTTCACAATTTCCTTAGTTAATGTTGATTAATCAAAAATAAATGTGGTGACTAATAATGTGCTAAGGCCCTTGTTAAGTGTGATTAAAACTTAATTAATTAGATGCCGATTTAGGCTTACCTTCTGATTTACCTTTGAAACACTCGTCATCATTGAATTATTTTGAGAGGGAGTGCATTTTTTAGATTTGTCATAAGATGTATATTAGATTAGCCCTACTTGTATTCTATCATGTTGACTTTGACGAGATTGCAATCATCAGATCCTTTTATTCTCGATGGAGCGCTATTATTGGATTTTCATGGTCGATTCATCACTTAATTCTCTAATTGGTGTGCTACCATCAAATCCTGAGTAGGGTTAACACATTCATTGATATTTAAGAACCTGCATGATTTTTAATCTACTACTTTATATAAAACCGTGTCAGGTTAATCATATTAATCATGTTTATAAGGTTTAAAACCCTTGGTTAGTGATGCTTAGGCCCAAAGTTAATACAATGCATTAAAATAATGTAATCCATTTACCTGGGTTAATCTAGAGATTAAAAAATTAACTACATCATGTTAAACATAGGCATCATATAATCAATTTACCTCTCTATGCGCTCACCGTTATATCATACAATGATGAGGGCACGATCATTGGATTCCCGATACGTGCACAAGGTTTAGCAAAAGGAAGGTGGAGGATTATCTATGTATCAAACTTGATTAGGTGCTTTAGTTATCCTTAATAATGCATTTTAATTATGTATTTGACCAAAAACTTATGAGTTACCCTTTGCACATCGTCAAATTGTATCTCCAATAGAACACAGCTATTAGATTTCCTACAACCTGCATGCTTGATAGTCGAAAAGGGTGCATCTTTATATTTGATTAATCTTGATTAAACCGAAAGGGGGTAATTTAGCAATGTATTATACCATTATTAATGTGTAATTAATCATAGTTTTACCTTTATTTTTACCTGATAACCTACCATTTATTCATTCGAGTTTCAATTTTGGTGCGGTCGTCGGATCTCATTCAATGTTTGTGCGACCATTGATATTGATCAACCTTCAGGGTTAGTTACCAAGGGGCACATGATTTTAACCTTAGATTAAGCTGAAAGGGGGATAATTAGTCTATGCATTATACCCTTACTAATCCCTTTTTAAAAGTCTTTAATCAACCTTTCTGTCTTTTGCCTTTTTAATGCACTTTTAATGAGAGCGCTGTCTTCTGATCCTGATGCGAGCTTTCGCATCCGTTGATTTCTTTAGACCTATAATAATGATAACAAAACAAGTACCAAAATTTATTCCTTAATAATATTTTAATTAATCGAAGGGGGAATATTAACCAATGTATTAGACCCTCATTAATTTTTATTAATGTATGGGTTAATCTTCAATTGACCATCTCTATTAATGTTAAAAAATTGATAACCCGAGTGATGCACAATCATTCAATTATATCCCAAATTAGCGCTACCCTCAGATCTATCAAAATTGTCTAATGTTTAATTAAAATTTTGACCCATATTAACTCCTTAATAATTTGACTTTTTGGAGAGCACGCATCTGTTGGATTGGGCTTAGCTCAAGCGCATCCATCCAGATTAGCAAAGTTGCATGGATTTTATTAATTTTAATCACTTCTGACATTAGGTTATAATATTTTTAGACCATTGTCACTTGACTTATCCTTCGGGTTTCTTTATGAAAGCACATCAATTAGATTCTCCTTTGATGAAGTGCTACCCTTAGATTGATTTTAAGGTGCTCGATTTTTAATGTAATGGGGCGCATACCCTCAGAAATTTAATTAAGACCTTATTTTAGACCTTATGCTTTTTGGGCTTTAGACCAAGGTATTTGATTAAATTATTCCATTACTTTTGAATACCTTAAGACTTAAATATTTATAATTTTATTTAAGCCTAAGGGAGACTTTATTTTAGGAGGATCGGAGCTTGGCTTTAAAAAATCTGATTAATAAAATTTTTCCATAACCCCTATTAAGATATTTGAGCAATAAAAAGAGGCACACATTATTAACAACCAAGGTTAGAATTATTCAAAAAAACTCATAAGAAATTAAATCCTCTTAATTATATGTGATAAGGACCAACAATGCTTGCTTATTCTGATGAAACCAAAAATTTAAATTTGGGGGTTTCAAATTTTGAGTCAAATTTGGCTCCAACAGGGAGCAACTAGAGACACCCCCATGATGGCCAGAGTTGGGTCAAGTAGGATAGTTGAAGAGACCTCCACATCAATGGTATTAGGGCCAAGAAATATTGAGGGTTAGGGAGATCCAACGAGAGAGATTGAGATATTGTAGACATAGATAATTACCATGTAGAGGGAGATGGACCTACTTTGAGAGGATAGGTCTAAGAGGATAGAGGGGTTGTAGAATATCTTGAGCATGATATTCATAGAGAGATATGCAACGAGGGTTGAGGTAAACTACCTTAAGGGAGAGGTAAGCTAGCTAGACCAAGAGTGATAATAGGATCAAGCATAGGGGATGGTTATCATTACTGATAGCCAATAGGATGAGGGGATCTACCTATTATAGGTAAATCTACAAAGGGTAGGATAGAGGCTTAGGCTTCTGTATGGAGGGATACTTTCTACTAGAATTTTTACTTTTAGGTAGTGTGAATAGAGTAGAGGGTAACTCCTATAGACACCTAAAATTTACAAATTGTTCCTCTCCCTATTTCCACGGTCAATCAATTTGCAAAACCCTTGAAAATTGCATAAATTGGCTAAAAACCACTATTCATCATCCTTAGCCCCTTTGGTCTAGCCAAGCCACTTCCTACACTTAACCATAGGTCCTCATGTGACCTCATGCTAATTCAACTAAGGTTGAAAACTCTCACCATGGTCAAAAATCACTTTATGGTCAAAAAGTCAACACTTTTGGTCAAATCATGCTTTATGGCTAATATCATACTTAATTAGATCTAATATTGATTTAATTAAAGCCTCCACCTCACCTAGTATACTTTGACTAGCCTAGCCTTCCACCTCACCTAGCCTAGCCTATCCTAGCCCTGCCATCTCTCACCTAGATATTTCTCCACCTCACATATCCTTGGTTCATAAATGAAATATGGAGAATTTTGCACCTAAAAAGAAATTTTTAATTCTAAGATATTTCAATAAAGGTGATCATTAATGTCAAATTGATATTTTTATAAAGTCATCATTATTTATGGATGGGTGAGGGATTCTCTCACCCAATCCCATTTATGATCTAGGACACCTCAGGGAACACCTATTTGGTGGACACCTCACCATTGCCACCTCATAGGGGACACCTCATCCCCTTTATCTCACCTTTGTCAAGTCCATAAATAGAAGGCCATTTTCACCTTTTGAGAACAACCAACTTTTTCTTACTGAAACTCTACCAAAATTACTACTGCCATTACCTCCATCACACATCCATTACACGACCATTGTACGAGCATCACAATTAACTTGTATCTTTTATAACACTATTTTGTAAGTGAGATAGATTGACAATTCTGCTAGAAAGTGCATTTTCAAAAGCTAAACCGAACAAAAATCAAGTCAAGAACCACTCCAGGACATCCAGAGAAGTTGTCTGAGAAGTCCGATCGAAAAAGGACCGGTTCACACCCCTAGTGTGTGAACCAATTGGTTCACACCCCTAGAGTGTGAACCTCTACAATAGGCACTGAAATCACCTGGACAGATAAGAATAGCATAATTTATTGTTTTATGTTGTTTTTAGCAAGTAATTTCATGTTTTAAGCATTTTTTATGAGTCTTTTGTCTTCATAACTATAGGGTTTGACTGAGGTAGACCCCCCAATGCACTAATAGGATTTTTTAGGTTTACAGGTCTAGCAAAGCACAAGGAAACTTATAGCAAGTGGTGGCCCACGAAAAAGAAGCCCACCTACATCGAGGAACCAAAAAGGATATATTTGCTACCTTTGTACCACATCTAAAAGGGCTTCCTAAGGTAAGACCCCATTGTATCCTTCAGGGAAAAATTGTAAAAGGATATCAATTCTTGTAACTCTTTTTATTATTATCAATACAAATGCAGTAGATTATTTGATATTGAATGAATGTCTTAGTGTCTTTTTGGTAGTTTCACCTCCATCATCCTCCCTTTAGAAATAAGGTAGATCAAAGTCTAGATCATGGAATATTTCATGGTTCATGAACATGCCCCCACTAGGACTATCTTCAACGAGTAGAGCAGAGGATACAGGCTCCTAAATCTAGGTCTAGGATTGGGATGACATGCCAATTTTAAGTGTGGTATACATCCCTAGGGAGGATTGAGTGTGTTGGGATCAAAATGTGTCACATCGATTGAATTGAAATGTGTACTATTTATTTATCTAGTAATATCATGTTGCGTTATATAAATATGTTGATTTATGTGTGTTTGTCATCTTTATGTATTTTTATGTTTAATTATGCATGCATGAATGAAAGAACTTACGAATGCATGAATGAACTAAACTAATGCAATACATGATGTGATGAATCTAACTAATGCATGAAATGCATGTATGGATAAAGGGATGAAAGAAAAACATGATGGAATAAATAAGAGATGGAAAGGGAGTGAAAAACATAGCTCTAACCAAACTCATGCCCCATAAAAATGAACCACAAATTCGATGTAGAGTGAAGTAGTGTCCCATATAGATAGGATACAATTTTGGAAAAGATAAAATAAATAAGAAAGTAGATGTAGAAGAAGAATATTGGAGAAGGTAAATAAAGAAAATAGTTCTTGGAATAGGGTGTTTGAACCAACGTAGACCATAAAATATCAATGTAATCAAACAAGCATAGACCAAGCAAAAAGAAAAGAGTGAAGTAGAAACCTAGAAGGATGTATGTTCACAAATGATAAAATGGAGGCTACACCTTACTTGTGGCTATGATGCTATCCCATAAGGCTGTTGTGCTTGCAAAATATAAAAATGTTCAAGTGTGGAGCAATACCTTCTATGGGTGTAGTGCTCGTTGATAGCCAGAGATGAAAAGATACTTGCTAGGATATATGCTCACAAATGGTCGAATGGAGGTTGTCCCTCGCTTGTGACCCTGAAGCTATCCTGTATAAGGTGAAATATGAGATTTATTTTCTAAGGTGAGTACTACCTAATAGGGGTGTGATGTGTTCCAAATATGAATAAGCAAGTAAAACACAACAAAATAATGTGAGCATGTGTGCAAGTGTGAGAAGAAGATACAAGAAAGAGAGAAGCAAGAAGCAAAAGATAGTGTGTGTATGCATAATTAGTGAAATTTTGAGATCCAAGAGGTGTGTGTGAGATAGTAAATGGCCGTATAAACACCATAAATAATATTCATATGATATCTACCTTGTATCATGAGGATCCCTTAATAGACGAAATATCAATAAGGAAAAGGCATGAGCAAAAGCAAAAGTAGAAGCAAATAGAAGAAGGAATGCACATCTTTTGTCTTGATGAAAAGAATAAATGACTAAAAATTTCAAATGGAAAAGGAGATTCAAGAGATGAACTATATCCCTTGACTAGGAGAAATTTGATGACCATTTTATACTTTCAAAGGTCAAGGAATATAAAAGAAGAAAAAGAAGAGAAGACATGAGCAAATGCAATGATGAAAAATGCATGGAGATGAGCCCTAGATTTGGTATTTGCTAGGCATAAAAGCCCTAGTATGAGTGCAATGCATGTGAGATAAGACCTAACTAGGTTTCATCAGTTGCCATCCTCATGAATTCCCCAAAATATATATGATCAAGCATCAATGCAACTATATGATAAGGAAAATATAAAATAGAATAGAATGTCAAGCAAGACATGTAAAATATGATAAGCAATCATGTAGTATGAACAAGAAAACCAAATGTGATATGAAAAATAATATAAATGAAATATGAGTGTAAGCTAAAAATGAGCAACACCAAATAAAGCAATATGATCAAAAGTGAATCAACACAATATTGCACAAAATGAAGAATATTTTTAATATTGAATTGGGGGGAGCCTGGATCTCTAAAGTGTACAATATATATGTCCTAAATATTTAGTTATAATATGATTTATAGTCTTTGATAAAATATTACAATGTTGAGGGTTACAAAACCCTCATTCAAAAAAATAGTTGGTGTCTTCAACGCTCGTTTTTTATCCAAACAAGTTGGGGGTGGGATTGAGTATCCCTGCAAAGCCACCCTAGTTGCAATAGCTTTCAATAATGTAACTATTGCACTTACAAATAGATCAAGAGCACCAAGAGGTCAATAGCATATGAGAGGTATCCACTATGTGAGGCCCTCTTTGAAATAGATCTACAAAACCTTAGTATTGTAAATAATAAAATGCAAGTAAATGCAAAAAACTAAGATATAAACAATAAAATATTTTACCTTATTAAGAATATCTACTGTTATGATTTACGTTCTTGTATCTACGATCTAAATATGTACTAATGCTCAAAATAATTTGAGGCTATGGCAATGAAAATGAGAAGACTAGAAAATTCTTGAAAGCATTTGGCAATGGAGGTAGATGCCCAACAACATTCTTGGAACGCTCAATAACATTTACAGAATGATGGGAGGTGTTCAAGGATTTTGGTGGTGTATTGCAGAACCAAATCTGGTTCACAGGGATTTGAGTGATTAAAAATGGAGGATTCAGTGGCGATGGTGAGGGGAATGGTAGCATAATGTTATGGTTTTGGGGAGGGATGGAAATGAGGGCTCAAGAATAAAAATAATGCTTAGAAATAAAATGACCACTTAGGAATCAAATAACCACCTTAAAAATCAAATAATTGCATACCTCATTCATGAGAATGAGTGACCTTTTATAACTTGCCTTCCATATGGTAGGGTTTTAATGACATCAATGTGTGGTCAAGATTAAAATATAATGGATGTCTAAGATTATAATCTTTGCAATGTGACATGATCAAGTCAAGTAGATGGTTGAGATTAAAACTTTAATGAGCGGCTGTGATTTATTCATACATATATATTTATTTATATTAAATATATAAATATAAATATAAAATTATTATATCTATCTATCTATCTATCTATCTATCTATATATATATATATATATATATATATATATATATATATATATATATATATATATATATATATAAAGAGCATATGTAATTGGATGATGTGGATGGAGGATAGGTGGCAAGGATTTGGTGTCTACAAATACCCCTTTTTGTATTGTGTTGTGTGAAACACAATACGATGCAAAAATAAGAGACACCTAGTTTAGATGAAGCAGATTTTTTCCTTAGAGTGCAAAAAGATCTTGAAGATAAAAAGAATGTGGGTGTAGCTTACCTCATCAATTGGCGAATGAGTGAAGAATGAATCTCACGAGCCAATTAAAAAATGTGGATGTAAATGTATTATGTTTTTACCCCAATAGATATATGGGAGTTGTTGAAAATGTGGATGTAGATGTGATGTAAATGTCATGAAAGTGACATAGATGATGATGCAATGAGTTATTATGTTCTTTGCCCTAACAAAAAAGAGGTTTTGCCAATGATGTGTGATGTAAATGTGGTGTATTCTATTTTTTCCCCAATATATGCAAGGGGTTTTTTGGAAGTGTGGATGATATGAATGATGTAAAAGATGTATCCCAATGTGGAAAATCAAAATAAAATTTGGTTGCCCCAAGTTTGGGGTGGTCTTGTGTTGTTGAAGAGTTGTGTTGTATGGGATCATTGAAATGCAATGTTATGAAAATATAAAATAACATAGGGGAATGTAACCATTGTAGTGATTTATTGTGAGATTCCTTCTATTAGAAACCAATCCTGCTATTGGCATGCATCCCCAGTGATTGTCTGTGTAAAAGAGATGATGTATTGGAAGTTGTTCATGTTTCAAGTCCCAACGAACAAGGCCATTAATGATAGCATTTGAGAAAATAATTCTAAGCATAGTATCACTAAAAAATGAGGGACCAAATGTAATTGGATTTTGAACAAGAGGATGTTGGATGATGAGCAAGTGTCCTCATGATGATCCACCCATCCTACAGAATTCAATGGATAGCCAATCATTGCAATCACCAAGTGAATAGGATAAACCACTAGATACGAGGTTCACTTGAAAAATATGAGTGAAATTAGAAAATTTTGAATGGTAATGTATGAAATTGTGGATGATATGAATGATGTAAATGAATGCATATGGATGATGCAATGATTGGTGGGTGAATTTGATGATTTTGTGAAATGATTTGGAATGATTTGAAGCAATTTGGGGAATTTTGTGACTTTTGGTCGCAATCAATAATTAAACACCTAAATCAATCTAAATTATCACAAAATGTTATGGGATGGTGATTTGTACGTATAGAATGATGAATATGGCTGTTTGTGAATTTTGGGGCCATTTTAAAGCTTTTGTAAGCAAATTTGGCATTTTTACAACTTTTGATCGCAAATGAAAATGAAGCATCCAAATTAATCCAAACCTTCACAAAACATGATGTGATGATGAAATGGATACATGGATGAATTTTGGAGTGATTTTGTGGGGGTAAGCTACATTTTTGGGCCCTATTGGTCTTTTTGCAACATTCTAGAGCTAGAAACTAGACAACATCCACATCATGCATAGACACCAACAAGTGTCTACCACCCTTCAAACATAGGGTAATATTTGAGTGCACTAGATAGACACCCATGAGAATTTGAGCATATAAAAAAACAACTATAAATGTGTTGCAAAAGTGAAATTAGACTCATTCTTGCATCCATGAGTTTTAGAAGCAACATTTGAGGATTGAGTGAGTGTGCCAGTGAAGGAGTGTGAAGTGAGGTGAGGGTTGATAATGGATGGAATGGATGCGATAGCAGGCATGGAGGCACAAATGGTTGAGGTAAGTGCACATAGCACTATAGTTTGGATTTGTATAATTTTTTTTTGAAATGTTTTTTATTTATGCAATGAATGTGATGTTAAAATATTTGTAATTGTGTTGTTGCAGTTGTTAATATTAGAGGCTCATCATCAATTCTTATCGATTATACTAAGGGTGAGGAAGGCCTTGTAAAAGGTCGAGTGGGATAAGTTGGTAGATATGGATTTGTGTGAGGTGGCACAAGTTGATGTGGTGAGGGTGAATGAGGGGTATCTATCAACCTTAGCTGAGAGATGGGATCTAGATATAAGACTTTATAGCTTCTAAATGGGGAGATGATAGTGACACTAGAATATGTATACCGTATATTTCAAGTTCTAGTAGAGGGATTACATGTCTAGGTTGGGCACGATAAGGGGTATGTGATGAGTCAGATATTTGGATATGGATGGAGGGATGTGAACATCTGAGGTGAAGGGATAAGGTATTTATATATGTATATGAGGTAGGAGTTGGATGCATTGCCTACCCTAGTCATGTTTAGGTTGACCAATTTTTTTGTGCCTAAAAGTACTAGATGTTGGTTTCCATGGAACATGATTATGCTGGTGTACAACATGATAAATGAGCCTTGGGTGTATGCATGGCCACCTACATTATTGGTGTATATGTATACACAAATCTATGAGGTGAGGAGGCAGGGGTAAAAGGGGTTGGGTTACAATGTGCTACTATAGTGTTGGGGTTGGGAGCACTTTAGTGTGTCTCATATCATGGGGCTACCATGTGAGGATTAGAAAAGTAATCAACCCTATACTCTAATATAGTAAGTGATCAAGGATGTGCAACCTAGTCATCCTGTTTAGAGTGGCCAAGAGTGTAGGGATCTATGGGTTGGGCTAATAGTAGATCAGATATATTGGTAGCCATGATAGGAGGCTAGGTGGCTTAGCGATGGAGAACAACTATGGAGGAATCAATAGGAAAGATAGGTGGTTGGGAAATATGGAAGTAAGGTGGAACTGATCCAATTCTCATGGGTGTTATGGTAGTTTGGACTGAGGCAAGAAGTTATAAAGGCTCCAATACTCTATAGGCATCGATCGAATGAGTCAAGTCTAACTTGTGTGGATGAGTGGTGGGTGTAGTATGAGGATGATGATGAGATTGATCTATCAGATGTAGATGATACTAGGACCACAACTGAATATGAGGTCTGGTTTGCTTCATAGCCTCCATGGGTACCAAGTCAAGTGATTGATGAGGGAAATAAAGAGGAGGAAGAGGCAAAAAATAATGCTCCATAGCATCAGAGACATTGTAATTCTAGTAGAGCAAGGCATGCAAGGGATGCAATAGAATAATCTCTAGATACTAGAGGTGATGATGGTGGTAGGGATGATATGGAGGAGGTTCCAAAGAGATCTCTAGGTTAGAGTGATGAGGAGTGGTTGAGGCTGGAGGTAGAGTGAGATCATATTTTATAGATGGTGGTAGAGCAATATATAGAGATAATGGCTTTAAATATGGTGATAGTTGTTGGATATGTTGAGAATGCTCAACTTAGAGACACAAAGGGCTACAGGTGAAGGAGTAGATATGATAGTGAGGCTCTAGGTAGAGTTGAGATAGAGGGACTATTTAAATAGGGATGATGTACTATGCCTTTGATCTCAAGAGGCATATATCTAGGATTAGAGAATTTAGGTATGCAACACCACATTGGGCTACCATATCAACCCTCTTCTTTTGTAGTAGGTTCTGGTAGCCCTAGTGGTTCTAGGCATAGTGTATCTAGGTCTAGGGATCCTTCAGGGTCACATTGGTTCTCCTATAGGTGTTAGTTAGTGCTTAAATGTACTTTTTGTATATGATCCTTGGTGCTTCATTGTATATAACCTTCAGGCATTCATTGTACATGTGATTATATATATATGTTTATACATGGCCTTTACTTTTGTGTTATGAGTTTGTGTGGATGTGTGTGTGAATGCATTTGTATATGTGATGGATGGTAATGTAATGATGATGTGTATGTGTAATGAAAATAATGCAAATGAACTAATGCACTAATGATCATTTGTAGTTTAGAATTTTTATTGACCATTATTTATCATTGTTGTTTAATTGCATGCACCAAAAATGGTGGTATGTGAAATAAAAAACTTATGTAATGATATGGATGTTGTTGGTTTATGAATAACTAATTATTTTGTAGAGACTCAACAAAACTCCCTAAGTTATGTCTAATTTACTTAATATCAAAGGTGTGTGTAGGTGATATGTTCATTTACCAAATCATGAGTGTGGTAAGGACTCAATGCAATCAAGAACCAATGTGTGTGCAAGTGAGTTCATTAACCTATCTTGAGGAAATATATATGAAACCTATGATGGAGGAGACTAGGAAGCTAGCCTGTCCTTATGTACAATCAAATATCTCTTCTAAAGAGATATGCCACCACACATGAGCGTACTCCATAATCAATCAAGTGTCTATATCCCCAATTGATATTAGCTCCATAGTCCAATGATTTGATCTCTAAGCTTTGGGGATTCATACTACCTAACCATCTAGATGGAAATATAGTTCTATCCTTACAACTTGAGGATTTGTGGTGTGTGATGTGTAAAATATTTAAAGCTTTGGAGAATCAAATTCTCAACAAAAGTGTGATGAGAATTTTACCCTATCCTTACTACTCATTATTTTATTTTGGCAATGTGAGTAGTGGTGAAAACCACAATTTTTGATTTTGGACTATGTGCATAATGGGAGAAGAAAATTTAACATTTTTCACTTCGAGGTTCAACCCAGTCATGGTGTTATTATTATTTGACATAAGATATTTTTAGTATGTGTAACATGTGGTTGGTTTGAGAATGTTAGAGTCAATCCCAAAACTCAATATTTTCTTAGTTAGAATGTGACTTGATCCTAGAGAAAGAGTGACCAAAAACATCCAATTTTAATGAAGTGATAGTGCACATGGTAACTTGACTTGTGAAATGGTGTAATGAAATGAATGTGAACTTAGAGGTGTCCCTGATTAAGGCAACACTATTTATTGGATCAATTATTGTCTAAAATTAACAAATGACCCCTAGTATGGTGGATGAAATGCATCAAAATGACCATGAATGTGATTGTGAAATGCAATGTATGAGATGCAATGTATATGAATGCAATGTATGCAGATGCAATGTGTGTGTATTTTCCATGTATATATTTACATAAATGTAAATGAAATTAAGCATAGAATTCTCTCAAATGGATAATATTAAGTGGTTCTGACCCTTCTTCTCCCTCTAGATTGTCAAGTCTATATGTTCCTTGACCCACTTTTTGGGTGAAAATATATGGAACTAACCAATTAGCCATGAATTTATCATGAAGATGTGACAATGCATTGGTGTTTTGTTAATTTTATTTGAGGAAAATATCTCCTACTTGGAATTCACATAGATGAACTTTGGCATTGTAAGCATGCTTGAGACGATCTTGGTATACTCGTAAATGTTTTAAGGTATTAATACACATTTTATAAAGAATTATAAGTTGGTCAAGTCATGTTTGTTTAGCAGTGTCATCATGTATGAATTCTTATAATAAAATTTACAATAAGCAGATCTTAATCTCAAGAGATATGATGGCTTCAGCACCATAGACCAATGAGAATGGTGTTTTCCTAGTAGGTGTGCAGATGCTTATTCGATAAGCCCATAATGCCAAGGGAATATGAGTGTGCTAATATTGATGATTTTATTTGAATAGATTCTTGAGAATACCAATCAAGGTCTTATTGGTTGCCTTAGCTTGTCCATTTTCCTATGGGTAGTAAGGAGTTGAAAAACTGTGTTGGATATTATATTTTTCACAAAGTGCTCAAACATCATTGTTATTGAAATACTTGCCATTATAAGAAATAAATTTTTAGGGGATACCAAAATGATAGATGATATGTTGAAGTATAAACTCCACAATTCTAGGTCCTATCGTACTAGTTAGAGGAACTGCCTCAACCCACTTAGTGAAGTATTTAGTTGTTGTGATGATGAATGTATGTTGTCCTAAGGAAGGAGGTAAGATTTTACCAATAAATTATAAACCCCATTATGAGAATGGCCAAATAATTTGAATAGGTTTCAAGGCTTGTGATGATACATAAGTAAAATTAGTGTGTTCTAACATTGTTGGTATTTCTTGACATAATTGCAATAGTCGCATTCCATGGTGGGCTAATAATAACCCATGTGTAAATTGTGCTTTGCAATGGCCATTACATTAAAATTACCACCAAAAGTACCATTATGAGCTTTTGAAATTGATATTTGGGACTTTATAGGCTCAATACAACAAGGAGGACTCCATCATAACCATGTCTATACAACACGTCCCCCAAGAGAATAAAACAAGCTACATTTTGTTTGAAAGTTTGTTTGGTAGCCCATGACATGTTAGATGGGAGTGTTCCAAACTTGAGGAAGGCTTTTATTTGGCTAGATCAAGTTTCATGTGAGTTCGCATGGATAAGGTAAACATCTTTCTCATCTTTAGAATTAGCTTGAGAAATTGTAGATTTAGAGATCATTGTGACAATCAATGGTTGTACCTATCCTTCAAAGTTCTTTGGAATCAATGATCATAGAGAGGCTATCGTATCTACAAATCTATTAGTCAATCTAGGCAAGCTATCAATTTCATACCAGTCAAATTTGGCAAGCAATTTCATTGCTACTTCATGGTAAAGTTTTAGGACTAGTTCTTTGCATTGGTATTCTTTGTTTAGGACTAGTTTTAGGAAAAGTTGAGAATCACCAAATATATTGATACACTTTATGCTCATAGCTATGGCTGCTTGAAGTCCTAATATTAAGACTTCATACTCTACATTATTGTTTGTGCATGGAAAATCAAGTTTGAATGATAACGGGATAGATACCTCCTATGGTGTATGAAATACGACTCCAACACCTTGTCATTTCTCACACTTAGAACCATCAAAGAATAGTGTGATATCAACATATTCCTTTGGAATGACATATTCTTGTTCGATGACAGTAAATACCAAATTATTTGGGAGCTCAATAATCAAGGGTTGATCATTAGGAAGTAGAGCTTTTGCAAGTTGATCGACTATTACTTGATCTTTAATGGATTTTTGGTTAAAATTTCAAGATCAAATTTAGTTAAGAGCATTATCCATTTTGCAGTGTGGGTGTTATTATAAGTGTGAGATATCATGTAACACAAAGCTTTTTTGTGAGCTATGACATATGTTGTATGACTTAGCATATAATGTATGAGTTTCTTGGTGGTAAAAACCACTGCTAAGCATAATTTATCTATGTAAGTGTATTTGGTTTTATGGCTTACCAATGTTTGACTAATGTAATAGACAACTTGCCCTTGATTGTTTTCATTCTTTTGAGCAAGCATTGTCCCTAAGGCAAAGTCCATTGCTAAAACATAAATATGGAATGAGACCCAAAATGAGGAGGAACTAAGATTTGTGGAGAAGCTAGGTATTGTTTGATATCATCAAAAGCTTTTTGACATTCATTTGTCCATGAAAATGTCACCCCATTTTGTAACAGGTGGTTGAATGACCTGCCTTTGTTTGAGGGTTGTGCAATGAAACGATGGATCGATTGGATATTTTATTGTAAATGATGTGACTCTTTCAAGTTTGTTGGGGGATGCATCTTCATAATGGCCTTGAATTTGTTTGTGTCCACTTAAATACCTTTTTTAGAGATAATGAATCCTAGTTGTTTGCTTGAAGTGACACCAAAAACATACTTCTTTGGGTTCAACCTTACTTTATGCTCTAGAAGTCGATCAAATAATTTTCCCAAGACACCAATGTGCTCTTGTCGAGTTTTATATTTTTCCAAAATATCATCTATATAATATTCGATGATCTTATGCATGTAGTCATGGAAGATGTATGTCATGACACTTTGATAAGTGGCATATACATTTTTGATGCCAAAGGGCATCACCTTGTAATAAAAAGTCCCCCAAGGTGTAGTGAATGTTGTTTTGTATTGGTCATCAGGATTAATTTGAAAATGGTTGTATCCTAAAAAATATCCATTACATAAATCATTTCATGGCTAGTGCAAGTGTCGACAAGAGTATTGATGTTTGGTAGAGGAAATTCATCCTTATGATATGCTTTGTTAAGGTCTCGAAAGTTAGTGCATATGTGTATCACCCCATTAGGTTTACAAAAAATAACCATATTTGAAAGCCACTAAGGATAGTCAATGGGTATAATTAAACACACATCCAATAGATTTTGAAGCTCTTATTTGACCATGAGGGCAATGGTAGGATGCATCTTTCTTAGTTTTTGTTTGACCAACTTAGCAAGGTGCAAGGTTAAATTATGGACAATCAAGTTGGGATCAAGGCCAGACATGTCACTGTAGGACCATTCAAATATGTCCTTCTTCTTATTGAGGAGAGCTATCAATTGCTCTTATTCATCAACAAAAATGTTTTTATGAAGTTTAACAATTTATGGATTATTTGTGTCTGAACTATGGTTCACATCAATGGTATATTCAATAGACATGTGAGAACCTTCCTCAAGCTGGTGGGGAATTAAAATATATGAATGTCATCAATGATATTACCAAACTCTTATGACTTAGTCTCCTTTATGTCTACCTAAAAAACCTTATGATCTGAGGGTGAATGCAAAGGTGAGGGCGATGGTGAAGGCGAAGGTGATGAAGGAATGTAAGTAGTGGAAGCTCTTAACAATTCCTTGAATAGGACAAATTTGGAAAAAGGATGGTGACAATAATATTTGTTCCATATCAATAAGGCTAATGTCAATTGGAATTGGTTTTGCCAAATCATTGTTAGCTTTTGATGAATGAGCTTTGAGAGATAACAATCACAAGATGTGGAATAATATGAAAGAATGTAAATTTGCTAGATGATTGAAGTATGCTGTAAATAGAAATCATATAAAATATTACAATGTAGCTATGGAGGAAATGAGCACTCCATTAATAAATCCACTGATCTACATTGTATCCATAACTAATGAATGCTAAGGCACACAAAACTATACTATATTCTAAGCTATACTATCTGAATATGTCCCCCGAATCTATGCCTATCTATATAAGAGACCATCCTTATATAGGAAAAAATAGGATGCTTGACCAACACTTTATCTAGTTGTGCAAGGGACAACTTGCACATGTACAACTTGCACATTGACACTGGTGCATTTATTACATTGCATGAATTAACTAGATAACTTGCATAGAAAGTAATCTAAGTATGTATCTTGGAGGAAAAATTTACATAACCCAAATGATGGAATAGACTCTATTTCCAACATCCCCCTGTATTACATTATTTGGGTCTTGAAGACTTTAGTATTAAATATGGATCTTCTTCATCATATTCTACTTGATTTTCATAGTCTTCTTCTGCATTCTTTGTATTCAAGTTCAAAAGTTAATCTATGTCTTCATATAATGTAGAGTAAGCTATAGCTGGAGCTTATTATTTCATTGGATGATCTTTGGCATGTTCAGATTCATATTCTATACAGTCACCTCTATAGTTCTTATTGCAAATACCTTCATTTTATTTTGATTGTTTATGAATGAGTACGGTATGATGTAATTGTCCTCTCATATTTTTGTTTTTATCCTTTTGTACTTACCTTTTTGATGTACTAGTTCTTCATTTTCTTCAACCTGTTCTTTTGCAAATAAGTTAGAAGTATTTTTTAACATCACAATATATTGTGAGATTTCCATTGAGTCTAGGATATAGGTATTTTCATGGATTGAACCTTTTGCTTTTATTCCATCTTGATTCATAATGAGACATGTATTGATCCCATCCATATATCCAAAGTTAATCATACAATTGCTTTCTACTAGATTTCTTATTGAGATGAGATTGAATGTTAATATAGGAACATACAATACATTTTGTAGTAGAATATTTGGAAAATATTTACACACACATCCACATACACATCCATATCCATAAATAGAATAAGTTTGGCTATCTACAATTCTTAATCTGCAACCTTTAGCATGTTCAAGACAGTCAAACCATTGTATATTTCCTATCATATGAAGACTGGATCTTGAATAAATAAACCACATGTGATCATACTTTGTGAATTGGTTCCTTTTGGAGCAAGTTTTACAATCATTGTATGCCATTCCTTTACCCACTTAAAATATTGAATTTATAGCTCTTTATATACCTTATTGAAGTATATCAGCTTGCATTTATAGATTCTTAGGTTTGTAGACTACCTTATATCTCCCTAGTGATTTTAAGTATGTTATAGTGATTTTTGTAAAAATGTAGTTCACTTTTGGTTGATTTTGTACAAGTTTTGTAAGAATAAAAAATTATCTTCTTAACACCTTATTACTCCTAATTGAACTAAGCACTTTCCAATTTTGAAGAGATTGTAATTTTGGAATTCTTTTATTCCTTTTTGAAGGATTGAGACAAGTAAAAATATATTTATCCAACCTTAATGGAAACCCTAATAACCTCTATTATATCACTTAGATGTTTTCTAATTAAAATAAATAAATTTTATAGAGTAATCCTTGTGGTTCCCAAGTTTACAAGTTTAGAGAAATAATAATAATATTTGTAAAATAATTTAATCCAAGTTGAATTCCTTATTTCTCCCGAGTTAAATTACAAATATTAAAATAAGATAAGTTACCCCTTTTGCTTTCCAAAATCTAAGTTTTAAACTTAGTTTATAACCCTTATATATCCAACTATGAAAGCAATAATAAATGGGATTTAAACCTCACCTTTCAAGATGTAAAATCTCCTCAATATTCAGTGCTTTCTATGGCTGAGTATAACAACAATGTAAGTGTAATATTTGGTTGAGATTCCTTGGAGTAGCTGGTCTTTAATGCTGGTATGTAGATACTAAAGGTTTGTCCTAAAAATGTAGGATAATTTAATGCTCCTTCTTCCTTCCTTCCATGTCGTGCTTCGGACATTTTGCTATTCTTCACTCCTTCTTTGACTATGCTTCACTCCCTCTTTGGATGTCTTTGACTATGCTTCACTCACCTATGTTGAACTTGGACTTCGAATACCTTTTAAGGACAATTGATCACAAAATTTGTGACATGTGTCACATCCATTACAAGTGAGCAGTCCCTTATTTTTGTAATGCTCCAAGTTCTTTTTTAAACTCTCTTGAAGCAATTTAAAAATGTATGGGCACTCGTGTGAAGCTAGTGGAGAATACCAAGTGTCATCGCTTCACTATAAAAACTGCGTGAGAGTTTCTAGAATGTTGAGAGAGGAATGATGGCTATATTGCCAAGTGGTAATTTTTTATGGAGTCCATTCTTGTAATGTCTTTGACGATGGATATTATAACTCTTCAAATTATTTTTTAACCATTCCTTTGCTTTTCTACGTTGCTTGGGCAGCAAGTAAGCTATTATTTTTAGGTGGATTAACGATGTGCTATGGAGCTTGGATGATGATTTGGATATTACTTTGGTGGATGGTATTCTCCAAGTTAAATACCATGAATGTAACACCTTTGCTTCTTCCTTTTGTGCCTCCAATAGTGTTGAATCCTTTGTAGATTTTTGACAAATTTTAGAAATAGATATGCACTCACTTGTCTACATAAATGTAGCTCTTTAATGATATAAAATAAGCTTTGATTATGCAGGTACATATGTCCAAGATAAGCCCTTGAGTGGCTGCTTCTATCTTGGGAAGAAGAGTGCGGAAGCCCAACCTTCTTTGGATGATTTTTCTTGTAGTTAATGTGCCCTTTTGTGGCACCTCAAAATCTACTCTTTTGCTATCAAAACTAGATTAGAGTAGTGAAATATATTGTATTATAATTTATAATAAGGCTTTATTTTAGTATAAGTTCTTTTGTACTCTATTTCCAGATCTAAAATTCTGGTTTTGTGACAGATTTTTTTTGCAATACAAGGGTTTTGAGATTGTATTTTAAGAGTAGACACACCTTTCCTTGTTTTATTGGATACTTTGATAAAAAATCCAAGATTCAATAATAGTAGATAGAATATTTTTAATTGATGCAATTGTTTGCACTTTCTTTCCTTGCATTCAACTTTGTAATGATTTTTTGATTTGAGACTCACCAAGTCTCAATATCTGAAGCTTCTATTTCCATTTTTGGTTAGTTAAGTTCTCCAAATTTTGGAGGATTCTAACCTTTTTGGTGGCTTCTTTTAGACACTGCAAGTTGCAGATTTTTAGGCTTCAATAGTGTCTTTAGACACTTGATACAAATTAGATTTTGTGCCCTTCAAGAAACACAAAACTATTTTTTTTTAGAGTAGTATAATAGTACAAGTCCTTCACTTTTAATGCACTAATATCACACCATATCACTCCAATAAATTGTAAAAGTCATGCACTAATAATTTACTACAACTTATCAAGAATAACCTAAAATGAATCTTTAAGAGTTATTCTATAATTTCACTACAATAAATTTTGTAGGACTTAGTCTTCTTTTTATTTTTCCAAAGTAGATTATAGGTAGTTGATAGAAGCTAATCTGAAATCTAATAAACTCTTAATAATTATGCAAATAAAATTTGTAATATAATTTTCTTCTTGTAACTTTAATTCAAAATAAGGTGCTTTAACAAATCTAATTAACAAATCTATTTGCACCAAAGATTGTGTACCTTCTTAAGAGTTTTGTAGCTCCTTTTCCACCTTTGTAGAGGATGTAGACCTTGGTGTCTAAAAGCACCAAGTTGCTACTTCATGTAGGATGTCCTAAACAACTCCTTCACCAAATGATGGTCTCAAAATTTCTTTCACAAGCCTATGATTTGGTGGCTTATTCTCCTTCCTCTATTGTAGATTTGGAGAAGTCTATGTATCTAAAGTGGTACCTTCTTGCTATGAGAGGTAATATTCAAATTTCCAAGATTTTGTGAGCTTCTTCTATCTTCAAGTCTTCTTGTCGAATTCTGAATTCAAGCAGGATAATCTTCTAGGATTTGGCACTCTTTGCCAAAATTTTCTTCATGGATTTGATGCTCCTTGCCAAATTCTTCTTCACATATTTGGCACTCCTTGCCAAATTCTTCTTCACATATTTGAAACTCACAAAATTCTCCTTCACAAATTTGGCACTCCTTGCCAAATTCTTCTTCATAAATTTGGCACTCCTTACCAAATTCTTCTCTTGGGCTTGTTATTGGATGACATAAATTGTCCCAAGTTCTTCACTATCAAGCACTTCACCTTGGTAGTGGATTTATCCAATGAGTTCTCAAAAGAACTCTCTTGTTCTTCAAAAAGGCTCTCCTAGTATTTTTTGGATGCTTGGTGAGACCTTCACAAGGTCTTTGATATGGCAACTTTTGATGGTCTTCCTTGAGATCTTCTCTTCAATATTCTGCTCCTGGAAGTGTTGGTGGTGAGATCTTCTCCTGGATATTCTAATTTTGTTGCTCCTAACTTTGATCAGGACTCTTCTAGTCCTTCTTCAAATATTGAAATTTCTTCAATGATATCTTCTCTTGATCTCTTCGCTTTTACTTCAGGGTTGAGTTGATTTTGAAGAAGATACTATTCCTAACTTTATTGTAGGAAGTTTTCCAGACTCATTGAATATTCTGTTCCTACAACAAAGATGTTAGTACTAAAATATTTAGTCTATTTATGAATTAGATATTCTTCTTGAATTTTTCTTTAGGATCAAGGCTTTTATGGCCTATTTCAATATCAAGGCTCCTGTGGTCTTTTTCAGTACCAAGGCTTCTATGGCCTTTTTAGTATCAAGGTTTCTATAGCCTTATTAGTATCAAGACTTATATGGCCTTGTTCAATATCAAGGCTTCTATGGCCTTTTCAATATCAAGGCTTCTATAGCATTTTTCAGTATCAAGGCTTCTATAACCTTATTAGTATCAAGACTTTTGTGGCTTCTTATTCAAGGTTTTTATGGCCTTTTTGTATCAAGGCTCCTATGGACTACTATTCAACTGTAGAATTCTACAATCTAGTATTGGAGATCTTCAATATCCTATCTTCACCATGATATTTCACTTAAAGTATTCTTCCACAGTATGCTCCTCTTGCACAATGAACTAACCTTTGCACTATGAAGGCACGTCGACCTTCAGACAATGAAGTTGGAGTGTCCTAGATTTCTATCGTAGGAGGAGTTCGAATTCTTTAAGAATTAATTTTTTGCAACAAAAGAAACTTTAGACACTAATTAGAAAATTCTAGATAATCTGGATGATCTTCACTAGATGATTTTTCAATCTAGTGGATTGAATGCTAAGTCCTGGTCTTCACGAGTTTTCCTAACAACTTTGTGGAAAATACTTTAGACGAAAATGCTCTCAATATTTTCTAAAACTGAGATTCCTTTCAGTCCTAACTTTGTGACTCTCCCTCAATCTACAACCTAGATTATTCTAAGATATTTTTATAGGGGCTGGTCGAATGACACGTAAGTTTGATAAAAACTTAGGCTAAATTATAATGGTGGTTTCCCTATTGATCTACACAGGCTAGATCTACCATGGCTCCGATACCACTATTATATTTCGATGAATGAGCCTTGGGAGATAACAATCACAAGATGTAAAATAATATGAAAGAAAGTAAATCTGATAGATGACTGAAGTAGCTATAAATAGAAATCATATAAAATATTACAATGTAGTGATGGAGGAAATAAAGCTACTTATCTACATTATATCCATCACCAATGAATGATGAGGCACAGAAAACTATACTATCCACTAAGCTATGCTATCTGACTATATCCTCTGACTCTATGTATATATATCTAAGAAGCCATCCTTATATAGGCAAAAATAGGATGCTTGGCCAACAATTTATCTAGTTGTGCAAGGGACAACTTGTACATGTACAAATTGCACATTGACACTTGTGCATTTATTATATTGCATGAAGTAACTATATACATTGCAAGTAATCTAATTATGTATATTGGAGGATACATTTACATAACCCAAATGATGGAATAAACTCTATTTCCAAAAATCATATGGATTATGAAGTGTGGTGTATATGTCAACAAGATTCATGATGACTTAGTGGGGAATGGTGGTTGGCAATATAAAGGGTAGGTTGGTCTAGTCAGTTGAGAATCGATGAAGGAACCTTGGGAACCTAAAAAACAACAAGCAACACTTGTAAATACAAATGATAAAAACTATGCACATGCAATGCATAATATTTTTTTTGATTTTTTAATTATGTACATATGTTACAAAATGTTCCGGTGAGGTGGATCAATGAAGTGGAGGTGGTGGTTCACCGATTGGTTCAACTTGCTCCCTAGGGAGAAGCAAATGGAAAATGGGCTGATGGATGGGGAACATTATGAGGTAAAGCTCATCTTGTTCGGTGAATGGAGTGATGGGTGTTGATTCCTCTTCGGATTCATCAGAAGCTATCGATATAACATCATATTCTTCATAGAATTCCTCCTCAAAGTCATCATTATGGGTGGTTTCTTCTTCTGAACCTAAATGAAGGCTTTGGAAAGCTTGTTCAAAAGAGGAAATGGTGGGATGAGAGTGGTAGCCCAAACCTGAATGGTCATGCACTTCTCGATATGAAGTGTCGATGATCTCATGCATACCTTGTTCATGTCATCCTAGGTCGTATCCTTACCAATTGACTTGGTGAAAGTAGCATGAAGGAAAACCCATCATATGTTGTATATTGGCAGGGGTTGGTTGTTTGGGTTCTTCTAGGGGAGGTGGATCGGATGATGAATCAATCCCCCATACATAAAATTAATGCTATTAGGCATTGAACCCATATTGTACACCACTCCTATGGATAAGGGTGGGTCACATGGGTGACCATAATCCCTAGCGGTTTGGATATTTAGTGGTGTAACAGTGATGTCTTGGACCATGTATTCACCAATGCTAAGATTAGTGAGGTGGACCACAACTTGGGATGATGTGGAGGTGGATGGAGTGGATGTGGATGTGGAAGGCTCATGGTTGGCTTGTGGCTCAGGTAGTGGGAGGGATGTGTGGTGGAATGGCATCTCACAATCTATTAAGTCAACTTGTGAGACATCAGTGGGTGAAGATGAAGATGGATTTGGTTGAAGGGTTTTATGGATGGTTGATGATGTTGATGTAGGTGGAATGGTAGTGGATGTTGATGTTGATGATGTGGATGGTGTGGATTGGGATCGACCACATGTACATGTAGTCGACTATGATGAAGGTGGGGGTGTAGAAGTGGAAGCCTGATGTGGGTTGGTGATGGGTAGCTCCTTAGGAATGGGAGCTTTAGATGAAGAAGTGGTGGATGATGTGGTTGATGGTGTTAGGAATAGGTGGGTTGATGGAAGTGTGGGTTCGTAGGGATTTGAGATGAAATTGCAATACTTAAATGGTTCGATGTCCGTTGGTATGCAATGTATTTGTCCCTCATGTACATATTTTAAACATTGATGTAGAATTGAGGGAACACATCTCATCTCCCTAATCCAAGGGCATCCAAGGAGTACATTGTAAGCCATGGACCCCTCTAGGATGTGGAACATGGTGTGCAAAATTTTTACCCCCACTTCTATGGGTAAAACAATAGTGCCAACTATGGAACAAAGAGCATCATTGAATGCTCTTAAGGTGAATGTGGATTTGGTTATGTGGGATGGTGGAAGATTGAGATGTTGGAGGGCAGATGTGGTGATGATATTGATGGAAGAACCGGTGTCAATTAACACTCGTTTAAATGGCTTCCTATCCACTTGAGCCATAATATGTAATGGAGGGTCCATCGCTTCTGATGACATTGATTTAATTTCAAAGTCATAAAATGTAATGGAAGGCTCCATACACATGTGAATACTCCCTATAAAATTGTTGAAGGCATTAGTGTCTTGGGATTGTAATTCAATGGATTTTAGAATTTCCATTAATGCCTCATAATGTGGGGGAGATTGTTGAATTAGCTCATAAATAGATAGTTTGGCTGAAGCTATTTTGAGGCTAGTTGTCAATCGACTACTCAATGAGATGATTGGCCTTTGTGAGTGATTTGGGGGATGAATTAGTGGTGATGGATGACTTGGAATATGGATGGGTTGGGATGAATTGGTAGAGAAATGGATGGGTGATGATGAGTTGGTAGGTTGTGGTGACACACTTGCTTGAGGTGCTATAGGAGGTGGAACTACCTATTGTTGCTCATTCTATCTATTAGTGCTTCTCTGACCATGGGTAACTACATGAATAGCCCCCATAAAACCTTGGTATTATTGTATGTGGTTGAATTGATTAGGAGGATTCTTGATATTTGACCCTCCTATTGTATGTTGTTGTTCCTCATGATGAGGAAGTGGTGTTTGGTATATACCAAGGTTTTGGTTTTGTTGGGCCAAGGGACTATCAAGCTTGATGGCCCCTAGCTCTATCAAATCTTGCACTATGTGTTTAAATGACCAATAATTGTTAATGTCATGCCCTTTATGTCGATGAAAAGGATAAAACAAGTGTTCCCTATAGCCCTTGCCACGTTTAACTTGATCTTTAGGTATGATATCGGGCAAGGCAATAGCATTGGTGTCATACAACCTATGAAATATGGAGGTGTATGATTCAAACAAAGGAGTGAAAATGCGGTCTTGTCGAACAGATTATCGATGTTGGTGAGTCTCCATAGTTGGTGCTATAGCATTAGGTTGGTGGGGTGGGGGAACTGCTTGATAATTGATTTGTTGTGGTTGTTGTTGCATTGGTTGTTGTCATTGTTGAGTCATTGACTCAAGACCACTTGATTTACTTGATTTGGCTTTGGTTGGCCAGGATAATTACTTTTAGCTTGGCATTTGTTCTACCATTCTTTCTTCTTAGGCTTTATCTCACCCTCTTGAATTTTGATCTCTTCAATGACATAGGCTTGAGTGAGAGCCTCATCGAATGTTCTATATTGTTGTAGTTGTAATAGCAAAGAGATGGGTTTTAAGCAACTCCTTGTGAACATTCGAGTTAGTTCTTCCATTGGTAGGGAGAATGGCAATTTAGTGATGACTACCCTCCAACGGTTACCAAAATCATAGACTGACTCCTCTTCAAATTATCTAAGGTTGTATAGGTCAGTCAATGTGGTCTTTTTACGAACATTAAGGGAAAATATCTCCAAAAATTGATCTACCAATTGTTCAAATGTGAAAATGCTATGATGAGGTAGATGATTATACCAATCTTGAGCATCTCCCCCCAATGTCTAAGGAAATGTTTTGAGCATCAAAGCATCTTGATCTTGAATTTTGAAGCATGAGTGAATAAATGTGCTTATATGCTCTCGAGGGTCCTCAATCCCCTTAAATTTATCAAATTTTGGTATTGTAAAATCTATCGGATATGGTGGTGATGGTACCGAAGGATGGATAGGTTGATTGACTAGCTATCTCAAGGTAGGCTTCTAGTACATCATACCAGGAGTATACCAGATCAAGCTATCAATCTATTATTGCATTACTTGGATTTTAGGGTCTTCTCCATGTGTGGAGAAACCCTAAATTACTTGTTGATTATGTGAAGGTGGGGTATGTGAAGTGGTGTACTATTGAAATGGAATATGATGTTGATGGTTGGATGAGTTGAGGGGTATGTGATGATGTTGAGCCTGGTGGTGAACTTGGTGGTGAAGTGATTGTTGTTGATGAAATGGAGATGAGGTTTGAGGAATGTGACTATGTTGGGTTGTGGAAGTGGAATTGATATGAGTGAGTGGAGGTGTGGGTATAGCAACCTGAGAAGATGGTGACACCTAGGATAGGTCAGGTGTGAAATAGGTGTGTTGGCTTGGAGTAGCATGTGGCTTGAAATCTGCTATTTGTATTTGTTGTTGGGGACAAGAACTAGCATCTTGTTGGCCCATGAGCAATTGGTTAAGGTGTTGCCATGCTTTCTATATGGAAATTTTTGAAGTAGATGGTGTGATAGAAGTGGATGGCGATGAGGTGTGAATGTTGGCCATGTTGGTGGAAGTTTATGGGGGATAAGTTGTGAAAGGAATCACAACTGAATGAGGAGTAGTGGATGGCATGGTAGATGGAATATGTGAAGCTGCATTGACATGTGCTTCATAAAGTGGATTGGTGTAAGTGGTAGTGTGGGTAGATGGAATGGAAGGTATTTGGCTATGTTGAGGTGGAGACATGTGGTGCAAAGGTGCAGATGATACCTCAAAAAGAGGATTGGTGTAGGTTTGGGTGAAGTTGGGTGGATGTGAATGAACAAATTCCTACTGAAAAGAAGGAACTTGGCTATGTGGAATGTTGAGTTGTTCTAAGACTGGTCTGGTTGGTCTTAGATAAAGTCCAACCTTATCCATGTCTATGTATGTTATGTGGGTGTCAGTAGGTGTGGAAGGCTCGGTATCTAGGATGGAAGTGTGAATAGCCCTTTCCATCACATCTACATTTGAAGTAAATACAGAATGTGAAGGTCCAATAGAAAAACTAGAATGGCTTATCTATGTCACACTTGCAGGGTTAGCCATAGAAGTGGTTGGAAAAGAGGTGATGCACTCCATGGATGAAGTGGATTGGCTAGTGGATGCTTGACTCATGATTCTAGCTTGGCTTTGAGTTGAAACCATAAGCTAATGAGCCAACTAGGGTAGTGAATGTGGGAAATGTGTGTGAAAATATGGAATGCTAATGGAAAGCACACATAATCAAACAAGCAATTAAATCCTATGTCTTGCAACAATGCTTTTTTTTAATGTGGTTGGTGTGTTTTGATGTATGCCTAAGCCTAGACTACTATGCAGGATGAAGTCCTAAGGTGGATGGAAAATGAGGATTTTCCTGGTGATGAAATCCAAAAAAATCTCTCACGGGATGCTATGGTGTCTATGGGGCAAGACAACGGATGGAGATGAAACCCACCATCGCTAGTCTTGATCAATGGTTGGTGATGAAGTCCAACACATTGATGTTTAAAGTGATGCATGCTCATGTGTGATTATTTTTAAAGTTTTAGTTGTCTATAGTGTTCATACAGTGCCAAGAAACCCACTTTTACTCAGCTAAGCTAGTAACCAAGGACATTAATACCAAGTTCCCTCAAAATAACCTAGGGTACACCACTTAAGATCCACCCTAAATCATCAAGTGATTTCAATAGTGGGAGTATGCTCGAATATCAATGGTTGGTTCCAACTTAAAAGAAGTAAAGGTGGGAGACTTTAGCCTAAAAATGCAGCTATTTATGCTTTCTTTTCATTTCATTGCAAGCAACACTCAGGTAAAAGTAAAACACCACAAACAACAAAAACTTTAAATTTATTATGATGTGTATTTTGATGCAACTAGTGTGGATGCACAAATGCAAATCTACCCTATGTGCAAACTATATGAAGTGGTATTTGTAAATTCCTAAAAATGCAAAAATGTATTGCTTTTTAAATAGAAAGTAAGTATTTCCTTTTTCAATCTCTCTTTAAAAAGCAAAGAAAAATGGAAAATGGAGGTGGGGTTTTGATTTAGACTTACCAGGAAGCCTATGTTTTTTCTTTCCAACACTCTTGAACATGGTGAGGCATCTCCTAGATGTGGTGAGGCATATCTTGGATGTGGTAAGGCATCCCTCGAATGCTGCAAGGCATCCGTGCGACCACAGATCAAATTTTGTTGCTTCCAAAAACCCTAGTTTCATGATTTTTGCGTGATCAAATATCTATAAACCTGCAATAGAAACACAAAAATATAGATCAAAAGACAAGGTAAATTAAAATATAGAACCCTTTGTGGGTCCCACCGTGATCACCATTTTGTAAGCTAAAAATGAGCAACACCAAATAAAGCAATCTTATCAAAAGTGAATCAACACAATATTGCACAAAATGAAGAATCTTATTAATATGGAACTAGGGGGAGCCTGGATCTCCAAAGTGTACAATATATATGCCTCAAATATGGGGTTACAATATGCTTTACAACCTTTGATACAATGTTACAATGTTGAGGGTTACAAAACCCTCGTTCACAAGAATAGTTGGTGTCTTCAATGCTCGTTTTCGCTCCAAACAAGTTGGGGGTGGGCTTGAGTATCCCTGTGGGGCCACCCTAGCTACAACAAATTTCAATAATGTAGCTCCTACACCTACAAATAGATCAACAACACCAAGAGGTCAATAGCATATGAGAGGGCTCCACTATGTGAGGCCCTCTTTGAAACAGATCTACAAAACCCTAGTATTGTAAATAATGAAATGCAAGCAAATGCAAAAAATGTAAGATATAAACAATAAAATATTTTACCTTGTCAAGAATATCTATTTGTTTGATCTACATTTCTGTGTCTATGATCTGAAGTCATACTAACACCCAAAAGTGTTCAAGGGTATAACAACAACAAATTCAAAGACTGGAAAATGCTCGAAAGCATTCAACAATGGTGGTAGACACCCAACAATATTCCTAGAACATTGAGCAACATTCATGGGATGCTAGGATGCGTTCAAGGGTTTCTACGGAGTGTACTACAAAACTAGATCTAGTTTGTAGGCATTTTAGCGACTAAAAATAGAAGATTCAATGGTGACAATAAGGGGAATTGTAGTAGAATACTAGGGTTTTAGGAAGGGATGGAAATGAGGGCTCGAGAATTAAAATACTGCTTAGAAATTAAATTATCACTTAGAAATCAAATAACCATTTAGAAATCAAATAATCGCTTAACCTCATTCATGAGAATGAGTGACCTTTTATAACTTGCCTTCCATATGCTAGGGTTTCGATGACACCAATGTGTGGTCAAGATTAAAACATAATGGATGGCTAAGATTATAATATTTGCAATGTGACACAGATCAAGTCAAGTGGATGGTTGAGATTAAAATGTTAATGAGTGGTTGTGATTTATTCATATATATATATATATATATATTTATATTAAATATATAAATATAAATATAAAATATTTATATTTATATATAAAATATAAATAAATATATATATATATAATAAATAGAGGGTGGATGTGATTGGATGATGTGGATGGAGGACATGTGGCTAGGATTTGGTGTCTACAATGAGAAACTAAAAATGTAGAGTCATGCATAGTATCTTTTTAGGTGCATTATGTTAAGTGGTTATTTAAGATCTTTACCATCTAAAGAAGCTAAAAAATAGGCTCATGAGATAAAATTGGCTATTATGACAAAGGGGCCTAATAAATTGGGCTAAAACCTACCTTTTAGATAAAAATGAGAATTGGTGTTCTTTTGGTTTTCCTTGAGAACAAGGTCCCCAAAATCAAAAGAAAAATTACAAAATATCTTAGAATTATATCACTTAAGCCTATTTTGATAGGCTCACAAATTCTCTAAGGCGTGAATGCACTTTTCATCTAGTAGATCCAATTGGTGCAAATGATCAAAATGATACTCATCGTCGATCGAGGTATCTTGCAACAAAATGCGCAATGAAGGAACCTCTAACTTGAGCAAGAAAACTACCTTAGTTCTATAGACCAAGATATATAGAGAAGTTCCCATAGGAGTTTTTACACTAGGATGATAGGCCCATATAATAGAATAAATCTAGATATGCTAGTCTTGATTGGTATTACTAACCAACTTCTTGAGTATCTTGACTAAAGACTTATTGGAAGCTTCAACTTGACTGTTACCCTAAGGGTTGTATGGAGTTGTTAGAAACCTACTAATAAAAATAAAAACTCACAAAAATACTAAAAATAAACATATAAACTTGCAACACACTTGGAAATCAGAAAAAGAACAATCTCATAATAGCATTGAATCACAAGATTCTTCGAGGGGGCAACTTGCTTCAATACTTCATTCAATTATGCAAAAAAGATACAACACTGCCTCTCAAAAATTTAAGAAATTCCTTTAACAACTAACTTCTAAGGTTGGATTAAATGTAAAATGCTACCCAAGGAAGAATCTCCTACCTACAATCACTTACATTCTTGAAAAAATGGTTACATAGAAGTGTGCCATCTGGCATAGGCGCTTCTTAATACAAAACTATAATAAAACATTAACATGGGTACTACCCATGTTCCACAAGGAATATTAAATCAAGTGTTAGGATGGGGTTCTAACATGCTCTTACCCTTTAAAAAGCTTTTACCTCAAAGTTGAAGGTGAGGAAACTATTATTGGATTTGGTTAAGAGGTTCCCATATCACATATTTTGGTTGTAAGCCATGCCACTAGACCAAGATATTTGTGATAACACACCAATGAAGGGTACATAATCTTCAATCAAGAATACATTCAAGTTCAAGAATTATGGACCCATACTTGTACAAATATAGAAGTATAGGCTACACCTACACCTTATTGCCAATAAATTGCTTGAGAGAGGACACATGGAAGACTGGATGAAATTTAGAGCTAGCCAAAAGGGATAGTTTATACACTGTCACCCCAAGCCACTGCAACACTTGATAAGGACCATAGTATTTGGTGGTAAGTTTCTAACAACCACACAATTGGAGAGATGATTGTTTGTATGTTTATAAGTTAAGGAAGATCATATCACCAATGGCAAAACTACATTTAGTACGATCTTGATTTACTTACTATTTCATATGGTTCTAAGCCATGTCCAAATTGAGCTTAAGCTGGCAAAGAATGGAGTCACATTGATGGAGAATGGAATCCACAACTTGAACCTTGGAGCTAATTGGAATGTAGAAAGTTGGAGTTGGTGGAAGCTGACCATAAACTACTTCAAATGGAGTCACCTTATTGGTAGAGTGATAGGTGGTGTTGTACCACAATTCAACCAAAGGAAGCCACTTATCCCAATGAGTAGGATTTTCAAAAGTGAAGCAACGAAGGGAAGTTTCAAAATATTTATTAACACTTTTGATTTGGCATCGGTTTGAGGATGCTAGGCTATCTTGAGTTGTATCCCCTACAACTTGAACAGTTCCTACCAAAAGCAACTGGTGAAGGTAGAATATTGATCAGAGACAATGGATTTAGGTATTCCATGGAGGTAAAATATGGAGTCAAGGAAGATTTGAGTGATAATGGATGTAATATAAGGGTGGGATAGGGAACAAAAGTGAGCATACTTCAAAAGATGATCCACTATCACCAAAATAACTGATTTACCTCTAAATTTTGGTAGCCCTTTGATGAAGTCCATAGATATATATATCCAAACATTATTAGGAATGGGCAAAGTTTGAAGTGTGCCTGAAGAACATACAGTATCACATTTCATATGTTGGCAATGATCACATTTAGTGATAAATGTTTTGATATATTTTTTCATTCTCTTCTAGAATAAGGTATGCTTGGTTTAGGTATATATTTTGAGAAAGCTATAGACACCTAAATCACGTAAATCAGATAAGACTATCAGTGCATTACATATGCCCTCTTATCGACAACATATGGCCTTATTAGGCACCCCTCTAGGCTAGAAAAAGGCTTCCAAAAGCCTCCAAAACTCAGTTTGGAGGGTTCCTAGCAGTCTGGGGCAGTTTTGGGGCCCCTACTGGTGACCGTCCCACCCAGGGATGGCCACAGTTGGTGACCGTCCCACCCAGGGACGGCCATCAGCAACCATCCCTGGGTGGGATGGCCCCTAACTGGACCCTTGAAAAAGTCAAAGGATGCGCTAAATGGCAATCCAAGACTGCCATTAGCACATCCAATCACCCCAGATTGATTGGGGACCTACTAATGGACTGCAGGGTAGTATATTGGGAGCCCCAAAGGGGCAACCTTCCCCTCCTCAATCAATGACATGATTAGGACAAGTGGCATCACTTGCCTCGCATGGCAAAGATGCCATTTGGCCCTAGATGCCCTTTTGGGCTATAAAAGGAGGCCTAAACCCTCATTCCAAAAGAGGAGGAGAATAGCATTTGGAGCAATGAAGTGCTGCCAAATTGAATCTTGCCCAAACCTTTGCTAAACACATACCTCGCCTTGGCCTTGAAACTTCCTTTTTATTGGAAGGCAATTTTAGGGGCAACTGGGCTCGATCCGTTGAATCCAAAACCAGCCAAATTGAAGAACAATTTGGCCCCATCTATCGAACAACACCCTCACCCTATTTTGGACCAATTCCCAAGGCCATAGGTGACAAAACTCAAGCAGTTTTGTGACCGTCCCACCTGGGGATGGCCAGTAGTCAGCCCATGGCACACCTAGGGATGACCACAAAATAGGTTGGAATTTTAGATAAATTCCTCCATAGTCCCCTTTAGAATGTTTAGAAGGACCTCTGGTCCAAATTTGAGGTAGTTTGGAGGAGTTTTGATGCAGGTTTGGTGATCCCCAATGTTGCAGGTCTACATGGCTCACCCTAGAGCGGCCAACAGTTTAGCATAGTTTCACCTTACAACTTGCTTTCAAATCCATTTATTTGTATTTATATAATCTTATAATATATATATGCTTAGTGTAGATCAATTTTTATGCATGTAGATCATCTCGTTTGGTTGTAGCATTTGCATCTTTTACTATGTTTCTTACGCTATCTTCATTCTATGAAACAGGTGCTATTAACCCCATTTTAGTCCCTTGTGTGTAGGTGCAGGTAGTTCTACATAGAATGAAGGAGCTAAGAAGACTAGAAGAATAGGTTGAAGGATAGCTCTCAATCGTGGGATGCGAGATTTACAAATACAAACCATAGTTTACACCGCTTTGAGGCCCCTTTCAAGGGACTAGATCCCTTGAAACATTGTAATGTTGAATGTATCAATTTGTAAAAGCCCTCAAGGGGATGTTTGTAATATCATATTTGAAGCTACTAATGAATGAATAAAAGGAGAAATCCACCATTTTATTATACACTTTGCTTCAATTTGATAGATTACAAGTTTATATGCTTTTCCCTCTTGAATGCTTTTTAACTGCTTTACATTGCAATGGAATGCCCTTAAGGTGATGTAGTAAATTTTGTATCTTCAGTGGTGATCATGGTATCCAATATTTTTAAGTCTCCCCCTCTGGATGATGCTAATTTGAACCTCTTTTTCTGGTTTTCTCTGTTGTAGGTACAGACCGCTCTGAGCAGAAATGACCTCTCTACTGCTCCATGGCACTAGGTGAGATGGCCAGCTCCATGGCACTGGGTGGGATGGCCCCCAATATATGACCATCCCTACCTAGGATGGCCATAAAACCAGAGGGTTTCTACAAAAATTTGTAGAAACAACAAGTTTCAGGTTCATTTTTACACCCCTCTGCACTGTCAATTTGAACTTTTACTATCAAAATTTGATAAATTTCAAGTTTTTATTGCTTATTCTATGCATAGAAAGGTTAGATTATTCTTTCCAAAATCATGCATTAATTAGCTCAGAGAAAAAAAAAGGAAAATAATAGTAGAAGTTGCTACTTTTTGTCTGGTTTGCTTGATGGAAACTTGCCAAAAAGGTTAAGTTCATATAGGCTTTTAATTTTTGTGCTTTCCTTTTTATGCTACTAATATTTCTGAAAGAAAAATGCACTTTCATGCATTTAGTCAAAAATCATTGAGTGCTTTATTGTTTTCTTTCAAATATTTTAAAAGGAACACACACACACCATGATCCACTTAAACATTGGTGAGTTGGACTTCATTCCCAACCACTGATAGAGTTCAATGACGATGGGTTTCATCTCCATCCATTGACTCAAATCCTATGAACCTTGTTCTATTGGCCAATACCGACTCCAAGATCTATCCTAACCATGCAAAATAGCATGCATTCCTCTTCGGAGGGGTGTATCACTATGCATGGGGTGTTGGGTGAGGATCGGTAGGACCTATGCTCCTTGATCGGGTATGGATTTCATCTCCATACTTTGGTTGGTTCACATGACCAAAATTTCACTCTCGATTGTTGAGCTATGAGTATATAGGTGAAAACCACTTAAAATTTGAGAATATCATTCAATGAAATATCAAACATGAGAAAAGTATTTTCTTTACAAAGCAACACATATTGAAACACAACAAATAGTTTAGGATTCACATCTAAAAAATTTAAAATGAGATAATCACTTTTATGCTTGTGTGTCTCTATTGTTTGTTTGTTTCAAATTCATATAAATTGTAAAGAAGATAAACACATAGTAGTTAGAGTATATAGCTATGGTACATACCCATAGCCAAGCCCATTCAGGGGTAGAAGCTATGGGCAATAGAGAAGAGGATATAGAACGTCCTCATGTTGAGTCTAGGGATAGGATCATTCCTCCCTAGAAATTAGCTACTCTTCCCAGTCGTAGACCGACTGATGAGTGGATGGTTACTCCTAGAGAGTCAACTAGAGGATCTAGCTTATAGGGGACCCCTTCGTAGGGTACTCCTATAGGTCATAGTCCTAGTTTGGGAAAGTATCTCCCTAATTCATATGCTACAAACACCTTCTTTCGAGAAGAGTCACCATGCAATGAGGTACCTCCACATAGAGCAATACCATGCATTCACATGCCTACTCGATCCTCTACTCCTGATCATATACAGGAGCAAGAGCTCACACCTCGAGTAGGGTTGAATGATCATCTCAATATTTCAAGTCACCCTACTCCAAGGTATCAAAATCATAATGAGTATGATACTCATCAAATTAGGTGACCTTATTCTACCTTACCTTACCTTGTTTATGAGGGAAGACCTGAGGAACATCCAGATTATCCTCATGAAAATGTGTCAATGAAAGCATGTTGTGCCTCTGCACCAGTAGTCTTTCAAAAATATTTGTTTAGGAGAGAACCTCAAGTCAATGTGACTGCCCTCGATCGAGGGAAGCACGTAATTGATCTCACAGAGCCTCCTGAATAGGATAGACAACAAGGCAATCATGCTAAGTTACGTAGACCTAATACAACTGATCAAATTAATAATTTGGTCCAGAGATATGTTGATCACCAAGCTGAGTTTAATCGACTTAGGTCGGATAAACATCACTTAGATCTCTTAGAGAAATGACAACAAATAGAGAAAGAAAATCTTGAATGACAAATTCAAGAAACTTTGCATCATGGAGCTATCACTCCAAGTACGCGTAGACAAGAGGCTCACCCGAGGCAACCAAATTTCCAACAAGATAGGTCTCCTAGACCTAATCCTATGTTGCCTCCTAGACCTCGTAGGCCTGAACAGAATGCATATGATAGGCCAAACATAGATCACCTTCAACAGGCATTAGTTCCTCCTTGTAGGCCCATACCTGAAACACCTTATGGGGCTTACGATGATTTGGAACAAGATGAGGATTATGTAGAAGCACCTTATGGAGGCGTGGCTGATGTCAATCAACCACCCCAACCTAGGCTTAATATTCCTCATCCACCTCTACGAGTTCAAAATAAGGAAGAGGAGATTAAATCCTTGGATGCGTATCAAGCTTTGCTTGCACGCTTAGAAACTATAGAAGGTAGGACAACTGGCAATGGGCTTCAAAAGCCTACTTTGCATTAGCTAAAGAACCAACCATTACACCCATCCATTCCTTCCCTGGTCTATCCTGAGCATTTCAAAATGCCCAAATTTGATAGATTCAAGGGTGAAGAAGATGCTCAAGAGCACGTTACTAGATTTCTAAATATGTGCTTCAACATACAGGACAATGATGCATTGCTCCTAAGAACTTTCTTGAGTACCCTCATTGGTCCTGCCATTGAGTGGTTCAACCAACTTCCAAAACATAGCATCTACACATTTGAACAATTTGTTGATGCATTTTTGGAACGTTTCACCTTTAACACCAAAAGAAAGGTGACATTAACCGACCTCATAGGAATGAAACAAACCGAGGATGAGATGATCACTGACTATGGAAATAGGTGGTGAACGCTTTTGGCTAAGCTACCCTATCTATTGCCAGTGACTGAATTAACTCATTTGTTCTCAAAGAGTTTCTTGAAACCCATCTCTTTGACATTGCAATTACAACAATACCCTACCTTGGAAGAAGCTCTAGCATAAGCTAGAAACATAGAAGAAATCAAAATCCAAGAGGGAGAAATAACAAAACCTTACAAGAAGGAGTGGACAAAGAATCCTAAGAATAGCTTGACACCTACAAAGCCAGCTATGGTCAATCAAGTGGCCATAAATGTTCCTACGCCTCCTCAAGTTATGCCTCCCCAAAAGGTGAACTATCAGGCTCAACCTCCTCCTACGAATTATAACAATAATGGTACAATGAACCAGGGACAAAAATAACATCACCCTCAATGACAATTTACTCCCATCACTGAATCCATGGATTCTATTTTTGATCGATTATGGGCTACAAATATGGTTAATTTACCAGATATCAAACCCAACGATCTAGAAATAGGTAAACCCAAGCTTATGGGACGTCGAGAGGATCAATATTGTAAGTTTCATCGACAAGGTGGCCATGATTTACAATCATGCTATGGTTTTAAACATGTAGTACAAGACATGATTGAGAGGAATGAGCTTATAGTAGATGCTCCAGTAGCTCCTACCAATCAAAAAATGGGTATTTTCAAAGACCCTTTACCAACTCATGAGGTACAGGTAGCACCTGCTAAACCGATGAATGAGGTGAACCAAAAACACCCTGTTCAAGGGTATGTTGGGATGGTGAGTATTGTGACCAGGAACAAGAGATATCCAAGTCAAGTCGCATAGCCTATGGCTTCAAATGATGTTCCAACTACATCATAAACTACACCACCTATAGTACAAGGCCTTCCTTCTAGGCCAATAGTGACAATTAAGAGCAAGCTTGCACAAAGCTTGAGGACCACATCAGCATGATTGTCCATCTATGAGTTGATCCAACAATCACCTCCACATCGGGATGCCTTGATGGATATTTTAAAATCCATAGAGTTGCAACCATAGGAGTCCAACTCTTTCATAGATTTTGTGGGACATGTGCAATAGTGCAAAGAACCAGTCATACAATTTCATGAGCATGAGCTAAAAGAAATAGCCAACGATGTGGTAGACCCTCCTTTACACATCATTGCATGTATAAATGAGATACCATACAAGAGAGTGCTTATAGACACTGGGTCCTCAAGTAACATCATAACAACTAAAGCACTAAAGCATCTTAAATTGCTAGCATCTCATGTTGTGGCATCAACTTACACTCTTTGCACTTTCAATGACACAATATGCTCTACTATTGGTACCATAGTTTTACCCATTCAGGTGGGACAAAATATTATACCGACATTGTGCCATGTGCTAGAGGGTGAGATGGCCTACAACATTTTTCTTGGAAGACCTTGGATATGGGATATGAAGTGTGTCCCCTCCATCATGCATCAATGTCTTAAATACACTCATGAAGGGCAAGTACATGTAGTATCTGCCGATCTAGAGCCCTTCAAATACTGCAACATGTTGCAGTAGATGCCAGAGTCGACATTACCTTCGACTCATGTAGACTTCTGATTAAATACACCTGGTCAGAGTCTACCCATTCCACCACCTTCATCATCATCTACTCCATCCTCATCATCGCCACCTTCAGAGAAGGCTTCGACATCGTCAAACCCTCCATCGAGGAACACGTCGAAGAGGCCTATTGATGAGAGCCCACCATTAGTTTCTACCATATCCATGGAGGAGGTTCCTTGTGTCATTAATGAGGAATTACCTCCAGAGGTGAACATTGAATCACCTCAAACCTCCATTCCATCTCATCCAGCTTCGCCATCCTAGGTCACAGTCCAGATGTCTAGCACAAGGATAGGAGAATACTTGGTGAGAAATATCATGATAGTTCCATCACTGGAGATAGTGCAAGACATGGGAAGACCTCATATTCCCATAGGTAGCATTGTACCTCTTGGTATACCTCCTAATAAAATGAATTTCATATATGGAGGTATAGAGTATGGAGCTCTACCCATTCCTCAGATAGAAGATGATGATGAACCCTTTTTTGAGGATGTAAATTATTTGTCAAATCTAGACTATGCATTGAAATATCTAAACCATTGTAATTGGCATGGGTTTGGTCTTGGCCTATATGAGTAGGGTAACCGTGTTCCATGTCAACCCCAATATCAACTTTCGTATGATAGATCCAGGTTGGGAAACAATAAACCGATACCGTTGGATGTCCTCACCGAGAGTCTTGAACACCTATGCCTAAGTCATCAGGCTAAGCTAGACCCATGATCCATATACTAATCCTAACAAATCACATTCATTCCTTGGGATATCATTTCCCTACATAGACTCATGTGGTTTTTCCATGATTCCCCCAACCCAAAGAAGAAAGGGGAGAGCTTAACACACCCACCCCAAAAAAAAAATAATGAAGAAGACCACAATGGTCCCACCCATTAACTCCCAAATACCACTTGTGATGACTGAATACAGGAATGTTCCCTTTGGAATAGGATGAATATTTTCTTCGTATGTTATTCCCTATCCAAGAACCCATATGACGCTAGCTGTTGCCTCATGAAGAGCAGGCTCACCCTCTTCCGCACAGGCCACCGCCAGTTATTCCACTTCCACCCGAGCCACACCCACGAGTTATGAGACAACATCAGGTCTCTAGACCCACTCACCCTAGAGCAGGAGATCATGTATCCATCAACATGATTTCCATAGATTTAATGACACCATTGGTGAATCTGAATAACCCATCCAAGCAATTGCATCTTGATTTAGAGGCAATTGAATTTGATCAGGGAGATTCTTCTCCATCACCCTCAGAGTATTGGCCTTGTGAGGAAATGTTACAACCATTTAACTTTTCTTCAAGAACTACTCAGGATGTTTTTCAAGCTGAGGTTGACCCTAAATTTCCTATGGAAGAAGCAAACCTAGCTGATGACATTCACTTAATTCCCACCCCACATCAGTTGGAGGATGGGTCTCACATGTCGATTGAGCCAACAATTGACAAGGATATCGGTACAGATCCCGATAATCCCCATACCATTAAATTAGGGGAAGGCCTCTCCCTAAGTGAACAAGATGATTTCATAGCTGCATTGAAAGCAAGGATTAAAGCTTTTGCTTGGTTGTATAAAGATATGCCAGGACTAGACCCAAATATAGTCATGCATAATCTTACATTAGACCCCAAGATCAAACTTGTTAAGCAAAAGTTAAGAAAAATGCACCCAAAAGTAGCCTTAATGGTGAAAGATGAATTACAAAAGTTGTTGGATGCTGATATCATCATCTCAATAGATTATCTGCCATGGGTTTCAAACATGGTTCCCATAAAAAATCCTGATGGGAGGATTCGCATTTGCATCGAATTTTGAGATCTTAACAAAGCGAGTCCTAAGGATGAATTTCCCTTACCTAACATCGATGCGTTGGTAGATGCAACAATAGGACATGAAATGCTATCCCTAATGGATGGATTTTTTGGATATAATCAGATTCGTATTAATCCAGAAGACCAAATCAAAATGGCGTTCACAATGCCTTGGGGGACATTCTATTACAAGGTCATGCCTTTTGGCCTTAAGAACGTTGGTGCTACCTACCAACGAGCCATGACATATATCTTCCATGACTACATGCACAAGATTTTGGAAGATTACATGGATGATTTATTGGCAAAATATTTATTACGCCATGAACATCTCGATGTACTATGTAAGATCCTAGATCGCCTCATAGAGCACAATGTTAGACTTAATCCCAAAAAGTGTGTCTTCGATGTCACATCTGGTAAAATTTTGGGATTCATAGTCTCCAAGAGAGGCATAGAGGTAGATCCCAACAAGGTCAAGGTAATATTAGAAATGCCTCCCCCAACAACCATTAAGCAACTACGCAGTTTGCAAGGAAAGGTCGCATCCATAAAATGCTTCATAGCGCAGTTATCGGATAAGTGTCGACCCATGAATAAGTTGCTACACAAGGGGGTCTCATTTCATTGGGATGAGGAATGTCAAAATGCCTTTGATGAGATAAAACAATACTTGGCTTCATTGCCTGTATTGGCTCCACCATGACCAGGAGTGTCATTCTATTTATATATCTCAGCTATCGAGTTAGCTTTAGGTACCATGTTGTCCCAAAAGAATGAATTTCACAAAGAACAGGCTACCTATTACATCAGCCACACACTGGTCAGCTATGAAGTTAGATACGCATATGTTGAGAAGCTATGCTTAGCAATGGTCTTTGCCACCAAAAATCTATGCCATTATATGTTAAATCACACCACATATGTTGTATCTAAAGAAAATCCATTGTGCTACATGATGAGCAGAACATATCATAATAGTCGCACGATGAAGTGGATAATGTTGTTGATGGAATTTGACCTAGAGTTCATTGGATAGAAATCTATCAAAGGATAGGTCATAGCCGATCAACTAGCAGAGGCTCCTCTATAGGATGATCAACCTCTAAATATAGAACTTCTCGATGATGGAGTATTTCAAATTTTAGAATCACCTGATTCTACAGAGCCTGAGTCACAGGTGGACATAACTCTATTCTTCGATGGTTCCAAGTGCGAGCGAGGTGGTGGTGCAGGTATCATGTTTTTCACACCGCAAGGGGCTCCCATACCTCTTTCATTTAAACTCGATTTTCCTTGTACCAACAACAATGTCGAGTATGAAGCTCTCATCATAGGACTTCAGATGACAATCGCCATGAAAATAACAAAGTTAAACATTTTTGGTGATTCCTTGCTCATAGTTAATCAGGTAAAAGGGATTTTCTAGTGTCGATGTCCCATCTTGCAAGCCTACAAAGCCCTAGTGGACAAACTCCTAGTCAAATTTGAATGGTATGATATAGAGGCACTCCCTCATTCATCTAATCATTTTGTGGATACAATGGCTTCCTTAGGGTCGCTAATCCCGCATGACCCTTCAGATGATATCACAACTATCCAAGTAAAAATGCTAGCGCAAGCTACGACTGAGCGTGAAGAGCATAAGGCTATACCAGTTGTTCACATGATTCAGATTGAGCCTTCTCATGAAAGGTTCTCTCAACTACACCAATATTTGAATAATGTTAACTGGGGGACTTTGTTCCCTCATAATCCTTTTGATACTAGCACAACGCTATATCTCCAAGTTCACTCTCAATCAACATTCGCACGAGACAAACATCAAAGGGATAGCATGATTCATAATATTGAGGCTTCTTCAAAGCAATATTGGGCCATCCAGATTAAATATTATCTTAAACTGGGTAATATTCCACCTGGATTGTTGCACATCGTAAAGCGAGCATTCAAAAAAAGGTGGCAAAATATGTCTTAATAGGAGACATAATGTATCATCAGAGTTATGAAGGTATCCTCCTTCATTGCTTAGACTCACAAGAGTCAGCTTGGGCCATCACCCAAGCACACGATGGTACATGTGGTGGCCACTTTAGCGGCATGGCCATCACCAAGTGCATTCTTTGCATGGGCTATTATTGGCCAACTTTAGAGCAATATTGTTGTGCTTATGTTAAGAAGTGCATGAAGTGTCAACACCATGCAAATTTAACACATGTACCTTCATAGGCCTTACAACCGATTCAATCGGTCTAGCCATTTGCACAATGGGGGTTTGATTTAATTGGGAAAATCTCACCTACCTCATCGAGCCATCACACATTTATCATAACGACAACCGAATATTTCACAAAATGGGTGGAAGCAATTCCCCTTACCACAATGACTGGACCTCGCATTGCGGAGTTCATACTACATAACATTATATGTCATTTTGGTATTCCATCCAAAATAGTATCGGATAATGGAACACCCTTTAAAAATAAGGATGTGCATGCATTAACAACAAAGTATAACATAAAGCATAGCTTTTCCATGCCCTATTATCCATAGGCCAATGGGCAAGCAGAGGCATCAAATAAAATAGTAGTAGCCATCTTGAAGAAAACCGTTCAGGAAAATCATAAATATTGGCATAATCAATTACCTCTTGCCCTTTGGGCCTATCGCACTAGTATTCGGATGCCCACTGGGGCAACTCCATTTTCACTAGTGTATGGTGCTGAAGCCATCATGCCTCTGGAGTTAGAGATTTTGTCACTATGCATTTCCATGCAAGAATTCATCGATGATGATACAACTAGGCAAGCTCGGTTAGATCAGTTAACATTGCTTGATGAACGACGTGTGAATGCCCTCGAGCATCTACGTGTTTATCAAGAGCATCTTAAGAGAGCTTACAACTTGAAAGTACATCAGAGAGACTTTCAAGTAGGTGATTTAGTTCTAAAGGAAAACCAACAAAACTCAAATTTGCCCTCCAATTTGTGAGACAAATTTGTAGCAAACTGGCTAGGTCCATTCATCATTACACATCATATTGGACCTAGAACTTATCACCTAGCATCCATAAAAGGAAATGAAGAGCCTGAACCCATGAATATAAGTCATTTGTGACCATTTCATGCTTAGAGCACCAATAAAATGCCCCTAGGTAGTCATAGACACTTTCTAAGTGTCGTTACCACCTAGGTCACCCTAAAGGCTCCTAGCAGTTTTTGACCATCTAGGTCACATAAAAAGCTCCTAGACTATCTACGATCATCTAGGTCAACCTTAAATGCTCCAAAGGCATCCATAAGCCCTTTGGTCACAACCAAATACCCCTAGGTAGTCATAGACACTTTCTAAGTGTCATTACCCACCTAGGTCACCCTAAAGGCTCCTAGCAATTTTTGACCATCTAGGTCACATAAAAAATCTCCTAGACTATCTACGATCATCTAGGTCAACCTTAAATGCTCCAAAGGCATCCATAAGCCCTTTGGTCACAACCAAATACCCCTAGGTAGTCGTAGACACTTTCTAAGTGTCGTTACCCACCTAGGTCACCCTAAAGGCTCCTAGCAGTTTTTGACCATCTAGGTCACATAAAAAAGCTCCTAGACTATCTACGATCATCTAGGTCAACCTTAAATGCTCCAAAGGCATCCATAAGCCCTTTGGTCACAACCAAATACCCCTAGGTAGTCATAGACACTTTCTAAGTGTCATTACCCACCTAGGTCACCCTAAAGGCTCCTAGCAGTTTTTGATCATCTAGGTCACATAAAAAAGCTCCTAGACTATCTACAATCATCTAGGTCAACCCTAAAAGCTCCAAAGGCATCTATAAGCCCTTTGGTCACCTTAAAATACTCCTAGATAGTACATGATCATCTAGGTCAACCCAAAATGCCCCTAGGCGGTCTATGACCATCTAGGTCAAGCTAAAATGCTCCTAGGCAGTTTACAACTATCTAGGTCAAACCTAAATGCTCCAAAGGCATCTATAAGCCCTTTGGTCAACTTGTACATATATATATATATCTAAAAAATTACAAAAAAATCATGAAAATCATCAAAATACAAAAATATTGCATTTATGCATGTATTGCATTTCTCATCACTTGCATTATAATCATAGTTGCATTAGGCATACTCATCATTGCATTATGCATCATTCCAAATTGATCATATATGTCTAGCACCAGGTCTATACATTAGGCATCTGGTAAAAATTCATTGTTATCATATGACAAGTTATACCACCTATTTATATTACATATACCATTTACATTATATGTCTATTTTCCATCACTTAGCCATTGTTAGTAAAACATAGTTAAAGTTTTTGGTCACTCAACCATATCTAGTTGTCTTCTCAGATTTTGTAGAAAGCTAGCATGATTTTTAGAAGGTAGAATCCTACTTAGATAATGCTTGGTATACATCAAAATCCCAACACAATTTTCACATTAATAAATCCAAGTCTAGCACAAGGAAAGATGAAAACTATGAAGTAGTCTAGGTTACTTTCAAGAGAAAAGGTTATCTTGCTCATCCCCCTATGTGAATGGTTCAAATATGTTGAGAATTGAAAAAAGGACAAGTTCCTCCTTACCCAAAATCCCTTACCCTACACTAGGGTAAGTATCCCAAAGAAAGAAAATCAGTAATTATTATTATCCCCCCAATAAAAAAAACCCCCCAAAAAAAAAAAAAAAAAAAAAAAATTATCACTCCCAAATATGCATAAATAAACAGTGATTATTATCACTAGGAAAAGCAAAAAGAAATAGTGGTTCTCACCACTATTAAAATCCCTTGCTCAACAAATCAAAATGAGCAATTCCCTTGAGAAAGTCAAAGAAAGGTAGGGACTCCGAAACTTGAATCCCTAGAATTCTTAGCATCAGAGAACCATAAGGTGATCCTCATTACAGGTTTGGTGGATAGCCTACTTGTCAATGGTGGTAGCCTCCCGCATGATGATATGTCTATCACTTAAGCAACTTGTTTAGGTATAGACCAATGTTTGAATGTGGATGAGCTAGCTTGTTGTAACCTAGGTTATATAGTGGTCTAATCCAACTAAGTATGAAACTCAAGATAATGAGACTCATAGAATGATCTCTAGTGTCGATGGGCTGAATAAATCCCATTTGCACTAGGGTAATCTTATGTGTTATCATGGTAATGAACTCACATGCACACACAGGGATATTGATTATCTTGGTTATCTTAGTAGGTGCATACTTTGTCAAAATATCTTGTATAGTTAGTATATGACTTTTGATTAGGTAACTAGAGTGTTTGAGTCTCTTAAAAACTATCAAATAAAATCATATCACATTACATTATCCATTCCATTTTACATCATGTTGTCACATGTTTGTCAAAATTACAATGTCCATCAAATAAAGTGTTATAATAACATGAAAATAATCAAGATACATTTTGTATAGTCTATGGTGCTAGCATATAATGCATCAAATAGTCATTGTAAATCCATCATACAAAAATTAAATCTAATCAAATCATTACTTTCAATCATACACATTTAAAACTTTTGTTTATTAAGTGATATTCATGATCTAGGATAGATACCGGTTAAATATTAGCAATAATATTTAGATGGCCACTGACTATATTATGCATACCTTTTAATTTACAAAAGCATATAAAATGAAGCATCCACATCTACATATCATCAAATCACATCATCGGATAAATACATGCATCCATGTTAGAAATCCATCATAACATCATATAGCAAATATAAAAATTGCATTCATATCATAAAGTAGTCAAATGACATAATGATCAAAGCTAAGTCATATATATATGTCCATATATGTAAAAGTTGAAAGCAACATCATAGTCCATAAACTGCCCATAGGCTACAATAAAAGTGAGTCATCCGACTTCGCAATCCAAAAAACCAAAAAGAACCATCAGAGTCCGTTGACCATGGTCACGTAGGACCGGTACCTCGACTCTCTCCTCTGCTCTCAGTATGAGTCCATCGTGAGCTCCCCGACCTACTTCCCCCTGATCTGCTACCTCTAGATACATCCATCCTTCGAGAAGTACTCAGAGCCCTCATCCGAGCAGATGAGTGTCCCATCCCGCTCCCCTGGCTATGCTGTGATCCAATAGCTAATGCCCGATCTGGTATGCACCCCTTACAATGCACTATCTCATCCTCCATCATATCCATGTAGGCATGCTCCTCTCGACACCTAGTCTGATAGGTCACTACCAAACCCTGGAGATGTGCTATCTCCTCCTGCATCCTGGCTAGCTCACCACTATTAGACTCCCCATGGCTAGGGCCCTATCTACCGACCTATGCCTAAAATGTAGCTATCACTACTGCCTACCTCTCCATATCCTCCTATGCACTCTACACCTATGCCTATAGTAAATCTTGATCACTCTATAGCTCTATGATCCTAGCATCTCATGCTGCTAACTCTACCTATAGACCCTGATCTCCCAAGTCTCCCTCATCAAAGCCAACTAGATCCTATACATCTATCAGCTCCACCCTATCCACTGACACACACTGATGCACAACTCACTCACCTATGTCCACCTCCTCATCATCTGGAGACTCACCAAAACCCTCCTCATCTAGAGCACCCCTAGCGACATCCACTATCCTCATAGCTACATCCCCTCCTAGTGGTCCCTCCCCTCACCACTACCGCATGACCCACCATGCATCATACTCCTCTATAGTACCCACATCATCTGAGTCTAAGACTACCACCTCAAAATCTGACTCATCTCCCAACTCCTCTACCATAGGCCATGCTAGAGTCCTCTCATCCCCATGATGATGATAGACCATCGGCTCACCAAGAAATCCTTAGCATAGCCCAAACTATCATAGCACATGATCATAAGAGAAGTACTCTCACTCTATGCCATGTCACCCTATCAACCACCTACCTCACCGAACTCGACGTAGATGTGTCGAAGCCTCATCCCAAGTAGGACAATCCCTATAGGGTCTCCACTCAATATCCACTACCCTAAGCCATGCAAAAGCCTCTGCATAGTGCTCTACCTCCCCAGCATAGCATCGGCTACACCCTGACTCATGCGACCTCATCCATAGCTCTCCATAGCCAATCTCCCTATCCGGTAGCTCTGCTCGAGTGGTCCACGGTAGTCCCCATGGTCTCTCCACTACAATATGCTACCAAGCCCAAGACTATAGTAGAAATCTATAGCCCAAACCCTTCCACCCATGAGAGTGGATCTCATATAGCTCACCATATAACTATGCCAATAAATTAGGACCCCAAGCCATCACTATCGGCTCCTCCTCTGTGCAGTCAACTAGAGTAAAGACCAGCTCTATTAGGTTCCATGGGAACCTAGCTCCTAAAGAGTTGGGTAGTAGCATGTTGTTGATCAAGGTCATCAAAAAAGTGTGCCTAATGCCAAGTGCACCCTCCTGGTACCATCTAGACACTAAAATCCCTCCACTAATCATATCAGTCAAGACATCCTCCCAGCACGCGTCGAAGTACCTCCGCACTATGACCTCCCATCGCTCTATCGGATAAGATACTATCTAGAACCCCTCTATCAGAATACATAGTATCTGATAGATATCCTCTAGTGTCACTATCATCTCCCCCATAGCTAAATGGAAAGTGTTAGTGTGAGGGTCCCATAGGTCTATCAAAGCAATCAGATAGGCGTGGTCTCCCACCATGGGATCTAACCGCGTAACTTGCTTCAGATCGATGGCATCAAGCCAATGCTAGTATACAGTATTAAAATGGTCTCTAGTGACCTGAAAGAGACTTGGTACCCTGTACTGACTCCTAACTATCTGCTCATGCAAATCAGGGTGTCAAACAGGCCCTAAAAATGCAAATTTTTGCTATAAAAACACTAAAAAAACACATAAAAAAGGGCCTTTTCTGGCCCAATTTTTGGCCGTCCCACCTAGGGACAGCCCCTAATTTGGTAGCCATCCCACCAAGGTATGGCCACTAGTAACCATCCCTCACAGGGACGGTCCCCAAACAGGGGTAAAATAGGGTCAATTTGACCCTTAAAAATGCCCTAAAAACCTTAAAAACACAAAAAAATTGATTTTTAACCCTAATTTTTTGCAAATAAAGCATTCCTAAGGTTCAATTTTATGTATTTCAGTCCTCCTAGGTTTCTTAAATCATGGGTGTGGCTGTAGTCATGAAATTAGAGCAGAAATTGCAAAAATTCAATAAAATAGGGCAGAGGAAGCATGTAATCCATACCCGTTTTGCACTGGCTCCACCGCCCGATGCGTCCACTGGTTGGATCATGTTGTGGGTTGATATTTTAGTAGTTCTCCACTTCATAAAACTCTCTCCTACCTCCTCTCCTCTCCAACTTCTCCAAGCAAGTTGCACAAATGAGCCAAAATGGCCCTTTTTGGCCTTTTATAGCTCCAAAAGAAGCCGACCGCTCCTGGGTGGGATGAGCACACTTTTGGCTGGATGTACCACCATGGGACATTCATAAATACTTCCCTCATCCCCCCTAGGATGGTCATAAGAAAATTGCACTTAAAAACATCAAAAATATCAAAAAATGGGCCAAAAACCCACCAAAAACAAGGCAGATTGGGCAAGAAAATGAGAGGGATCTAGACTGAACCTATAATAATTTTGGATGCATAAAAAGACTCTATTTTAGTCCCCAAGAAGGCCTCCATGGATGGACCACCCCACAGGAATGATATATTGGGCCTTTTGCTTCCAAAACTATTCATCAAAATAATCAAAAATCACCTCCGAACAGGTATATAGTACCATGGGTAAAATAAAGAGTTACCCTAATTAAGTCATATGTGTCAAGTGACTCATCACTTTAGAATTTTTCATGCCCTCATAGACTCATCACTTGAGGGGGTAGTCATCATAATGAACTCAAAAATCGAATCAACATTTAAACACTCAGAAGTGTAAATTCCATGCATTCAAAAGAATCTTGGCTAAAGATAAATTTTCAAGCCCATGTTGGGGCAAAGAATCAGCATAAGAAGCAAATTAAATAGGCTTGACCTCCTTGAAACCTCAGTAATTGACCCATGTGAAGGTTTACAAGAATACAAGGCACCAAGACCTAGTATGCCCTAAGCCCCATAAGACTATTACTACAACACGGCTGAAAGGTATACATGCAATCGATCCTTCGACTATGTCAATAGAAAGGATTCCAAGAATGTATGCTTTTCCACAATGAAGGCATCCAGAGTTGATTAGGTTAATGAAAAACCTTGATCATTCAATGATTTAGTGATCTATTTTTTCTCAACGCTTTGTTTCACATCATGCATCCCAAAAATGGGGCATCTGTAGACACCTAAATCATGTAAATCAGATAAGACTATCAGTGCATTACATATGCCCTCTTATCGACAACATATGGCCTTATTAGGCACCCCTCTAGGCTAGAAAAAGGCTTCCAAAACCCTCCAAAACTCAGTTTGGAGGGTTCCTAGCAGTCTAGGGCAGTTTTGGGGCCCCTACTAGTGACCGTCCCACCCAGGGATGGCCACAGTTGGTGACCATCCCACCCAGGGATGACCATCAACAACCATCCCTAGGTGGGATGGCCCCTAACTAGACCCTTGAAAAAGTCAAAGGATGCACTAAATGGTAATCCAAGACTACCATTAGCATATCCAATCACCCCAGATTGATTGGGGACCTACTAATGGACTGTAGGGTAGTATATTGGGAGCCCCAAAGGGGCAACCTTCCCCTCCTCAATCAATGATGCGATTAGGACAAGTGGCATCACTTGCCTCGCATGGCAAAGATGCCATTTGGCCCTAGATGCCCTTTTGGGCTATAAAAGGAGGCCTAAAACCTCATTCCAAAAAGGGAGGAGAATAGCATTTGGAGCAATGAAGTGCTGCCAAATTGAATCTTGCCCAAACCTTTGCTAAACACATACCTCGCCTTGGCCTTGAAACTTCCTTTGCTTGGAAGGTGATTTTAGGGGCAACTAGGCTCGATCCATTGAACCAAAACTAGCCAAATTGAAGAACCTTTTGGCCCCATCTATCGAAAACACCCTCACCCTATTTTGGACCAATTCCCAAGGCCATAGGTGACAAAACTAAGGCAGTTTTGTAACCGTCCCACCTGGGGATGGCTAGTAGTCTATCCATGGCACACCTAGGGATGACCACAAAATAGGGTGGAATTTTAGATAAATTCCTCCATAGTCCCCTTTAGAATGTTTAGAAGGACCTCTGGTCCAAATTTGAGGTAGTTTGGAGGAGTTTTGATGCAGGTTTGGTGATCCCCAATGTTGCAGGTCTACATGGCTCACCCCGGAGTGGCCAATAGTTTAGCATAGTTTCACCTTACAAATTGCTTTCAAATCCATTTATTTGTATTTATATAATATTAGAATATACATATGCTTAGTGTAGATCAGTTTTTATGCATGTAGATCATCTCGTTTGGTTGTAGCATTTGCATCTTTTACTATGTTTCTTATGCTATCTTCATTCTATGAAACAGGTGCTATTAACCCCATTGTAGTCCCTTGTGTGTAGGTGCAGGTGTTCTACATAGAAGGAAGGAGCTAAGAAGACCAGAAGAATAGGTTGAAGGATAGCTCTCAATCGTGGGATGCGATATTTACAAAGACCAACCATAGTTTACACCGCTTTGAGGCCCCTTTCAAGGGACTAGATCCCTTGAAACTTTGTAATGTTGAATGTATCAATTTGTAAAAGGCCCTCAAGGGGATGTTTGTAATCTCACATTTGAAGCTACTAATGAATGAATAAGAGGATAAATCCACCATTTGATTATACACTTTGCTTCATTTTCATAGATTACAAGTTTATATGCTTTTCCTTCTTGAATGCTTTTAACTGTTTTACATTGCAATGAAATGCCCTTAAGGCGGTGTAGTAAATTTTGTATCTTCAAAAACCTAAATGACCAGTTGTGGGAGATGCATGCATTTTATGAATGAGGAGGTCCTTGATTTGAGACATAGATAAAATAACAAAATGGTCATAAAATTGTAAATCTCGACCATCCCAACCATAACTTGTGTGGGATTGAGGATCCTCTTAGAGATGTTGGAAGAGAGTTTACAATGATGAATCCTTAGCTACATCTTCTCAAAGTTGATGAATCCATTATGGAAGAGGAGTAGAGATAACATGTAGCATAACCTGATCTTCATGGAGGTGAGACAAAACATAAACCACCACATTCTATTTACCTTTCTTATAAGAGATGTCATATTCATACCCCAACAATTTGGATACCCATTTTTGTTGTTTTGGAGTAGCCACCCATAGTTTTAAAAAATATTTTGAACTCTGATGATTAGTATTGATGGAAAAATTTTGACCAATGAGATATGGATTCTAATGGGTCATTGCATGTAAAATAGTAAGCATTTCCTTCTCATATGTGGACTTACCCAAATTTTAAGGAGAAAGTGCCTTGCTAGTAAAATCCAATGGTCAATCCTCCTACATTAAAATTACCCCAATGCTAGTGCCTGATGCATCACTCTCGATGATAAAGGGTTTAGAAAAATTTGGCATTTCCAAAATGGGGGTGGTGGTCATAGCATACTTTAAATTGAAAAAAGCCTTCTTAGCCAACTTAGTCCACACAAAAGAATTTTTTTGCAACATGGTTGTGAGCAGAGCTACAATATTGCCATAGTTTTTTACAATTTTTTTGTAATATCCTATAAGACCCAAGAATCCACAAAGTCTCTTCAAGGTATGAAGTTTGGACCAGTATTGCACTACCTAAATTTTCTTAAGGTCTACCTTAACTCCTTCCTTAGTGACTATATGCCCCAAATATTCAACCTCATACTGACCAAAGGAAAATTTGGATTGCTTTGCATAAATTTGATGGTCAAACAGAAGTTTGAGAGTTGTTTCTAAGTGGTGAAAATGATCCTACCATGTGCAACTATAAATCAGTATGTCATCAAAGAAGACTAGAATAAATTTGCAAAGATGAGGACAAAAAATAAAATTCATCAAACTTTGGAAGGTGGAAGGTGCATTGGTCAACCCAAAAGGCATAACTAGAAATTCATAATGCCCTTCATAATTTCTAAAGGCTGTTTTGAGAATATCTTCATTTTTGATGAGGATTTGATGATAACACAAGCATAAATTCAACTTGGAAAAATATTTATCCCCATGCAACTCATATAAGAGTTCATCAATAATAGGAATAAGGAACTTATCCTTGATAGTAATTTTATTAAGATCCCGATCATCCATACACAAGCACCAAGTGCCATATTTATTTTTGACTAACAAAATTGGTGAGGAATAGGGGTTAATACTAGAATAGATAATTCCAAAATCTCAAATTTCCTATATAATTTTCTCGATTTTATTTTTCTAAGCATAAGCATACTAGTATGGGTGAATATTAGAAAGTAAACTTCCAGGAACAAGTTTTATGACATGATCATGTGAGTGCTAAGGAGGAAGTCTCTTGGATTTATTGAAGACATGAGCATACCTATTTAATATAACCTTTAATTGTTGTGGTTGATTAGAATCCCTTTTCTTGGGAGTGCTGATAGCAAAAAGTTGATCTACCACACAATTGGAAGATTTCTTTAACAATTTTCCATCTTATGAGAAGGAATAAACTGAACCACTCTTGCCTTTGTGCCACGAAAGGTATATTCCTACCCATCCTATCTAAATTTCATCCATACTTCTACAAAATTCCATAGGAATGGTCCTAACATGTACAAAATTTTTTGGTTGGTATTCCTCCTGATATGCCAGTTGGTCTATGGTTTCTATTTCTTGAGGATCCTCCACATCCTAAAAAGAGTCTAAAGTGGGAACTTCATCCATATCTAGCAAGTATAATTTTTGTTGCACACATCTATGAACTTTGGTATATTTTTCATCACAATTTGTAACATAATCCTTGTGCCTTTATATGCTCCATATCCTCATGACTCATTTTTTTATAGGTGGAGATTTATTAGTCAAACTTGACATTGGCTTGGTCAAAAAATATGACTTAGATAGAGGAAATTTAGAAGTTTGACCAAGAGCCTTGAATTTTTTCGCTGCCAATTTGACCATTTGTATGCCTTGTGGTAATGTTTGAGGTCGCAACAACTTAATCTCAACACTAATATCATCCTTTAGTTCATTCTTAAAACAACCCTAGAAAGAATTAGCACTTAAACCTATTGTTCGATTGGTGATTTTTTCAAATTAAGTTTGATATTATCAAACAGTTGAAGTTTGTTTGAGCTTAAAAAGGGCTCCTTTAAAATATTTAAACTAGCTAGGACCAAAGTGAGTGAATATACATTGACCACAATCGGACAATGAAAGGTCAAGTTTAGCCTTTCTAAGCTACAAAAACCAATGGAGTGCATCTAATTCAAAATTAAAAGAAGCAATTTTCAACCATAGGAAACGATCAACATTATGAAGAATAAAATATTGTTTTGCCTTACAAATATTGGATTATCAACCAACCACTTAATATTCCATTGATCATTGTAATATATAAAAAAATTAACGCCTAACTTAGCCCGCATTCGTAGGATCTAATAACAATTTAGTCCTTGAAATATATAGGCTAATGTTAGGTCTAACAAATAGTAAATCTAACATACACTAACAATAGTTGTTAGCATAACTAACCTAGGGTAGGAATAATAACCAAATAGGGTAATAATATAGTTACCATAGGATGGTAACTCTAACATCCCCCCTTATTACATTATTTGGGTAATTGAATAACTACCTAGCTACACTATCATCCCCCCATACAACAATATTTGGGTAAAGTATATAACTACCCCAATACAGTGAAGAAGATGTTGATCTACTGGTTCTTTGCTCTGTCATAGTGCTCTGGCTGCTCCTAAGCAAAAAATGGGTCATTCCTCGCTTTGTCTTCACGTAAACAAATGTCCTTATGGTAATCACATCATCTAACCAAATTTGCATGGGTAATCAGCCGCTGCAATCGCTAGGTGTAGTAGAATAGATCACTTCATACAAGGTTCATTCATTTATAATATGAATTTGAAAAAGATAAGGGAGCTAAGGTGTCGGTCGTTGCCAAAAATGCATCCTTATAAGTTCCCATATTTTTTTTGCAAAACATAGTGTAATTAATTTCTGAAGGAAGTGCGACTAAGGTGTCGGTCAAAGCTGAAAATGTACCCTTATAAGTCATCTTCCCTATTTACAAAAATCAGTGAAGAAAAGAAATGGATATCCCCCCTCAATTGCAAAAAGTATGCAACTCAAGAGTTTTGTGAAGGATTTTACAAATATTTCCTCCTAGACAATTTTACATCACAAAAACATCGCTCCTATTGTTACAAGTACTTCAAACACCTAGAATTTGCTATTTATGAAGCCTAAAAGAGGTTCAAGCACCCCTTATTGCAAGGTATTCAAACAAAAAAACTTATGCTTTTTATGAAGCCTAAAATAAGAGAGAGAGAATATGGTGTTTTTGCCCAAGGGACACATGTGTTTTCCCTCTACAAAACTGTTTTAGCAATTTAGCACTCCTTGTGCTATCTTTGAACCAGAAACAAAATCAGAATGAGACACTTCACTAGAAAGATGGCTTCTGTGTTGTGCCTTTGCCATTTTAGTTTTGCTTGTTTTGAAACCAACACTGAAGGGTGTCATGGTTGTCATTTTTACAATTTGTGCAAAACTATGCTTTCTAGGCAATTTGCTTTTTATTTTTTTTTAAATTTCAATGCATAAATTTAATTTAATTTAGCATAATTTAATTAATAATTTTTTTTTGATAAAAAATCACTTAATTTAAAAAAAAATGATTTTTATAACAAAATAGATTAATTTATTAATTAAAAAAACTAAAAAAAATAAAAAATACAAAAAAAATTAAAAAATACCTTAGGTTTTTTTTAATTTGCGCTGCCCCTTGCAAAAACAAATTTTGGGGCACCATCGGGAGTCGAAATCCCGACCTTGCGACTGTTAGCCCAATGACTGGCGCTCTTGCCAGTCAGGCTACACCGCTTGACGGGAAGGAAAATGAAGCTCCTTCCCTTTCTTCCTGTCCCCGACGTGAAGCAAGAAAAAAAAAATCTCATGGGATTAATCCCACATCGCCCCTACGGGCGATGATTCACAGGGATAAAAGGGCAAACTCGCCCTATTTGTTTTGATTGCCTATGGGCAATCGGGTGTCCCGTGGATTTTTGCTGCACCAAGTGGCATGTGGCCAGTTCACCATGTGTCACGTCTGGGTGGCGTGTGGCCTGTCTGCCATGTGTCACCTCATATGTCAGCCTCAGGTTCTGTGCTTGGGGTCCACGTCCAGTTAGCCTTGGGTTCTGTGCTTGATATGCTACCTCAAAAAATGTCTTCGATCCACCTCAAGATCTGGTCTAGTCCAGTAGCCCCGTCTGATCTAGTGCCTCAAAAAATGTGTTCAATCCACCTCGGGATCTGATCACTGCCTGGGGGAGGGAACACCTGCCCTCTCTTTTTGGTCACTAATGATGGGCTCCTCGCGCTTCCTGTGTCAGCATGTCAGGAATGAAAGGTCAAAAAATGGAATGCTATCAAATCTGTCTAGGCCTATGGGCCGTCTCCCATGGTGGCTCGGTGACGTGGGCCTATGGGCCCTCTCCCATGGCTGCCAGGTGATGTGGGTCTACGGGCCCACCTAGGGATTTATGTAGGTTCTAAGGGCCAGCAAGGGCCTCAAAGACTGTGCCAGTTCCAAGTCGTGTGGAATGAGCAAAGCTCGTATTAGGCCACCCGGCTCTGATACCATATTGGATTATCAACCAACCACTTAATATTCCATTGATCATTGTAATATATAAAACAATTAACGCCTAACTTAGCCCGCATTCGTAGGATCTAATAACAATTTAGTCCTTGAAATATATAGGCTAATGTTAGGTCTAACAAATAGTAAATCTAACATACGCTAACAATAGTTGTTAGCATAACTAACCTAGGGTAGGAATAATAACCAAATAGGGTAATAATATAGTTACCATAGGATGGTAACTCTCACAACAAATAAATCCCTTAGGATCTTTTCCATAAAAATTGGAAAAATATAATTTTGGTAACCTCATCCCATTCTGGTTGGATATAGCTTGTTGGTGGTGGTTTGTACCAATTTGCTCTTGGTCATGATGAGCTCTGAAACTAGTAGAGGCTCTACTATCCAATTCAAACTTCATTGCTTTTTGTGCAATGGTGAGATTAGATATAGATTATTGGAAAGAACGAAGTTGTAACTGTATTCCTTCCAAGTTTTTATTAAGTACCACCAATATTTGGTTGCCCATATTGTCCACTTTGTTTATAATTTCCCTCTCTATTACTTGTTGGTGAGTTCACTTAGCAATAATTGAAGGTTTGGATGCTTTTGTGGACTTAATAAAAATAGCTAGAAAAATATCTAGGTAGCTTTTATGAATTACTATTTTTAGTAAGGGTTCAATTTTTTTTTGGGAATTAGGTTGCAGCACTAATTTTAGCAGAGGGTCCACTTCGATGGCTACTTGATTTGAGTTCTCAATGAGGAGATATACTAACTTTAATTTTTTGTGATCTACTAGTTGGGTGCAATTCGATATCGGGGTAATTTCTTCAATTTGGAGTTGAAAATTTAGTAGTAGATCCTTGAGGGTATTTAGTGTAGAATAATAATTACTTCTACTCCATAAAATTTTGGATCAATTTGATTGATCGTTGAACAATTATGGCGTTAACAAGAAAAATAAAAAATTGCTAATTTTGGAAAATCAATGCAAAATTTGACCAAGAGCTACCAAGGATAATTTTTTCTGGAATAGAATATAGAATTGTTTGCTAAATTTTGGAGTCAATTTGAGCTCTGAGTGAAGAGATATCCCTATTTTAGTAAAATTTCAATGTTTTTTTTTTCCTACTAGTGAGGTCAGTTTTACCTCCAAAGATTGTGTCCAAGAACTATATCAACTGTCTCTACCCTGTATGTTTTGATTACTAACCACTAAATGAATCTTGACACTGTTCTATTTTCATTTTAGAATATCTGACCTTTGATTGATTCCTGAAACTATCTTGTTCCTTGTTAGATTCTAACTATCACAAATATTCCCTAGCTATTATGACTATTACAAGTAACTATTTTGACTATCTCCTGGCCACATTGTATTGACGGTTACTGATGAAAGTTTCCTAATTGTAACTGACTCTAACTTCTTATGTCTCTGTTTTAGACTCTGAAGCTTCTTGTTTGCTTGTTATTTTTTAGTAATTTTATATTATCTATTTTACATGCAAGAATTCTGGAATAGGGATGCTTTTTTTGTATGTTCAAATTTTGTGAAGGATATGGTAACATGTTTGAATTTTTGGTTGCAACTTGAGTAGAAGAGAAAGACTTGAAAAAAAAACTTTGTTTGTAGGTTTAAATAAAACTAGGGTACACTAGAAAAAGGTGTATGTAATACCCATAGGCCCTCTGTTATATTGTAGTGACAAACAATAGTGGTCAAACCAATATTTCAGATCACTACCCAAGGAGGATTCCACATATACCCTTGAGCACACTATTTGCCTCTCTAATAGTATGAGAAGGTAATCATACAGGATGGTGTGTCCCCTGGACTATGGATAATACAAGCATGAAAAGCTTCCTATTGCATAAAATTTTGTTTAAACCTAAATGGTCTCCCTATACACCTGAATATGTATGGGAGCTTAATTTCATGTGTGAGTGTTGTTTGAGGCCTGTGTATTGGAGCCCGATCACCCCTCACTTCATTAGACATTGTATGGGCTATCTAGCTTAGCCAATAATGATAGCTCCTTCATGATATTTTAAAACCTCTAACATAGGGTTTACTTAACTACTATAAAAAGAGATTATTATTTTTGGATATAATAACTACTATATATATATTATATATTTTGTATTTTTTAATAAGGAAAAATTAGCAAAAAAACAAAAACAAAACTCAAAAATTATATACCTAATAGTTGAATTGATAGAATGCATTGTAGTCGTAATAGAACGCGACCTTGGAAAGCACTTTGATACCACTTTTCAAGTTCTTACTAATAAAAATAAGCACCCTCACACAAATACTAAAAAAAACATACTCACAACACATTTGGAAATAACATGCACATTATGGAAGTAAATTGTAGGAAAACAAAAATCTCACAATAGCACTTAATTGCAAGCCTCTTCGAGGGGGCAACCTCCTTCAATAATTCATTCAATTATGCAAAAAATATACATACAACACTACCTCTCACAGATTTAAGGAATTTCTCTAACAAATAACTCCCAATGTTGGCTTACATGCAAAATGCCACCCAAGCTAGAATCTCCTACCTACAATCAATTACATTCTTGAAAAATGGTTAAATACAAGGACATCATTTGGCATGGGTGATTCTTAAACCAAAACTATAACAAAACATTACAAAATATTAACATGGGTACTACCCATGTTCCATAAGGGATATTACATCAAGTGTTAGGATGGGGTCCTAACAGGAGTTGACCACCTATTCTGAATATTGTAATTAGCACAAATATTATGGAAATATTTGTTTTGAAAGGATTACCATTGTTAGAAACAATCATTGAAGGAATCTCAAACATACAAAGGATTTGGTTGAAGATGAAATTGGAGACATGAGCTCCAATCACCATGGCCAGGGGCATGGCTTTGACCCGTTTAGTGAAGCACTCTATCACTGTTATGATAAACTTGTGACCATCATACAATATTGGGTTAATATGCCCTATGATGTCCAATCTCCACATGGAAAATGGCCAAGGAGAAGAAATAACCTAAAGGTTTTGTGACAATTTTGTTGCACACACCTATGCCCTAGCGTATATTTTTCATCACAATTGTAACATAATCCTTGTGCCTTTCTATGCTCCATCTTCTTGTGACTCAGTTTTTTTATAGGTGGAGATTTATTAGTTAAAATTGACATTAGCTTTGTCGGATAATATGACTTAGATGGAGGAAATTTAGAAATTTGACCAAGAGCCTTGAATTTTTATTCTACCAATTTGGCCAATTGTATGGCTTGTGGTAATGTTTGAGGTTGCAACAACTTAACCTTAGCCATAATGTCATCCTTCAGTCCACTCATAAAAAAACCCTAGAAATAATCAACACATAGTCCTATTGTTCAATTGGTGAGTTTTTCAAATTAAGTTTGATATTCTCAAATAGTTGAAGTTTGTTTGAGCTTAAAAAGAGCTCCTTTAAAATATTTAAACTCGCTAGGACCAAAGTGAGTGAGTAGGCATTGACTAAAATCAGACCATGAAAGGTCAAGTTCAGCCTTTGTAAGTGACAAAAACCCATGGAGTGAATCTGATTCAAAATTAAAAGAAGCAATAGTCAACCATAGGAAATGATCAATATTATGAAGAGTAAAATATTGTTTTGCCTTAAAAATCCACCCCTTAGGATATTTTCCATCAAACTTGGAAAATTCTAATTTTGGTAACCTCATATCATTTTGGTTGGGTATATCTTGTTTGTGGTGGCTTATACCAATATCCTCTTGGTCATGTTGAGTTGCAAAACTAGTAGAGGCTCTACTATCCAATTTGACCTTCATTGTTTTTCGTGCAACGATGAGATCAAATATAGATTCTTGGAAAGAGCAAAGTTGTAACTGCATTCCATTTAAGTTTTTATTAAGTACCACCAATATTTGGTTGACCATATCATCCACTTTATTTTGAATTTCCCTCTCCATTACTTGTTGGCGAGTCCCCTTAGCCATAATTGAAGGTTTGGATGCTTTTGTGGGACTTCATAAAAATAGCTAGAAAAATAGCTAGGTAGCTTTTATGAATTACTATTTTTATTAAGGGTTCAATTTTTTTTGGGAATTAGGTTGCAACACTAATTTTAGGATAGGGTCCACTTTGGGCTGCTTGATTTGAGCGCTCAATGAGGAGATATACTGACTTTGAATTTTTGTGATCTAATAGTTGGGTGCAAGTCGATGTCGAGGTAATTTCTTCAAATTGGACTTAAAAATTCAGTAGTGGATCCTTGAGGGTATTTGGTGGAGAATAATAATTACTTCTACTCCATAAAATTTTGTATCAATTTTATTGATCGTTTAGCAATTATGGCCTTAACAAGAAAAATAAAAAATTGCTAATTCTAGAAAATCAATGAAAAATTTGACTAGGAGCTACCACGGACAATTTTGTCTAGAATAGAATGTAGAATTGTTTGCTAAATTTTGGAGTCAATTTGAGCTATGAGTGAAGAGATATCCCTATTTTAGTAAAATTTTAATGCTTTTTTTTCTACTAGTGAGGTCAGTTTTACCTTCAAATATTGTGTCCAAGAGTTGTGTCAACTATCTCTACTCTGTAAGTTCTGATTACTAACCACTGACTGAATCCTGACACTCTTCTATTCCCTTTTTAGACTATCTAACCTCTGACTAATTCCTGATACTATCTTATTCTCTTTTTAATTATGACTGTCACAAATATTCCCTAACTATTCTGACTGTTACAGGTAACTGTTTTGACTATCTCCTGGCCACCTTGTATTGACGATTACTGATGAAAGTTTTCTAACTATAATTGACTCTGACTTCTTGTTTCTCTATTTTAGACTCAAAAGCTTCTTGTTCGCTTATTATTTTTTAGTAATTTTATATTATTTTTTTTGCATGCAAGAATTCTACAATAGGGATGCCTTCTTCGTATGTTCAACTTTTGTGAAGGATATAATAACAAGTTTGAATTTTTGGTTGCAAGTTGAGTAGAACAGAAAGAATTGAAGAACAAACTTTGTTTGTATATTTAAACAAAACTAGGATACACTAGGAAAAGGTGTATGTAATACCTATAAGACCTCTGTTATACCGTAGTAATGAACAATAGTACTCAAACCAATATTTTAGACCACTACCCAAGGAGGATTCCACATATACTCTTGAGCACACTATTTGCCTCTCTAACAGTATGAGATGGTAATCATCCAGGATGTTGTATCTCATGGATTATGGATAATACAAAGCTGAAAAGCTTCCCATTAGATAATTTTTTTAAGTCTAAATTATATTCCTATACACCCGAAAATGCATGGGAGCTCAATTTTGTGTGCAAGTGATATTTAAGGCCTAGGTATTGGAGCCTAATCATCCCTCACTTCACTAGATGATGTATGGGCTAACTAGCTTAGCCAATAATGATAGCTCCTTCGCTAACCTACTCAACTACTATAAAAAATGACTATAATTTTTTTTTGATATTTTTCTAAATATCTATATATATTAAATTTTTTTATTAAGGAAAAAATGGCAAATAAACAAAAAAAAACTCATAAATCGTATACCTAATAGTTGAATTGGTAGAATCTATTACAATTGTAGTACAACATGACCTTGGAAAGTGATCTAATACCACTTTTTAGGTTCCTACTAATAAAAATAATTAATCTCACACAAATACTAAAAATAAACATATAAACTCACAACACACTTGGAAATAACATGCACATTATGGAAGTAAATTGTAGAAAAAGAACAATCTCACAATAGCACTAAATTGCAAGCCTCTTCGAGGGGGCAACCTCCTTCAATACTTCATTCAATTATGCAAAAAATATACATACAACACTACCTCTCATAGATTTAAGGAATTTCTCTAAAAACTAACTCCCAATGTTGGCTTACATGCAAAATGCCACCCAAGCTCGAATGTCCTACCTACAATCAATTACATTCTTGAAAAATAGTTACATAGAAGGACGCCATTGGCATAGGCACTTCTTAATCTAGAACTATAATAAAACACTACAAAATATTAACATGGGTACTATCCACGTTCCACAAGGAATATTACATCAAGTGTTAGGATGGGGTCCTAATAAGAGTTGACCACCTGTGTTGAATCTTGTACTTAGCACAAAGCTTATGGATATATTTATTCTAATAGGAGTGCCATTGTTAGAAATAATCGTTGAAGGAATATCAAACCTACAAAGGATTTGGTTGAAGATGAACTTGGAGACCTGAGCTCCAATCACCATGGCTAGGGGTATGGCTTCGACCCATTTAGTGAAGTGAAAGAAAGAAAGAAATAAAAAAGTTGTTATGATAAACTTGTGGCCATCATACAATATTGGGTTAATCTTCCCTATGGTTTCCAATCTCCACATAGAAAATGGCCAAGGAGAAGAAATAACCCAAAGGTTTTAAGAAGGATCATGAACAAGGTTGTCATGGTGTTGACACTTATTGCAACATTGAACATGACCACATGCATATTTCTCCATGGAAGGCTAATAATACTCCATATGAAGGAGCTTCTTGGTAATGATATTATCATTGAAATGGCCTACACACGATATTTCATGAGCTTCACTTAGAGCTAACTAGGCTTCATCAAAGTTAAGGCTTCATAATAGGATGCATTAAAAATAATGTTGATATAAAGTATTGCCAATAATAACAAATTGACATGCTCTTTTGCACAAAATCTTAAGTTGACTACAATTTAAACCATCAGGAATTGAACCATTCTTAAGGAAATGAAATATGTTATTATACCATGGCTCATATGGGAAATATTTAATGGTCAAAATATCTAATATAACAAGACTAAATCTAAGCAATGCAGGTTCTCAAAGTTGTCTAATGATAATCGATTCTTGATCATCATCCAACTCTAAGGCAAATAAGGATGAAACAACAACCATGGCATTTGCATGGTGGTTAGAGGATCTAGGGATAGACTCTATGTTTACTTGATTGAATGTGGATAAAATATTGGTGATAATATCTTTGTAAGGTTTTAGCTTATCATCCTAAGTCTGATAAATATTATTAATCTAATTGAACACAAGCTGAGAGTCACCAAAAACTAAAATAACTCTAACCTTCAAGGCTAAGGCTGCTCTAAGACCAAGAATAAAGGCTTCATATTTTACAATATTATCATGCAATAAATATAAATCTTGAAGGAAAGGTGAATGAGCTATTTTTATGGGGTAACCAAAATGACTACAACACTAGCACCCTTTAAGCATTAGGTTCCATCAAAAGACAAAGTCCAAGATTATAGCTCTTTGACTTCTATAATAAAGCACTCATTGGGAAAATTGATGACTAAGGGATGGATTGATTCTTAAGGGAGTAGAGGCTAGATAATCAGTAATAATCTGATCCTTGATAGCCTTTAGACCTATGAAGGTTAGGTCAAACTCACTAAGGGCTAAAAACCACTTAGCGGGTTAACCTAAAATATGGGGCTTAAATGTGAAGTAGTGCAAAGAATAAAACTTTACAACAACCAATATCTTATGGTTGAGCATGTAGTGTATTAACTTATGAGAAGCAAATACTATGGTAAGGCAAAGCTTCTTTAAGGGAGTATACCAGGTTTCATAGCTAACCAAGGTTCTACTGATATAGTAGATAGATCACTCTTTGTTTTGATCATCATGTTGAGCCAACAAGGCTCCCAAAGCATGAGTTGTGGTTGATATGTAAAGAATCAAATGCTTATCCAATCTAGGGGAAACTAAGACAAGTGAGGAAGTGATATACCATTTAAGTTCATCAAAATATTGCCAACACTCAAAATAACACTAGGACATGACATATTTCTTAAGGATCTTAAAAAATGGTTGACACTTATCAGCTAACTGAGATATGAACCAAAAAATAGCTTAAAGTCTATCTTGCAAGCTATGTAACTTGATTAGGATATGGGGAGGAGGTATGTCAGTGATAGCTACTATATTAATGAGGTCTACTTTGATGCCTCACCTAGACATGATGAAACCTAAAAACTTACCAAATGTGACTTCAAACACACACTTAGAGGACTTAAGACAAACCCTAAACTACTGAAGCCATTCAAAAATTCATATTTTATTATGAACATGATCCATTTTATGTATGGAATGACCCAAAATATCATCCATATAGTCCTATAGAATATCATGCATCATGTCATAAAAATTATAAGTCATAGCCCTTTGATATGTGGCACCAAAATTATTCAAGCCAAAAGGCATAACTTTATAGTAGAAAGTACCCCATGTATTAATGAAGTTGCTTTGGCCTGGTCCTTATGGGTAAACATGATTTGATTGTATCCTGAGAAACCATACATGAGTGAAAGAATTCCACATTTGGTAGTGAAATCTATGATCATTTATATGTAAGGGAGAGGAAAATCATCCTTGGGAAATGCTAAGTTAATGTTCCTAAAGTCGATACATATTTTGATTGTTCCTACCATATTAGCCATAAGAATTATGTTGGATATCCAATAAAAATATTCAATAGCTTTTATGAAACCGATGTTAAGGAGTTTTTGGAGATCCTCCTTGACCAAAAGGGTGACCTTAGGATGCATATTCCTAAGTTTTTTCTTAATAGACTTAACACTAGGCTTCACTACCAGGTGATGCATAACAAGGGAGGGATCAAGCACTGACATGTCAACATATGACCAAGAAAAAATATCATGAAATGATTTTAAAAAATTGGTTAATTTCTCCTACTCATCCATGGACAAGGTTTTTCCTAGCTTAAGGATTCAAGGGCTCTCCTCAAAACCTATGTTAACATCTATGGTTTCATCAATTAGAATGTGGGACTCATCCTCATAACGAGGTAGGGCAAGGATCACTCCTAGTTGCTCAAGGTCCTTGGGATACATAGAACCAAAATCCTCTTGGGAACTAGAAGACTCAACATGCACAACACAAGGGAGTCACTTGTCAAAGAAGTTGTCTTGAAGAATATCCTCATGATCCATATCACAAATAGTATCCTCTTCAACATACTCCATTGGGGTCACAACAAGCTTAGGATGCACCAAAGTTACCACATTGTAAAATAGAATTTTAGTGGGATAAGGCAGTCCGTCATCCTCATCACTCCACTCCAAGCCTTGATGATCCAAATAGTAAACATAAATAATGAGGTGATCATCATAATAAAATGGCAAAGGTTTATTTTTATTAGGTATGAAGCCTATACCACATCTCCCAGGCCAAAGCTCAACTTTTAAAATCTCTTGAATACCTTTTTGTTATGGCCCCAAACCTTTATCTACATGTACTATACTAGATAGGCTTACTTGGGAAGTGGGTAATCATTGGATAGGTAAAAATGGGTAAAAAATGCTCGATAGGAAGAGGGTTGCTACCATGGATATTTTATTCAAGGGTTGTACCCATGAAGATAAATGTACACATGCCAATATGTACAACTTCACCCTTATTATGAGGTAAACCCCTAGTCCTTAGTGAAGGTGACAGCTTGGCTAAATCTAAAAGAGGTTCTTGAAGAAACATACTAATATAATCTTGTGATGAAAAATTAATTTGCAGTTCCTCACTCATCTTTAGATTTTCAAAATTTTGGAAAAATGATAAGTGCATAGATTGAGGGAGAAACCATTATATATCAAGATTTGCTTGATAAATGTTTCCCCAATAAAAGTAGTGATGTATAAGGAAGAATATCCTGACAAGTCTGAGGAAGTAATATCATCAAAAAATGTGATGTGATGTATCCCAAGGTGGGTTTTCTACTCTCATGCTTATTTTTTAGGTATTCTTCAAAACTAAGGGTGGTTTTGAAGGTTTATTGGATGTCGTATCTTGCTGAGATCATTGAGTCAGTTGATCTTAAGCTTGTTGCCTTTTAGTTTATGCTATCATACCAACCATATTATTATAGGGAGGGTTACATTTGATTAACTACCTATTATCCATGATTAGGTAGGGGATATTGGAATATACCCAAGTCTTGATTAGTTATGGGTGCTTGTTGTGTAAGAGGGTGATTATTTATTGGAGGATTAGGTTGAGGACCCTCTATAACAAGTCAACCTGCATCAATTTAATTCTAAACCACATGTTTCAACATCTTACATGAATTTTTCATGTTTCCCTCCACTCTATGATTCTCATAATGTTGACTAGGCTTATACCAATTAGTTGTGGTATCATATTGTTGTATGGGAGGTAACTCAATCATATTAGCTTCCAAAATCTACTTTAGGACCACCATCATAGGCATGTTGAGTCTTGTAAAATTTTTTGGTGGAGGTTTTTGAGGTTGACTAAGCACCATATTTTACAAGGTGTTAGCAAAACTATTGATAGATCTACTATTCATTACCCTATCACCAACAACATACTTATTATTATACTCAAATTTTGTGGTCCTATCTTCTTCTTTCTTTGGTTTAAACTTACCTCTTCGAATAAGTGCTTGCTCTACCTTTATTTCTAGATCTATTTCTTGGTCAAAAGAGGTGATAGTTGTTTCCAATGTATATGATATTTTCTCTTGTAAATTCCCAATGAAAATATCTAACATGTATCAAGGAGGTAAAGTATATCTTAATAATTCAACTAAACTTCTCCATCGAGATAGGAAAATTGAGAAAATTTCATATTTTTTTGTTTTAACATATAAACATATTTCATAGTACACTTTTCTCAACATAATCTTTGAATTACTGAACAAATAATTCTACTCTCTTCAAAATTCCTCAAAGAATGATGAGGTAGTTGGTAATACCATTCCAATGTCATACCACTGAGGCTTTTAGGAAACATATTTAGTAACAACATGTCATCATATATAATATCATGACATGGTGTCCTAAACATCCTTAAATATTTATTTGGGTCCTCTATTCCATTATAAATAGGTAAAAATTATATTGAAAAATGCTTAGGGTAGGGCCTAGAAGTGACAATAGGGTCTAAGGGCTTATTGCACATTTTCTTATAACTATAGGTGAAATTTGGAGGTTGAATCATATCCACTCTTAATACCAATTGTTTCACCACATTTGTCAAACTTTGCATATCGGGATTGTTGTTGTGCAGTACCCCTAGGTTCCCTAGGGGAGGGTTCTAGGTAGGCTATTGAAAGGGAACTTGGCCAATATTGGGGGTATTGAAATTGTTATGGTATGTGTTGTGATATGTAGTAACTTAATGTGGAGGATAGTTGATGTTTGGTGGAATTTAAGCATGAATGTTAAGATGAGAAAAATAAGGATGAAATTAAGCATAATATTGAGATGCACTACTAGGTGAAGGATTTCATGGAATTTTTCCAATGTTGGTGGTTATAGTAGTGACATACGTTGGTTTATGAAAAGGATTAATGTAATGCAAAGATTCAAACAATGGATTAGTGTGAATATTTCAAGTAGAAATGGTTGGAGTATGAGATGTCACAGCCTCTTCGAGTTGGGCCTCCTCATCCATAGCCTTAAAAGCATCCTTATGATATTTCATGAAATTATAAATATGATCATATGATTTAAATATGAGGTCTCCATTAGACTCCTCAAGAGGATCAAGGTCAATACTAGTTTCTACATGTTCTTCCTCATCCATATTAGGATTCTTCCTATCAATATGGTCATATTATTGAAGAATATTAGATTCCAAAAGCCTTTGCTTATTCCTAATGTTGGGTGCAATTAGGATCAAGAGAAAGTATAGAGGAGAAGAGAAGGATCTAAAAACTAGTGAAAAACACATAAAATATTTTTAAAATGTTCTTAATGTTTTCTAATTCTAAGAAAAAAATTTAGTGGCCTTACTTAAAGTTTTCAAAAGAAAAACAAAAAGTAAGAGGCTTCCTATATTGGCCACTAAGACGTGTTCACGTCAGGTTCACCAAATATGTAGAGGGGAAAATTGGCCTATCGCGTATGATTCTTGGTTGGATCCACTATGAGCTAAGGTGATAGTGAGGGTGTGTTATGTTATCTACACTCAAGGGATTTGGGATCAAAGGGTTCACTAATAACAGGTTAATATGGAGATGGATATGTTTGATGTGTATATTGAGCAAGCACCTATGTTTGAATTTTCTAAAATCTAAACTATGAAAAGGGAAGAACAATACAAAACAAGCAATAATGCGGAAAAAAAATGACTAACCCTAGAATGATTCTTTATTTTCAATGATGACTAAATCCTAACTTAAAATAAGATAAATCGTTTCTTCTTTAGCAAGGGTTTAAGAGAATGCACAAATAGAGTTAACCCTAGAATTCAAACTATATGATTTTTCTCTTTTGATTTCCTAAAATGGATTAAAATATTTTTTCTTTTATTTATGATCTAGGTTTGGAATAGAAATGAGCAAGAAAGAAAATAATAAACAACCTAAAAAATTAACTTAGGGCCCTTATTTGATTCGGTGGTTGAACGTAGTTTTAACTTGCATCTAAATAAATCCAACAACTTCACAACCTACAAAACAACTTCACAAAACCCTAGAAAATTTGATCAACATTTGGGGGTCTACTTAGGCTATTGTGTGACTGAAGCTGGAGGTACAATAGTCATTCCCCCTTGGTCCTTTTAGCTGAACTTTTCACAAAAAAAGTTATTGTTGACCATTTTGGAAATGAATAAGCAAAGATGTATTGAAATGAAATAGTCCAAAAAAGATAACACAAACATTAGTATTATGACCTAGATGAAGCATGTAAATATAAATTTAGGGTTTGGGAGGAAAAATTTATCCTCAAACCTGATGAATCCAAAATCATGCCCCGTAAGGAGTGACCAAAATTTTGGATCTATCAATATCATGCCCTGTCTATATAGGGCACCATTTTACAACATAAGTGCAAGAATGACTAATTAATGCAAAAAAATACAAAACACACAATGGATGATATAAAAATATTAAAATGCAAGAATAAACCTGGTGGTAGTGAAATAATAGTCAAAAGGATGAAGACCTCCATAAAGTGGTAGAATCCTCCCCAAAGCTCCAAAAATTATCCACAAAGAATAACAAATCAAATAAAAGTAGTAGAAGAACACTTAATATTGCTAGGAGAATTCATCAAGAGAATCACTTAGCACTTAGGACCTTCAGTTTTGCACTTGAGAGAGCTTCTAGGATCTCTTCTAACATCACTTTTAGGAAAAAGAGGATCCAAAACCTCTATTTATAAGAGGTTTGGAGGGAAAAAGGGTAGGAAAATGAAAGAGAAAACTTAAGAGAGGATTGAGTTGACATCCTAGAGGTCAACTCAAAAGTTGGGTTTCTAAGAGAAAACCCTAACTTGTTGAAATCATACATCGTATTGGGAAATCACGATTTTGATAAAACTAGGGAAAAAGGAAGGGGGAGAGGGAAGATAGGTCCAAACTCGTATTTTAACAAGTTTGAGAGTCTCTCTAAGGATCTAGGAAAAATGAATCACTTGGGTGGGTCAATTTTCCATGTCTATAGGGACATCTTAAAATTTTGAGTGAACAAGTCATTCTTTAAGATCTTAACCTAAATGATATTACTTCTATAATAGGATCCATTGGGGTTAACCGTGCATCTATATCATTCCATGAGGATGATATCCCTTAATACTGTATGGTTGGATACCTCTAATTATACATCACAAACCATTTCAAAGAGAAATTCATTAAGAAAATATTAGTTTATAATGGTTTTGGTCTCAATGTCTATAGCCTAAGATTTGGTAGTCACTTTAGGCTAACCAAAAAATATTTGGATAAATCCACTCTTATCATCAGATCTTTTGACAATAGGAAATGTGAGGCAAATGACATAGTCTTACCCCTTAGAGTTAGACCCCACACTCTCAACAATCTCTTTTATGTCATGCCATGTGACTTAACCTAAAACATTCTTCTTGGGAGGCCATAGATCCGTGAGATGTGGGCCATCCCCTCAACTCTTCATTAGTGCCTCAAATATGAATACAAGGGAAAGAATTATCATAATATATTCAAACTTGAGCCCCTCAATTACTATCAAATTATTGAGATAAAAAATACTAAAGCTCATATTTGCCCTTCTTTCAATTCATATCTTGAAAACTCTTAATTTTCTCAACTTCTAGTCATTGATGTATTAAGGTCTCTCACATTAAATAATCCATCTAATAATAAACCTAAGGGTCAAATATCTAACCCATCCAACACTAATAATGTTTACTTGTCCAAGACCTAGCCAAGCTTTCACCCTCTTCTTGAACCTTAGGCTTACCTTCTAGCAATAAGGGTAAAACAATGCAAATAGGAAGTTGCTCCTTTATTTGTGTTGGTATTGCTAATGATGAAAAAATTCATAATAGTAACACTTTCTTAATTAAATGAAAATATTCTTCATGATTCTTATTGAACTCATATTCCATTCCTAAGCAAATACTTTTCAACATCGGATATCCAAGTAAAGTATTAGGCCTATATAAGTAGGTCATCAAAAAGCTCCTATAGACCAAAGCCTGGCTGAAATGCTATGATAACTACATTCATACTTTTCTTATTTTAATGGTGAATATGAAGTTAGAATTCCTAATAGGGCATACCATGATGACATTGTTTCTTTAAATGGATTATATTGGAATGAGGATGATGACAATGGGTTATTGCTCCTCATAGATCCTAGCCTCTTTTGAGTTACACAATCTATTAGTATTGGATTTTTAGCTAGATTATTTAAAGACCCCTTATCCAAGATCAAGTATAAATCACATAAATCATAAATCCACTCACATAATAATATTAATGAATCACATTAACAGAATAACAATAATATCTAAAAATATATCACATATCAAGATATTACTTCCAGATTGATTCAGAGAGATATTATTACAAGGAACTTTATCTGCAATATATAGTTTTACATGAATTTTCAATAATCTATCTATTTCTTTCCTCTAATATCTAGGATATGCATCATTTCATATCTCTTTCATAAAGACAAAACTCTCATCTTACCACATATCAATGTGACTCTTCATTCTATCTTGACACCTTGCACTTTCTCTCATATTGACATATACATTATATAAAATATGAATCAACTACCAAAATAATATTTATAAAAGGGCCAAATAATGTAATACTTCTAACACCCTCTCGTATTACATTATTTGGTAGGAATTTTTTTTTCCTTTATTCTCTAATTCTTCTTTCTCTTCATTCTTCAGCTCTGAATTTGGCATGGCTATATATATGTAACCTTTATTAGGTCTTCCTTAATAAATTACCTATGTCTACATCTAGATGAATGTATCTAAGTTGCCTTTGGTTCTATTCCTTTGAATCACTACCTTTGGGTCACTACCATTGGATCTACCTCTAGGTCACTACCTCTAGGTCTCTATCTCTAGATCACTACCTCTAGGTCACTACCTTTGGAACTCTACATCTGGGTTACCTCTATATTATCATTATCTCTGGGTAATTCACTAGAAAATTCATAAGACTATCATATCTATAGGATCATCACTATAAATGCTTTCACTATAGGCCATATTCCAAGATATACTTGGGTTAAAATCATTTATTTCTTTATGATAAGACTAACAATATTCTCAACAAACTTTTATTATAATTGGTTTTATTTTGTAGAAACCATACACCATTCCTTTTATCTTATCCCATTCATTCATGTTTATCCATCCATAATCCATTTTTAATTTGTAGTATTTATTTTATTTTTGTAGATAAAATATTTATGAATGATTATGTCCACAAATTTCACAACAATGGAGATTCCAACATTTCTCTATCCTATGTCCATATCTACCACAATGATTACATCTATTCTCTATTATAGGATTATTTTTTTATTTTTTTGATTCATTATTTCTTGTCACAAACTTAGTTCCTTGCTCATTTTTGCTAGTCTATCTTGTATATCTAAGACCGTCACATTTTGGTCTTATTTTTTGTATAATTGGCTCTTTCATCCCTTGTTCGTGTGCTCCCAAATATGTGTATTTATATCCCAATTTATTTAATAATTTTGAACAAATTCTTTAGTATACCTTTCAAAACAACAAAAAAGATCATCAAATTGATCCTTATCAAAATCAAAACAACTTGATGTTGATAAAGCAATTAAAGCTTGAAGTTTTTAGATCCTTTGAAGTTGTTGGCTAGTATAAAAAAAAGTAATTATAATTCTTGTAAATGAAATTCCTTTTGTGGAATATCAAAGGATTAAATGGATCCTCTAAGTGGTGTCTTATCTCCTCCTTTAGGAAATATTCAAATCCTAATATAATTTTTATCCAAGAATCTAAAATTGAGGTAGGCAATTTTGATTTGGTTAAGTCTTCTATTTGGAAGCAAGTAGGTTTTGCGGCCAGTTATGTGAATGGTTCTTTAGGGGGTCTTCTCTATTTTTGGGACCTTTCAAAGGTGGATGGTCATGTTATTTCATCATTTGATAGAGTCATTAATATTTTATTATTTTGTAAATTCTCCAATCGGATATGGGTTATGTCTAATATTTATGCCCCAAATTCAAGCCCTAGTAGAAACTTGTTTTGGGTTGATTGAGATTAGGGAGGTTTTTAAGGATGAGGCTTGGATTTTAGCTGGGGATTTTTAAGGATTAGGATTGGATTTTAGCTGGGGATTTTAACTACCTACTTTACCCTTCAGATAAAAAATGTGGGAACTACCCTGTGCAAAAAATATGGAAGATTTTGCTGGTTTTGTAAATCAATGTGAGCTCATGGATATGGACTTGAAAGACTCAAGATTCACCCAGATTAATAGATAAATAGGTGATCCAATTATCCTCATAAAGTTTGATAGAGTACCAGTCTCTAAGTAGGGCTTACCTCTTTTTGGTGATGCTTCTTTGATATATTTATACAAAGTTGGATCGAACCATAACCCACTCAGGTTTGAATCCCACTAGCAGGTTCATTTATTTCCAAGACCTTTTCATTTTGAGGTCATGTGGTGTTCTCATATGGATTTGGAAATAAGGATTACATAATGGTGGTTGAAGTAGGTTTCAAGGTTTGGAATGCCCAAATTTTATAACAAACTTAAGCTGATTAAGGCCAAGCTAAAGTCTTGGAACAAGGAAATATTTGGTGATGTTTTTAAATTAAAAGAAGCCATTAAAAATCAGATTAAATATGTAGACTTAGAGATTGAATCAATTGGCCTCTTGTATGCTACAATATGCAAGAAGAAGGATTACTTGGCTAGTTTTCATAATATGTTAGCTAGGGAGGAGCTACTATGGAAGTAGAAGTCCAAGACCCTATGGCTTAAAGAAGGTGATTACAACACTAAATTTTTACATTCCTCAACATTAAGGCATAAAAGCTTCAACAAAATATATGAGATTTTTAAAGAGGATGTTTCAAGATCAAAGAATATTTGTGTCATCAGAGCAGAGGTAGTGTTCTTATTTAGTTATTTTATGGATTTCAAAAGACGCAAAGAGAGGGAGGTAAAAAAAATTCTTTTAAGATCCATTCCCAATATGGTTTTGAGAGAAATGAATTTGGGCCTTGAACCACCATTCATTGATGATGAGATAAAATCTATGACTTTTGGTATGGGAGCCTTGAAAGCACCAATCCTAGATGGTTTTCTCCACTATTTATTCTAGAAATATTAGAATGTAGTTGGGATGGATGTGTGAGTTGCAATGAGAAAGACCCAATGCTTTGACTAGATTTATGATGGGGTGAATTCTATGTTTTTAGTGTTGATCCCTGAATCTATAATTTCCAAGAATTTTAGTGATTGCAGACCAATCAGCCTATGTAATAATTTATATAATATCTTGTATAATTCACCAGCCAATAGATTGAAGCCACCAATGCCCCTTATTATTGATAAAGCCCAAAGTGGATTTTATTTTGGAAGATAAATTTTGAATGGAGTTTTAGTGGTTCATGAAATTATTTACTCAATCCAAAAAAAGGTAGACCAAGTATCTTTCTCAAGATGGATATGAACAAGGTGTACGATAGAGTGTCTTGGGAGTTTTTGGTGGAGGTCTTGCTGAAATTTAGCTTTAGTCTTACTTGGATTAATCTTTTAAGGTCTTGTTTCTCCTATGTTAAGTACTCCATTCTTATTAATGGATCACCTATAGGATAATTTTAGAGCTCCAAATATCTCCACCAAGGAGTCTTGCTCTCTTCATATTTATTCATTATTATGATCGAAGCTCTAAGTAGGTCCATTCTCATGGACCCCACTATTGAAGGTGTCAAGCCTACCCTCTCCATCAACCCAATCACACATCACCAGTTTACGAATGATATACTTATCTCCCTCTTTGCTTTGATGGTTCATGCCAACAAGATCAATAATATTCTAAATTTATTTGAAAGAGTGGTTGAGCAAAAGATAAACTATTTAAAAAGTATAATTTATTTTTTAACACTCCTCAATACAAACAAAATAAGATTACAAATTTTCTTGGTTGTGAAATAGCAAAATTCCTAAAAAATTACTTGGGTTTACCCCAGTTCAAGGGTAGGATGCAAGATAATATTTGAGATATAGTGGTGGAAATGTTGTAGAGAAGACTCACCAGCTAGAAAGGTGCATTGTTGATCCAATAAGAAAAAAAATTTATGGTCAAGTCTATCCTCCAAAGTATTCCCATTTATTTTATATCTATTTTCAAACTCTCAATAATTTTTTTTTATCCAAATTGAAATGCATTCAAAAGACCTTTGTCTGGGCTGGTACTAAATATCATAGGGAAATCCATTTGGTTTCTTGGAATCATGTCTACTCTAGAAAGGGATGTGGAGGATTGGGATTCATAAATATCCATATTATGAATGAAACACTAGTTATCAAGCATGGTTGGAAGCTTTTGAAGAAGGAGGAATCAAAGTGGACCAATATTATTATGGCCAAATACCTAAACCAATAAAGGAGATTTATAGTACACCCTCTTCTTGAGGAAGGCTCTTTATTCTAGTATAATTTACATAGATCTAAAAATACTCTACTCAAAGGGTCTCACTGGATCTTGGGTAATGGGAGATCTATATATTTTGTAATGAATCATGGCTTTTAAACTCTCCTCTATTTGAAGATCTCAACCTTGCACTAGATGAAAGCCTTACCAAGAGATTTAGTTGGATTAAGGTGGTTGATCTTATTGATTATGTTAGGGATAAAATATTTTAGAAATAAATTCCTTCTTCTAGCCTTAATAGAGAAGATGGTTCTACCTAGAATTCTATTCAAAGTCTTCTCACATTATAGGTTTTGAAATCTCAAGAGGTGGAGGATTGCATTGTATGGAAGAGGTAGAGCAATGGGACCTTCTCGGTCAAATCAATGTATTCTATTCTTGATGACCACACTCCACTTTGGATTCCCTCTTGCAATGTTTGGTTTAAGAACCTAATTTTGAAGGTGAATATTTTCTACTAGTTAGCTATTTTGAATAAATGTCTCACAACAAAAAACTTACATAAAAGAGAGATGATACTTCTTAATAGGTGATATCCTTGTAGGTATGTGGAGGAAATGACTAGTCATCTATTCACTTAATGTTAATATTTCTCTACTATCTTAAAGCTCATCACCCACTCCTTGGGGGTTCAATGGGTTATTCCTTTTTTATTCTGGATGATTGCTCATAGTGGTTTTCTCCTTTCAAGTCCCAACGTATTTCTTGGCTTTGGATTTTTTTTCTCCCTCACATCTTCTGGGGCATCTAGTGAGAACAAAATCAAAGGGTCTTTAGGAACTCCAAAAGGGACCCAAATGTTTAAAATTATTGAGAGCACAATGGAGAATATTATCTCCTATTTTCCAGACTTGGAGGCGGGTAGGTGTGAGGAAGAGAAGCTAGAGCTCCTTATTGGATTTTCTCCTAGACCAGGACATGTGGATTCTTTACATTTAAGATATATATATTTTGTGAAATGGTCACTATTCCCTTTTGGGTGGGTTAAGCTTAATTTTGATGAGGCCTCGAAGGGGAACCCTAGCCTCGCTAGAGTTGGTGAAGTCATTTAGAATGAAAGGGGTGAGCTTATTATAATGTATGTAAAAAATATTTTAATTCAATCTTCTCACTTTGTGGAATCTAAAGATTTTCTTCATGGGCTCATTCTTATAAATGGTATGCACTTTCAAAAAGTAATAGTGGAAGGTGATTCATTGAACATTATTAACCTTCACAATTCCTCGTCTCTGCTGAGATGGATGATTGTAAATTTGATATTCGAGGCTAAAAAAATCCTTCTCTCTAGAGAGGAATTGCAAATCCAATATATCTTCAGATAAGGGAACTTAGTAGTAGAGTTAATGGTAAACTTGGGCCTTTCCCAATAGGAGCTTAAGGTTTGGAGCTTAGATTTCCCTCAAAGTCTTCAAACAATGATAAGTGATGATAATGGTTGATCCCAGTACCTTGTGGTGTCGAGTTCCTATTAGGTTTTTTACCTATTTTCGTTCACATCATATTCAGTTTCTTCTTAGGATTGGCCTACCTTGCTCTTAGTTAATTAGAGGCTTGAGAGACTATTTGTGCTAATGGTCCAAGGGTATTTTTGAATTTAAATCCTTTCCTACAAAGTCCTTATTTGGTGACCTATATTTTGAAGTATTTCATATTTTATCAGATAATAATTACAAGGTGGGTGCTATTTCAAATGTAATCAACTGCTATGGGCTAAGGCCATCCCCATTGACTAGTGCTCCAACCATATTTTTTTGAGTGGTGTTTGGATCATTAATAATTTTGGAGTACTTGGGACTATTGTGGTCTCATGTAACCTCTTGATGGTGATAGATTAGTTTGGTTGGAGTAATGGTTTCATGTGGCCTCCTTTTAACCTACTTATTTTGCTTCTAGAATGCCACCTCAAGGATTCCTATGGTGACTTGTGGTTTTGCTTCTTCAGGCCTAGTCCTATTTGGTAGTTCTCTCATCATTTTCAAGGGTATTTTTCCCTAGACAACTCAGTGATAACATTATACGAGTTAATGGGATTAGAAAATACAACTCTAGCTCATGGCACTTATGAAGGAAGGTTGACCCCTTTTATGCTTTGTTATGGTTTTATATTGAAAAACATGAATGCCTTGAGGACATATAGAGAGTTTTGTATTGGACCCATATTGCATTGTTATCATGAAAGGGTGACTTTTTTTGTGGCTTTGAGTCCCTTGTCAAATACTTCAAATTATATTTGAATCTAGTTTATAGGGACTGCTTGGGTTTTTAAGGTTACTCATTTAGTCCAAGTTTATTTTCTCTAGCATGGTTTGTAGTCATGTGGGTGCAAATTTTACCTTATTGCACCCACATAATTTTTGCAGGATGATGCTCCTCAAAGCGTTTGCCAAATTTTTAGTAATGCTAATGGATGGACAAAATATATTAGATAAGGGGTAGCAAACATTGTGGGTAGACCAAAAACATTGGGTGGATTATGGAATGAAGTAGGGTGTGTGACAGAACAGGTGGACAATCCACCCTTGGCCTTGGGTGGAACTTTCCAAAAGACCCACCCAACTTGTTGGGTAAACTTTTTAAGTGGCTAGTGAGGGTGGAATAATCGTACGACCCCACCCTTAGGAAGGAGAAAGACCCCTACCCATATCGTGTGGGAGATGCAAACATAAATTGGATGGAACCTAGGAGAAATGCCCGCCTTCTCCCCCAGTGCCTTCATGGGTGGAAAGAAATATAAAGGAAGCACTTGCCCAACATGCAGAATTCTTGCTATCATCCAAAATGTAAACATAAGATCTACCCACTACTGCAGTAGTCCAAGTACCTAACATCATATGTGGAAGTGATAGAATTTAGGTATGATGCTCCCAAGGTGCTCTAATGCTTATCATTCATCGCCTAACCAGAGGATTACCTATTGATTAAGAGGATGAAATAGCTAAGAATTGATGAATCAGGTAGAAATTTCAGAAGATCCAAAGGCCTAGATCAAACTAGATGCATCTAACTCCTTCTAGAAGATCAATGATATCTCGAGAAGTAGTGTACCAATTCAGCACCTGTCAGCTCTGAGGGTGGTCCTCCTGCCTACCCCCATTAATATCCAATTTTTAATTTGATGTAAATATGCTTATAAATAGCAAAATGTTGGTCATTCCTAAGGGTGACTCTTTAGCCATTACAATTCATATGTGTGAATATAGATTCATCACTATTTTGTCTCTAATTTTTGTCTTCATGTTGTTTTTTATCAAATGTATGAATGTTCATTTTTGTTTGGTAGTTTAAGTTATATCATGATATTCTGCAATCTATATTTCATTGGATTTTCTTGAGTGACTCAAGGGTGTGCATTTATAAATACAGGTTGAGGGTTTATTTCTACTAAAGCTAGTTGGATAGGAGCACTTTGATTTTGAATCCTAGATCTCATGCACCTATTCGTTGGTTTTAGAATTTTCCCTCCACACACTACTTTAAGGAGCTAAAATAAAGGCTAAGTTATCAAATCTATTAGGTGTTGTATCTATGTTTCTACCAATGGTGTTGTGTTTACATAGGTCTTGATGCAGTTATATCCATCCTTGTGAGTTCTAGCTATGACCATTTTCTCATATCTTTCTCTCCTTTTTTCCTTATTTTTCCCTTTCCTTGTTGTGCAACGTAGATATCTAGAACCACCCCAAGGAATAGGCCTCCTCCAAAGATCATCCAACCATTCCAATACAGTAGCTATTCTATGTTGATGTTGATATGCCCCTACCCTACACATGGTGTTGGATCACTGATCAACAATTTTTGGTAACTCCACTAAGGAACTCACTAAGTTTCCATGTTTTAGGATATCATAGTTTGGTGACACTATGATTTGTCCATATCATCTCAAAATCACTTGGTGACTCTGAATATATAACACATCCAGATCATGAGACCATTCACTCATTCATACTAAAGATCCAAACATCTTAGGACTCAAGGTACAATGAGAAACCTTGACCTCATTGGTAGAGATAGTATGCTCATATGGTGACTACAACTCTGATTCCAACATAAGAACTAGGATCTATAAATACCAGTGCTAAGATGGCTCAACCATTTTTCCCCAGTGGAATGACCCTAGTCCATTGAACCTCCACTACTGGTATGAAATTCCAAAGGGAGCCCTAAAGTCCCTGACTAAGTATAATGGTACCTTGGAAATTTCTCAAGAACATCTGGAAGATGTCACCGCACTAGTGCCCCTCCATGGTATTACCCATGAAGACATCATGATCAAGATTTTGATATTGTCACTAGAAGGGGGGGTGCTATTATGGTATTGATCCCTTGGGTAAAGATCCATCTGCTCATGGGTAGATTTGGTGGGAGATCTCATTGATACATTTGATGGCTCTATGGATCCCTTCCAACTATTGATGCACCTCTCATTCATAAATATGGTACTTTTTGAATCCCTTATTGAATTAGACATCTGATGAGCTAAAAAAGTATCCCCCTTCAGTACCAGCCATTGCTAACCTAGGCTCACCTGTACTATATCCAAGATTTGAGTTCAAATATAGGCCTCCTACTACTACAATAAATGGAAAGGAGATTTCCTCAAATATTTCAACATACCATATAGATAGAGCAACTCCTACTTCAAGTAGGATAGACATCTTCAGATAACTCTACTCTCCCATCTTCTTTTCCAACCATTGTTTCCCTCCCTACTATACAAAATCCACCATGGATGCCATCTCAAGCCGTGCAGGAGCTAAGGCTATAGTCTAAAAAAAACAAAGGGCAAATTGCATCTCAAGCTCATGCGGGAGAGGTGAAAGCACCAACCTTGAAAGTGACAACTTCCACGCTTGCACCATATTCTAGAAAGAGGAGGATCTAAACCAAGATAGAAATTCCACCTACATAGGGGGTGATTTTACACTCTTTTTGTGTCTAGGGATATGGTGAGAAATAGCTAAGTCATATTCCCTATGGCTTAGCTAGTTAGAATTAATATCTCAAGGAGGACCCATTCACCACAGCCTCAATGAAGCCTATAGAAAGGAGTGTACAAGGATGATGGAGGTATGCAAAGCTGGGATTTCATAGTAGGTGGATATCAAGGAATGGCAACACCAAAGTTTGTTGCCAAACAAACCAGTACCAAAAAAAGGCTTCCATGTGGAAAATATTTGGGCCACATTAATCATAAAATGCATGAGTAATGGCATACAGGATGATCTACCAAGTCATATTTCGGATGTGACTTGGCAAGTGGTAGGAAAAGGCCAACCTAATTTTGAATAATGACTAAAGCATAATATGATTTGATGATAGCACTGTAGATTTACTGGGTACCTTCCCCAAAGGTAATTTTAAGGTGGCAACATGCTTGTCACATCATAATTTTTGTGTAAATGGGATGGCTATTATATAAAAGTACAAAAAGCATGTGGCTAGTGGGGCATCATCAATATTTGGGTGACTCAAGTTCCAAAAAATAAGTAGGATGCAAAGTGTTTTCCTGCATAGTTTATTTCTTATTTTTCCTCGTATTTTCTCCTTGTTTTTTGTTTTGAAACCATGCCCAATGGATCTAAGGTTTGTAAATCAAGCATATCTACATAAAAATATCATGAAAGATATCCATTACTTTCTTGAAAGTAGCACTCACTCCTCGAATACCAAGAAATTGGGTTTATAAAAGCACCTTGAAGGGTAGAAGCATCATAAGTTAAGGAACATAAAAATTAGAATGGCATTGCATCTGAAGATTCCATAGAAGAGTGGAGATGAGCAAAATAATTTCTTATGAGATTTTGTCAAAAAAAATGCTACATTGCAACTGGCAAGCGCCCTTGGCATTTCATCCATTCTTAAATCCTTCATGATCCTTGATAGGGTATATTAAAGGGAGTGTGATTTGAGTGGATGCCCCATGGATCACCTTCCCTTTTGTTTCTTTTACCTTTCTATCACTTCTTCTTTCTATTTCCTTAGTTTTTCCCTCTTGCTGACTTTGTTGATCAGTGAGGTCCTTCCCCTTGACTTTGTTGCTTCCTATATTTTTCCATTATGTTGTCCTTGACTGTCTCTCTTTTCCTTCCCCCCCCCTCTTTTATTCTTGTTCCCCTAGTATTCCATCATGTTGAGTGTTTTGTGTTTCTCGCTTTTTTGTCCTCCCTACCCTCTTTCTTCCCCTATGCATTTCTTCAAAAATGCTTTGCATTACTACAACATTCTAGTTTCTTATTTCCCACAAGGAAAAAATCCTTGTGAGTCACCAAGAGTGTGGGTGCAAATTTTGCCTTACTACACCCGCATGCTTTTTGCATGATGATGCTCCTCAAAGCGGTTGCCAAATTCTAAGGAACACTGATGGATGGGTGGAGGATATCAAATAAGGGGTAGAAACATTCATGGATAGACCAAAAAAATTGGGTATATGGAAAAATGAAGTAGGGTGGGTGATAGAACGGGTGGAAAATCCACATTTGGCCTTGGGTGAAACTTTCTAAAAGACTCTCCCAACTTGTTAGGTAGATCTTTTAAGTGGCTAGCGAGGGTGAAAGAGTCATACGACCCCACCCTTGCGGAGGAGAAATATCCCAACCCATATCAGGTGGGATATGCAAGTGCAAATTAGGTGGAATCTCAAAGAAATGCTTGCCCTCTCCCCCAATGCCTCTATAGGCAAAAATAAGTACAAAGGAAGCACCAACCTGACACACAAAATGTTAGCCATCACCCAAAAAGGAAACAAAATATCTATGTACTACTGTAGAAATATAGGTACTTGAAACCATATGTGGAAGTGATAAATTTCAAGCACAATGCTCCCAATATTCTCCAGTGCTTGCCATTCACTGCCTAACAAGAGGATCACTAGTCAAGGAAGAGGATGGAGTAGCTGATAATTGATGAATTGGGTAGAAATATTAAAATATCCAAAGGTACAAATTGAAATAGATGCATCTACCTCCTAGAAGACAAATACTATCATGAGGAGTAGCATACCAGTTCAATGCCTATCAAATCTAAGGGTGGTCCTCCCACGTATCATCATTAATGTCTAATTTTGAATTTGATGTAAATATGCTTATAAATAGTAGAATATTGGTCATGCCTAAGGGTAGCTCTTTAGCCATTACAATTTATATGTAAGGTTACCACTATGTAAATATAGATTCATCACTATTTGGTCTCAAATTTTTGCCTTCATGTTGTTTTTTATAAAATGTATAAATGTTCATTTTTGTTTGGTTGTGTAAGTTATCTCATAATATTCTCCAATCTAGATTTCGTGGGATTTGCTTGAGTGACTCAAGGGTGTACATTTGTAAACATGGATTGGGGGTTTATTTATGCTAAATCTAGTTGGATAGGAGTGATCTATTTCTAAATCTTGGATCTCATGCACTTTTTTGTTGGTTCTAGAATTTGCCCTCCACCCACCACTTCTAGGAGCTAAAATGAAAGCTAAGTTGGTTGACATATTAGGTGTTATCTCTGTATTTTAATTCATGGTGTTGTGCCTGTATAGATCTTGATGCGGCTATACCTGTCCTTATGAGTTTTTTCTATGACCATTTTCCCATATCTTTCCCTCATTTTTTCTCTTTTTTTCCTTTTTCCATTGTGCAACGTAGATAGCTGGAACCACCCCGAGAAACTGGTCTCCATTGGAGATCGTCCACCCTGTCCTGATGTGATGGTCGTTCTATGCTGGTGTTGGTTCACCCCATCCTGTGCATGGTTCCAGATCACTAACTAATAGGTCGAGGTGGATGTTCAAAGCTTTATTTCCTTGTTGGATGAAGAATCACTATGGGCCAACATTCTACTCAAAAGTTTATAAGGTCTTGATCAACCCTAGTGTTTTTGTTACTCATAATAAAATCAAAAAAATATTGTGTCAAGGGGGTTTGTTAAAATACATTCTATCATTTTATGGACATCACGAGGGTCTCTCTAGAATGCTAGTGAATTCATGGAGAAAGGTTTGGGTTCAAGCTGGTGGTATAGTATTCTAGTTCTTGGTGGAATTGATAGGATAAGTGATTAGTTTACCCTTTAATGGAGCTGATCATAACAAGAAGAAAAACTCCTTCAAGAGGGAACTAAGTATTTTTTGAGGAAGGGTGGAGTATCTCCCAAATAAGTGTAATGGGTTTGATGAAAAGGTGCTCAAAACATGAAATCAGGTCATCTTGATTGTTATGGATTACTTCACCCTAAACATGAACATGGAGGTGCTTTGAAGTTTTCATATGATGTTTTTGAACTAGTTAAGGAGGAAGTATCTTATGAATGTTCCTTTGTTTATTTACCATTTTTTGGTGAAATAATTGATGAATGTGAGAGGTGGAAAGGGAATAGACCCAATCCACCAAGGGCTAATCATGTTAACCTTTGAACATGTTGAAAAGTCCAAAGGAATGGCAGTGGAGGAGGATTTAGCAAGAATTGAGTTTTAGAAAATTATACCAACCTTAGACCCGAGTCTAACAATGCTTGAGGTCTCAAGTGATCCTTTTGAATCTGACTCAAAGGACTCATTGGATCCCTCTTCATTTTCAAGAGGTAAGGCTAGATTTGGGTAGTAATGTGGTGATGACCCCTAGTGACATAAAATGGGTAGTGCCCATCATTCTAAATGATTATCTTCCAAGATGGAAAAGGTTGATAAGTCCCCGATCTCTGTAGAGGTGATAAATTTGGAAGAAAACCATCCAAAGTGCAAGAAACCAAAATTCTCAAATATTTTAGAAGATGCTAATGAGGCATCCTCCTTGCTGGAACCTGAGCCCCCTACTCATTTGCATAATGAATCAACATCTAGAACAATAGAAGAATGACTTAGGTTCTAAGTGAGTCAAGGTTTTCTCCTTAATGGGTTTCATCTATTTTTGTGGGCTCTACATCTTAGTTTCTTTCTAGCAATATCTGGTTCTTTTATTGGTTTGACTTGTTTTTATTTTTGGAGATTACCCTGTACATAGTATTTTCAATCAATTGTGGTTGCATTGCCTTCTTGTATGGCTAGCACCTTTTTTTTTTTGCTGTTTTCACCTAAGCTTTAGGGTGGGACCCTGATCTATGGTAGTCTCATTTTGTAAAAATGGGTTGGGATCCTTTTCAAAACCCTATCTTTATCTAATAAAAAACATCAACACAACTTTGAGCATCACTATCTCTGTCATCATTTGAATCCTTGTCATCATCAATTTTTATAGCATAATATTTTTCTAGACAATCATAAACTTATTTAAATACTTTGTGTCACATATAACATCCATTTTTGTAAAAAGTTCTATCTTTGTCATGAATTATAAGTCACAAGTATCATTGCTTGCATCACAATTTTTCTTTTCATTTTGATGAGGATCACAACATGCATATTTTTATTTTTGATGAAGATAATTAGTATCACAATATGTGTCAATAATTGGTTTTAATTCTATGGTATCACAACATTCATTTGCTATCATAAACCTTATATCATTTGTGTCACTCTAAACATATTTCATCATTGTTTTGTTTCCTAATTCCTCAACCTTTCCTTGTTTTCTTATCTTGGAAAAATTTAGAGTGATTATTTCTTGGTATATTATTTTCCATAGAATAACATGTACAATAATTTTTTTTCATAAAAATAATTAGCATTATTAAGAATACCTTGCACACATTATTGAAATATTAAAAATTATCCTTTTTTGGCTTCATTGGTAATATCAACAAGCTTATTCTTTAAATATTTAGTCATTTCTTCTTGTTTGATATTCTTACCTTTGAAACCTTCATTAGAAAGTAATACCATATACATTATCTTTCCTATATCATTAGGTAATGTGAAAACATCTTTAGAGTCTTCAATTGCTTCATCAAGCTTTGAACTTAGATAATTTTCAAGCATTGAAAAATTTTCATCTTTGGCTTCTCTCATGATTGATTGTAAGACTCTCTTTTCCTTTTTTATCCTTCAAATTTTTCTATCATGTATTGAGTACAATGTTTTAAATCTTGCAACATTTTCTTAGTCTCTTCTAGTGAGACATCTTGAATGTGTATTTGTTCTTCTTGAAAACATAAGTTTCTTCTTTATTTATTTTTAACAACTCATGTTTTTGTATTTCTATTTTTTAATCATTTATTTTTCTTTTTGCTTACTTTTTCCTTGCCATGTTTCTTTGAAGTTGACAACCTTATAGCTCCAAAATTAAAATTTCAAAAATTAAATTTTGCAAATTTTTTAATTTAATTGTCTAAACCTTTGAAGTAGTAATCCTTTTAACTCCCTAGGTTTAAATAAATCAAGAATTTATTTAAACCCTTAGAAAAATTGAGCAATCAGTAAGAAAGAAGGTCAAGGTGGAGGATTGCCCCACCCCTTCAAGAATCTCCTAGCACTTAAAAGATAAATTTGTTTATAACCAAGAAAAAATACATGACATTTCCATTGAGGATGAGCTTAAGGATCCCGTGGTCAAATTATTACAGGATTACATCATAAATACTAGTACTGCTACATAAATGCTCTGCATTTGCTATTTTTTTGATACCAATTACTTTGAGGATCAACCCGAAAAGAATACCATAGGAGCCAGTGATGGAGGTAGCATCAAGGAGGATGAGGTGGTGGAAATAGCAAAGGAAGTCTTCAAGGAAATCCCCAAGGATGTCAAAAAGGATGACACCAAGGATTCTGCAAATGTGTAATTCCTTTGGGGATTGTTGTCTATTTCTAGTTTTTGTCTTGTTGGAACGTTTTTGTTCCTATTTGGTCCTTTTGGACTATTTCTTTTTTATCTAAAAGTCTTAGAATTAGTCTGGATGTTATTGGGTGTTGCATAATTTAATTCAAATTTTGTACTAAGGTGGTAGGGTGCCTTTCAAATGCCCTCATTAATAAAATTTTGTTAACTTAAAAAATAAATAAATCAAGAATTTCAAAATTTCTAACTTAAATCCTATGAGGTGGAAAACCTTGTCTCCTAGCTTTAGAAACTAAAGAATGAATTTTGCAAATTTATATTTTTCTTAAAGTTTGAGGTTGAAACCCTTTTGTCTCCCAAATAACTAAATTTGCAATAATTCACTAATTCAATAATTTTCTACTTTTAAACTTTCTCAAAAACTATGAAATCAATATAAACTTCAAACTTGAAAAGAAAACTCTTAAACCTTATTTCTCCAATATTTAAATAAAATTTAAAAACCTTTATAAAACTTAATAAATCTTACTTATAACTCTAAAATACTAAATAATCAAATAATTTAAATACTTTAAATAAAACCTAAATAATCCTTATTACTCCAATGACCAAAATAAATATTTCCTACTTAATATTATGGTTCCAAACTTAATATAAGCTAAAAATTATTAAAAATCTAAAGTATCTTATTGCCTACCTTCGACTCATGAGCACATAGAACTGCAATTTTCCTATGCGGTAATGTGGAATATTTTCTTATAATGCTTTTGATCTAAATGTTATGCTTCCTTCACATCCAATGATTTCAAAAAATGTTATACCTTTGCTTGAATATATTTTGTTTGAGTAAAACTCTTTATTACTAAATGTAATATTTTCACCTATTCTACATACTCCACATGAAACTTTTGATGTAATGCTCTATTACTTTGGCTACTACAGATAATCATTGAATTGATGGCAAAAAAATTTCAAAATAATTTAGATTCAAGTTTTTCTATAATCTACAAATTTGAATCACACTCAAGAAACAAAATCTCTTAAATTAAACTAAATCTCTCTTTCATTTACTACACACAACCAAATTTATCATTTTAAAGATCACTAATAATTAAATTGGTGATTAAACTAAAGTTCGTAAAGCTTTTGAGTTTAGCCACACATTCCTGCGAGCTGCTAGCACAACAAATATGAACATTGCAATACCATGCCATGTACATCCTAAAATTGCAATACTGTATGAATTTTTAATCATGATAATATGTTAAGTTTAACTAATTATTACTTACCAAGAGTTATTCCATGTTCGTTACATTCATTCACTCCAAATTAAAAAATAAACTCTAGAAATACCAATGTTTCACCAAGATTTTTCCAAAAAATAGTTTGTTATGTTTATTTCACTAATTATTCCTTAGAATAAATTAAAAAAAATTGGAAATACCACTTAACATTTTCAACAACTTTGAATATCTTTGTTATGGACCGAGCTTTAAGGTATGTACCTTTTAAAAAATCTTGTATTTTTCTTCTCTATGTTATTGTGTTACTTAGTATTTATAGGATGTATTTATACCTGAGTGTATTTTCCATTAGTGCTCATGTTTTGAACATTATGCTTTCACAAAATTCAAATAATACCAATCCAAGCATTCAACTATTGGTGCTTTATACATTTAAAATTTTATCTCTTCAAATTTTTGGGGGAATACTCGTGGTAATCAAAGAAGATAACACATAAGTTACCACTTCAATCCATCCACAAGTTCCTTATTTTCTCCAAACAATATAGGGTTCTATAGAGTTTAAATGAGCTCCTAGGCTTGTATGCTTGCATGCCTTCTTAAATATGTTTCTCTTCCTTTGAATTGACTCCTAAGTATGTAATGTTCAGATCAACCAATTCAACATGCAATATTCTAGATAATCTTCTATATTTTCGATGTCTATGTTTCAAATTTAACCTAGTGCCAAGCTTCTATCTTTAGAATATTCTTCTTTTGTGTCTTAAGTGTTCATGTTATCAATATTTTCTCTCAAGGATATATTTTTCTAACATCTTCTTTGACATGTTATTTCTTTCCATACTTTCACCTCTAGCTTCCATTTTTTTGAGAACCTTTTTTTCTCATAGCTCATGATTCAAAAAAACACACTTCTTTGTATGCTATGATGTTTTAACAAGCACACCCAGAGTGGCTTTGATACCACTGTTGGATTTATAGCTAGAGTATTTCAAGGTCCCTTATAAAAAATCAAGTATAAATCACATAAATCATAAATCTTATCATAGAATAATATTAATGAATCACATTCACAGCATAACAACAATATCTACAAATATATTAAATATCAAGAGTTTAATTCAATATTTATTTAGAGAGAGATATTATGATATGGATCTTTGTCTACAATATATAATTTTACATTAATTTTTAGTACTCTATCTATTGCTCTCCTCTAACAATTAGGAGATGCATAATTTCATATTCCTCTCATAAATACAAAACTCTCATCTTGCCATATATCAATGTGACTCTTCATTCTATATTAACACCTTTAACTTTCTCTCATATTGAAACATACATTATAAAAAATATAAATCAACTACCAAACTAATATTTACAAAGGGACCAAAGAATGTAATACTTCTAATAATTAGTATAAAAATATTAGCTGTATCCTATCATGAGTTGATTGTTGATGAAGACAACTTGAAGATGGATGGTGTTCTAAACGATCCTCCTCGAGATAGTCATTTAGACTATCTCATGCAAAATAACTTCTATTTTCGTGGATTATTTCCTAAATCATGAATACCATTACTTCATAGACAATTGACAATAGTTAGTCATCCTTAGATTTTATGAATCTAGATAGACTAGGAGTGCTTCCAACTCCCCCTCAATTAGAAGATAAATCTTGTAGTCTAATTGAGAATATTATGGACATTGATATCGGGACTCATAAATATCCCAATATCCTTAGGCAAGGTATTGATCCCAACTAAGCATGAGGAGTACACCAACATTTTGATAAATTTAAAGACATATTTTCTTGGTCCTACATTGATATACTAGGTCTTGATCCTTCCGTTATGGTCCATCACCTAGTCATCACTTTAGGTGCAAAACCTATAAAGCAACAATTAAGAAAAATACATCTAAAAATTGATTTACTAATCAAAGAGGAGCTCTAGAAGCTCCTCAATATTGGATTCATCAAATCCATTGACTATTCTAATTGGATCTCTAATGTTATCCATATTTCTAATAAAATGGATAATGTTAGGGTATGCATTGACTTTTGGGATATTAAAAAAGCATGGTCCAAGGATGAATTTCCTCTCGCAACATCAATATGATCATTAATTCCACTACAAGGTGTGGAATTTTGTCTTTTATGGATAGATTATTAGACTATAGTTAGAAAAAAATAATTCTAGAGGATCAAGCCAAAATAAATTTCACCACCCCATGGGGAACCTTTTGTTATCAAGTCATGCCTTTTGGATTGAAGAATACAAGAGTTATTCACTAGAGAGTGATGACATACATATTGTAAAATATGATGCATGCCATCATGGAAGATTATGTCAATCACCTTCTTAGTCGACCTTTAAATTGGGAAGATCATGTTCAAGACCTAAGGCACATTTCCAAGTGAATTAGGAGTACAAGGTATGCCTAAAGCCTAAAAAATGCATCTTTGGGTTTACATCAAGAAAAATATTTGGATTCATTGTATGTTGATGTGGTATGAAAGTTGATCTTGAAAAGATATTGACAACAATTGATATGCCACCCCCTCAAACCTTGACCCAAATGAAGAGTCTTCATAAAAAAATCCAAGCTATTTAGAGGTTCATCTCCTAGCTAACTGACAAGCATTATCCCTTTACAAAGATTCAAAGGAACAATGTGGTCTTTGAATGGATTTCAATTATAAAGCAACCTTTTATGATATCAAATTCTATCTTTTGTTTCCTCTCTGTTGGACCTCCAAAATCTAATAGAAGATACCCCTAGTTTTAAATTTCAATATATCTCATGGGTTCATAAGCCTAGGTCATATTATCACTAGGTTCTAGGTTAAATTCCCTATTAGACCATAAATATTCAAATATTTAATTGCATATATTACTCATGTCTTTTAGTATAGTTAATTTAGCTAGCCCTTATTGTTCTTGATAGTCTATGTCCAATACCTAGTTTTATTTCCTTTAAAAGTATAAGTATGATAGGGGAACTATAATATTTTTCAATTGGATCATTTGTCTAAAATCCATACTTTCCCTTGATAACTCTCAACCAATAGGAATATCATAAGTTTCATATGTTTCTTCGCGTATAAATTCAAAGTCTATTCATTATCTTATTTGATGTATTCTAATAGTTAAACCTCATGCATATTACTTGATATTCTATGGTTCACATTCATTTGTATATTCCAAGTCCATTCAATATGTCCTCCTTAACTATGGGTTGAGCACATTCCCATATCATCAATGGTTCGTTTCAACCCATAAAATATGAAAGAATTCAAGCCGTCAATAATTCATGATTTACATAATTCTCCTTTGACTTATCAAAAAGTGTCTACATTATAGGTCGACCAAATTCTATCATAATATATGATCCATACTTCTCCAAAGCTTACCAATAAATCCTAGCTACAAAAGTATTTATTACCATTTAAGGTCCTCAACTCCATAGTCACCATAAAAAACATAATGAATGGTCTAAATTCATCTATCAGAAAGGATCTATGGTCTGCCTATAATCAAAAGTCTCGTTAAATATATCTATAACCCAAAATACACCATGTGTACTCCACTAAGTCCTTATCTAGGATCACACTCATATCAATGATTTGAAATAGTCCTAAAGATAAAATCTATGGTTTCCAAAGGATAATAAGGATGTGCAACACATGAAAATCCATGGATGTGTGGTTCACGTTTGTAGATGAATGAAGACAAAATACTTGGATTGGACCTGGTGAGAAAATGAGTGTTTTGGATTGCTCAATAAAAAAGTACCTTAAGTCTTGATAAAATAGATATTCAAAATCAATCCAAAAAATTTAATTAATGGCTATGATTTATCAAAATCACAATGAGATCAATAGTCTACCTTTTTTCGTGTCAAAAAGAATTAATAGATTATGATGATCAACACAATCAACCATGGGAGACTAAATCTATGGGATGCATTTTCCTAGATATCCTCATCAATAGTCATGGTTGGTCATTACAAAATCAATGAATATGACGGGCTAGATTATATGAGGCAATACCTTATAAATCACAATGCACCACATGTGCCTAAATATAATGAACCTTAGTACTTGATGAAAGATAGAGATCAATCAACGATTCACATTAGTCGATACTATAACTTGGTTGACTCAGATTGCATTAAAAAAAGAAAGGGTTTAGACTAAATCAAGGATCAAATCAATGGTGTGTGGATAATAAGAATGAATGACATATGTTTAATCTCCTTGCAAGGACTTTTGTTTGCATCATGATCAATGACCAATGTCTGCTCAGGAATCTAGATCTATAATCATGGCTTGTTGAGACTAATATATTATCTCAGGTTAATAAAAGGACTAGACTTAAAAAGGAATCAATGGACCACACTTGCTCTAAAGGATAAAGTTAACTACCTAGATGTGAAATTAAAAAATTAGCAAGAGACATAGATTAAACCAAACATAAAAGCACAAGACTATTGTTTGATTAAATAGGTTAACTTAGAGGATTTCCAATAGGTATTATTTTTTACAAAGAAGAAATTATGACTAAGTAATATTGACAACATGTGGCAAAAGATATTTTAGGTAGAATATGTAATAAATCATTTTGGTTAGGCATGGGAAGACCACCAAATTTTCATGTAAGAAAACATCAAGTAAATAAAAGGCTAAGTACAATTATGACACAAATAGCTAAAGGTAAATTGTACTGAAGGCTACTACAACAAGTAATATGTAGCATGGTATTACTCATAAGTGTAGCAAAAGTTTAGCAGAATAAATAGAGTCTCCTTTAAAACTTTTCACAATACAACCATATTTATTTTACTAATTATATAGTTCTATGAGTAAGACTAAAATCAGTTCAAGCTGGTCAAAATCAAGCTGACAAAGTTTGTATGAGAAAGATCATGCATCATGCTATATTTGGTAGGGTTTTAGTTACACAAAAAACAATAAAAAAAGAAGGATATTGGTTGGCAAGAAAAATATGTGGATAATTAGTTCACCAAAGGCAATTTTTTTGAAAAAAACTCTCAAATAGAAGGCACAAGTTTTTAATAATAATAGACGTGCCCACTAATAAGACCATCACTTAGAGCTCTATCTATATAATCTTTGAATCATTTTAGAATCAATAAGAAAACATATCTCAATATGCATATGAGTATGAAAGCATAAGCAAAGACCCATAAGGTAGAGAGTGATCCACAAAGGAGATTCATGCTAGATTGTGTAAAAAAGAAAAATTTGCATAAATGGTGGACTATGGGCTACAAGCACCTAGGATATTTACCCAAGGTATCTTGCATGGATCTAAAACAACTATTAGCTATAGTGAAGTATACTCAAAGAACTACAGTTTTGTGGGATCGTTCCATATTTTAGGTACCCTTTTTTTACTATATCCTCTTCTTTTATTTAGTTTATTCTTATTATAATATCACTTCTTCTAGTGTTCACTCATTTTTTATTCCATATAATTTTTTGTCCCTATACTTTCTTTCAACTCTTCCTCTTTACCATAGTTTTACCTCCTTTTTTCATGTATATCTCTTCATCGTCTCCTATCTTCCACTTTCTATGATCTCCATATTTCCTTTACTTATCACTTCATTCTCTCTCCCCTTCAAAGTGCTAAATTTAAAGGAAGGCTATCTAAAGCGCTAAAAAAAGATACTAAATTTTTGACCACATTCAAAATATAGGAAAATGGTCTTTTGAAAGCTTCAAATTCTATTAAAAGCTACAAAATTATTGAAATAACACGTGATAAAAAAAGAAGTAGGGCTAAGGAAGGTTGAAGCTATATTCCATTAAAGAATCCCATGGTTCAAAAAATCCAAGTGTTAGCTCCAAAATGAGACAATGGAGAACAACTACAATATAGTTGTAAGCCATATAAGAATCAATGAAGTAGGTGTAGCCAGATGTACAAACCATATGGAGGCAGTTATAACAAAATTGGTCATCTTCAAGCTATAAATTAGCATTACATCAGCCATACCAGGATCAAGTTTGCATCATTAATTTTTTCCAAAGGCATTCTAGAGTGTTGTTGTCCTGTCATTTATATTTTTCCTTTGTGTCTTGTCTCCCATAACCATTTCTTATTCTTCCCTAAAATTATGTAGGTTTTACTCAACTAGTACCAAGTTTTCTAAGATAATTTCTAGTGGCTGGACCAAAAGCTAGAAGTCCCCTTGTTGCTACTTTTAGAATAAAGGGATGTTGAATTGTATTGCATCACTTGAACACAAATTTAAATTATATTTATTGAGTGAGATATTTGTTATTTATACTACATGCTTCCATATTTGGAAAATACTGTGTTCAATTGTGTTTGTTATCAAATTTGCATGTTACATTATTTGAATGTGTAAATGGAACTTTTTCTCATTGGTGCATTTTAGTTATGTCTATTACATCATTTGAATGAATATATTTAACCTAGTTTCTTATTTATATTTCTTTACTTTTCATGAAATTGTTTAAATAATTTGTTACAATTGATAATGGATAAGACACAGGTCTACTGATAGAAACATATTAGTGGGTATTGTAATTCTTTGTCAAATATTGAATGCGTTTTATATTTTTAAAAATATAGTTGAGCATAAGGTATAATAATATAAGCTCATTTTAGGTTTTTCTTACCTTACTCAGTTCATCAGAATCATTACATAATTCTTCTTGAGTAAAAGAGGTGGATCAACTAGAGTCCATAGTGTTTATTAGAATCAAAAAATTCTACGACATAATATTTAAGGGTCATAAATTTTTCTCCAATACTATCCTTATCCCACCTAATACCTCTAGTTCCTTTTTGTTATACATAGTGGTAACAAACCATACCTTAAAAGATATGTTGGCGTAATATGATGACCAACATAGAGAGCAAGCCATTTTCTACATCAACAAGACTTTGGTCAATTATGAATTCTACTATATCTCTTTAGAGAATATTTTTCTAGCCATAGTGTTTGTTTCCCAAAATATCAAACATTATATGTTTAGCCATAAAACCTTTTTCATCATGAGGATTAATTCCCTACATTATCTCATGTCCAAGCCTCACCTCTCAAGATGAACTGCTAAGTGGGTCATTACACTTAGAAAATTTAATCTCTCAAGTTTATAAGATAAAAGTATATGAAATATCAGGTTATTGTTGACTAACTAATAACTATATCTTTAGAAGATAGCCATCCCTTAGTTGTAGACTTTCCCATTGAGTCAATATTTGGCCTAGAAATATTTCAACTTGAATCTTGGATATTGTACTTCAATGGTGTTCAATGTGTTAAAGGAGCAGGACCAAGAGTTATTTTGGTCACTCCTCAATAGTATATTATCCCTTTGTCCCCTAAGCTCAAATTTTCTTGTACCAAAAATACCATGAAGTATGAAGCCCTTATTTTAGGGCTATGTGCAATGTTAGCTCTCTAGGTTAGAATCCTATTTGTCTTTAAATATTCTCAACTTGTAGTCAACCAAGTCAATAGTGTTTATCAAACTAAAGATTAAAAGCTTAATCCATATAGAGACATCATTATTAAACTCATGGTTTCTTTAAAAAAAGTCACCATTAAAGCCATCCCTAGGTTTGACAACCACCATATTGATGTTATGGTCTCAACTGCATCCCTTATCCCCATAGAGTTAGATAGTAAATAAGCTATAGTTGGCATCTAATGAGTTAGGGAACCTTTAGCCTTAGAGTCTAGTTGACTTGTTATATAATTATTTTTTGTGGAAGCAACTCCCTCTCTTGGTTCTTGGTACAAGGATATCTTTGTTTTTCTTAAGGATGATATTTTTTTGATGGTATAAATTATAATGAGTTCAAAAACCACAAGAAATACACTTGTGGGTATGTCATCACTGGTGATATATTATACCACTATATCATTGATGGTATTTTTTCTTAGATGCATAGACCTATCTAAAGCCCAACATAATCATCAAATAGGACCATGATGGATCATGCGATGACCACTTTAGTGGCATCAACACTACCAAGAAAATCCTATAGATGGGTTATTATTGGCCTTCCATGAAAAATAACTCTTATGATAGCATCAAGAAATGTGATAAATATTAGAAGCATGACAATCTTGTCCATGTTTCATCCAAGCTCTCCAACCCCTAACTCCTTAGAGTTTTTCCATTTGAGGCTTAAACACCATTGGAAGATCAATCTAGTATTGTCTGATGGACACAAGCTCATCATCGTAGCTACTAAATACTTCATTAAATGGGTCAAAGCCATACCTTTATCCTCAATCACTAAATTCCAAGACTCTAAATTTATCCTTAACCAAATATTTAGTTATTATGGTATCTCATATGTGTTAATATCTAAAAATAAAAAAACTTTCAAGAACAAGGATGTCCAATTTTTTTGTGATAAATGAAATATTGAACACAAATGATCTATGCTTTAGTATCCTTACGAAAATAGCCAAGATGAAGCTTCTAACAAGATTCTTGACAAAATTCTTAAAAATATCCTTAGAAAAACTAATAGAGATTGACATCTCTAGTTGTATTCAACCTTGTGGACCTAAAGAACTAGTGTCAAAACTCCCACTAGAATTATGTTAGATTTTGATGAAGTATGCTATGGGAGATAGCAATCACAATATGCAGAAAGATAATGCAGTGTAGGAAAGACACTAAAATATGCTATTAATGAAACTCACAAAAATAAGAAACTGAATACAATAGATAGAAACCTACTCTACTAGTGCATGCAATAAGCAATGCACACTCTCACATTGATCACTCACTATGAGACATTTTATATAGGAAAATGGATTCCTTGACCAACACTCTACCTAGCTGTACAAGGGGACACCTTGCATATTTACAACTTGCACATAGACACTTGTGCATTTATTATATTCACTGAAGTAACTAGCTAACTACCTCATAAAGTAATCTACTAATCTAGTTATGTACCAAGGGTGGTACATTTACATGATCCAAATGATGTAATTTACTCTAAAAAATTATTCCCAATGATTTGTTTTATGAAACTAAAGCAATCTTCAATTTTGAGCTAGAGGTGCATTTCTTGTGCAAATTATTGTAGGACTCCTCTATTGAATATGAATAACATCTTGTACATATCATCTAGTTGTAATTTATTAAAAAAAAGTAAATACATGCCTTAGATAACCTATGGGTCTACTAAAAAAGGCTTAATCATGAACATAGCAAGAAGGTATGATCCTATTTCTCTAAATTTGGTGATATTACCCTCAAAGAAAATTAGAACACCAATGCCAAAAGTAATATTAAAGGTAAATTTGAGCTTAATTGGATAGGTACATATATAATAATTGCTAAGTATGGTTTAAATTCTTATCACCTTGTCAGGATTTTCACAACACCAATCTATCTCACTCTATTTGTTTCAATCTGATTCGCTTCAAATATTATTAGAAAACTATTATGAATCGCTAATATCTTATCACATGATGAGTACTATGAGGTTTATAAGTGATGATAGCAAGGTCAATAAAATAAATTTATTCTACCTCATCAATCATTTTCTATATGATGAATACTATAAGATTTCTAGTACTAATAGCAAGATCAATAATACCATCTTTCATCTCGCATGTACTACCATGCATGGGGGCAATTGGCCAATAATTAATTTACCTTCCAACTTAGGGGTGTCATTCATTGTCACACCAATCAATCACAAGTCCTCTATAACACTTATCTACAAGGTGAATCAATCTAAGCAAAAGTCCTTTGCACATTGTGTAAGGTAAATCTCTAATCTAGATAAACAAATCCTTCAAGAAAAGCTAACAAAAGTCTCTTTGAGCAAACCTAAAAGCTAATTGTAGTGAATTTTTGCTACATTAGGTAAATCTAGCCTAAAGAAAGAATTAGAGAGGATTGCTACCCATAATTAATAATATGAAAGTATACAAAAATCCTATTAATAAAGTAGTTGATATTGAAAAAATACTAAGAATTTTGATAAAGAAAAGCCTATGTCAAAATATACTAGCAAGTTCTAAGATCACCATGCCATGAGGTAATTTTAACCACCTAGATCACTTGAAGAAAGGACTAGAGACTTTTTGGTAGTAACTAATCCAGGCCTTGCCTTAGTTAGGGCTTCCAAAACCTTTTCAGTGGTAACTAATAAGTCTTTGTTATTAGCATAAACTATATTTACTTAGTGGACATGAAATCATCTCTTAATACAAGGGGTGAATTCGGGAGAAGAGTTGCCCTTTTATAGTAATTGGATTTCATAGCAACTGTTGCAAAATAATACCAACATACCCATGAGATGCAACCCAAAGTCCATGGAGTAAAAGGAGAGGAGGATAGTGTTTGCAAAAGTGAGGTCAATAAGCTTTTCAAGCTATCCAAACTATTTGAAGGTTCCCTACAAAGGATCATGGCAAATGGACATGTAGTAAGTTCTCACTACACTCATAAGGATAAAGCTATGATAAAGCTTCATGAGATAGATCCAACAAAATATTAAATGAAAAATAAGTGTAAGCAATAGTTTTTACCAAAAAGTTCCAAAAGGTGGAGAGTGGAAGAAGGCATAAAGAGCAAGTGTCATCAAATGACAAATTTTTTGACCAAAGAAATTAGCGATGCTTTTGAATAGCTTTTATAAAAAGAGAAATAAAAAAGTTTTGATGCTGTGCAACATTTGAACCCAAAAACTAGAAGGCAAAGGAGAGTATTGAAAGGTGCATGAATGAAAAATCTCTAAATATTGATAGTTTTGAAAGTTTTATAGAATAAAATATACAAAGTATCGAAGAGGTAGATTAAGAAACCTTCAAAAAATGAAAGCCACAATAATATAATTATTTAAAAGATTCAACAATAGAGAACAAATAGATAAACTATTTGGTCAAAATAAAAGAGATGACATCAAGGCACGTAACCTAAAGGAAGTAGAGCCTCAAGCCCATCTACCTGCACATATAAAGCCATACAGGTATAAATTTTGTTTGAGATATTAAATATAACAACATGGGAGATTCCAATATTGAATCTGGAACATTGATTACAAATATATTCTACATATAAACTTTGGAAATTCCCAAAGGGAGAATATGGCAATAATGACAGCAACAACTCATCAAAGGCTCAAAACCATTTGATATTAATGTGATTAGATCTAGAGATCATAGAGGATCTAACATATTTAATTAATACATGACCTAGAACTTAAAGAAGCAGTTATTTTGGAAATATTTGCACAATTTTGGAGAGAAAATATTCCCTTGTATAGTCTATAAATAGTATTTAGTTTAGCTTTGTAAAGCATTCAAGTTGTATAAATTTCCCTTGGTTTTATTTGCATACTAGCACTTGAACCCTGGGTTGTTTATGAATATGTTTTTGAATCCCTACCTCTAGCATAACCTGTAATATTTATTCATATATTCATATTGAAGGCTATGAATATTTGTTTCCAAGTGCTTGGTTCTCCCACTCTTGTTTCCTTTGTGCATGTGTGTTTATTTATGCTTTAATATTTCAAAAGGAAGAAGTGTTCCTTGATCACTATTCATGGCGATTCATGCATATGAGTGTATTATTGTTATAAATTTAAATCTTCTTTGATATTTGATGTATTAATTTTGTTAGCTTAGGTTTTTTCCTTTCCATTATCTTTGTTTTTCTTACATTTATTTTAATCATTTGATCCTAAAGCTACTAGACTAGGATAGAGTAAGAAAAATAACATCAAATATCACATATTAATAAGGATATGATCTTGTAAAAACTCTTGGAGGCCCTTGATTGATCCAAATATTACACTCTCGAGACTGGCCTTGTTGTGTCTCTCCACATGAAGCATGATCATCCTAATCCTTAGATAATATTTAAGGACAACACTAACTAGTAGTCCTTCGAGAAAAGTTAACTAAAGTTCGCTTGGGTAAATATCTAAGTCTATCTATGTATATAGTTGTACATATTTAGATATAACTTTTTATTTTTAGTTTCTAAGCTAAAGTCTCCCTAGAAAATCTAAGCTCAAGTCTCCTTGGGAAAATCACGCTTTATACATAGCTTTAAATAGTTGTACAATAGCAACACCCTCTTGAGTACATTATGGATTTCTCATCATGTCATATCTAATCCTATTATTATTGATAAATTTAATTATTCTTATTCTTTTAATTCACAATTTTTTAAAATAATCATTATCATTAATCACATTAACCATAATATAATATATCAAATCATTCATAATTAATTAACACAATATCATCATCACTAAACCATTTGTCATTACTCATTTGACATGTAAATTCATAACATAACCAAATTAATCATTACAAATTATTAACTCATCATTTAAGCATAAAGTAATTAAAGCTCTAATAAACAACATATACCCCAATCTCTCATCACTACACCAATTTGGATCCTAATCAAGTTGAGTTTTCTTAGTTTAACTTTATTTCCCTCTAAAACTTGAAGGGGCACACTAGGGTACGATAAAATTTAATACTTCCCAAAACAAAAATTTTAACATCACTTCTAAAAATAATATTAATACATCAGTCATCTTGCATCACTAACCATAAGTAGAAAAAAATATTCAATCTCAAAATTAGGGTATCTATGCCAATTTTTATATAATTATTATGCAATAAATGCATTAAAAAGTAGTAAATGTAGATAACCAATTTTGAGCTTATTATTAATCTTCAAGTTTGCTAGTCTTGTCATCAATTAGTTTATTAACCACCCACATTGAATCAATCATATTTATGCTCAAATTTGGAGAATTATTACCCTAGAAGTGAAAGCATTGGGGCAAGAGTGAAATTTTCACAAATGCTTTCATATCTCAAGAAAAAATTTTGCTAATAATGTTTTTTTAACCTTACCCAATTTTGACCTCCAATGATTATGTCAATGAAAGCACCAATGCCTTGCCCACCAATGCTTTTGAATGTCTTGTGCAAAAAATAAAAAAAATTATTATTAGTACCTTCTAAGTTGCCTACCATTGATGGATCCAATCCCTAAGATCCAATTCATAGCCATAGAAAAAATCCCAAGCCAAATATTTTCAATCCTCATCCATTAATGACCTCTTAATCTATTTCAAATTCTTACCATCTCCAATCCTATCATATTCAATGCAATCCTTCCTCCAAAGAGCCATGGCTTCCTATAAAGCCAACACTTGGGATGCTTAGTCCATATGACCTTTTGAAAGCAAAACAATTCTACCAAATTCTAATTCATATCATCTTACATTGCAACAAAATTCTTACAAAATATCTCTATATTCATAGGAATTCATATTCATGAATAACAAGGTTATACCAAAATATTTTCATAATCTTGTGAAGGCCATCCTCCAAGCATAAATCATCCAAGCATTAAATATCTATCAATTCCCCAAGCATAAAGTCTCTAAACATTAAGCATTTAAGCATTTCAAGCATCTAAGCTCAAGATCTCAAGTTTCTGCAAGCAAACAAACAAGCTTCCAACACACTTCTACAAACAAGGAGGAAACGACATTAGCATCTTAGGTTGTGCTCTTTCTCCTTACTTTTGAAACTCATTTTACAAGTCTAAGCTTTAATGTCATTGTATACTAGTAAGCACTACATATTTTTTTACATATAATTTGGTATATCATCTTATTATTGTTAGTGTTGTCATATTAAAGTGTCTTGGATACCTACAATGGTGGCACAACACACCTAGACACTCATGCCTCACATTGAGCAATATAGTGAGAAGCTCTAAGAGTGTTGTGAGCACTTGTGAGGTAACATCTAGGATTTTATTTAGGTTAATTCCTTATGTTATCTTCAATGCATATTCTTATTTTAATCACTATACTACTTTTATTCATCAAGAAAAAGGAAGAGAGAGATTTGCAAAAAAGTAAATGCATGGAATGTTGGAGAATATTACATTATTTGGTACAAGCTAATATATCTCCATGGTACCTATGGTTTAATGTAAATATTAGAATAGGGTTTGAGTCAATATATTAAGAGTGAGTTTTATATTTCCCCTTTATGTAAGTGTCTATGTGCAAGATATGCACACGTGTCATTTAAGTAAGTATGCAAGTGTATAATGAGAGAAAGCACACGTGTCATGTAATTAAGTGCAAAAATATGTAATGTGAGAAAGTGCACAAGTACCATGTATTAGGTGTGCATGTAGAAGTGTGCAAGTGTCATAGAGTTAAGTGTGCAAGTAAGTAGAGAGTCAAGAGTCTTGTATACAAGTGGTAAGATGAGAAGCCAAAGGATATGAGAGGATTTATCTTATGCATGGAATAGGAAAAGATGCATCTCCTGGATATGTGAGGAGAGCAATAGTCAAGTACATGAAAAGTCATTTTTGTAAGGCTATATTATGGAGACAAAGCTCCATGTATTATATATCAAATGGATCTATGAAGATCATATTCAAGCATTAATAATATTGAAGCTTGTATGCATATTTTGAGCAATTCTACTATAATTTTCTTCATGTTATTGCATGAATGATTTTGTTCATTTTATATTTATATCTGATATTTTTTGAATGTTTTTATTATTTATATTGGCCAACTTATACATTGATTGCTCTTATATTTGAGACTACTCAAGATCCAAAACATTGGGACTAAGATAATCACGCTTAAAAGCTAACATTGATATCCGAGCTACTTCAAGTAGTCTCTATTTCTAGCATTGGATGAAGTATTTGATGTGAATTTATATTTAGAGTCACATGAAGAAAATGTAGACATAGATTGCTACAAATTTTAAATTTAAAAATTGATTGAATGATTTGAAAATATTTCATTATATGCTAGAGTATTTCCACTCTAAAAGAAGGAAATACTAAGACCTAGTTTGAAGAATTGATTGAAGGAATAAATCAAAAGTCACACTAATTTTTTGCATTATCTATAAAGATAGAGAACCACAGATTGAGTGGCCAAAAGTCATCTAAAATAAAAAATTAGTACTTTAAATTTTGGGTATATTTGATCCTAATAAGATGACACACTTATAAGGTTATAGTCTCAAGAAGACTATAAAAGAAGATAGAAGGACTTAGGCAAGAAATTTAAAAAAATAAGATAGAAGAACTTAGCCTAGAACCTAAGAAAAAGAAGATAGGACTTGGGTAAAAACTTAAGAAATAAGAATAAAATAGATAAACTCAGGCTAGAATCTAAGAAGAAGATAGATAAAATCAATCTATAACCTAAGTAAAATATAGAGAACTCGGGCTAGAACTTGAGAGAAATAATAAAAAAATATCTCAAGCAAGATCTTGAGTAGAGAAGAAGAGAAAAATAGAAAGCATTATAGCTTTCTAAAGCATATCCAAAAATAAAAAGAGCATAGTAGGGATAAGTGACAAGTATAAAGATTTTGTATTGTATCCATTTAATACTAGACACAATAAGTAAGATGTGCTAGAGTTTCATCCAACTAGAGTGATTGAGAAAGATGTGCCATAGGGCTATCCTCATCAATCCAACTAGAAATGCCTAAGTAAGCTAAGTAGCCCAAGCCAGAGTACCTAAACTAGAGTGTCATTTAATTTCAATTCAAAGCACCTGAGCCAAATTAATATTCCATTCAAGCCTAAATTAGAGCACCATTCAATTCTAAGCCAAATCATGTAAGCCAGAGCACAATTCCACTTGAATCCAAGCCTGAGCGCCTAAGTGAGAAAAGTTGTTTGAGCTAGTGATCCTTGTGAATAATTCCCTATGAAATCCAATTCAACCAAAAGAAGATAATCAATTAGAGCACCAATATTTTGGAAAGAACATTTAGACATGATAATTAGATGAGAAAGGAAGCATTTTACTTGAATGTTATAATATAACGTCTACTCTCATTACATTGCTTCAGATAGTAAGAGTGTCTATTAGAATTCAATGACCATTTATTGTGAGCATTTTCAATCAAAAAATGAATAATTAGACATTCATGGTCAAATTGACATAATATACCAATAATTAAAGGTAAGTAAATTGTTAGAAATAGAGTCTATTCCATCATTTGGGTTATGTAAGTGTATCTTCCAAGATACATACTTAGATTACTTTATGTGCAAGTTACCTAGTTACTTCATGCAATGTAATAAATACATAAATGTCAATGTGCAAGTTGTACATGTGCAAGCTATCCCTTGCACAACTAGATAGAGTGTTGGCCAAGTATCCTATTTTACCTATATAAGGATGGCCTCATAGATAGATAGATAGCTATAGAGTCGAAGGACATAGTCAAATAGTGTAGCTTAGTGGGTATTACAATTTTGCATGCCTCACCATTTATTGGTGATGGATACAATGTCATTCAATAGATTTATTAATGGAGTGTTCATTTCCTCCATAGCTACATAGTAATATTTTATATGATCTTTATTTATAGCATATTTAGTCATCTACAAGATTTAATTTATTTCATATTATTCTGCATCTTGTGATTGTTATCTCCTAAGCCTCATTCATCAAAATCTAACAGTGGTATCAGAGCCATGGTATATCTAGTTTATGTAGGTCAATAGGGAAACCACCATTATATTTAGCCTGAGTGTTTTGTCAAATTGATGTGCCGCTAGACTAACCACTATCAAAATATCTCAGAATAATCTAGGTGGTAGAATTAGGGAGAGTCACAAAGTTAGGAATGAAAGCAATCTCAATTTAAAAAAAATTGAGATCATTTTTTGATGCAGGAGCATCCGAAGGTGGAAAAGAAATCTTGCATCACCTAAAAATATTTTTTTCTTTAAGTGCCAAAGCTGTCGCGATATCGCGACACTTTTTGAGAAAGGGTGCCAAAGGGTCAAACTATCGCGATATCGTGACACTTTTTGAGAAAAGGGGCCAAGGCGCAAAATGGTCGCGAAATCATGACATTTTCGAAGCAAAGCAGCCTGGATGCAAAATGGTCATGAAATCATGACATTTTCAAAGCAAAGAAGCCAAGGCGCCAAATGGTCGTAAAATTGTGACATTTTCAAGCAAAGAGGCCAAGGCACAAAATGGTTGTGAAATCGTGACATTTTCGAAGCAATGGAGCCAAGGCGCAAAATGGTCACGAAATCGTGACACTTTCGGAGGCAAAGCTCTAAGGCACAAAGTGGTCACGAAATCATGACACTTCTAGAGGCAAGACTCGAAGGTGCAAAGTGGTCATGAAATCGTGACACTTTCAAAAGCTGGGCTCGAAGGTGCAAAGTGGTCACGAAATCGTGACACTTTCGGAGGCAGGACTCGAAGGCGCAAAGTGGTCGTGAAATCGCAACACTTTCGAAAGCGAGGCTCGAAGGCGCAAAGTGGTCACAAAATTGTGACACTTTCGGAGGCAAGACTCGAAGGTGCAAAGTGGTCGCAAAATTGTGACACTTTTGAAAGTTGGGCTCGAAGGCACAAAGTGGTCGTAAAATCATGACACTTTCGAAAGCTGGACTCGAAGGCACAAAGTGGTCGCGAAATCGTGACACTTTCGAAAGCAAGGTGACAGGGTGCAAAGTGGTCGTGAAATCGTGACACTTTTGGGGCAAAGGCACCAAGGGGTAAAATGGTTGTGAAATCATGACACATCACGGTTTTGTGACCCGAAGGAGAAAATAGAGGCTGAATGCCAAAACATCATGATATCATGACCAAAGAGGAGAGAGGGCATAGTGAAGCAAACACGTCGTGATATCGTGACAAAATTTTCATGACTCCAGACCAGTCGGCTATTGTAGAGGCCATTGCAGAAGGGCACGTGGCATCAAATTACAGGTGGCCATAGAGCACTAGGCGGTTACAGAGGCCATTGTAGAAGGGCACATGGTAGCAGATTATAGATGGCTATGGCGCATTCCTATGAATGATGACTCGGTGAGTGGATGGATAGGTGGCTGTAGGGCACTCTGCCATCCCATGCCATGATGATGGAAGATACCTAGCCGCAACATGCATGCAACAACAGAACACTCGTGCAGGCGGTTACAGGGAATCTCGCATTCTGTGTAATGATGTCCGAAGGGGGTCAGGTCTGTGATAAGAGGAATGCATACATTATAAAAAGGACTTTTGGCCATTTGAATATAATGGCTATATTTTTGAATTCAAAACCTCTGCTAATGAAATTTGCATGAATTTTTTTGTGTGTTATCTTAGTTCTACTTCAAGTGGTATCAGAGCCAGGTTGGTTCTAAGTGTGCAAACCGATCATCAACAGTGAGGTAGTTCACGCTAGGATTGTGGTTGTGGGTTGTGAGGAAGCGAACAGGATGCCCCCATGTAGGAACCATGGTGGTGTGAGGAACAAGCAAGCAGAGGTCGATCTTAGAGCCTTGCAGAGGCAAGTTGAAGCCCCTACAGGAGGAAATTAGAAGAGGAGTTGAGCCAAGAAGGGAGGAACCCAGTGAAGATGAAGTTTGGGAAGAAGAGGGTCCATCTGATGAGGAAGAAGCATTGGATCCAGTAGAGGCTAGGCTGTATAGGGCCATATCCCAGATCGGGAAGAAGCCAAAGTTTGATGTCTCTACTTATTCTGGGAATCTCAATCCCAAGGAGTTGATAGATTGGATCAACGACATGGAGGAATATTTTGAGTATGAAGAGATCTCAAACCCAAATCGGATCAGGTTCGCAAAAAAAAAGTTGAAAAGACATGCTAGCATCTGGTGGAAAGGAGTACAACTAGAAAGGAACAGGAGGGGAAAGGAAAAGATCACCAGGTGGGATAGGATGGTAGAGAAGTTGAAAAGGCAATTCATCCCTACAGATTATGAGTTGGATTTGTTGAGAAAGATGTAGAGTCTTAGACAGGCAAGTAAATCTGTCAAGGAGTACATGGAGGAGTTCTATCAGATCTCGATTAGAATCGGCCATTCTGAGGTGAATAAGGAGAAAGTCACACGATACATCAATGGATTGTGAACCAGCATTCAAGAAGAACTGGGGCTAGTTAGGATGAGCACGGTGGAGGATGCATACCAGTTTGCATTAAAAGTGGAAGAGAAACTGAATAGGAGATTTGATGGTAAGCAGAGAGGAAAGGACAGGGGTGGAAGAGCTGGTGGAAGAACCAATGGAGGAAGATATAGAGATTTGGGGAAGACTGGTGAAGCAAGCAGTAGCCAGAAATAGAAAGAGGAGAAAGAGGAGAATACCCAATGCCCATGCAATCAGAACAAAAACTACCCGAGGGGAAGAGGTAGGCCTGGGTGAGGGTTTGGAAGAGGTGTCTTTCGAGGAACCTACTTCAACTGTAGAGAAGAAGGGCATTGGGAATACAACTGCCCGCAGCATTAAGAAAGGCCAAATCGAAGACCTGAGGGTCAGGCCCGAGCTGCTATAGCAGATGAAGGTGTAGAATCTGAGCACTCTAAGGAGGTAGAATGAGGGGAAGTGATGATCATCAGAAGAGTCTTGTTGAACAAAGAAAAGAAAGCAGACCAAAGGAATAGCCTGTTTCAAACAAGATGCAAGTGCGCAGGCAAGGTCTGTAACATCATCATCGATAATGGAAGCACTGACAACTTGGTTTCTAAGGAAATGGTTGCCAAGTTGCAGCTGGAGAGGAGAAAACACCCACACCCTTATCGGATTGCATGGTTGCAAAAGGACCATCGGGTGCTGGTCAGTGAGCAATGCTTGGTGAAGTTCAACATTGGAACTTACCGAGATGAGGTCTTATGTGACATATTGCCTATGGATGCATGTCACTTGCTGCTGGGGAGACCATGGCAGTTTGATCGAAGTGCTGTACATGATGGTCGAGCTAATACATATTCCTTGTCAAAAAATGGAGTTCGACATAAGTTGAAACCCCTAAAGGAGGCGGATGAAAAGGTATGCAGTAGTGCACGAGTCTGTCTAGTTGATGGAAGAAGATTTTTGGATGGCCTAAATCCAGATCATATGTGCTATGCAATAATCCCTAGGGTCAGGGAAGAAGAATGCAAGGAAACTCCAGTGGAAGTCATGGGACTATTGGAGGAGTTTTTAGATATCATTTCTATTAATGTTCTTGAATTTTTACCACCTGTTAGGAAGATCAGTCACCACATAGAGTTGGTTCCTGGATTGAGCTTGCCAAATAAGGCTACACACAGAATGATGCCTGTAGAAACTGAGGAGTTAAACCGACAGGTTCAAGATCTGCTAAAAAAGGGATTGATTAGGGAGAGTCTTAGTCCATGTGCAGTACCTACAGTGCTAGCACCCAAGAAGGATGGAGAGTGGAGAATGTGCACAGATTCTCAGGCAATTAACAAGATCACCATCAAATACAGATTCTCATTGCCCAAGATGGATGATATCATGGACTGCTTAAGTGGAGCTGAGTACTTCACAAAGATTGACATGAAAAGTGGTTACCATCAGATTCGCATTAGAGAAGGGGATGAGTGGAAGATAGCCTTTAAAACCATAGAGGGGTTGTATGAGTGGTTGGTCATGCCATTTGGGCTAACCAATGCACCGAGTACCTTCATGCGGTTAATGAATGAAGTCCTAAAATAAATTCTAGGCAAATTTGTTATTGTCTACTTGGATGATATATTGATTTTTAGCATAACCCTAGAGGAGCACCTGATGCACATCAGGAGGGTTTTTGAGAAACTATGGGAGGAGCAGTTGTTAATCAATTTGAAGAAGTGCAACTTTGTGAAGAGGGAGTTAGTATACCTGGGATTTGTTATCTCAGTAGATGGTCTCAAAATGGACCCCGAGAAGGTGAGGGCTATCATAGAATGGCCTACTCCAAGAAGCATGACTGAGGTGAGATCATTTCATGGTCTGGCCAGTTTCTACAGAAATTTCATTAGAAACTTCAGCAGTATTTGTGCATCCCTTACGGAGACAATGAGGGGAAATAAGAAGGAATTCAAGTGGATAGCTGGGGCAGACAAAATCTTTGCCATGCTGAAGAAGAAGGTCATGGAGCAACCTATCTTAGCACTTCCAGATTTTAACAAGGTGTTTCAGGTAGACTGTGATGCGAGTGGTAGTGCCATAGGGGCCGTATTGAGCCAAGAGGGTAAGCCTGTTGCTTATTTTAGCGAGAAGCTCAATGATGCCAGAAGGAAGTATTCGGTATATGATCAGGACTTCTATGCCATAGTTTAGGCTCTGAAGAAATGGAGGCATTATTTGTTGCCAAAGGAGTTTGTCCTTTATACTGATCATCAGGCACTATAGTATATTAACAGTCAAGGGAAATTGAATCAGAGGCACCTGAAATGGGTTGAGTTCCTGCAGAGCTATACCTTTGTGCTGAAGCATCGAAGCGAAAGGTCCAACAGAGTTGTGGATGCCTTGAGTAGGAGGCAATGTTTATTTATGGAGATAAAGGTGGAGGTTGTAGGTTTTGCTGAGCTCAAGGGTTTATACCTTGCAGACCCCAACTTTGTAGAAGATTGGAAAGCCTGCACTATGCCTGTTACATTGGACAGGACTAAGTGGTTAAATTTTTTGATTCAAGATGGAATGCTGTTCAGGGGGAACCAATTATGCATTTTTAGGAGCTCAATGAGGGAGAATATCATCAAGGAAAAGCACAGTGGAGGTTTATCTAGACACTTTGGTCGAGACAAGACCATCTCACTTGTTAGTGAAAACTACTACTGGCCACAATTGCAACAAGATGTGGCAAAATTTGTGTAAAGTTGTAGGATATGCCAGATGGCAAAAGGTGTGAGGCAGCCTACTATTTTATATCAACCACTACCTATACCTGAAAGGCCATGGGAGGATATTAGCATGGATTTTATTCTTGGTTTACCCAGGACACAGAGGGGACACGACTCCATATTTGTGGTAGTGGACAAGTTTTCAAAAATGGCTCATTTTATTCCCTGCCAGAAGACTAGCGATGCGGTTCATGTGGCTGGTTTATTCTTCAAGGAAGTGGTACGCCTTCATGGGCTACCAAGGAGCATTGTATCGGATAGGGATACCAAGTTTGTAGGGTATTTCTGGCAGACCCTGTGGAAGAAACTGAAGACGGACCTAAAATTTAGTTCTGCATACCACCCCCAAACAGATGGCCAAATAGAGGTGGTAAATCAGAGCTTGGGCAATCTACTGAGATGCTTGGTCAGAGACAAGCCCAAGGGGTGGTATTTAGTTCTATCGTAGGCAGAATTCTCTTACAACAGCTCAATAAATAGAAGTACCAATAAATTGCCATTCTAGATAATCTATGGGAGTAGCCCAAGAAACACTTCAGAGTTGAGAAGGATGGATACAAGAGAAAAATGTAGTGCTAAGGCTGAAGACTTTGCTAAACACCTGAAGGGAGTGCATGAGGAGGTGACAAGGCACATTGCTAAGATGAATACTCAGTATAAAGCCAGGGCAGACCAGAAGCGCCGGGCTAAGGAGTTTGAAGTAGGAGATTCTGTCATGGTCCATCTAAGAAAAGAGAGGTTTCCTGCCAAGACCTATAACAAGCTAAAGATGAAGAAATTTGGGCCATGCAGGATCATTGGGAAACGAGATTCGGGTAATGCATATGAGGTGGAGTTGCCGAGTGAACTTAACATCTCACCGGTTTTTAACATTTCAAATTTGGTCAAGTTTCATGACAGAGATAGCAGTGCAACACCAAGCCTAGATTTGTGGAGCATTCCCATGGTTACTCCAGTCACAGATGAGATAGAAGAAGTCCTTGATACGCGTGCTCGGAACAAATGTTATTATGAGTATTTGATCAAGTGGAAGGGTAGGCCCATCGAAGATGCGACTTGGTTGTCGAAGGCAGAGGTTGACCACCTGGGTCTACCTCAGACAGATCAAAAGTGAAGGTCACTTCTCAATTCACCCCGGGTGTCTGATGCAGGAGCATCCGGAGGTGGAAAAGAAATCTTGCATCACCCAAAAATATTTTTTTCTTTAAGTGCCAAAGCTATCGTGATATCGCGACACTTTTTTGAGAAAGGGTGCCAAAGGGTCAAACTGTCATGATATCGCGACGCTTTTTGAGAAAATGGGCCAAGGCACAAAATGGTCACGAAATCATGACATTTTTGAAGCAAAGCAGCCTGGACGCAAAATGGTTGTGAAATCATGACATTTTCGAAGCAAAGTAGCCTGGACGCAAAATGGTCACGAAATCGTGACATTTCCGAAGCAAAGTAGCCTGGACGCAAAATGGTCACGAAATCACAACATTTTCAAAGCAAAGAATCCAAGGCACCAAATGGTCATGAAATCATGACATTTTCAAGCAAAGAGGCCAAGGCACAAAATGGTCATGAAATCATGACATTTTTGAAGCAATGGAGCCAAGGAACAAAATGGTCACGAAATCATGACACTTTTAGAGGCAAATATCTAAGGCACAAAGTGGTCACAAAATCGTGACACTTTCGGAGGCAAGACTCGAAGGCACAAAGTGGTCACAAAATCGTGACACTTTCGAAAGCTGGGCTCGAAGGCGCAAAGTGGTCGCAAAATCGTGACACTTTCGGAGGCAAGACTTGAAGGTGCAAAGTGGTCGCGAAATCGTGACACTTTCAAAAGCTGGGCTCAAAGGTGCAAAGTGGTCATGAAATCATGACACTTCTAGAGGCAAGACTCGAAGGCGCAAAGTGGTCACGAAATCATGACACTTTTAGAAGCTAGGCTTGAAGGCGCAAAGTGGTCACGAAATAGTGACACTTTTGGAGGCTAGACTCGAAGGCACAAAGTGGTCACAAAATCATGACACTTTCGGAAGCAAGGTGACAGGGTGCAAAGTGGTCGCGAAATCATGACACTTTTGGGGCAAAGGCACCAAGGGGTAAAAAGGTCATGAAATTGTGACACATCATGGTTTCACGGCCCGAAGGAGAAAATAGAGTCCAAACGCCAAAACATCACGATATCACGATCGAAGAGGAGAGAGGGCATAGGGAAGCAAACACGTCGCGATAGCACGACAAAATGCTCACGACTCCAGACCAGCTGACGATTGCAGAGGCCATTGCAGAAGGGCACGTGGCATCAAATTACAGGTGGCCATAGAGCACTAGGCAATTACAAAGGCCATTGCAAAAGGGAACATGGTAGCAGATTACAGATGGCTATGGCACATTCCTATGAATGATGACTCGACGGGTGGATGGACAGGCGGCTACAGGGCACTCCGCCATACCATGCCATGATGATGGAAGATACCTAGCCACAACATGCATGAGGCGACAGAACACTTGTGCGGGTGGTTATAGGGAATCCTGCATTCTATGTAATGATGTTCGAAGGGGGTCGGGTCTGTGATAAGAGGAATGCATACATTGTAAAAAGGAATTTTGGCCATTTGAATATAACCGCTTTATTTCCAAATTCAAAACATCTGCTAATGAAATTTGCGTGAATTTTTCTGTGTTATCTTAGTTCTGCTTCATTTTTATCTAAAGTGTTTTCCATAAAATTGTTAGGAAAACTCGTGAAGACCAAAAATCAACATTCAATCCACTAGATTGACAAATCATCTAGTGAATATCATCCAGGTTATCTAAAATTTTCTAACTAGTGCCTAAATTTTCTTTTGTTGCAAAAAAATAATTCTCAGAGGATTGGGACTCCTATAACAGAAAGCTAGGAGACTCCAAATTTGTTTCCCAAAGATCTATGTTCCCTCATAGTACAAAGGTTAGTTCATTGTACAAGAGGAGAATACTATGAAATAAGAATTTTAGTGAAGGATCATGGTGAAGATAGGAGACTGAAGAACTCTATTGTTGGATTGAAAATTTCCATAGTTGAAGAATGGGCCATAGGAGCCTTGATGCAAAAATACAATAGAATCCTTGAAGAAGAAGCCACATAAGTCTTGATACTAAAAATGCCATAGAAGCCTTGATACTAAAAAGGCCATAGAAGCCTTGATATTGAAAAGGCAACACAAGCATTGGTACTAAAGAAGGCCACTGAAGCCTTGATATTGAAAAAGGCCACAAAAGCCTTGGTACTAAAAATGCCACAAAAACCTTGATATTGAAAATGCCAAAGAACCCTTGATCCTAAAGAAGAATTCAATAAGAATATTTGATTCATAATTAGACTAAATATATCAGTACTAATATCTTTGTTGGAGGGACAAAAGATTTAGTGAGTTGGGAAACTTTCTAGAAGAAAATTAGGAAGAGTATCTTCTTCATAATCAACTTAGCCCTAAAGCAAAAGCAAAGATATTAGGGGATCTCATTGAAGAACTTCTATACTTGGAATCTAGGAGAAGATCTCACCACCAACACTTCTAGGAGTAGAAGGTTGAAACGAAGGTCTCAAGGAATACCATGAGAAGCTGCTAGATCAAAGACCTTGTAAAAGGCCTCATTGAGCATCCAAAAAAGGCTAGAAGAGCCTTACTGGATATCAAGAGAGTTCTTTGGGGAACTCATTGGAGAAATCCACTACCAAGGTGAAGTCCTTGATAGTGAAGGACTTGGAACAATTATCACCATATGAAAACAAGCCCAAGAGGAGAATTTTGCAAGGAGTGCCAAATTTGTGAAGGAGAATTTGGTAAGGAGTGCCAAATCCATGAAGAAGAATTTGGTAAGGAGTGCCAAATCCTAGAAGAAGATCCTGCTTGAAGTCAAAATTCAACAAGAAGACTTGAAGATAGAAGAAGCTCATCAAATCTTGGATATTTGAAGATTACCTCTCATAGTAAGAAGGCACCGCTTTAGAGACATAAAATTATCCAAATATACAATAGAAGGAAGAGAACACAAGAGGAGAAAAAACCACAAAATTCTAGGCTCGTGAAAGAAAGTTCGAGACCATCATTTAGTGAAGAAGGAGCTATTCAGGACATCCTACTTGAAGCAGAAACTTGGTGATTCTAGACACCAAGATCTACATCCTATATAAAAGAGAGAGAAGAGCTATAGAAAAGGTAAGCAAATTTTGGTGAAAAAGATTCATTAATTGGATTACTTATTAGATTTATTTGAGCACCTGAATTTGGATTAAAGTTGCAAGAAGAGAATTAGATTATAGTCTTCTAAAGTGCAAAAGGAAAAAGATTCTTTTTAAGAATTTATTTGCACGTTTATTAGGAGTTGATTAGATTTTATATTATATTTTATCAACTACCTATCATCTACTTTGGAAAAATAAAAAATAATACTAAGTCCTACAACATTGATTGTAGTGAAATTGTAGAATAACTCTTAAATATTCATTTTAGGTTATTCTTGATTAATTGCAGTAAATTATTAGTGCATGAATTTGAGAGTTGATTGGAGTGATAAGGTGTAATATTAGTGTGTTAAAAGTGAAGAACTTGTACTATTATACTACTTTAAAAAAATAGTTTTGTGTTTTTTGAAGGGCATAAAATCTGAATTGTATCAAGTGTCTAAAGACACTATTGAAGCACAAAAATCTGCAACTTGTAGTGGCCAAAAACAGAAATAGAAGCTTCAAATATTGAGACATTGTGAGTCTCAAGTTCAAAAGCATTACAAGGTTAGATGCAAGGAAATAAAGTGCCAAAAATTACATCAATTGAAAAGCTTCTATCTACTGTTATTTAAGCTTGGATTTGTTATCAAAGTATCCAAGAAAAAAGGGAAAGGTCTGTCTACTCTTAAAAGACAACCTTAAAACCCTTGTATTGCAGGAAAAATCTGCTACAAAACCAGAATTTAAGATCTGAAAATAGAGTGCAAAAGAAGGTATATTAAAATAATATGTATATACAATATTATAATACATTATATTGCACTACTCTAGTATGGTTTTTACAACAAAAGAGCAAATTTGGAAATGCCACAAAAGGGCACATTAACTACAGGGCAAATCAGTCAAAGAAATTCGGATATCAGCACTCTTATTTCCAAGATAAAAGAAGCCACTCAAAGGGCTATTATTGTATGTATGAACCTGTAGAATCAAAGATCATATCCAATTATCTTTGAGCTACATTTATGTAGACAAGATAGTGCACATATACTTCTAAAAAATGTCAAAAATATACAAAGGATTCAACATGATTGGAGGTATAAAAGAGAAGGAACAAAGGTGTTACATTCAAGGTCTCTAAATTGGAGAAGACCATCCACAAAAAGAAGCTCCAAATTGTTGTCCAAGCTTCATGGTGCATTGTAAATCCACCTGTAAAAGAATATCTTGCTTACCACTCAAGCAACATAGCAAAGCAAAGGAATGGCATACGAAAGGGTTTTAGGAGTTATAATATCCATATTCAAAGATGTTATAGGAAAGGACTCCATGTAGAGATACAACTTCACATAATAGACATCATTCCTCTCTCAATGTTTAAGAAACCCCCATGCAAGAGTTACAACAAAGCGATGACACTTGGTATTCTCCACCAGCTTCACACGAGTGCCCATACATTTCATATTACTTCAAGAGTGTTGAAAAAAGAATTTGGAATATTACAAAAATAAGCACTCACTTGTAATGGACATGACACATGTCACAAAGTCCATGATTAGTTTTCCATAAAAGGTATTTGAAGTCCAAGCTCAACAGGGGAGCGAAGCACAATCAAAGACATACAAAGAGGGAGTGAAGCACAGTAAAAAAATATTTGAAGAACATCGTGGAAGGAAGGAAGAAGAAAAATTAAATGCTCATGTATTTTGAAGGTCAACCTTCAACACCTATGACAAGCAACTCCAAGGGATATTCATTAATTCTAGCACCAAAGGTATCAATTACATTGATGTTATATTTAGCCATAGAAAGCACCAAATAGTGAGAAGATTTTGCATCTAAAAAGGTAAGGTTTAATCCAATTTATTATTACTTTTATAGTTGGAGAAATAAGGGTTATAAACTAAGGTTAAAACTTATATTTTGAAAGCAAAAGCTATAAGGGGTAACTTATCTCATTGATTTAATATTTGAAATTTAACCTAGGAGAAATAAGGAATTCTACGTAGATTAAATTATTTACCATTTTGTAATTATTATTATTTTTTTAATTTTCCAAACTTTGGAGCCACAAGGGTTACTCCATCAAATTGATTTTATTGAAAATTAGAAATAATCCAAGGGATATAAAAGAGGTTATTAGGGTTTCTATTAAGGTTGGATAAATATATATTTTTACTTGTCTCAAACCTTCAAAAAAGGACAAAATAATTCCAACATTAAAACCTCTTCAAAATTTAAAAAGTGCTTAGTTCAATTAGGAGTAATAAGGTGTTAAGAAGTTGATTCTTGATCTTTATATTACTTGTAAAAAATCAACTAGAATTGAACTATATTTTTACAAAAGTACTATATCATACTTCAAAACATTAGGGAGTCATAAGGCATTCTAAAAAACTTGATAACAATAACATTTGTCTAATATTATCAAGTTGGGAAGATATAATCTTTCCTCAAAACCTAAAATTACGAGTTCATACTCTTATCACTAGGGAGACATAAGGTAGTCTAAAAACCTAAGAATCTATAAAGGTTTTTCCAAATCAAGCTTATATACTTCAATAAGGTATCATATATAAGGAGCTATAAGATAGACTATCAAGGTTCTATCAAATTCAAGAAACATTATGGATGAGATTTTGAGAAAAGCTTTCAATAATGAAGAACTATTCCATGAAGTAGAATTCTACTCTCAAAACTTAATAGATACTCTATATGGATACGAGTATCTACCCTCTAATGACAAGATGAAATTCTCCTTATTTCTTAAGGAAGCCAAAGAAGGTAGCTTTACAGAATTGATTAACTATCTTCATGAAATTTTCTTCACAACATGGTGGAACTCACAAATATTGGTTATATTTTCACCAAAAGAATATTTGATGATTTATCTATCATTAATTGTATTTGTACTTTTTCAACATAAGAAACAAGTTAACAATAAAGAACAATACTATTATGATGATAGACTAACTTGTCATAAAGCAAAGATATCACCAGTACCAAAGTAGAATCACAAGAAGAGAAGAAAAAAAACAAAGAAGAGACATATTAAAAGAGGTCAAGATATAAATACTAAAGCAGTAGAGAAAGAACCAATACACCAAAAAGGTAACCATAGAAGAATGAGAGGATAATTGCACCATGACCTACTCATTCATCAATCAAAATTAAATAAAGATACTTGGAAGAAGAACTATAAAGGTGGTTCTATAGAAGATGAATCTAAACAAGCCAAAGATCATCCAATGAAAGAAGAAGCTCCCAGTACAACTTACTCTACATCATATGAAGACACATATTACCTGCTAAACCTGAATACAAAGAATGCAGAGGAAGACTACAAATATCAAGCAGAATATGATGAAGAAAATCCATATTGAAGACTAAAGTCTTCAATACCCAAATAATGTAATACAAGGGGGTGTTAGAAATAAAGTCTATTCCATAATTTGGGTTATGTAAATGTATCTTCCAAGATACATACTTATATTAGTTTATGTTCAAGTTATCTAGTTACTTCATGCAATGCAATAAATGCACAAGTGTCAATGTGCAAGTTGTACATGTGCAAGCTATCCCTTACACAACTAGATAGAGTGTTGGCCAAGTATCGTATTTTACTTATATAAGGATGGCCTCATAGATAGATAGATATAGAGTCGAAGGACATAGTCAGATCATGTAGCTTAGTGGATAGTATATTTTTGTGTGCCTTCCATTCATTGGTGATGGATACAATGTAATTCAGTAGCTTTATTAATGGAGTGTTCATTTCCTCCATAGCTACATTGTAATATTTTATATGATTTCTATTTACAACATATTTAAGTCATATAGCAAATTTACTTTCTTTCATATTATTCTGCATCTTGTGATTGTTATCTCCCAAGGCTCATTCATCAAAAGCTAACACAAATTACCTCACATTTTGATTTATTAAATTTGGTGTTAAAGTCCTAAGTTAAGTTTAATTTGAAGAAATTAGAAAACTTAGGAACTTTAATTATTTAAAACTAGGAGTTAAAAGCTATTCAACTCCATAGGAATCAAATATTAAGGTGACAGTTTAAGGATTTCAACTACATTTTCAAAAGATTGAAAAATATTTGATATTTTATTATTTGCAATATATTTCAAAAATAAATTTTTTGAAAAATTAATAAATTAGATGTTGGAGATAAGGATTTCTATTCTAAAAATGAAAAAATTAGAAAGTTTGAAAATTTGAAATATTTAGAAAAATTTGAAATTTGAAGATTTATAAAATTTACAAATTTATTTTAGAAAGGATTTGAAATATTGATTATTGAACTTTTTTGAAAAATATTTTTGAAATTGCAATTTAATACTTTTGAGTAAAAAGGATTTCAACTTCAAAGGAATTAAGAAAATTGAAAATGGATAAATGACAAAGATAATAGGAGCATCATATCATAGGATAAATCTTCAAAGTATAGAATCATATTCTATGTGAGGAGTATTTCAAAAACAATATTTTGAGTTCAAGGAATAAAATAATAGCACATAATTTCAAAACTTCTACCATAGAAATAAAATCAAAACATTTAAATTCCATAAAAACTTGAGGAAAGAAAATAACATATGGTACATATATTCAGGAGTTAGTTATTATATGACTAAAAATTTACATTGGTTTGAATATTTGGAAATAAAAAATAATATTCCACTAAAAATTGTAGATGATAAGATTTATCATGTTCAAGGAGTTGGAAAAGTAATACCTAGCATGCCATTTTCAGATTTTGTGCTAGAAGATGTTTTATATGTTCTTAGATTATCAAATAATCTTATCTTAGTTGCTCAATTAGTTGAAAAAGGAAGAACTGTGGAATTCAAATATACAAATGAACATAAAAAATGTATTATCAAGAATCAAAATAAAATAGAAGCTATAGGTTCCATCAATAATGGAATATTTTCTTTAGACACAATGAGATTCTCTCAAGAAATCATAGAGCATATTTTACCTCAAGATTAGATTAATGATAAATTGCTTGATTTTTTAGAAAGACAAGAAACATGAAGATGGATCAGGCATAGTCCAAGATTACCTTGTAGATATTATAGACAAAGGCAATGGATCAATACAAGATCCAAGATGATGACACATATTGAAGACTAAAGTATTCAATAACCATATAATGTAATACAAGGGGGTGTTGGATAATATTACATTATTTGGTAATTTTAATGTACCTCCATGGTACCTATGGCACAATATAAATATTAGAGTGTTTGAGTCAATAATATAGGAGTGAGTTTTATATTTTCCTTTTATGAAAGTGTATATGTACAAAATATGCACAAGTGTCATGTAAGTATGTGTGCAAGTGTGTAATGAGAGAAAGTGCACAAGTGTCATGTAATTAAGTGTGCAAATATGTAATGTGATAAAGTGCACAAGTGTCATATATTATATGTGCATGTAGTAGTGTGCAAGTGTCATAGAGTTAAATGCACATGTAAGTAGAGAAGTCAAGAGTATTGTATATAAATGACAATATGAGAAGCCAAAGTAGATGAGAGGATTTTTCTTATGCATGTAATAGGAAAAGATGCATCTCCCGGATATGTGAGAAGAGCAATAGTCAAGTACATGAAAATTCATCTTTGTAAGGCTATATTATGGAGATAAATATCCATGTATTATATATCAAATGGATCTATGAAGATCATATTCAAGCATTAATAATATTGAATCTTGTATGCATATTTTGAGCAATTCTACTATAAATTTCTTCATGTTACTACATGAATTATTTTAGCCATTTTATATTCATATTTGATATTTTCTTGAATGTTATTATTATTTATATTAGACAACTTATATATTGATTGCTCTTATATTTGAGACTACTCAAGATACAAAATATTGAGACTAAGATAATTTTTCTTAAAAGGCAATAGGAAAAGTAAATTTTAAAAAAGTAAAGCCTAAGCTAAGGAGACAATGCACCAATATATAAACATCTTCTATGCACAATGAACTAAATTAACAAATTTATCACTTGCTAACAACTAGAAAGTCAACACAATTTTTATCCACACCCAAGCATTCAAACAAACAAAAGTAGGACAAATAAATTAGTCATACATTATTCATTTATACCATATGATTACAAAGATGCAAAACCAAAAGAGACAATGCTCTTTAGCAACATCACTCAAGTATTGAGTCTAACTTATACACAAAAGATAAAATGAAAGGAAAAAGCTTACAAGGCCAAATACTAGGCACAAGCAAGAACTCTTTTAATACCATTACCATGCAATGAAACCCCTATTTATACATAAAATTTTAGTTATTTCCTCCCAAAAAGCATGATTGACTACTTTGCATTCAATGCTAGTGACCTCGAGGCCTCTAGAATAGGTTCATCAATGCAGGTGGGCTTGGGCCTTTAAATTTGGAGCTTTAATTGTGTTTTTCAACAATCCTTATTAAAATATCCATGCAAAGTGAGCATGAAATTTCTCTACAATTGATGGTATTAGACTCAAGATCTTTGGGATTGGAGCCTCCATCATAACTATCTTTATGACACCAACTATCTTCTTTTGAATGTCATGTCCCTATGGTGTAGGTAGGTGAATTTATTCACTTTTATGAATGTTGCCTTTATTAGATTAATTATTCTCCTTTTCCTTTTTTATAGGAGTTTGTGTGTAGCTATTATTCATAATAAAGGTTACATTCCAGTGTGGGGGCTTTTTGCTGGTAGTTAGACTAAATTCCAAAAAGCTACTCAAGATGACATGGGCCATCAAAGGTTGAGATAAGATAGCATTCAAAATTTTACAAATTAGGTGCTTCTAATGTCCTTGCCCATCCCTTATAGACTACCAAATTTTTCCTACCTGGATCTCCTGGTGTTGATGTATTTTTAACACCCAAAAATGAAATCGTGTGGGGGCCACATGTACAACCTCCACAAGCTCAATCATATGTAAAAGAGTAAGGTACATAGAATATCTTGGAGGGGGAATAACATATCCATAATCACCATATTTTTTTTATTTCAACTAATGGTGTAGCCTTTCTTAGTTATCACCAAGAAGTCTAAAGGCGATGGCACTGTCCATGGATCATTTTTGTGAATACAAAATCGAAACACCAAACAATGCTAAATAAATTAAAAACAAAGAAAATAAATTGCATAATGAATGATATTATATTAATGGGGGAACTTAAAAACTCCATTTTTACAATGAGGATCTTTGTAATTCTTTTTTATATAGATTTATAGTGGTTAGGGTTCTCTGAAACCCTAATAGATAATGCTGGTGGTGTCTTCAAGCACGTCCTTGCTCCCAATAAAATTGAGTGGGCTTCTTGATATATGATGTCAGGACACTCCAACTTAAACAATTGACCAATGCTAATGTAGCACCTTTAGATTTTCACACAATTACATAGTAAATAGATTAGTAATACCTGTGAGGGCTCAACAATGTGAGACCCTTTGTAAGTAATAGTAAAACCCTAAATATATACTACAAATAATGTGAACAGGAATAAAAGTGCATAAATGAAATAACAAACAATAGATTTACCTTATGTGCTTGTTATATTTTGATCTGTGATATTTTATTGCAGTGAATCGATGCAACGATGCCCTAGTGTCACCCAAAGGCTAGGAGGACCTTATAATCCTTACTTAAAATTCTTGTGGGCACTCAAAAGTTGTAGAAAATGTATGTGGGTGCTTGGGACTAGTAGGGAGGCACCTAGAGGTACTTTGTGGCAGAAGGGAAGCACCCAGAGACACTCGAAAGTGATAGAAAGCACCTAGAGGCATTCAACGACTAAGGAAGGAGTCTATAGAAGTAGATTTGATGAGGGGAAATGAATGACGATGGATGCATGGGTTATGGTGAGTGAGGATGGAAGTATAAGGGATTAGAATACCTAAGAAACTCAAGGGATTTGAGCCTTCAGGTAACTTCAACGACTTAGGGAATCAAAAACTCAAGGGAAGACTCAGGATTAGAACTCAGGAAAACTTCAATGACCTAGGAATTTAGGGGTTGAGCCATCAAAATAGCTCTTATTTATAATCCAACCTAGGGCATGCTAGATTTTCAACAACACTAATCATGTGGCTAAGATAAAAGTACATTAGAGGGTGGATATTAAATTTAGGGTGTGACATGGATTGATGAGGATGGACAAAAAAATTTAAATAAATCAAATGGTTGGTATTAATTCACTTATATAAATACATATTTATTAAATATATATAAATTATTATTATTTAAATAAATATATAAATATATGAACAATGGGTGAAAATGACGAGAAAGTTAGGATGGATGACAAAATGGCTAGGTTTTGGTAGAAAAAATGGTAGGAAAGTTAGGATGGACGAAAAATGGCTAGGTTTTGGTGTCTATAGATGCCTCTTTTTGTACTGCATTATGTGAGACACAATGCAGTGCAAAAATACGAGATACTTGTTTGGGTGAGATGCAAAAGTAAAATTTTATTAGGATGCAACATACGAGATTGAAGATAAAAGAATAAAATAATTTGAATTTTGCGTAGCTTACCCCATCAATTGGCGAATGAGGTTGTGGATGAATCTCATGAGCCAATTGAAAAATTTGTGCAAATGAATGATGGATGATGTGGTATCATTTTTGCCCCAACGGTGAGAAAGGGAGTGGTGAAAAATGTGATATGAGGTATTTTTTTTTGCCCCACTAGATGAAGGGATTTATGAAAAAAGTGTGTCTATTTTTTCTACAATAGATGAAGGGATTTGTGAAACATGTGATGAGAAATACATCTATTTTTTCCCTAACAGATGAAGGGATTTGTGAAACATGTGATGAGAAATACGTCTATTATTGCCCCAATAGATGAAGATATTTTGCCAAGTGCAGTTGCCATGATCATAGAAGATGTATCCCATTGTGGGAAAGTCAAAACCAAATGTGGTTACCCCAAACTTGGGGTGATTTGATGCTATTTAAAAATATGCCTTCCAACATCATTGATAAACAATGATGAATATGCAAAGAAAAATAAAAGAAGTCAACCTTGGAGGACCAACTAATGACTGTCAAATAGTTCATATGAGCGAAACCAATCACCCTAGTTAAGGCCAATTGCCATAATGACAGTCAAGTAAATATGAAATGATAAAGTTGGATTTTGTCCATGTTTTAAGCCCCACGAACTAGGCCATCAATGACAACTTTTATGCAAATTATTGTTGGCAAGGTTTCATGCAAAATGTGAAGTACCAAACATGATTATGATTTCAAACAATGAGATATATGATGATGAAAATGACCAAGTGTTCTTATAGTAGATATTTCATATTACCGAATTGCATGGACACAAATCGCTATAATCGCCAAGTATATAGAAAAATCCACTAGATACAAGATTCACTTGAATGTTGTTTGAAATTGGAAAATATGAAAATGATGATGTGAAATAATGATGTTATGATGTATAAATGATGAAAATGATGATATTCATTGTTTTGTGAAGATTCATATCATTTTGGGGTGGTTTTGTAATGTGTTAGGTGGTTTTGCAATTTGTGGTTGCACACAAAAATTAGGCATCCAAATCAGTTGGAATCTTCACAAAACCTATTAATATGATAGTATGAATGCATGGATGCAATTTGAAGTGATTTGATGGACGTAAACCACTATTTTATGAAATTTTATATTTTTTGTCAAAATAAATGCCAAATGCCAATTGGTGCTTTAGTCTTTACAAGCACCCACCGATATTTGGGCACTACTGCAAATGCCCTAGTGCACTTGAATATAACATTAAATTCCCATGGGTGCCTCAAGGTGGTTGAAGTAGCTATAAATAGCTAGAAGGATGAGAAATAAAGGTCATTTATGCATTTGAGATTTGGAAGCTACTTCTGGGAGAGTGGAGTGAAGTGAGGTAGAGTGATTTGATCACGGAAGCTATGGTGGTGGAAGGAGCTAGTGTGGAGGCTAGGTCTAAGGCTTTGATGAGGTAATTCCTTATGTTTTCTTGTGCATTGTGCAAATATTTTTGTGATTTTTTTGAACAAAATTATTGACAAATATTTTGTGTTGTGCTGCAACTTAGGATTTTGAAGGCTCGACATCAGTTATCACTATACATTCCTAAAATGATGATGGTAGTGTTATATGAGGAGTGGAAGTTTTTGGAGGATGTGGAGCTAGTGGAGGTAGCCTAGGTGGATGTGGTGAGGGTTGACGATGGGTACCTTTATACCTTGGTGGAGAGGTGGGATGCTGATAGGGGGAATTTTTAGCTCCCCATAGGAGAGGTGACTGTGACCTTGGAGGATGTATATTGCATCCTCAAGGTGCCAGTGGAGTGGATCCAGGTTGATGTAAATCTTATCCAAAATATCAAGATGATGAATATGTTCAAAGATGCATGTCAGGGTGTGAGGGTGGAGAGTGGAGGTATCCCGTATTTGTCCATGTATGTGGATAAGGAGTTGGATGCCCTCTGTGCTTTGGTTATGTTTGTGTTGGCCAACATCGTGGCCTCAAATAACACTGGGTGTAGGTTCCATTGGAACTTTATAGGGGTAGTGAGTGATATGCTCACTAGACGATAGGTGTATGCATGGGTTCCTACTTTATTGGTGGAGGTATACCACGAGTTTTATGATGTGATGAGGCATAAGAGGAAGGGATTGAGGTGTATCTTGCTACTGTAGTGTTGAGGATGGGAGCACTTTAGTGTGGCTCAACCAGAGGGATTACCAGTGGTAGACTTGGGTAGGGAGAAGCCCTATGCTAGGAGGTGGGTAGTGGTCAAGGAGGTACAACCGATTTGAATTGTGCAAATGAGTTAGTGGTACCAGTATTTATAGGCTGGATTGACATCCACCCAAGTGATATGGAGGCCATGGAAATATTGTAGGTGGATTAGAGATGGAGAGTACTTGTGGTGAGTGTGAAAGGCTAGGTGGGTGGTTAAGAGACATAAGAATGAGGTTGAGTATATTTAGTTCTCTCAAGTACTCTAATATTTTAGGTTAAGGTAGGATGTCCCAGATGAGTTAGTGTGATATAGTAGACATCGAGAGGATATAGGGATACCATCCACAGAGCCATGGAGGGTGGACTATGAGGATGATGAGGAGATGAATCTCCTGGATGTAGGTGATGCAAGGAATACCACAGATTATGATGCTTTATTTGCAACTCAACCATCATGGGCACCACCTTGAGGTGTGGCTAATGGGGAGAGGGATGTGGCTAGGGATGAGGGGACTCAGGAGGCCACCAAAAATAGTGATGTCATTTATCAGATAGTCAAATGAGGAAGACTAAAAGGGAAACAAGGCAGGATCTTGATATTGGGGAGGATGGTAGAGATGGAGATGATGTAGAGGAGATTTCAGATGGGCCTCTAGATCAGAGCAACAAGGATTGGGTACAAATGGAGCAGTAGGTGGTAGAGTAGGATGCAAGGATTACAAGGATCCAAGTAGAGCTAGTAGAGAGGGAGCACTGGTATACTATCAATATCATATGACTTCGATCTTAGGATAGGTATATCGAGGCATTCGAGGATAGGTTGATAGAGCATAATATTTCAATTCTTGATCCTCCAACCTCATATGTCTCTAAGGGTGTTAGGTGTAGCAAGTCTACGCATAGCTCTAGGTCTAGAGCTCCTCCTATGTCATAAGGGTCCTCTTGGAGGACTTAGCTTAGTGCTTATATGTAATTTTTATATATGAGCCTTGGTGCTCTATTGTATGTAGCCTTTTGGCACTCATTGTACATGCACTATTTATACATATATATACATGGCTTTTACTTTTGTGTTATATGTTTTTGTGAATGATTTGTGTGGAATACATGTTTTCTATTGATGATAAATGCATATGCTATGTTATGGATGATTAATGCAAGGCAAAATATATGGATGATTAATGTAAGGTATGAAATGCAATTGTTCTAATGATCATTTCTAGTTTAGATCTTGTTTGGCCCTGTTTAGCATTGTTGTTAATCAGGGGCACTAGACTTGGTGGTATATGGGATGAATGACTCATGGATGTGACATGGATGTTGATATGGAAGAATATATGGATGTTGATATGGAAAACTAACTATTTTGTAGACACTCAGATATACTAGTGGTATAAAAAAACTCACAAAACTGCCTAACTCCTCTAGGACCAAATGTGTGTCCAGTGGATTAATTTACCAATCAAGAGCATGGTAATGACTCAAGGTAATCAAGAACTAATGTGTGTTCAAGTGAGTTAATTAACTCATCTTGATTAAATTGGGTAAACTTGTTATTAATGATATCAAGAATCTAGATTGCCCTTATGTGTAGTTAGATATCTCTTTGAAAGAGACGTATCACCATGCATGAGCATACTCCACTACCAGTAAAGTGTCTAAAGCTCTGGTGGAGGCTAAATCCATAGTCCATGATTTGCATTTTTTATCTCTTAAGTTTTGGATATGACTACCTAACCATATGAATGGAAATATAGTACAATCCTTACAACCCAATGATCAATGGTGTGTGATGTAAAATATTTAGAGTTTTTGTTAGGGATTTTTCCCTACTCTTTCTTTTATTTTTGAAATTGTGATAGTGGTGAAAATGACTATTTTTGTGGACTATGTTGCATTATGGGACTAGCAAGGATGACCCTTTTTACTTCGAGGTTCCTACCAAGGATGGTGTCATCCCTCTTTGATAAAGACGTTTTTAATATTTGAAGTTGTGCTTGGTTCAAGAATGTTTTGGAGTCAATTTCCAAAAATTAAGATTTGCTTAGTGTGTATGTGTAATGGTCCTAAAAATAAATCGATATGTATTTTGGAGTTTGCTTAAAACACTAGGAGTGGTTGAGTAACCTAAAACACCTAGGACTTGTGAATGTATGGAGGTAAATGACCATTTAACTTAACAAAATGAAATGGGTGAATTTTGTGGATGATATTGTGAGGATGCCCCTGATTAAGGCAACATGATTTTATTTGGACCAATTCAAAACCTTGAACTTAATAAATGATCCCTAATATGAAAAATGAATCGTGGATGTAAATATAATGTATGATATGTAATTTTTTGGAATATGAGATACAATATACAATATTTTATGAAGTGTGAATGCAAAGGAAGTGCAATGATGTGAGTGAAATGTATGCAAATGTTTTTTGTGTATTGACCATGTATATATACATATATATAAATAAAATCATGCATAAAATTCTCTCAAGTATATAAAATTAAGTGGTTTGGGTTCTTCCTCTCCCTCTAGACTAGCAAGCATATAAGTACCATTACCCACTCTTTGCATAATAATGTATGGACCTAACCAATTAGCCATGAATTTATCATGAAGATATGGTAATGCATTGGTGTTTTATTGATTCTCTTTAAGGACAAGATATCCTACTTGGAATTCATGTAGATGAATTTTGGCATTGTAAGCATGCTTTAGGTGGTCTTGGTATACCTGTAAATGATCTAAAGCATTAAATCGCCTCTCATAAATAAGTGTGAGTTGGTAAAAATGTGCTTGTCTAGTAGTGTCACCATCTATGAATTCCTGCAAAGAAATTTGGAAGGGGATCTCAAGCTCAAGAGGCATAATTGCTTTGGCTCCATAGACCAATGAAAATGGTGTTGCCCCTATAGGTGTATAGATGCTTTTTCAATAAGCCCATAATGCCAAGGGAATTTTTGTGTGCCAATATTTGTGATTATATTTGACAAGTTTCTTGAGAATAGCAACTAGGATCTTTTTGGAAGCTTTAGCTTGTCCATTAGCTTGTGGATAATAAGGATTCGAGAAACTATGTTGAATGTTGTATCTCACACACAATTCTTGAATATCCTTGTTCTTGAAATACTTGCCATTATCTAAAATTATTTTTTAGGGAATACCAAAATGAGAAATGATGTGATGAAGTATAAAATCCACAATTCTAGGTCCTATCGTACTGGTTAGAGGAATTGCCTCAACCCACTTTGTGAAGTATTCATTGGTTGTGATGATGAATGCATGTTTTCCTAAAGAAGAAGGTGAAATTTTACCAATTATATCTAGACGCCATTGTGAAAAGGGCTAAAGGATTTGAATAGACTATAAAGCTTGTGATGGTAGATGAGTTAAATTAGCATGTTCTTGATACTTTTTACAATGTTTGACATAAATGCAACAATCACATTCCATTGTGGGCTAATAATAACCCATCTGTAAAATATGCTTTATAATAGCCATTCCACTAAAATAACCACCATAAGTACAATCATGGGCTTCAGCTATGGCTCTTTGTTCCTCACTAGCCTCAAGATAATGAAGGAGGAATCCATAATAACCATGTTTATACAACACGTCCCCCAAGAGAAAAAAAAGAGCTACATTTTGCTTGAAAGTGTGTTTGGTAGTTCTAGACATGTTAGATAGGAGTGTTCCAAACTTGAGAAATCCTACTATTTGGCTTGACCAAGGCTCATATGGATCCGACTAGATAAAGCAAACATCATTTTTATATTTAGACTCAAAATAGACAATTGTAGGTTTAGAGACCGTTGAAATCATAAGGGGCTATACCTCTCCAAAGGAATATTTTAGAATCAATGATCTAAGAGAGGCCATCGCATCTACAAATCTATTAGTCAAATGTGGCAAACTATTTATTTCATACCAATAAAACTTAGAGTATTTTCATTGCTACTTCATCAAGTTGTAAGGTGAGATTGTATACAACCTAACTAGGGTCAAGACCAGGAATGTCCTTATAGGGCCATAAAAATATACCCTTATTCCTCTTTATGAGAGAAATTAATTACTCTTGTTCGTCAAGTGATAAAATTTTACCAAGCTTGACAATTTGGGGATTGTCTTTGTCTGAACTAAGGTCCACATCGATGGTATCTTCAATGGACATGTGGGAACATTCCTCATGTTTATGGGGCATAGGGATAAAATGAATATCATCTAAGATGTCATAAAACTTTTTTGGCTTATCCTCATCTATTTATTCTTGGAAAGCCTCAAGATATGAAGGTGAAGGTGAAGGCGAAGGTGGAGGGGATGGAGGAATGTAGTTGGTAGAAGCCCTTAACAATTCCTTGGACAAGACAAATTTGGCAAAGGATGAAGGTGAGAAAATCTAGTCCATATAAATGAGACTTATATCAATTAGAATTGGCTTAGTTGAATCATATGGATTACAAAGTGGGGAGAATAAATCAACAGGATGCATGTTGTCTTATGGGCAAAAATGGATAAGGTTGGATGGAATTGATGGAACCTAAGAACAGATGCTAGGAGCTTGGTTAACTTGGATAGTAGTAAGAAACACAAATAAATGCATTTATTTAAGTGATATATACACATGCAATTCAAAGAAATAAAATGTTTTTGTTGATTTTTGTTGATTTTTTTGGTAGTGGTGAAAACCACTATTTTTGTGTTATGTACATATGTTATAAATTTACCTTATGAAATGACTTAATGGAATGGAGGTGGTGGTTAAGTAGGAGCAGATCGTTCTTGTGGAAGAAGCAAGTGAAAGATGGGATCATGTATGGGGAGCATGTTGAGATAAAACTCATCTTGTTTAGTATGGGAAATGATGGGCTTTGATTATTCTTTAGATTCATTTGAAATTATCGACATGAGTTTAAATTCTTCATATATTTCATCATCAAAATTATTGATATGGAGGGCATATTCTCCTAAATTTAGATTAAGCCTTTTTAAGGCTTGTTCAAGAGAAGAGGTGGTGGAAAGTGGGTGGTAGCCTAAATATGAATGGTCGTGCACCTCTTGATATGGTGCATCGATGGGCTGAAGTGAAAAGCACAAGATTATACTGAGAGGGAGGGAGTGAATAGTATAAGACCACTTTTTAATTTCTTTCCAAATCAATTAATGTCCTTAATTGCAATAACCAAATATAGCAGTGTGCATTAATAACTTAGATAGCAATAGTAAGCAAGAGCACAAGTCACCATACATAATTGAGACACAATATTTAACATGGTTTCCCCAATATGGGGTACTCCACAAGATAATATCCTTATAATATTTCACACAAAAATAAGGATCCTTATCCAATACAATGATTTCTTTGATCTGGTCAAAGCTAGGCAATAACAAGCTCACACAAAACTTGTCTAAATATGCATAACAAGCTCACATAGAACTTGTCTAAAACTACTCAACCAGCTCACACAGAACTTGTACAAATTTCTTTGATCTGCTCAAAGCTAGGCAATAACAAGTTCACATAGAACTTGTCCAAATCTACATAACAAACTCACACATAACTTGTCAAAAATTGCTCAAAAATCTCACACAAAACTTGCTCAAATATGCTCCAACAAGCTCACTAAGAACTTGTCCAAATATGCTCTAGCAAGCTCACCATGAAATTGCTCAAATCTGCTCGAACAAGCTCACTAAGAACTTGTCCAAATCTACTCTAGAAATCTCACAAAGAACTTGCTCAAATATGCTCCAACAAGATCACTAAGAACTTATCCAAATCTACTCTAGCAAGCTCACAAAGAACTTGTTCAAATCTGCTACAACAAACTCACTAAGAACTTGTCCAAATATGCTCAACAATATCACCAAGAACTTGTCTAAAACTGCTCTAGTAAGCTCAGGAAGAACTTTCTCAACTCTACTCAATAGGATCACTCAGAACTTCATCAAAATCTATCTAAAACTGTCCACAAATATGTCTCAAAAACTCTCCATAAAGCCTTCTCAAAATCTCATTCAATCATACACAAACTACCATAAATTTGTCTACAAATATATCCCAAAGGCCTTCTCAAAGGCTCAATTAATCATGCTCAAGTAGTACTCAAATATCATCCACAAATATATGAAGTCAAGGGTCAAATATTAACTCAACAATGAATGACAATGCACTCTAAAATGTATGACAACAATAATCCACAATGATCTCAACTCAAATCAACTCAAATCAATCTCAACTCAAGTCAACTCAAGTCAACTCATAGAAGCATAAAGAGAATTGTTAGAGACTCGATATGTTCTAAGCTCAATCTCAACTCAAATCAGAATTATAGAATAGTTTATTTCATGGTACTTGAACAATCACCTCACACAATCACTTGACTAGACTCAATCAAATCAACTCAACCAATCACCACAAGGGACAACTCTTTCTCACAAAACCCTAGTCCAAGCATGTATCAACCAACTCAAATGTTTCCAACAATGCTCAACCACAAATCTCACATAAAAATTATACTCATGTTATTTTCAAGTTATTTACATAACTAATAGGCTTCAACAACTATGCTTATAAAACAAGGTTTAAACACAACTCTCAAACTATAAAACCTTGAAGCATTCAACCAACCACTTTCGAAAAGGAAACCACAATCAATCCTTTTCACTCCAATGATATTTTAGAAATCAACCACCATAAATAATCAATAGGAGAATGTGCCCATACCTTTTTTATTCCAAGAAGTTGTCCACAAAATATACCACACTAAACACAACTTTCCTTTCCAATCTCAATAAGGGTTAGTGGACTTCAAATAATAATCACAAGATAAAGCATAACTCAATTTACACCTTTTTACTCCAACTTAATACATCCACCAAAGTCCTTTTAATAACAAACCTTATCAAAAATAATAATCAATAAACCTCTCAAAAATTATTTTATAACAACTCCTTATTTCTCCTAAATCTTAATTCTCAATTTCATGAACATCAAATTAAATCAACAATTCATCCACCTTTGAAATAATAATCACAACCCTTATAAAAACAAAGTTTAATTAAAAAATTTAATTATTCCTAACCACCTTATAACTCCAACTTAGGGCTTAAAAAAATTAATTAGAGCAAAAACGTATTTACCTCCTCAAGGGGATTTGAACCCCCGAATTACCCACACCGCGAGTTCCTTTGCCGTGGCTAAGGTTACCAAACGAGCTAGACGCTCGTTCGAAAGGGAAAGGCACAACATGCCTTAAAACCTTTCCTCCCTTTCTACAAATCAAAAGCACTTTGAGCACTTTTCTTCCAATGCCTTCTGAATGCAGTCAAGGGGATTCAAAACCTTGATGTTTGTGCTACCACACACCTTAGCCAAAAGCCAATTGCCAATGCACCACTCTGCCCACTATACCTTTTGTCTTGACCTCACTTTGTCTTATTCACTGCTTCCGCTTTCCAAAGGATTTCACACTAGCTCTTATTCTAATTCTTTTTACAACGATTAATTCATGAGCTCACATAAGTTTATGAACCTTAAGTATTCCATTTATATAGCCTCCTTATTATTTTTGATGACGTCGGCAAAAATATTGCATATTTAATTTAAAATTTAAAATAATTAAAATTTAGACTAAATATTAAAAATTAAATATCTCCATCACCGGGGCACCTTTTTTGATGAAATGAAAGGCCAAATTGGGTTTTAAGAAAAACCTAGTTCAAATATTCCATCCATGGTTTTAAATAAAACCTTTTATTTTGCCTACCTTGGTTTTCAAAAAAACCTTGTATTTATTCATGCTTTCCAAAATATCATTTGGCCACCAAAAATCAATGTGATCCATGTGACATCAATGAAAACATAAAATAACTCAAATTTACAACAATATCCCCCTTTGTTATTCATGGCAACACATCTAATGCAAAAACCACAATCACTACAAAAACCATCTCTGAGAATCAAAGCTGCTCCACCTGACTCAATACTCTCTATGGAGGTTGCTCCCTCTAACTCAATGCTCTCTTTGGAGGCTACTCCCCCTAACTCAATGCTCTCCCCCTTTGACATCAATGGCAAAAGGGACACCTATGGGGCTAAAATATATGACTCTTAAGCATAGCCCCCTCACCACCTTCTCTCTTGAGGTGATTAATTTTGGGGTGGGAGTACTTTTACTCTCATATTACATTGTTTCTTTCCTCTATCAACTTCCTTCCATGTTTTTCTGATATCCTTATCTTGATCTTCTTGCCTTGAACCTATTTGACCTTCTTGCCTTGAACCTATTTGGAATTGAGTCCTACACCATTTTGTAATATGTCCAAATTTATTGCTTTGGATGGTGCCCATGTTCTGAATTATTTCTTGAAATAATTTCCATATCCATTCCTTTCCTGAAACCTGTATTGTGAAGTTCTATTTTCATGACCTTTATGACCATGACTTCTAAATTATGTAGCTCTAAAACCAAAACCATGTTGCTCATTTCCTTTGCACTGAGAAGCTCTATGACCAATCCTGTTACATGAGAAGCAATGTCCCTAAAAACCATACCTTCTTCCTTTGATGTTCCTTCTAGAAAAATCAAACTTCTTTGATCCATAGACCCTGTAGTGTATAGCCCTATGTCCAAATCCATTACAAGAAAAAAAATGTCCTTGAAAAGCCCTTTTTTCATGCCTTGGTTCCTCATATTTTTTTGACCATTATCCTTATGATAATTTTCAACTTGTGCATTGCATCCTTGAACCTTATTTGTAGTATCTAAATCCTCTTCCTTAGTTTCTTCCTTGCTTTTCTCTTCAAGTATTTATTTTCCTTTTGAACTTGATTCACCTATCTCAAAACAAGAACCAAACTAAATTTTTGGAGCCATAGGAACTTTGGAAATTTCTTCATAACACTTAGGTGCTTCCTTGCTTTCATCTTTTAGAACTTCCTTTCCTTTTGAGTGTGATTCCCCAAACCTGAAATATGAGACCTTTGATGCTTTGAAATATTCTTTTCTTTCTCTTTATTTGTGTCAATTAAAAAATTGGCATCCATCTCTATAGCCTCTGAAATACATGTTTCCTTCTTAGTGAAAATATCTTGACCTTTTGAGTCATGTGATGAATAAAAACTCTTACATACCTCAATTCTTTTATATTCTCTTTAACCTCTTGTAGTTGCTCATGGATATCATTGAAGTATTATTTTAGGTCAACTGAGATATCTAACTTTCTTACATCCCTAAAATTCCTTGATTCCTTATTCCTTTTGATGAAGTTAGCTTCCTCATCATTATATGAACCTCTAATTATTTTTGAAACTTTCCCTTTATCTTTTTCTAAAGCTTTGAATGAAATATCTTTTATTGGAACTTAGTGCTTCCTTACCCTCATCTCATAAGCTGTGAGAGTTCCTTGCAATTCTTCCATTTTTAGCTTGTTGATATTCATTGTTTCTTCTATTGCTAAAACCTTTGCATCATATTTCATGGAAGTGATCTCAAAACCTTTTGAGTAACTTATTATTCTTTCATATCAAAACCTAGGCCTCTCATGGTGTTAGTAATATCTTCAAATCGAAGTAAAAACTTTGCAATATCTTCAAAAACTTCCATTTTCAATTTCTCAAATATTTTTCTATGAGTTTTTAGTTTTGCCAAATTTACCTTGGAATCTCCTTCATAAGTATTCCGCAACTTGGTACACATATCATTATATGAATTACATACCATAACCTTTGCAAAATCTATCTCTCGTAGCCCACTCAAAATACAATTAATTGTTCTTGCATTGATCTCAACCAATTTTTTGATAGTCGTAGCTGCCTCGGTATCAACTTCAACCCTATACTATTTTTCAACCATTTACTATACTTCATATCCTTGTTATATCAAGTAGTTATTCATCCTCATGCTCTATAAAACATACTTGTTACCATAAAACAGTGGAGCCTTATTTGTAGATGATCCATTTTGTGAAGCCATATGTGTTCTTGTAGAATTTGCCCTCAAGTTGTTAGATTTTTTGAAGGAACCCGCTCTGATACCAATTGAATAACACAAGATTATACTGATAGGGGTGAGTGAATAGTATAATACAAATTTTTACTTTATTTTTAAACCAATATCAATTAATTTCCTTAATTACAATAACCAAATATAGCAGTGTGCATTAATAACTTAGATAGCAATAGTAAGCAAGAGCACTAGTCACCATACACAATTGAGACACAAGATTTAACGTGTTTCCTCCAATGTGGGGTACTCCACAAGATAATCTCCTTATAATTTTTCACACAGAAATCAGGATCCTTATCCAATACAATTATTTCTTTGATATACTCAAAGCTAGGTAATAACAAGCTCACACAGAACTTGTCCAAATCTGCATAACAAGTTCACACAGAACTTGATCAAAACTGCTCAAAAATATCACATAGAACTTGTTCAAATTTCTTTGATCTGCTCAAATCTAGGCAATAACAAGCTCACATAGAACTTGTCCAAATCTACATAACAAGCTCACATAGAACTTGTCCAAAACTACTCAACAAGCTCACACATAACTTGCTCAAATATGCTCCAACAAGCTTGCTAAGAACTTGTCCAAATATGCTCTAGCAAGCTCACCAAGAAATTTCTCAAATCTACTCCAACAAGCTCACTAAGAACTTGTACAAATCTTCTCTAGCAAGCTCACAAATAACTTGCTCAAATATGCTCCAACAAGCTCACTAAGAACTTGTCCAAATCTGCTCTAGCAAGCTCACCAAGAACTTGCTCAAATATGATCCAACAAGCTCACTAAGAACTTGTCCAAATCTGCTCAACAAGATCACCAAGAACTTGTCCAAAACTGCTCTAGCAAGCTCACCAAGAACTTGCTCAACTCTGCTCAATAGGCTCACTCAGAACGTCATCAAAATATATCTAAAAATATCCACAAATATATCCCAAAAATTATCCACAAAGCCCTCTCAAAGGCTCAATCAATCATACATAATCTACCACAAATATGTCCATAAATCTATCCCAAAGTCCTTTTCAAAGCCTCAATCAATCATGCTCAAGTAGTACTAAAATATCATCCACAAATATAAGAAGTAAAGGCTCAAATATGAACTTAATAATGAATGGAAATGCACTATACAATGGGTGACAACAATGATCCATAATGATCTCAATTCAACTCAACTCAAATAAATCTCAACTCAAGTCAACTCATAGAATCATAAAGAGAATTGTTAGAGACTCGATATGTTCTAAGCTCAATCTCAAATCAAATCAGAATTATAGAATAGTTTATTTCATGGTACTTGAACAATCATCTCACACAATCACTTGAATAGACTCAATCAAATCAACTCAACCAATCACCACAAGGGACAACTCTTTCTCACAAAACCCTAGTCCAAGCATGTATCAACCAACTCAAATGTTTCCAACAATGCTCAACCACAAATCTCACATAAAAATTATACTCATGTTATTTTCAAGTTATTTACATAACTAATAGGCTTCAACAACTATGCTTATAAAACAAGGTTTAAACACAACTCTCAAACTAGAAAACCTTGAAGCATTCAACCAACCACTTTCGAAAAGGAAACCACAATCAATCCTTTTCACTCCAATGATATTTCAGAAATCAACCACCATAAATAATCAATAGGAGAATGTGCCCATACCTTTTTTATTCCAAGAAGTTGTCCACAAAATCTACCACACTAAACACAACTTTCCTTTCCAATCTCAATAAGGGTTAGTGGACTTCAAATAATAATCACAAGATAAAGCATAACTCAATTTACACCTTTTTACTCCAACTTAATAAACACATCCACCAAAGTCCTTTTAATAAAAAACCTTATCAAAAATAATAATCAATAAACCTCTCAAAAATTATTTTATAACAACTCCTTATTTCTCCTAAATCTTAATTCTCAATTTCATGAACATCAAATTAAATCAACAACTCATCCACCTTTGAAATAATAATCACAACCCTTATAAAAACAAAGTTTAATTAAAAACTTTAATTATTCCTAACCACCTTATAACTCCAACTTAGGGCTTAACAAAATTAATTAGAGCAAAAACGTATTTACCTCCTCAAGGGGATTTGAACCCCCGACTTACCCACACCGCGAGTTCCTTTGTCGTGGCTAAGGTTACCAAACGAGCTAGACGCTCGTTCGAAAGGGAAAGGCACAACATGCCTTAAAACCTTTCCTCCCTTTTTGCAAATCAAAAGAATTTTGAGCACTTCTCTTCCAATGCATTCTGAATGCAGTCAAGGGGATTCAAAACCTTGACGTTTGTGCTACCACACACCTTAGCCAAAAGCCAATTGCCAATGCACCACTCTGCCCACTATACATTTTGTCTTGACCTCACTTTGTCTTATTTGTTGCTTCCGCTTTCCAAAGGATTTCACACGAGCTCTTATTCAGATTATTTTTCCAATGATTAATTCATGAGCTCACATAAGTTTATGAACCTTAGGTATCCCCTTTATATAGCCTCCTTATTATTTTTGATGACGTTGGTAGAAATATTGCATATTTAATTTTAAATTTATATTTAAATTTTAAATAATTAAAATTTAAACTAAATATTAAAAATTAAATATCTCCATCACCGAGGCACATTTTTCGATGAAATGAAAGGCCAACTTGGGTTTTAAGAAAAAACCAGTTCAAATATTCCATACATGGTTTTATATAAAACCTTTTGTTTTTCTTGCCTTGGTTTTCACAAAAACCCTGTATTTATCCATGCTTTCCAAAATATCATTTGGCCACCAAAACTCAATGTGATCCATGTGACATCAATGACAACATAAAATAAATCAAATTTCCAATATGAAGCACTCCCTGTTCATGTGATCCTAGACCATGACCTTGCCAATTGACTATGTGAAAATAATGGGATGGAAATGACATGTTTGGAATGTTGGCGAGTGTTGGTTCCTTAGGTTCCTCTAGGGGATCTAGATTGGTTGAGGAATCAATACCCCATAGACAAAATTTATGCTATTTGGAGCTGAACCCATGTTATATACTGCTCTTATAGCTAAAGGTGGATCACATGGGCAATCAAAATCCGTAGCACTAGGGATGGTGAGTGGTGTGACGGTGATGTTTTGGACCACATATTCACCAATACTAGGATTAGTGAGGTGGACCTCAATGGATGTGGAAGAACTATTACTAGATGATGGCTTAGAAAATGATGTAGATGGAGATATCTCACAATCCGTCAATTTGACTTGTGAAATATTTGGTGAAGGAGATAGATGGGATTGGGAAGTTTGCTAAGTGGATGAAACTAATGACATGGATGGCAATGAGGTTGATGATGTGTACTGACTGTGACCATGTGTGCATGTAGTAAATGATGAAGATGATGAAGGTGTGGAATCTTGATGATGATTTATGATAGGGAGCTCCTCCATAATGGGAGCCTTTGATGAAAACATTAGTAATGTGGTAGATGGATTGGTTGATGGTGAAATAAAAATATGAGTGGAAGGAAGCATGGAATCATAAGAATTTGAAATGAACTTGCAATACTTAAATGGCTCGACATCTATTGGTATGTAATGTACCTATCCCTTATGAACATATTTCATGTATTTATGTAGTATTTAAAGGACACATTTCATTTCCCTCATCCAAGTTCTTCCAAGGAGTAAATTGTATGCCATGAATCCTTCCAAGATGTGGAACATTGTGTGCAACATTTTGGCCCCTACTTCAATGGGTAAAATAACAATGCCAATTATGGAACATAAAGTATCATTAAATGCTTTGAGGGTGAAGGATGACTTGGTGATATGAGATTGAGGAAGTTTCAAATGATGAAGGATGGATGTGGTGATGATATTTATGGAGGAACCGGTGTCAATTAATACTATTTTAAAAGGCTTCTTGTCAATTAGAGTCGTAATATGCAATGGAGGGTCTACTGATTTCAATGATATTGGCTTAATCTCAAAGTTGTAGAATGTGATGGAAGGCTCCATGCATGTTTGGATGCTCCCCACAAAGTTGTTGAAGGCATTAGGATATTGAGATTACAATTCAATGTATTTCAAAATTTCCATTAATGCCTCACGATGTGGAGGAGATTGTTGGATTAAATCATAGATTGACAATTTAGAAAAAGCTATTTTAGACTTGTATTTAACTAGGTACTCAATGAGATGATTGGTCTAGATGGGTAATTTGTGGGTGGATTTTGAGGATTTTATTGGCTAGGGATATGGATAGACGATGAAATATTGGATCAAATGTGGATGGGAGGTGATTTAGGAGGTTGTGACACATTTTCTCGAGGTGGTTGTCATTGTTGGTTGTTCCTTTTACCTCTAGTGACCACATGGATGGCCCCTACAAACCCTTGGTATTGTTGGACATGATTTAATTTATTGGAAGGAGTTTTAGTGTTAGATCCCTCTACATTTGGTTGCATTTCCTCATGATGAGGAAGTGGTGTTTGAAATATACCAAGGTTTTGATTTTGTTGAGTAAGGGAGTTATCAAGCTTGATTATCCCAAAGTTAAATAGGTCTCAATATATATATTTAAATTAATGACAATTGTTAATGTCATATCCTTTTTACCTATGATAATGATAAAATAGATTCTCCTCATAATGTTTACCACATTTGGCGAGATCATCCGATCAAATGTCAGGAAAAGCAAGTTTGTTCATATCATACAACTTTATAAAAGGGAAGCGTATGATTTGGATAAGGGGGTGTAATGGTGATTTTTTTGGATAGACTATCATCAGGTATGGCTTTCCACAACTGGAACTATGTTCTACATGGCTTGAGTTGTTGAGGATACCACATGATAGGCAATTTATTGCGGTGTTTATTGAACATATTGTTTTTGAGCAATTACTAGCTAGCTCATGACCACTTGATTAAATTGATTGGACTGAGTGGTTGGGGTAGCCTGTGTTGATTTTTATTGGCCAGAATAGTTGCTTTTATATTGGCCCTTATTTTTTCATTCTTTATTTTTAGGCTTAAATATACCTTCTTGGATTTTTATCTCCTCAATGACACTAGCCTAAGGTAAAGCTTCTTAAAATGAATGATAGATCTGTAGTTGAAGCATCCAAGAGATAAGTTTTAAAAAAATATTGGTGAATAGATTAATTAGCTCATCCATTGGTGAGGTAAATGGCAATTTGGTAATAACAACCCTCCAATGGTTTCCAAAATTGTAGATAGAATCATCATCGTGTTACCTTAAAACATAGATATTAGATAATGAGACTTTATTTCTAACATTTATGATGAAATGGTCAATCAATTGCTCAAAAGTATAGATACTATGGCTTGGTAATTGATTATACTATTCTATGGAATCTCCTCATAATGTTTGAGGAAAATTTTAGAGCATGAGAGCATTGTCATTTTGAATTATAAAGTATGCATGTACAAATGTGCTCACATGCTCTTTGGGATCCTTAGTTCCCTTAAATTTATCAAACTTAGGTATCGTAAAGTCTACTGGGTATGGTGGTGATGGTGCCAAAGGTTGAATAGATTTATTGATAAATTGATGTAGAGTGGGCTTCTGGTTTGTCAAACCAAGAGTATGTTGTATTAATTGATCTATCTATTTTTGCATGGCCTTAATTCAAGGGTCTTATTTAGGAATGTTGAAGATTTGAATTACCTGATGATTATATGGTGGAGTGGAGAAATGTTATGGGATGACGAGGTGATGATGACATTGGTAATGATGGCTAGGTAAATTGGATGGAAATTGATGAAGATGGGATTGATGATGAAAATATGGAGAATGTTGGTATGAGGTTGAGGTATGAGGGTTATGGCTAGGTTGACCAATGGGAATGGAATGGGTAGTGGTATGACCAAATAGAGTAATAGGTATAGAAACCATGAAATACTATGGGATCCATGATGGACCTTAGTTGATAAGGATAGTATGATTAGAATTTTGTAAAGGTTTAGGGTTCACTTGCACTTGCTATTGAGCATTTTGATGCTATCTAAGCAATTTTTTTAAGTGTTCCCATGCCTCATTAATATCTCTATCAAAATATAAGGGTATGGAGGTAGATGGTATGGAAGACATGGCTTGGGGAAAAGTTACACTAGGTATGGCAACTTGTGAGGCTGAAACTTGTGAAGCAAAATTTACATGCTCTTCATACAAGGGGTTGGTGTAAGTGGAAGTATATGAGGTACTAGGAGCACATGAGGTTTGGGGAATGGACATATGGGATGAAGGTGCAAATGATGCCTAAAAAATAATATTGGTGTACACCTTAGTGAATATAGATGGTGGCTAGGAATAAATAGGCTCCTACTATAAAGTAGAATCCTATATAGGTAAATTGAGGATGGACTCTAAGACATAATTATAAGACTTCATGAGAGATTCTAATTTTGCCATGTCTATATGGGTAATATGGTGGTCTATGGTAGGGGAGGTTGAATCCTCTTGGGGCATGGTCATATGATAGGCTGTGGATGGCAAGGAATGTGAAGGACCTACAGATAAATCTGCCTGTGTCACGTTCAGGAATTCTACCATAGAAATGGTGGGGAAGGTGGATGAAGGTTCCATTTGATTATATTGACTTAGTGATTTATTCTATTTTCATGTTAAGACCATAAAGCAAATAAATCAAAGTACAGATTATGCAAGAAACTAAAACACCCAATTTAGATTTCACAATAAAATAAATAATCAATGCTAAGTTTAACATGTGTGTCTTACCTCATTCATTGATTATCTCATTTTAGTGTGAGTTCATATTTTTTAGTTTCAATCTTGTGTGTTTCAAATGTATTAATCTGAATTAATCAAATAAAGGTAAAAACTATGGCTAGGTTGGGGTAACAAGATTCTTTCTGGTGATGAAATCTAGTAAGTTTTCTCGGGGGTGATCTAGGGTTTCTAAGGATAGATATTGATGGATGGAGATGAAAGCCACCATCACCAAATATCAATCAATGGATGGTGATGAAATCCAGTCACTACTGTTGAATGTGAATCGTGTAGTGTGTGGTTCTTTTTTTTTTAATTTAATTTTTTTTTGGAGTTCAAACAATGTTATAAAAATAACCACTTTCAATGGTCTAAATCAAAAGACACTATTCAAAATACCAAAATCTCCAAAGGATATAGAGTACACCACTTAAAATCCACTCTAAACAGTTGGGAGATTCGTTTATTCCTCCATATGAAATCATCCAAGTATGGGGATACTCTTGGTATATGAACAAAATTCCTACCTAGACCATGAAAATAGATATTTCTAACCCTAATAATGCAAACTAATTATGCAATTATGATTTACATGCAATCAAAATGCAGTATTATTTATTTATTTTTTATCTTCACACAACAAAAAATCAAAAAAATTAAAATAGAAGATGTGAATGGATACAAGTGATTAATTTAAATACTAAAATGCATTTTAATATGAATGTTTTTTTCCATATTACTTAATTACGTTATTTTTATATCAAAAACCTGAAAATACACAAAATAACTAGAAAACGTAAACATAAAAACTAGGGTTTTGTTAGTAGACTTACAAACAACTTATGTATTTGTCCTAATTCTCTGTAAAATTCCCTTAGGTTCTTTTGAAATGCACCTGGGTGTTTCTGGGTGGCCTTCGAGCACCGTTGGGAGCTTCATGCACCTTATAAAAATTTGACAAACTTTTAGAAACCCTATATCTAGAAAAATATGCAAAATATGTGCTTCTGAAAACCCTGCAAGATAACAAAAAATAGCAAGTAAATTAGTAAGGTAAATCATAAACATAAAACCTTAGGGTGTCCCATCATGATCACCATTTGTGAATACAAAAATGCAACACCAAACAATGCTAAATAAATTGAACACAAAGAACTAGAATTGCATAATGAATGATCTTATATTAATGGGGGGAGCTTAAAAAATACATTGTTATAATGAGGATCTTTGTAATCCTTTTTGATACAAATTAATAGTGGTTAGGGTTCTTCAAAACCCTAATAGAAAATACTGGTGGTGTATTCAAGTGCATCCTTACTCCCAATAAAATTGAGTGGGCTTCTTGATATCTGATGTTGGGCCACTCTAGCTTAAATAATATCCAATGCAGATGTAGCACCTTCATATCTACATACAATTACACAAAAAATAGATTAGTAATACCTATGAGGGCTCCACAATGTAAGGCCCTCTGTAAGAAATAGTAAAACCCTAACCATCTGCTACAAATAAAGTGAACAGGAATAAAAGTGCATAAATGAAATAACAAACAATAGATTTATCTTACATTCTTGCTACCTTATGATCTGTGATATTTTATTGTAGTGAATTAGCATGATGATGCCCTAGCATCACCCAAAGGCTAGGAGAACCTTATAATCCTTATGTAAAATACTTGTGGGTGCTTGAAAATTGTAGAAAGCACTTGTGGGTGCTTGATACTAGTAGGGAGGCACCCAGAGGCACTTGGCAATCGAAGGAAAGTGCCTAGAGGTGCTCGGTGGTGATAGAAAGTGTTCAAAGGCTGAGGAATGAGTCTGTAGAAGTATATTTGATGAGGGGAAATGAATGATGATGGATGTGGGGTTACGATGAGTGAGGATGGAAGTAGAAGGGATTAGAAAACCTAAGAAACTCAAGGGATTCAAGCCTTTAGGAAACTTAAATGACTTAGGGACTCAAAAATTAGGGGAAAACTCAAGCTTAAAACTCAGAGAAACTTCAATGATCTAGGAATTCAGGGGTTGAGCCATAAAAATGGCTCCTATTTATAATCCAAACTAGGGCATGCTAGGGTTTCAACAACACTAATCATGTGGCTAAGATAAAAGCACATCAGAGGGTGGATATTAAATTTAGGGTGTGGCATGGATTGATGTGGATGGATGGATATATTTAAATGAAATCGGATGGCTAGGATTAATTCACTTATATAAATATATATTTATTATATATATAAAATATTATTATTTAAATATATATATATATATATATATATATAATAAATATATATGAATAATGGGAAAAAATAATAGGAAAGTTAGGATGGATGACAAATGGCTAGGTTTTGGTGTCTACAGTTTTGATCATACAACTCAATTAATTGTTGTATTTTTCTTTTTCCTTCTCCCAAAATTTCATGGAACTTGGATCTATTATCTACCCAGGACCATTGATAGATCTTCTTAGGATGTGCACCTTTATGGGACATCTAATTTCTATCACAAATTACCATAACACCTATCGAGTGTCCTAATATTGACCAATGGCAAGATTTTTCTTTTGGTACCTTTTGATTAGTCCCATGAGAAGACATAAGTTGTTGTATCAACTTTGATTAATGGGTCATGTAAACTTAGGATTTATCATGATTTGTTTATCATTTTAATTTAGCACTCATAATCAATTAAGGATTAAATTAGTCACATGGTGTTGAATCTCTATCGGGTCTCTCATGCATGAAAGAGTGACTATCATAGATATGATGAAATCAATGGTGTGTAGAGCTTCAAGTTACCATCATCCCTTTTATTTGTGATATTAGAACTCATCATAGACTAAAATATTGATGGTGAGCATGATTGTTGGTCAATGTGATTACCCATATCCACAAGTCCTTATATATCAAGCCAGTTTGAGAATATTTAGAGGCTTTGTAAAATTTTTCTTAGGAATATTCTAGGAGCTAGACCAAAAGCATCACTTTTACATAAGATAATTGTTAGAGTACACACCCTTTGAAAATTTTTCTATAGTAGAGTAATGAATATTAGGCCAAAGAATAATAAGGCAGTCAAATATGCAGTAACACCTTGTCAGTTGTAACAACCCAAAACCATCATCAAATAAAAGGGTAGAAATAGAAAGTATGTTTTTAAATAATTAAAATTTCTAAGAACACCTAAGAGTTGAGGAATTAAACTTGAATAATTTATTTTTGAATCATCCAAACAAATTTTAATCATACATAACACATAAATAACCACCACATTTGAGTTCAAGACTGCATCCAAACAAATTTTAATCATACATAACACATACATAACCACCACATTTGATTTCAAGACTGCTACAACTAGTCATCCAAGTGGATGAGATTGGTCTTATCCCGTTGAATAGTCATTTTGTGAATTTTATCATCCTCATTTATCATCCAATTTTTTTGGTATGAGGTTTAAACCATGGCTAGGATTATCCTCTAGGACCCATAACATGTAGAGGGGGGATGCTTTCTTCCCTTTCCTATTTATACCAAACCTTCAATGATCTAGTCAAATTGTTTTTACTTGGTACAAAAGAGGTCAACATATTTATGTCTTTGTGATTAATTGATGACTCCCATAATTTTGGAGATAGTTAGTGTCATGTCAATAACTTGAACTTAGACCTCATCACCTATACTCACTATAAATCACAGCAGTTTATCCCATACCAAACCCTGTGGCTATTCTATCTAAGTTCAATGAGTATATAATGAGCACTGTGCTATCCAAGACCAACTCGAAAAGTGATGTTCCATGCCATCCTTTTCCATCCCATCCTAACCAAGTATTTTTAACCAATTCCATCAGAACTAGGTTGTCTCAAATCCTGTTGTGTGCATTCCTGCACCTCAACATACTTGGATATTCATTTTTTTAGCTTTCTTAGCTTTACTATCCCTCTAAGGGTATTTTAAAACTATTCTATTATCAAGCTAATCTAAAATATGACAACTTCTTTATCCTTAATTCAACATATTTTGAATGCACAATAGAATATTATCATAACAAACTCTTATGATTAGACTATTTAAAACTATATCAAGTTTTAACCCATTCAAGAACATAGTTGCCCTTTCTAAACAACAATTGGCCTATTATTCTCATAAAGAACTAAAAGAAACCACCAACTACTTATACAAGTCTAGCTCTAAATAACTCTATTCCTTTAAAGGTAAGTTGGTTATTATTTTCTCATACGATTTCAAACTTCCTTATTGTTTACATTTTAGGCACGATATTCACCAATTTACCTCCTCTAGAGTTAATTTTTGGTTACCTTGCACTTGCTAGATTCAAATTACTTATCAAATGAGTAATTACAACATTCAATACAAGGGTTTCTAGTTTATATACTTCAAGTATTAAATTAAATATAATTCTCTTAATTATCCAGTTAACCCATGATGCATCATGAATTATTTTAACTTCGTTTAATATCTATCACACACAAGTGGTTTTGATATTACAACATACAAAAGATGAATTTGGAAAGCAATAATTTTTTTTATTAAATAGAAATATAAAAAATCAATTCGAGCATGTGTTTTATTTGACTACATAGTGAGCATATGAAGCACTGCCAAATACAATTACATATTTTAATAAAAACAACATTACATAAGGCTTCATTCCTTCTTTTAGATTCAATACTACACACACTTACTGCCTATGACAAGACTAATCTTATTACAATAATTGGTTTAAACACAAAAAGACTCAGGTGTTCATTCCCTATGATTTTTCTCTAGCACTCAAGCTCAAACTAGGCAAGACTATATCTACTTGCTACATAGATTCTAAACTTATTTTTGTAGCAACTACGAAATAACATTCCTTTTCACAAATTTTGATAGAGTATTCTCCACATTCGCTCAACTTGAAATTTTTTTTCTCCATCTGGTTAATAGACCATTTAGAAAAGGGTAGGAATCATCACCAAGGATCAGATACAACTCCAATAACATGAACATGTAGATTTAATATGCATAAATACCAATATTATAACACAAGCAACACACAAGAAAACTACTAGTCTTCCTTTCTCGAGATTTGACTAAGGGTTATGTCAAACATTTTTCTCTATTGGAAAATTCCTACTTACACCAGGTAAAACTTCATGAAACCTGCCATCATTATCCATAGGTGTTTCCTAGTTTCCAAATAGGTGGAAGTTCTAATTTTGCTCTTTTAATTTTACCCATAAAAAGAGTGATATTCTTACACAACACAAATCACCTCACTACTTTCAATGCAAGACTCACAACCACACAAAATATGACAGCATAATGTTTCACAAAATACATTGATTCAAACATTGTTAACACAACATAGCATGTTTTTTACTTTTAAAAATCTAAAATACTTTCCATAATACAAAGTAATTCTATATCGTAATAGGGTTACACCTGTAGCTCTAATATTTCTTTCATTTTGTTTTTGATAACTCAACTACATAATAATATTGTACACAACAATATCTAAACTACTATGGTAGTGCTACACCAGCAATTCCCCTAGTTTCATTCACCATATGATCACACAATAGTGTAGCAAGAAATTACACAACAAAACATCTACAAACATGGCAATAAAATACCAACAATCTCATTACTTACATTTACTAGCTATCCACATAGCAATAAGCAATGTTTTACATGCTAAAACAAACATGTTGTACATATCAAGCAAGCATGGAGATCACATATAAATCATGAGAAGTTATCGAGCACTAACTTGTTTTCTCATGCTTCCAAAATAAATGTTTACTTTTTCTCCAATCCCTTCTACCTTGTTTTACCCGTTCTCCTTCTTCACTATTTTCTTTTCAAACCCTTTATTTTAATTTTTTTTCTTTCCCTTAATGATATGCAGAGGATTCATTAATTATTATTTCTTTTTCCTCCATGCATAGCACCAGATGACACTGAGCCTTCCACTTCTACATCATGCACTTACCAAGAAATCATGACCATTAAACCATTCACAATATTTTGCAACAAACATGGAGAGTGCGTCCATAATGGATGTTTTTAAAACAAAATTTAACTCTACTAACTATTTAATATTTCCTTTAATATCCTTGAAAAGAACTGCAAACAACCTCTAGTGAGTGGGAGCCGAGTGTTTCTTATGATCTCTGACCACAGTAAGCCTAATGGACTGGTGGAGGAAAGCAGGGACATTCATAGGCCTATATCAATGAATGTGGTTCACCAGGGCAATATGAAATCTAGAGAACAATTTATACAGATCATCGTAGGATAGATATTGAAGCAAAGGGATGGTTACGATGGGCCACGAGGAGGGGAGGGATTCTAGATCCAGGGAAAATCAAAGCCACTTGAATTCTTGGTAATTCAGGAAACCTTTGAGCTCTTGGTTCCATTTGTGTTTGTCACATCGGGCCAGGAATGCCATGATAGGAAGGCTAGACACCTCGATAATGAGCTTAGGAGTATATTTGAACTAGATGTGAGGCACTGTAACATGGATTTTTGACCAGGTTATCATAAAATTTGTTGTGATATTAGCCTCAACATCCTTGAATTTTGATAGAAAAAGGATAAGGCCACAACCTTGCAGAAATGAGTCTGAAAGGGCATCAAGTTGCAAGATAATCAGCTCAAGCAAGGCCATGGTGGTGGAAACAAGGGGTAGATATAATGTGATAGGGAAGCTAGGGAAAAGAATGGGATGGTAGAGATGAAGGACGTAGGTTTGGATGATGGATCACTTCATTCTTAAATAAGCATTGGGTGAGCCATCAGTCATGTCGTTGGTTGTGGGATGATAATAGGTTGAGAGGCGATGGAAAGGAGAAGGTGACTGGGGATTGGTGAGGGTCCATGAACTAATATCCACATAGGTGGAGTTGAAATGCCATAGATACTTAGTGATATCTAAGATCGGTGGAATATTTGGCATAAAACTGGAGGAGCACTCATGATCAGGACTACGTAGAGTTATTTAAAAATTGATGGCGTTTGAAATGAGCACCCAAGATCGAGCTTCATAGAAACAAGGGCTACGTGGTTGGCCAATTATTTTATGGATATGGGGCACACACCACGAAGATGACACCCAAAGAATTGTACACCACGAGACTTACAAAACCTTGATCATAAAAATCATGGATTAGTGTGGAAAACATTAAAGGCAATTGGTCTACCTTGGCCAATCCGTGGCCACTATGTGAATGATGCTTGGTGGTAGAGAGTTGCACCACATGGATAAGGTTGTTTGGGTGGTGCCTGATCGGTTGTAGAGATTACATTTAATTTTTATCAATCTAATGGAAATAAATGTTAGATTTAAAGAGTAGGAATCTAGTATAGATTGTACAGTGGGGATTAATACTAAGCTTAGCTCAAGTCTCTTTCTGGTTTCATGTGTTATAGAAGAGTAATAAATAAAAATTAAACTATGCAGAAACAAATAATGTAAAAATATGATAAATAATTAATACAATGATGAATGACTTTATTAATGAACTAATTTATTTGTGAGCTAATTTATTTGTGAGGATCCTTGTGCAGTCTATTTTATTTGTCTATTTAAAATGCAATTTAATTTATTCCAAGGCTAACTATTTCTAACCTATTGTAGGGGCGAGAGCTCAGGGACTGACTATAGGAGTGGGCCCTACCTCCTAGAGGGTAGTGTAAGTCTTTCTCCCCTAGTTTACTTTATCTCAGTAACTAGATTTTATAACTAATACTAATATTATTTTCATTATGTAAATGCAGGGCAAATACAAGTACAATTACATAACAAAAATTAAGCAACACAGAATTAACACAGTTACCATTTTTAAAGAACAAGATGCTACTTTTATTACTAGAGATTCAGTTGTACATGTTGGCATATTTCTTCAGAATTGTAGACTTACATTCGCAATATTTTTCTAGAATTATCTAGACCTTTTCAAAGGTCACCCCTTTGTAATTTATAATGTGACTAATACAATTCCCAAAAATATTTCTCCACGTATTTTTCCATGTGGAATTTGTGGACTTCCAAATATGACAACTATGCATAAAAAATAATAATCTAAACTTAACATAATACCTATTCCTACTTGGACTCGGTAAACATTCCAAATGGGCCAAGTGGCATCCTACAAAAAAACCTAACAAGACAATACTATTTTGAATAATTTGCAAGATGTACATTACAAAAATATGTCCTATATTCTAGGAAATAGTCTAAAGATATTGTGTTTATATCTAAGAATTCTCATAATAGTCTGATTACAAACTTTATTAAATAAAACAATAACGACTTTATCAACTCAAATATTCTTATAGATAATATGAGATAAATAAAATACTTTTCTGACTTGGAATATTTGTTATTGATGTGGTATGCTACATAAGTCAACAAACTTTATTCATCCTTCAATAACTGCTGGTGAAAATACTTCGATAACTTACTTCAGTAGTTACCTTCCATAACATGCTTCAAAAACATACTTCTGTAACATGCTTCTGTAACTGTCTTCTGTAATAAAGGTTAGCTATTGGTGTTACTGTACTCTAGGTTTACTTTATCCCTAGTCCTTACGTTCATCTTCTTCTAATTCAAAGCATACTTCCAAAATTTTGTGCTCCCTACATCATTCATCAACACTTATGCCTACATTTTTACTCAAGACTCGGATAAATTTTGCATAAATTAAATGCATTTGTTAGGTTACTACATTCAACATATTTATTGAAAAATTACATAATATACAATAATAATTCACATAAAACACATTATAATCACCATATAATCATAAGAATGAAACAATTTTGTTACAAAAATATGTGTCAAATATCCTCTCATCATTTCCCCCCAAACTGAAATCTATGCATGTCCTCATGCATATGAGAAGATAAGATAAACATAATATGATAGTCTCATACATGCATTAGATATTTATTATTCAGAATTTTACAAATAACTAGAGGTTTTAAACATTAATCATAATTCACGTTATCCTTCTAGGAAATCATTTGTATTTCATAAAATAGAACAATATAAATATTAATAGATATCATACATGATGTTCAAAACATAATCATTGATGCGAAGATTCTCTAGAAATACAAAAAAATAAATTCTATCTAGAAATACATAAGATACAAGCCAACATAATATCAAAATATATCAAATGCACAAAAACTGAGAATTAGTCATTTTTTATAGAATGTATCAGCAAGTAACAAAAAATTCTAAAAAATGTCACTACTATTCTTGACTACTTTCAAAAATTGATTATCATCAATTCTAACAATCTCTCCACAATTTCACATAAAATAACAACATCATTTTCCTAATTAGTTTTTCACAATATCATATAAACATATCAAATAACATCTGTACAAAAATAATATCATCATCTATCAAAAGAAATATTTACGTATGTCATCATAGAAAAATATAGATAAAACACTATAAAAACATCACACTGATAACATCAATAATAGATTAAAAATAAGTCTGAATAATAATAAAATAATATTTTTTCAGTTTATCCAACTTGTGCTTATCAAGAAGAAATTTGGGATCACCGTGGTCTTTGCTGTGATAATCTTACACTCGCATTTTACTCATTGTACCTATTATTTAGCCTTCTATTATCCAACTAGTGTTTCCACCATGACCATATTGATGTGCTCAACCTTATGAGAATCTTATTTCTGCTCTACATCCTTTTTCTGGGAAGGATGAAGTTCCTCAATAGATGTAACAATATTATTTATTACTGCATTGATTTTCGAAGGCATCCCCACATCCAAGACAAGATCCCTTGATGTCGTTCCTACCTTGGTGGGAATATCCAATTTCTTTGGCTAATTCTGTTGAGTAAATCTAAGAATCTACCAAGAAATCTATTCCTCGAGGATCTTAAAAAATTCAAGCAATTTATTGGTGTACACATTTTAATTGAAGTTCACATATTTTTAGGCTTTTTACCATAAGTAGAGCTTTTATACGAGGAAATTTTGACAGGTGGAGGTCAGTTGACAAAGTCCATGGGTCTCATCACCTTATCCATTGAAGACTGCTTAATCAGTTCTATATGCATATCAAGGGCTTGTTGGATTAGTTTGGAGTGCTCTATAAAATATTCCTACAATTTATCAATATTCATTTGTAAAATGGTATTTTGTGCATGAAGGTGGGACAATATTACTACAGTAGACTTAGTTGTAGGTAATTTGAATTCATGCCCTAGTGCATCCTATTTTTCAAAAATTTCTACAGTCTTCTTTTGACGTCTGACATTCGGTTAGGATTGTTTACTATTTTCATAGGCTGACATTTTAGTTTCAGGTTGTCAGGATCTTCTTCCTAACTATCAGAGTCATTTTCCTCTTATGTTGAGTGTTCCTCCTTGAATTGGTTGGATTCCGAACATTCATGTAAGTTAGATTCATTCACTATCCGATTCCAATACAAATTTTCTTCATGGGCTTTTTTTAGAACTATCAGTTTAATCAGACCGTGATGTGCAATTAAATGCAATCTTGGTTTTCCTTGAGAGCTTTTAAGTTTAACTCATAAAATAATAGATTTCATTGATTGAAATAGGAAATAGGGTAAATTAATGACACAATCACTATTTTTTGAGAATTTTAGGTTTATTAACATACGAATGTGATAAGCAACATAGATAGACATGCGTCCTTATAAGATGAAATTTTTTATGATTATGAAAACTGCTTCCTATCATAGTAGGGGAAGTGTAGAAGTAGAGACTCCTTTTATCCATCCCTCTTTGTCTCTAATGATTGTGTATTTTTATTCAAACTTTGTTACTATATGAACAATGCTTTTGGATGGGTTTTTATAATATGGTAACCCAACTTTAGGTAAACCTAGTACTTCAGAGATTAGGCTAGGGCTTAAGTCTAACTGTAGTCCTCCAAATCGGGTAGAAATTGTATCGGGGTTACAATTTAAGATAAAGTGTCTAGCCACTCCTAAATCATGGTCTTTAAACTTAGTTAAAGCTTCCCACCATCGGGCATTCTAAAAATGTTGAACTACAGAGTCACTGGGATTTTGGGTTTCAATTGATGATGGGTCACTATGTTTTTGGAACATGGGATGAGGTATGGTGACCGTTAGGGTTTTTACTTAAAAAAAGGGTAGAAAGGAGAATTTTAAAATAATTAAAATCAGGAACCTTGCAATAATTCAGAAATAGAATTTAATTTCATAAGTTGGCAGAGCCCTATTATCTGTAAAAACAAAATAAAATTTGAACTATTTTTTTTCTTTTTTTTTCAAAGTTACCAAAAAAATTCATAAATTTATCCTAGTTCTTCTGCTATTTTTTAGAAAAATTTTAAAATAAAAACACAATAAATTCTATCATAGTTCTGCTGCCATTCTTTAAAATAAAATTTTCAAAAAATTCTTTTTAAAATTCATCCTAATTCTTTTACATATTTTTGTGTCTTGATTGTTCTTTTTATAGAAAAAATTGAGGGTTTATATTTTATGTGCAGAAAGACCTAGGAAATGAATTTTTATAAAAAATAATGTAATATTTTTACCTATCATTTTCATCATAGTCTCACCACCTTCCTATGTTCTCAACGCAGTTATCCTCTATTCACACAATTTTCTAAATCCTAAGGCTATCGTCCACAAAATCAAATGATTTTGACCATATTCATCGGAAAAACAAAAAAAAATTCACTCAGACAATGTTTTAGGGAATCTTTCTTGTGTTCAATGGCTCAATATAAGGGAAATTAGGGTTGGTTCTATTCTGCATGGCTACATGCTATATTTTTTTTTTTGAATTTACATGGTGGAATCGATAGCCACCACGAATCTGGGCAGGTTGTCCAGATTTTTATGGCCACCATAGTATTCTGTGTTGTCCACCCCAGAAGTCGCCATACAGATATTCGTGTAGTCCACTACTATAACCACCATGCCACAATCATTTTAAACCTTTTACACCGCTAAAAGCACCAGGAAAGGAACAAGCGTTCAGTCCGATGAGGCCCGAGATTTGAACCTTGGACATCCGCACCCCTTATGGGGTTTGGATGAACCAATTGGTCTACACCTCGGACCCATGGCTACATGCTATGTTGATTAGTCCCATATGATGAAATATATGTTTCAAGTATCTCATTGACGATGAGGAGTTTTGCCCTAATAACAACGATGGATAAAGGTTTTCAATTAACAAAATATTGTTCGTTGATGTATTTCAATCGATCGCAAACATCTTGGCTTCGTGTACTATCATTGGATTGGCTAGAAAAAGTGACACACATCGGTGGTATTTTTCTTCTACGGTCAATGTGGCAAGGTTTTAAAATCCATGTGTTTTATAATTATCCTTAAAAACCCTCGATTCCATATTCAATCGATGGTGAGTTATTCTAATTCGCATAATCTCTTGTGATTGGCAGGAAGGACCCACGTGTCTTACTCTAGTGCAAATTCTTGAGTGGTCAATTTTGTGTTGGCATCGCACTTGCCTATTGCCTTGCATGGCAGGGTTGGTCAACTTTTGGTTGGTTTGCATGACAGTTTATGTATCTTTTTACCATGCTTATTGTTGACATGGTTTTGGTGAGTGGTCCACACCCGTATTACCTTTGTTCATGTTACCATAAACCAATGCTCAACTCTTTTATTATATTATTCAATTCATGGCTCCAGCTCATAGGCATACATCCAAGAGAATCAATACGTGGCATTTGGTAAATTACGTATACCAAGAGAATCATGAAATATGATTTTTATTTCTCTTGTTTTGCTTGAAAATTTGCTGCCATGTTTCCTTATACTCATCGTTGGCACATGATTTTATTCACCCCATCACTTCTTGAATCACCACGTGTCTCCTTTGTATGGCCAATTTAAATTTTAAAATTACAACATTTTGCAATACAAAGTTATGGATGACATATATAGATAATGTCTACAAAAGAGTATTACTGAAGAATGTTACTGATGATACCTTCAGATTTCATTTATGAAAGATGATTTATGGGAAAATTCTACAAAATATAGCTATGAAATATATTTATGAAAGGTATCTATGGAATACATCTACAAAAGATATCTATGGAAGACCTCTACAGAATACAAATACAAAAGACCTCTACTGACAATATCTATCGAAGACACCTACGGAAGACATCTACAGAATAAATCTACTAAATATATCTATGAAAGACACCTATGCAAGATATCTATGGAAGACATCTACTGAAGATATCTATCAAAACTGCTATTTAAAGTCAAGAAAATACTTTACCTGTTTCTTCCCCCAAACTGTATTGTGAACTTTATATACCTTTGTTTACCTCCCCCCAAAACTATAATTTTGGCTATACATCCAAAAAAAAAGGAAGGGTACTTTATTAATATTGATGGATAATATAATAATGGTTTTATTTATGGGGGTTTATTATAATTTTTGTGATTGTGCTTCCTGTATTTCATTAAGAAGTTTCCAAGTTAGAAGATAATGAATATAAATTCTGATATCAACCTTCAATGTATGCAACAATAGATATCTATCAAAGACTTAGGATATCTTCAATCATGGTAAAAATATGGAATAGATATTGAGATAGCTTTTTATAAGAGATACAAAGTTTGATGGACACAAGCCATGTTTTTGTAAGAAAAATGAACCATAGTATTTGCATGAAAGTTTGCTTTTGACTTTTTCTTGCTTATGATGTTCTAGAGTTATTCTTCAAGAACTTCAAACATCCTACCAATTTTGAAATAACTTCATTTACTTATTTCACAAATAAATATAGTGTTGATGTTATCCTAGTGTTTTAAAGCTTCTTTTGGGACCAACTATGTGTGCAGTGAGTTATTCATTTTCCATTATGAGTAAGGATTGAAGAACAACAAGGGTTATCTATGCCAAAAAGCTAGCTTATTCTATGAGCAACTAGAGGTATTATCCAGAATTAGTGCTATTGCATTAGGATACCTTAAGAAAGAGTATCCCATGGTGTTCGAGATACTAAGAATTCTAGGGATTCAAGCTCTTTTGTCCTTTTTTTTTTTGCTTTATTTGGGATACTTGCTCGATTATATGAGGAGCAAGGGATTTTTATTGCTTTTGGGGTTCTTACTTATTTTTAGAGAAGAAAATATTTTTAGGATACTTGCTCAATTAGATGAGGAGCAAGGGATATATTTTATTTTATTTATTTATTATTTTTATGAGGGTGAAGAACAAGCTTGTCCTTTTGCCAATTCATTAATACTCTAAACCATGCATATAAATAGATAAGCAGGGGAAAAAATTCACTTATGGTAATAGTAACACATGATTTAATTTTTACAATACTTCACAATGTTTTTATATGTGCAAATGTGCATGGTCCAAGAAAAACTTGATCAACTAAGAGTAAATTACAACATTAAAAGACTTGCTTCATTTTCAATGAAAATTTTGCTCAAAATACTAGATATGGTTGCGTAATTGAAAAACACCTAGATTCCATCTAGAAAATAAGGTATTATGCATCATGTGGTAGTCATATTGCTACAATAATTTTTAGAGAAAACATCTTCTTGGGAAGATCTAGGCGAACCCTCCACTAGGTTTTAAGCAGTGTACCCTAGACTCTTTTAAGAAATCATGTTTGGCACTGGTGTTCCTAGTCACCACTATGGTTGAGTTCCCTCATTCTAATTCTAAAACATGAACAAGAAAGCAAGATCAATAAAAAATCTAAACACACAAAACAAGTTCTTAGGACACACATTTAATCCTTAAAAGAGATAATCATATTGTTTGCTTTGCATGTTTCTTATTTTTGGGGTAATTAACCTAACCCTAATTTTTTAATTAAAAAGCTACTTTTTATTCTACATCCAATGGATCAAGAATTTTGCAAATCGGTGCTACAACAAAAAGGTTATTTTGGTTTTATGATTAGTCTATTTTCGAAGCTAAAAATAGGGAAAAATTGTAATAAAAGTCATAAAATGGGCTAGACAACTCCAAAAATTACCAAATTTGTTTTTTTTGTCTTAGTTATCCCCTTGTGCACCTCTCATGGAAATTTTGAGTCCTAAATATTCATGCTTCAAAATTTCATAAAATTTCCTAAAAGTGGGCATTTCCCCATGGGCCCCTATTGGCCAATTATTTCAAAAATACAAAATTTTGACCCGAAAGTCACTTTTTTGAGTCATAGACCATTATGATTAGCTTGAGGCACTGATCGTTTTGGTATATAGAACTCACAATATTTTTTGGAAGTCAAAATTTCTCAGTGTGGGTTTCCTTCAAGATTTTCCTAGTTAACAAATCATGTCAACTAACTGGGCTCAAGCATGAGCTGGTAAAGCATAGAACTTATGGAGAGGCCCTGAACACCTTTGATATTCTCCTAAGGATCTCATAATTCCTACATGATGCCCTAATAGCCATCACAAATCTCATCCATATGAGGATCGCACCATTCCTACATGACACCCTGATAGTCATCACGAAGCCAATTTCTCACATAGGGGATATACTCATCGATGTGATAGGGATGCCACATATGGTAGGACCTAATATAGTTAAAACTCTTTATGGAAAATGGAAAGACATCAGCCTTACACATTGGATCACCTAGATTGGTTGCCTAGGCTGGGGGACTTGCATCATGTGGGAAAAGTTTCAAAATGTCCCCGTAGTAGTTACACTACTTCCACTCATGGAAGTACAGAGCATAGATCTTTGCACACTGATGATGTCACATTTACAAATAAATGCACAAATATAGCAAGGTCTTATACAAATACCCTTGCCATCAGGACTTCTCGCATGGAGTTAGAAAGCCATAAAACTTCAGTGGTAGAAAAATATGACCACATACATTGGTTAGAGGGAGAACTGTGCATAGAGCAAGAGTGCGTAGACACCCTCAAACAAGCAAAAAAATAGAGGTAGTGCTGATGCCATTATGAATAATACCTAAAGGAATAGCATAGCTTAGAACAAAGGGAGTAAAAAGAACAAATGCGTGGGGTAATTCTTGAAGAGGTATCCACGTTTGGAACACAGGCAATAAATCAACACAAAATACACTATGTATCATCAAGAGTTGCCTCCTAAATAGATAGACAAATCCTCTTCTATCAATCATCAATAAAATGATATATCTAAAGACTCTTTACCTAGTATTGAGGCCAAGGAGGATCAAATACAATAGATGAATGAGGTGTGTATAGCCTCACCTAATGAGAATATTATAAACATGGTCAGTGTCACAATAGGGAGTGAGGAATCCCCTAACCAGTCTGCACCATCACTAAACCAAATGAACACCAATCATACATCACAATCCTCACAACAATTGAATTTCATTACACCATGCGAGGACCCTATCATTACATTCCATAAATGGGAAATTTAACAAATCTCTAATGGTGAACCTGATTTGTCATTGCACATTATAGCTCACATTAATCAGATTTCATACAAGCAAGTCTTAGTGGATACTGGTTCATCCATCAACATCATCACCACCACTACATTGAAACATCTTAACATTTTGCCTTCCCATATTAGAGCATCTACCTTCATTTTGCAAGCCTTTAATGATGTGGAATCTCCTATAGTAGGCACGATAGTCCTCCCCATTGAGGTGGGACAAAAGACTATTCCTATATTGTGCTACATCTTAGAGGATCCAATACAGTATAACATACTACTAGGAAGGTCTTGTATAAGATCCATGGAGTGCATACCATCTATAATGCATCAGTGCATTAAGTACATTCATGCAAATAAGGTCCATGTAGTGGAGGCTGACACAAATCCCTTTAAGTATTATAAACCAATGGATCATCCACATGGGTCTATTGTGTCACCCATGCATTTGAACATTAAACCTAGTGATGTTATCCAGAGTTCAGATGCAACCATGCGGTTTGTTGTGAAGTTGCCTTCACCACTGCCATCACCCATGGTTTCACCCAATACACTTCCATCCTCGGTCTCTCTGAGCAATGAGAAATCGACTAAGGAAACCACAAATATGCTCATAGCTATCTCAAACATGTCATTATAGGACTATCTTACTCCTATAAATGAGGAAGAGCCTAGTGTGGTTACGGATGGATCAAGTCATATCATATAATCGTCATCCACCACATCATAGGATATAGCTAACGCAGACATAGTTGAGGTCAAAGGGCATATAGAGGCAAACACCATGTTTATGCCTATCATTTAGTCCATTGAGTATTTAGGTTGACTACATGTCGAGTCACCACCTATTAATCCCACCATTGATTATTCACCTATACATGAGGAAAGACATGTTACCACAATTGAAATAGAACAACTTCAACAAGTTGAGGAATCATCCATGACCCATCCAAATGTCAAAGTGCTTTCGCATGAGTTTGTGGGAATGGTTGACATTAAGTCAGAGGACCAACTGGATCTAAAGCATATAAAATAAGATATGACACAACCAAATATTTCCATTTCAAAGGGGCAAAAGCCATTAAAATTGGTCACGTCTGACTTGTTCCTCATAGTGCCTCCTCAAGAGCAAGAACAAGGGATTTTCCCCACATCAAGCTGGGGGTACTCAAGCTGGAAAACATGATCATGTGGATGTTGCTATAAATATGGACCATCATGAAGCATCCACATCTGATCAAACGAAGATGGATTATTTGCATCTACTAGGTGAATCTTTGACATCTAATATTTTTCCTCTATTAGTATACGATGACATTCCAATCTCATGATTAGAGGTACACATGAAATCCTTGTCAACCTTACAAGCCATTCTAGACCATCTGGATAGAATGGATTACCAAATAGATAAGCAAAATGAGGTGTTGCAATATATCATGAGCCAATTTAAAATTTAGGAGCCACAAATGCAACCCTCATCTAATGTCGAGCCATCCTTTATGTAACCACAGGGAAAGCCTCAGCCAGAGAAAGCACCAAATCGGTCACCCTAGGAACTTGACAGGAATCCTGAACCTATGATTCTAGATTTCAATTGATTACGTGCCACAAATGCTATCAGATTACCTAAGGTTTGCAAGTTAGATCCAAATCACCCAAAACCTTGAGGGTATGATGAGGAATCATACTATCTATATCATAGGTAGAATGGTCATCACATTCAATCATGTCAAGGTTTTAGAGCCAAGTACATGATATGATTAAGAAGAAGAGGCTTTGAGTGGTCAACCAACAGGTGATCTTAGTCGATAATCCATCCCTCACATCCAAAGAACAAGAGGGGCCCCTTAAGATAGAAACTGACATGCCTAAGGCTCAACCTAATCATCAGAATAGGCAAATGCTTGTAACACATTTGAAGCATCCATAATGTATATGGGCTCCTTTAAATGAGCCTATGTCGGTCATATTTCAAAAGTTACAGGAAGCTAATGTCATCACCTTATCGGACATCAACCCTGGAGACCCAAATAGAGCTAAACCTAAGGGTTCTAGGAAGGATCACTATTGATTCTACCATTGAGTACAAGGCTATGGTATTCATGATTGCCATAGATTCTGGAAGGTGGTCCAAGACCTATTAGAGTGAAATAAGATTTATCTAGACAGTTCACTTGTTTCACCCCATAAATACAGGGACATCCCATAAAGGTCCATGCTCCAATGGGAAGAGTTGATTTATGTCACTCTTCCTAAGAAAGTTGTCTACTTTGCAGTGAACAACATGCACATTGAGGGCCTTAAAGATAATGTACCTTCCCCATAATCCACATCAAGTTCAATGAGGAAAAATGAGGATCCTAAAGGTATTGCACCTTCCTCATTTTTATTAAGTGGCACACACACGGGGGGTACCTAAGGTATCATACCTTTCCCCTTTCAAAACAATAAAATTCAAAATTTCAAAAACAATAGAAAGCATAAAAAATACAAACAAATAAGAAAACGTAAAAAACAAAAACAAAATGCCCTAAAGGCATCTTAAAGCCCTTTGGTCAAAACACAGAAAAGCCCCAAAGGCATATTAAAGCCCTTTGGTCAAATAACAAATGCCCCAAAGGCATCTTAATGCCCTTTGGTCACACACAAAAGGCCCCAAAGGTATGTTAAAGTCCTTTGGTAAAAAACAAAATCAAAAGCATGAAAAAAATTTAAAATAAAAAATTCAAAAACAAATCATAATTTAAAAACATTGTAAAACACAAAAATACAAAAACATTTTCATTTGGCATTTGCATCCATTAGTTGCATTGCATTAGGTACGATGCATCATTTGCATTTAAATTAGGTAGGTTGTGTTCACAATATTACAAATGACACCATGCTTGTACCTCAATCATGCATCATCAAAATACATCATCATCCATAACCCATGCGTGTAACTATGTTTTTCAACACAACCCCTCCTATTGCTATGAGGAATATACTAAGGTTTTTTAGTCACTCAGCCATACCTAGTGGTTTTATCAGAATTTATGGAAATTTATATTTGCTTTTGATAGATGAGGTTTGGTTTTGATAGCACTTGGTATATTTTAGAATCCCATCACTAATCAAAACACTAAAATCCTAGTTGAAACAAGGGAAAGATAAATTCTGTGAAGTGGTATTAGGCATCATAAGGTGAAAAGTTTATCTTTCTCGTCACCCTATGCGATCGACTTGGAAATTCTGAGAATTTGCAAAAGGACAAGTTAACCCCTACCCAAAGAAATCCCTTGCTTTAATAAAAACAAGCAAACATCCTAAACAAAGAAAAAATCAAAAGCAAAATAAACAGTGATTATCATCACTACATAAATCCTTTGCTCAAAAAAAAAAAAAAATTCAAAATAAATAGTGATTTTCATCACTAAGTATGAGCAAGTATCCCAAATAAATATGAAGAAAATTAGGGAGTATTAAACTTGAATCCCTAGAGTTCTCAGTATTGACGAACTGTAAGGTGATCCTCATTACAGGTTGGTGGCATCAAGCCTGCCTAGCAATGGTGGTATTCTTACGCATGATGATATGTTTGTCACATTAGCATCCTACTTTTGTACAAACCAAATTTTTGCATGTGGAAGGGCTAGCTTAAGGTGTCCTGTCTCACCTAGTGGTCTAATACAACTGAGTCCAACTTAGGATCAGGATAAGCATTTGAGGATCCCCAATACATAAATGGGCTAAAAGAATCCCGCCTGGCACTAGGGTATACTTATGTTTTATCTAATATATTCATTCGCACACATAGGGATAATGAGTATAGAGGTTTTCATAGAAAATTTTATCCTTTAGAAGATTTGTATGGTCAATACACAACTTTTTATCGAGTAACTAGGGTGTTTGAGTCTCAAGGAAAACCTTAAAAATATTTTAAAAGAAACAAATCATATCATCAATCACATCATCAAATTTATCTAGGAGGTTTTATTCATTAAATGGGATGCATGAGGTAGGATAGATACTGGATGAATATTAACAATGATATTTAGATGGCCACTGACTATTTTAGTTATATATTTTAACTTACATAAGCTCATCAAGAAAGCACATACATATCACATCATCTCATCTCACACTTGGATGCTTAAATAATTAATTCTTATGCTAAGAATTATTATTTAAATCCATGATTTTTATACATTTTGTGGTGTCATCTATTAGATTTTCAAACTCATTAGATTCATTCCTTATGTTTTAAGTGATTAAATCATACAAGTTCATTTGCATTAGCTCATTCCTCATGTAATTAATGCATCACATTACATACATCATCTATCATATCATAGCACATAATTTAGATGCATATAATTAAATCAAAACAAACATGCATTTAAACACCAATTATTGCATACATATATACATACATCAATAAGTAGTCCATCTACACATATAGATCACAACATCTAATCATACATTCATCAGCTAGCTAGTGCATGTAATCAAAACATCACAACATATAGCAATAATAAAATCATATAAACATTGAATCCACATATACATACATAATAGTCCATCTATACATATAGATCATGGCATCTAATAACACATCTATCATCTAGCTAGTGCATGTCACCAGTACATTGCATACATATAGCATAATCAAATCATTATCTAGGTATAGCATCCATCATTGCATCCATAACATAAAATCAAAACAAAAATATTTGCTAAATATCAACTCGAACATTATTGGTATCAATATCTCCCCTAATTAGCAATTAAAAAATTAAGCCATAAACCCTTTGGTCAACCCAAAAGGCCCCAAAGGTATCCATAAACCTTTGGTCAACCCAAAATGTTCCAAAAGTATCCATAAACCCTTTGGTCAACCCAAATGCTCCAAAGGTATCCATAAAGCCTTTGGTCAACCTAAAATGCTTCAAAAGTATCATAAACCCTTTGGTCACCCAAAATACTCCAAAGGTATCCATAAACCCCTGGTCAATCCATAAATCTCCAAAGGTATCCATAAACCCTTTGGTCACACAAAAAGTTCCAAATGCAGCATAAACCCTTTGGTCAACTCAAGAAAAGCTCCAAAGGCATCATAATCCCTTTGGTCAACTCAAAAAAGGCCCCAAAGGTATCCAAAACCCTTTGGTCAACCCAAAATTCTCCAAAGGTATCCATAAACCCTTTGGTCAACACAAAAAGCTCCAAAGATATACATAAACCCTTTGGTCACCCAAAAAGCTCCAAAGGTATACATAAACCCTTTGGTCACCCAAAAGGCTTCAAAGGCATCATAAATATTTTGGTCACTCAAAAAGCCCAAAAGTTATCCATAACCCCTTTGGTCAACTCACAAAAAGCCCCAAAGGCATCATAAACCCTTTGGTCATCCAAAAGGTGTCAAAGGTATCCATAAACCCTTTTGGTCAACCCAAAATGTTCCAAAGGTATCTATAAAACCTTTGGTCAACCCAAAAGGCTCCAAAGGTATCCATAAACCCTTTAGTCAACCCAAAAAGCTCCAAATACATCCTAAGCCCTTTGGTCAATGAAAAAAAATCTCCAAAGGCATCCATAAGCCCTTTGGTCAATCCAAAAGGCTCCAAAGGTATCCATAAACCCTTTTGTCAACCCAAAAGGTCCCAAAGGATTCCATAAACCCCTTGGTCAATCCCAAATGTTCCAAAGGTATCCATAAACTCTTCGGTTAATCCAAAAGGCTCCAAAGGTATCCATAAACCCTTTTTTCAACCCAAAATGCCCCAAAGATATCCATAAACCCTTTGGTCAACCCAAAACTCTCCAAAGGTATCCATAAACCCTTTGGTCAACCCAAAAGGCTCCAAAGGTATTCATAAACCCTTTGGTCAACTCAAAAGGCCCCAAAGGTATCCATAAACCCTTTGGTCAACCCAAAAGGCTCCAAAGGTATCCATAAACCCTTTGGTCAACCCAAAAGGCTCCAAAGGTATCCATAAACCCTTTGGTCAACCCAAAACGCTCCAAAGGTATCCATAAACTCTTTGGTCACCCAAAAAGCTCCAAAGGTATCCATAAACCCTTTGGTCAACCCAAAATGCTCCAAAGGTATCATAAAACCCTTTGGTCACCCAAAATGCTCCAAATGTATCCATAAACCCTTTGGTCAACCCAAAAGGCTCCAAAGGTATCATAAAAACCTTTGGTCACCCAAAAATCTCCAAAGGTATCTATAAACCCTTTGGTCACCCAAAAGGCTCCAAAGGTATTATAAACCCTTTGGTCACCCAAAAAGCTCCAAAGGTATCCATAAACCCTTTGGTCACCTAAAATGCTCCAAAGGTATCTATAAACTCTTTGGCCACCCAAAAGGCTCCAAAGGTATCATAAGCCCTTTGGTCAACTCAAAAAAGGCTCCAAAGGCATCATAAACCACTTGGTCATCCAGAAAGTCCCAAAGGTATCCATAAAATCTTTGGTCACCCAGAAAGCCCCAAAGGTATCCATAAACTCTTTGGTCACCCAAAAATCCCCAAAGGTATCTATAAAGCCCTTTGGTAACCCAAAATCCCCAATGACATCTACTAACCCCATTGGTAATAATAAAAATATGGATAATCCAAATCAACAATTAAACACTTAATCATTGCTAAGTGCATTCATTCAAGAAGCATTGCCGAAGAAAATAATGCACTCCCTTGCTTGGGGAAATAAACAAAATATCACAAGAAAATTCAAGCAAGATAGGAAGCTAGTATCCTAATTGCCATCAAGTATAGGATTTGACTTAAGCTTATATTCTAATTGCCACCAAGGCTAGGATTTGACTTAAGCTTATCTCCTAATTGTCGCCAAGGCTAGGATTTGACTTAAGCTTATCTCCTAATTGCCATCAAGGCTAGGATTTGACTTAAGATTATCTCCTAATTTCCACCAAGGCTAGGATTATACTTAATATTATCTTATAATTGCAAAAAAGGCTAGGATTAGACTTAATATTATCTCCTAATTGTTGTCAAGGCTAGGATTAGACTTAAGCTTATATCCTAATTGCCACTATGACTAGGATTTTGACTTATGCTTACCAAAATAAAGTTCTTCAACTCATAAAAGGAAATTATTCAATGATGTATTCTCTTCCCATGATTGGGGCATCTAACATTGACCAAATTATCGAACATAGTGATTCAACACAAGCCTAAATGGAATTGCTATCATCTTACTTTCCTAAGAAGGCCAATTACTGTCAGACCGCTCCTTAGGATAAGGATATACAATTACTAAAATTATTGAAATCACACCTGGATGGAATTTATGATATAACAAAGTGACCCTCTAAAGAGGTCCAAATAATTCATCTTGGTCAAGCAACTCGTTGCTTTATTAATTGTCCTTTCCTTATCGACTCTTCTCTTGAGGGAGTAGTCAAAATTTTCAAACAATCATAATCAAAGTCAATAAAAAATCACTTGATCATGTCAAATTGCATTCGTATTACAAATTATTGCCAACAACTATCATAAGCTTAACCTTTTCTATGGCAAAAATCAAACATGATAGTTAAGTTTGCAGCTTTCCTCCTTTTCGATCTATAGTAGTACTGAAGCTACCCGATTTCTTGATGAATGAGTGCAAGATTTTATAAATTTAAGCCTTCTATTCTATTGGAAGTGATGATTCTAGGATGCATGCCTTATGCATTACTGAGGTATCCAATGTTTATCAGACCAATGATCATCACATACCCTAAAATGTGGTCCTAGGTGGTCTATTTTTTGCTCCATGCTATGTTTTACCACAACGCATCCCAAAAAGGGGTATCTATAGACACCTAAAATATGTCATTTTTAGGAGACTATCAATATGGACACATTCGTAGAACATATAACTCATCTTAAACCTTTCCAAGAATAAGCAATGGTCCTAACCACTCAAAAGGGGCAGTTTTAGCCCATTTAGGCTTGGCCACTATCAACCAGAGCGATTGCCAATTATGGCCGCTCAAGCTGAGAGCAACCACATCTAGTCGTTGTTGATGATAGTGGCTAGCATTGAAATATGAACTACCATGAGGGATTGCCTAAATCATGGGTAGTAATGGTAGTTTACATGCATTTTGAAGGGATATAAATGAGTAAATCCCAGAGTTCCTCCTGATTGCCCCTTCCATGCCAAGTCAAGACTAAAACTTCCCTCTAGGATAGTCAGTTGGCATGTAGATATGGAGTTTGGCTTCCCTAGGAAGCCAAGCCCTAGATCTAGATTTTAAGCCTAGAAGGCTACATATGAAGACTTATAGGGAGGAAAAAGATATATATAAAGTTAAAATTATGTGCAGAGGAGCCCTATCAAAATGGAGAGCCAATCTACGTCCCTTTGAGGAGCATTGGAGCACCGTTTTACTGAGCCATATCCATACATTAGCATTCAGATCTATTGTTACAAAATACCAATCAGTGTAGGAGATACACCTGGTAAACCTTGAACATTAATTCAAGCAAAGAGATCAATGGCCATAGCCCATAAGACCTGAGGTAACCTTTAAGTTAGAGGTCGCTGTCTTTGATAGTGGCCCATAGTCATAGTGAGGTTTTAAAATGGTTGATTCCTTTGTTCTAAGTAATATATATTTATTTATAATTATTTCATTTACATGGATTTAGCATAGATTTGAATATTTCATTGCATTTAGATTAATATTTTTGATTTTCATATGCATATTGCTTAGATTTTCTATATTTCAATGCACATGATGCTTATTTATCTCGATTATCGTATTTGCTAATAAAAAGGCCTCATCTGGGGAGGTTTCCCATTCTACTTATTGTGCTCTGTTGTTTCCATACATGCAGATATAGGTTCACAGGATCAGTTCAAAGCATCCAAAGCATGAGATACCTCCAGGACAATATCAGGAGAAGGAGGCATATGTGAGCCCTTAGACAAGTTCATGTGCGAAATCAAGAAGCCTACGAAAGTGTACCATCCCTTTGCAAGGGGATACATTCACCATTACCCCACCTATAATATATTATATCAAAATGAGTATCCCTCAGAGGGACGTACATGAAACCAAGATCTGGAAGCATAATAAAAGAATATTTCTTTGCTCTTTTACTTTCGTGTTATATGTGCTTGTTTTTATTTTTACATTTGATATAATAATAACATTGCAAGTAGGGTCAGCTACGGTGTGTGCTCCCTGGGGTTGCATAGTTTCAAAGGCATATCTTTTTGGAAAATGATATGAGATGAAAATGTAATTTTTAGTCTTAGGAAAGTATGGGATTTACTTCTTTTGAATGATGGAATGCTTTAGACAAATACATTATGAGCAATGTATTGTGTTTAGTTGCATTCATTTGTAAAAATTATTACATTCTATTGCTTATCTAGAATGCATTTTCATATACATTTTATGGGTTATCTTGATCCTGATACACCTACAATCTAGTACTGGTGGCTTGAATGGAGTCAAGAAAATATTGGAACTATTCACTCCTACTAATCATGTATATTTGATATAACAAGGTCTCTTTATTGAAAGGCCCCCATTATTATAAAATGTATTTACTTGAGATTAATTATAATTTTATTATCACTCCTTGAGAGTATTTGTAAACAATGTAATACTTGATTTCGAGTAATTATAGAAGAAAATGTAGAGTTATAACATGACATGAAGCTATCATATGATAAAGTCTAAATCTTTAAAGGTGAATTAAATATTGTGTCTAGTTGACATAGAGTAACCCTAAGCTAGAAGAAATGTATGAATCATGCATGTCACTTAGAGATTAACCATGAGAGTGATTATAGGGGAAAAAATTGAAAGTTATCTCATTTAGTGGATATTATAGTTGGTTAAATCAAGTAAGGTAAAATGGTAGACATTCACAAGTCTATGTTGGTTTGTGTGATAACCCCCTTAACTTCCTATGGTTGATATGGGAGAGTTAAGCATTGCAATGATTTTTGTTCTATCCTTAAGAAAAAACCAACTAATATTCAAGGCATACACCTAAAGTATGGGTTGAAAGAGACCTAACATGAAAATCTAGCTTAATGTTTTATTTAAACTAGTAGGGAAAAATGGCGTTCCTATTTGATATAGGAGAATTCCCAATTGCAAGGTAAAGAAACCTTACATGCAGGTCATTATAGGGGTTGGCCAATCCTATCCACATGATAGACATTGACCATGTTGGATTCCTGTGAAGTGTAGCCTTGAACTTACTTGGAAACTCATATATAAGAGAACCACATGAAGATACTTTTAAATAACTTATGAACTAGTGACAATGATAAATACTAAACAATTTTTTCCCTAAGACTGGTTGGTCTAGAATCAAGGATGTTACATAGAGAAGGATGACTTCACTTAGCACCTAGGTGATCTAGGTAAATCTCTTTTCCCTAAATTAATTTGTAACTATTTTAATCATGCTAATTTCATGCATACTAGAGTTGGCATTTAAATGAGACGATTTGTTAATAACATGATGTACTAATGTTTTTATTTCTTTTTTATTGTAGAGACCTCCCAAGAGTGGAGTTAATTTATCAATAGATTGCATAGATTCATTCTAAGTGGGATACTATATTTTAATAGCTTACCATTGGTATCACCTTCAAAAGCTATGCTATTAGAGGGGCCAATAAACTTATATAGTAGGGCATACTATATTAATATTATTTTGAAGCAAACATTGAGGGGATATCACATACCCTACCAACTCTACTAGAGGAAATTACAAATTTGGCTATGATAGGAGGTAAAAAAAACAAGTGCGTACTATAATATTAGTTAACAAAGGTGTAGCTAGCTTGAAAAAACCTAGGGAGAGTTAGTAGGACATAGGATGCTCATGTCATGGTGATCTAACTTGGGTACCTCCTTGACTATTACATAGGAATCAAACATAAATTCTAAGGTGCACAATGGTTGATTTTATGGGCATGACCCCTATAATCTGTATATATGATAGCATTCATTGTAGGCTCTATAACACCTATAATATATTATGTATAGGATTATTTGGATGATGGGATATATATTTAGAACACAAGGTAGCTTAGGATGATGGCACTTAATATCCCATATATATATAATATTCATTATTTCTTTGCATCACTTATGTTTTGTATATACTTTTCATGGGTATGTTTATTACATTCATGACATTTACTTATGGTTTGTGTAACATTTTATTACATGTCAATGGATTGATATGACACACTCTTAGGATTTATGTAGCATTGCATGAAATTTCAATTATAACCTTACATGTTTTTTTTTAGTAGCATTTAATACCATGTATCATGATTAAAGAGAGCATGCATGATTTGAGTATTATTTAGGGATGTGATTAATGAGTTTGATTGATCTAAAGCATGAAATATTTGGATAGCATTTAGTAACATGCTCTTCATACACTACCTCCTTCTAGTATTGGCCATGCATGAGATGATATGCTAACCATATATGTCACTATAGTAGGCAGGACACATGTAATATCCAACAAGTGACAAGTACCAACAAACACACTTATAACTATAATAGGATTGATTAAGAGAATTAAAAATGCAATTAAATGTTTTCTAATACTAATAGATACCACAAGACAAACACAAATTAACACCACTAGATTCAATCATGTCTACCCTCTACTATGGGGTGGCTTAGGGAATCCAATCTATACCTTGAATGGCATGCAAATATATCCCCATGGAAAACTCATGCCTTGTTGATGTTGAACATGCTATTCAATAAGAAGCACCCACTACAATAGGTTCAGAAGGAACGTAAGGTAAAGAAAAGTAACCTAGATAAATTTTGCAGTGCATCCAAGGGGAGGAAAGTCTCATGCAAGCGAAAATCACCATGCCCCTACTACTATGGGTCACACACTATAATATCTAACCATGTGTAGTGTTCAATAAGGTATACTTTCCATGATAATGGGTGAAGATAGAAAGAAGTGATAATAAATAGGCTATGATGAGCACCAAAAATGCTCATTTTTATCACATTTATGAGGGTACTGAATGGGCATATTTAACACTATAAATATATTTTTGTATGATTATTGTGTATATTTAATGGAAAATGATGTACTTATGCTTGAATAGTGTTTTTAGTTGAATATGTGTGTAGATGTAGGTTTTTGTTACTTCTTTTACATTTTTTAGTTGAGATCCCACAAGGACCTGGTATTGTGAAAAGAATATAATTTTTTCAAAGTATAAATACATCTTAAAGGAGACTATAGAAAATGAAGGAGGTGCCTATATCCTTCTGATATCAAGGTGACTACATATCGAGTGTAGGAAAGTGCCTACATCCCAAAATAGGCAAGCAATTACATCCTAGACACAGGCAGACACCTATATCCTAAGCACAGACAAGCACCTATGTCTCAGGTGTGGGTAGGAACCCATCCCAAACATAGGTAGGCACATATGTTCAATGAGTATATAGAGCCTATATTCCATGCATTAACTGATTGATCAAAAGACTACATAATTTTTAGAAGGAAGCTATTGTGAAAAATAGGAGAACATCATTCTCATATTCCAATGATTAAATTTAGAAATGATTACTCTTTTAATAGGAAAAATTGTAGCTATGCATGCACCTTTCAAAATGAGTCTTGATTTAAGTTTAAAATAGGAATTTTGAATCTACTATTCTTATAACAGAAATCAACCATGTTTTGTATAAGAACACAGACCATTCCTAAAAATAAAAATCTATGAACTCAAAATAATTTTGTACTATATTTTTATTAATCAAAGTTTATGAGTGTTTCTACTTCACGTGCACTAAAGGATTAATTTCTAAGTAATCAGTCGGTTGGACCATCTACGGGAGCTTAGGACCACTCTAGGTAGTAATCCTCCCCTATTTTATTTTATTTTATTTTTATTATTTCCTACTTTATTATTTCATTTAGTCGTGTGTTTATTTTTTATAATTTAATTTCAATCGTGTGCAATTTTTTTTTAGTTGTGTGTTTATTTCTTGCATTTTCCTTGTACAATTTTAATTCAGTCTTTCATTTTAGCAATTTTAATTTTGCAAGTGTGTTATATAAATTATTTATATACACATTTATTTTTCCTACTTTAATTAAATATTTAATTTGCTTTAATGGTTTTGGTTAAAACTAAAACTCCATGAACAAACAATTTCCCCACCAAACCAAAAAATGCATAATAACTCATCTCCCACACCACAAACATATACTATGCATATGTTCTCATAATTTTATGAACTTCCAGATTGATGTGGGTGGAAAAACTTAGTACCTTTTATAGAATACCTATTTTTATCTGTAGACACCTAAATCGTATCATGGTTAGGGGAGCTGCTCACATAGACACATTCATAAGATCATAAGACATATTATTGGACTTTCCAAGCATCAACAGTGGTTCTCACTACTCATTTGGGCCTTTTCAAGCCATCTAAGCCTAGCCAATCAAGCCAAGAGTGGCCAAATCCTAGCCTCTCAAGCCTAGAGTGGTAAGACCTTAGCCGCTGTAGACGATAATGACCAGATCTTAGTTGTTGTAGATGATAATGACTAAACCCTAAAATTAGTTTTACCAACAAACATGCCTAATCACAAGTGTAAGTGGTAGTATACATGCAATAAAGGTGAGAGGGAGTGACTTTGTATTCCTTTTCATGACCAATTCACATGGGAGACTTAATTTTGCATTTAAAATTTAGTTAACTGACCTCCAAGCATAAACAAAGGACAAAAATTTCTCATGCTAATGACCAGTTCGCATAGGAGACTCAAGTGGGCAGTAAGATTTTAGTTAACTAGACTTCAAACATAGAAAAAGGACAAAATATTCTCATGCTAACTTGCACTACGCATGAGAAATTCATTCCTAGGGCTTGGACATAGACCTAGGGTTTCACACTATAAAAGGTGCAAGCCTAAGAGACATCTATCATCGAGACATCTTTTATTGAGGAGAGCTTTTGAGACTTGGAGAGTTACCTTGGAGATCACGTGTACAATGAAGCCTTGATGGATTGAAGAGCATAACCCCTATTATTTCAACATCAAATACAAACTTTGACCCATAGCTTTGGGGAAAAGAGAGCAAGGTTTACCTTAGTGGTCATTGTCTTAGACAGTGGCCCGTAGGCTTAGCTTAGGTTTTAGAAATAGCTTCTTTTATTTTGTTTCTTCATTTTTACATATCATTAGCATAGATTTACATGAATTCATAAGCATAGTTTCATCATATTTTTGTTAAATTCTCTTGTTACTAACAACCTCATCCGGGGAGGCATTCTCAGAAATCTAAACGTGTGTTGTTGTTTCATTGCTTACAAGGCCACAGGTTCATCAGATGTAGTTTGCAACATACGAGAGCAAAAGGGATCCCTCTAGGAAACAGACCTAGAGAAGGAGGCATCTGTAAGCCCTCATACATTTTCATGTGCAAAAATGTGAAGCCTTTATAAGTGCACCACCTCTTCACGAAAGGGGCACTCTTTTCCTATTTGTAACCTTATTGTATCAAATGGGTATCCCTAAGAGGGGTCGACATGTAACCAAGTTTCAATACAAATAAAGAGATCCATATTTGTTATTTTCATGTTATATGCTTTTTCATTGTCTTCCATTTCATATTGGGTTTTTAATAACATTGCAAGTAGAGTAAAAGGGTGGTGTGTGTGTCCCGAGGTTGCTATAGATGGCGATCACGATGGGACCTCCACTAATTTTTTATTTTCTACCAAAATACTAACTTAGTTTTATATGTAAGTCTAGCCACTTTGAGCTCCAATGACCAGAAACTAGCTGCTCTGAGCTATAGCAACCAATAGAGCCTTACCCACTCTGAGCTATAGCAGCCATGAAACAACTGCTCTAGTCAACAACGGCCATAACTGGAGTGTAGCAGGGGTCAAAACATTGACTCTCTGAGCTGGATCAAAGGTTGGTATATCTTCTCTGATATTTTATAGCTTTCTATTTGCTTATGTGTGTCTAAAATAGAGGACTCAAAGCACATTTATGTTTAGAAATTGAAAGAATAAAAGAATAAAGAATTAAGTATTTCTCATATCTTAGATCTTCTTTTAAATTTTCCACTAGGCGTTGCTAGGAATAGCGGCTTATGCCTAAAAAGTTCACCCTAGAATCCAATGTGCTAGACATTGTATGTTGTTTGCTTGCTCTGAGGCCCTGATAGAGGCCATAGTTGCACAAAATAAAGTGCATTCATACAAATCATAGTAGTTCATGCATATTTCTAAATATTGAAACGTATTTTTGCACTTAGGCATATAGGAAAGACTCATTGTTGCTATATGATGCACTTTATGTTATGCAAGCTTAAAATGAACACCACACATGCACGTCTCATTTAAAAATTGGGGAGTTAGATTTCATCACCAACCTTCAATTTAGTCTAGTGACGTTGGAATTCATCTCCTTCCACTGGTTTACTCCCTAGAGCTTTCTAGAAATGGATTGAGAAACTTAATTATAGTGACACTAAGTTACTTATGCTCAAATTGTCTCCCACTATTGGAACAATCATTGGTTCAGAGTGGAAGAGCTAGGTGAACCCCCCATTGGGTCTTTAGTGGTGTACACTAGCTTATTTTTCACTATGGATGAGTCTTTTCATTCTTAATCCAAGAACAAGAGCAAGACATCGAAAGGACAACACAAAAACACACCAAACAGTTTAGGGCACACTTAAATTGGTAATAAAGATAAACATTTGTTTGGTATTGTGTGGATATTCCTAAATTGCAACTTAAAAGATCAATTCATAGACATGGTAAAAACAAGAAGTAAGCATCCTTGGTCTGATACTGAGGGAGAGATAGAAGAAAATCATACCCATAGGCAGAGTTGTAGTAATATTGAATGACCTACCCATAAGACCATGAGACATAGCTCCATGAGCCTAAGGGGTGATAACTGAACCCTTGGGAGATCTCCTCGAGAAACCCCAAGTAGGGAACCACATCATGGAACAAAGTCACATAAAAAAAATGAGGCTTCATAGCCATCCTCATCAAGGAGACATGAGGAGACCTCAAGGGCCTCCTTTAAAAACATAGAAAAATCTCAAAGACATGAGGAAGCTTTAAGGGCTTCCTCCTCACATGGACATAAATAAGGTTCTAAGACTCATTCTTCACATAGGGATGATGAGACTACTACATATCCATCCACATGGAGAAAACATGTTACCACAAATCCCTCTTCATAAAGAAGGCAAACAAGAATTGCAACACCTAAAGACTCACAAGAAACATATAAAATAGGTCTGCCCACTGAAGGGTAGGAAACTAAAGCTACATCTAGTCATGAGAATCAAATAGAAGAAACCCTTCATACAAAAGAAAATATTCCCATATAATATGATCTCATAGGAGTGAATGGCACCCCATGGGACCAACCATAGAAAATAAGATAGCTAGACGGGTTGGATCGGTTTACTACATGACCATATCAAATAACTGTAGCTACTGAGAACTCTGCATCTAGAAGCTCATGAACTATGAATTCTAAACACATCTCCCAATCTGTGGGTATCTCAAAGCAACCCATTAGTAGATGCGTGGAGTCTGATCATAGGGATACTCAACAATACACTAAACAAGTCACATTAGCTAGTAAGAGTACAGGTACAATAGAAACCTCCTCGAGGAATCTGTGAGTCAAGACAATAAGAACAAAGTCAGATAAACATGAGTCTTCTATGACAACACAAACTGACCGAATGAGGTGGTTATAAAATGTATTACATAAGGAGCGAGAGCTAGTGGAAGCTCTCAAAAAATATAAACAAAGAGAAAGACTCTTGCACCAATATGAGCAGCATTTAAGAGAGCAGGTTGAGCGGTTAGCTCTTAACAACTTACAAAAAAATGGTGGTGACAACTAAAGAACAAGATGTGCTGACTCACCTAAGGGTAGGTGCACTAGACAAGATAGTCGACAATGAAATACCCATAAAATCATGAACAAAATCCAACTAATGGAGGAAGGGCAAACACAACAAACCAGGATCGCAATCGTAAGTCCCCTCGTAGGAGGGAGGAAAACAAAAATGGATAGAGAGTTACCTCCATTGCCACTACGAATAGGATTACAAGAGGAGGAAATTCGTGCATCAAAGGCATTTCAAGAGCTTGCTGAAAAGATGAAAACCTTTGAGAAACAAGAGGCAACTGGGAACTCACCAACATTAAGCAAGATACACAACCAACCATTGTGCCCATCAATCCCTAGCCCTCCATATCCTAAGCACTTTGAGATTCCTAGGTTAGAAAATTTTAAGGGTGAAGAGGATGCACAAGAGCATGTCACCAATTTTATCAATGTCTGTTTTCATCTTGAAGACAATGACGCTCTCATGCTAAGAACATTCATAATGACATTTTTAGGTGCTGCCACTCAATGGTTCAACCAACTACCTAAGCATAGCATAACCAATTTTGAACAAATAGTAAAAGTATTCTTAAAGCATTTCTCCTTTGGTGCTAAGAATAAGGTGAACCTTTCAGACATGGATAATTTGAAATAGTATGATAAAGAGCTAGTAATGGATTATGGGAATAGATGGAGAAAAGTCATGGTAAAATTATCATTCTTCTTTCCCATAGAAGATATCATTTGCATTTTCACCAAAAGTTTCTCTAAACACATCTCCCTCTTATTACAACTTTAGTAGTATCCTTCATTTGAGGAAGCTTTGGCACAAGCCAAGCTCATCAAAGAAATAAAAGTAGATGAGGGAACCATTAAACTTCGAAACAAAAAGGAGTGGAACAAGAATGGTAAGAATGACAAGTATAAATAGAAGTAGGGCAACCCTGATCCAGTCAATCAAGTCATATTGGCTACACCCAAGGATGGGGGTGCACAACAACCTCAAAACTATCAAGCACATACCTTGTCAGCTAATTATGTCCAAAAGAACAATCAGGGAAGAAACTGAGAATGCAAGCCGCCTCATTATTTCATGCCTCTAACAAAATCAAAGCAATCAATCTTTAATCAGTTGATTGAGGCCAGGAGGATCAGATTTCTTGATATACCACTAATATATCCCAACCATCCTAAGCCAAAAGGATATAGGAAAGATCAATTTTGCCCTTATCACAAGATACCGGGGCATGATATTGAGGCTTGCATCGGGTTTAAGCATCAAGTGCAAAACATGATTGAGGTGAGAGAACTCAAAGTTGACAACCCATTGGCTCTTGATAATAGAGACATGGGCATATACAGAAACCCAATACCCAATCATGAGGCCCCTCGAGAATAAGGGGCCCAAGTACATCAGGTTCGAGTTGACAAACCTACCTAAAAATGCATTGGGATGGTTGATATTGTTAACATAGCAACAAGGACTAGGTGGTATGGTCAACTGCAACCACATACAACTCCCATGAACATCCCAACTGTACCTAGGCAGAGGTAAGACAACCTTCTAGGTCTACCAACATGACCTGTGGTAACTATCCAAAGTAGATTGGAGCAAAACCTACAGATGACCCCAGCTAAGTTATCCATCTATGAGCTTATACAATAGTCCTTGAAGCATAGGGAGACTCTAATGGATATTTTATGTACAAATGAGCTCCAAACGCAAGACACGAATGCATTCACTTACTTTTTGGGATAAGTGCAAGAATTTCAAGAACTTATAATACGATTCTATGATCATGAGATTGAGATAGTTCTTGCTGCCTTACCAGACCCTCTGCTAAACATTGTAGTGATAATCAAGAACTTAACTTTCAAGAGGGTTTTGGTTGATATAGGTTCATCAATAAACATCATTACAACAACTATAATAGAGCACCTCAAGATCCCCAAGTCCAATATTGTTCTAGGAGCTTACACATTGAGAACTTTTAATGATGCTTTATGCAATACTATGGGAATGATAGTCCTACCCATCAAGGTGGGGCACAAGACCATCCTTATGATGTGTCATGTCTTGGAAGGAGCTATGCAGTACAACATCCTCTTAGGGCATCCTTGTATAAGGGTCATGAAGTGTGTGCCTTCGATCTTGCACTAGTGTGTCAAGTATGTGCACGAGAACAAGGTCTATGTGGTTCTGGACGATGAAGAGCCTTTTAAATACATTAATCAAGTGGAAATTTTGGGAGATTTTTTAATCCCTTATACCCACCTATACGTAGCACCTTCATCCCAAAACACACAAGTGGATAACAAAGAAAAAGTGGTAAGAAAATACCCATGCACTTCAACACCTCCTGGTGCACTCAAAGTAGTTAATGCTTCTAAAGTACCATCAAAATCAAAACAAAAATACAATTAGAAGCTAAATGAACCCTTAGTCAAGGAAGAAGGGTCCAAGGAAGTGCCAACTGTAGCCATTGCTGAAATGCCAAGTCCTATGGAAGAGGAAGATCTTCAAGATGAAGATGAAGATAATGATTATTACCCCGCTTCACCAATGTCATCCGTAGGGTCATCCACATCGCATGCATCAATACACTTGGAAAGCATAGGCATAGGGGACTACCTTATGTAGAACATTACCTTTACACCTATCATTAAGTTTGCACAAGACATGGGAAGGCCTAAGGAGTTGAGGCCACTAGTAGAAATAGTAGTTCCACTTGGAATCCCTCCCAACAAAATCAATTTTATCTACGCTAGCCTAGACTATGCCCATAAGTCTTCAGATATAGAAGAGGATAGTGACAAATTATTCATGGTAAATGTTTGTTACCTCTCTAACACCAATTTTCTCTAAGCTACTTTGAGCATTTTCATTGGCATGGCTATGGCCTTGGCTTATATGAGCAGGGGCGCATGCGGCTATACAAGCCACAATATCAGCTTCCCTCCGTTAGATTTGTATTAGGCTATTATATCGAAGGTTAAGATGACTCTCTCATAGTGGCATTGGAAATATTAAGCTTAGGGTTAAGAGAAAACATTGATTTCATTCCTTATCATCCCCTGAGAACAGGAAATTTGAGCAACAGATAAGTGGCCATGGTAAACATACTACCACTAGAAATTTATCATCCAAACATCTCAATTGATTCCAAACCAACAGGTTACAACTCATGGGATGAGGAGAATGTATATGATTTAAGTCATGATGAGGTGCAACTTGGTTTAGCTTACTAGGGGCCTCACTATTTACAAATATTCACATGGTCCATCCATGATGAGAGTGGGTATACATCAAATGAAAGTGACTATGAATCAGAAGACTCAACAGAAAGAGTTTACTTAGGCCTAAGCCATCAACCCATAACTTTGGGGCAAAAGACAAATGCAAATGAATTCTTCATAAGTTACGAAGAATATGAAGATGAAACAGAGATGGCCTACTTAGGGCCAAGACATGAGACCCTTATCTTAGGGCCACATACCAATGCTAACAATTTTTGGATAAGTGATGATGAATTTGAGGATGAGATCGAGATGGCTTATCTTGGACCTCACCACTTGTGGCAAGTCAATGAGCTAGTAGAGAGAGGAGGCACTCCGTGCCATATAACCTCATTTATAATTTTTTGGGGAGATCTGTTGACCTATCTGCCATTCATCAGATGGTCAAGCCCCCTTCACCTACATTCAGAGAGTGATTAGATCCCAATGATCCTATTGTCTACCCTGCTCATGGGCTAGATCCAAAAATTCCCATTCCTCCAGAACCTCATCGTGAGTATGGAAGGGAAACCCTTGAGACAAGATTGCACCCATGTGGTCCTGGAGACTTCATTCCATCCATCAACATGATATCCATTTATTTGACCACTCCACTTCATAATCCAAGTAGATCCTACCAAATAATTGCATCTTGAGGTAGAGGCTATTGATTGGGATCTCACTAATTTTCCCATAGAGTCTGAAGACCTCTTTCCAAATGAAGAGATGTTATAGCCATTCCATTTTGCATTAGGTTGTGTGTATGACATCTTCCATGTTGGTCTGGAACCTGAGTCACTAGGTCCTATAAATTCTGCTAATGACATTCATTTGATACCCACGCCTCATTAGCTAGAGGATGGGTCACATATGGCTATAGAATCAAATTTTGAGGTGGACATCAGTAATGATCCTACCCAACCAAGGAAATTCAAGTTCAGATAAATTCTATCTCTAGAGGAACAAGCCATCCTAATTCCTCTCCTCAAAGAGAGGCCAAACATTTTTGCTTGGACTTACAAAGACATGCTAGGGATAGATCCAAAGTTAGTCATTCACAACCTTTTATTGGTTCCCATGAAGAAGCCAATCAAGCAAAAGCTGAGGAAAATACATCCAACCGTTGCTTTGATGGTGAAGAACTAATTGCAAAAACTACTGGATGCAGTATTCATAGTTCCTATTGAATACCTTGAGTGGGTGTCAAACATGGTACCTGTGGGGAAACCCGACGGAAGAGTCTGTATCTACATGGATTTTAGAGATTTAAATAGGGCAACACCAAAGGATTCATTTCCATTACCAAAAATATATGCTATTGTAGATGCAACCATAGGTCATAAAATGCTCTCCCTAATGGATGGTATTTTTGGATACAACTAGATATAGATTAATCCTGAAGATCAACATAAAACTGCTTTCATTACTCCATGGGGAACATTCTATTATAAAGTGATTCCATTCGGTCTCAAAAATGTTGGTGCCACATATAAATGGGTCATGACATACATATTCCATGACTATATGCATAAGATCTTGGAGGATTACATGGATGAATTACTAGCCAAGTTCCTGTTGTGGTAAGAGCACGTCGAAGTCCTTAGACAAGTCTTTGATCACCTCATAGAGCATAACGTCCAATTGAATCCTAATAAGTGTGTGTTTGGTGTAATTTATGGTAAGCTTTTGGGATTCATCGTATGCAAGAGAGGCATTGAAGTCGATCCTGCAAAGGTAAAGGTAAGATAACATCCATCAAAAGATTCATCGCACGATTATCAGATAAATGTTGACCTATGAATCAGTTGCTATGCAAGGAAGTTCCCTTTCATTGGGATGAATAATTCCATAAATCCTTTTTATATATTAAAACTTATCTGGCAACACCGCCAGTATTGGCTCCACCAAGGCTAGACATACCATACTATATATATCGGCTATTTATTTTGCATTGGGCACCATGTTAGCCCAAAAGAATGCAAAAGAAAAAGAGAAAGACATATATTACATTAGTCGCACCTTGGTGAGTTATGAGCTAGGATATGCGTACGTTGAGAAGTTGTGTTTATCAGTGGTCTTTGTAACTCGAAAGTTGCAACACTACATGTTGAGCCATATGACCTATGTCATATCAAAACAAAACCCTTTGCAGTACATGATGAGCAATACATATCACAATACATGTATCACAAAGTGGATCATGATATTGACATAATTTGACCTAGAGTTCATAAGCCAAAATTCCATTAAGGGACAAGTCATAGCAGATCAATTAGTAGAGGCGCCTCTTCAGGATAATAAGCCTCTCACTATAGAATTTCCTGATGATGAGGTCTTTGCATTATCAGATCAGCCAGAACTTGAAGAACCTAAGAAAGAAAGAGACATGTCATTGTTCTTCAATGATTTAAAGTGTGAGCAAGGGGGCAGAGAAGGGATTGTCTTTATCATACCATAGGGCACTCCATTACCCTTATAATTCAAACTAGACTTCTCGTGCATAAACAACAATACATAATATGAAGCATTGATCCTGGGACTCCAAAAAACCATATAAATGGGCATTAAAATATTGAATTTGGTGACTCCTTGATCATAGTAAACCAGGTTAAAGGACTATTCCAATGTAGGTTCCCACTCCTAAAAACTTACAAGGAACTTGTTGACACCTACTTAGCCCGGTTGGAATGGTACAACATCGAGGCAATCCCTTGTATGTCGAATAGATTTGTAGACACTATGGCCTCTTTGGGATCCTTAATCCTTTAGAATCCATATACTAATTTTACAACCGTTCATGTAAAAGTGCTTTCACACTCAGCAATACACCATGAAGATCTTAAAAATCAAGAATTAGTCAATATGATCAACATTGACCCAAATAAATATTGGTCCTTCGCAACTAGAGATTTATTACAAATGACACCTTGGGGGTCTTTGATCTCCCAAGGACCTATGGAGTGTGGTGCAACCATACACCATAGAGTTGTTCCTTAGTCCGTGTTCACCAACTCAAAAAAATAGGAAGAGCAACCTGTCTTTTCTATAGAAGTCGTGGCTTATCAGGATTGGTTTTCCCAACTACAGGACTTCTTGAAACTTGGAATAGTACCTCAAGGATTGTAACATGCTGAAAGGTGAACGTTCAAACAAAGAGAAAAAAAATACATCTTGCTAGGAGAAATCCTCTATATATGAGGATATGATGGAGTATTACTCCATTGTCTTAAGCCCTAGGAAGCATCCTATGCAATTTCGTAAGCTCACGATGAAACATGTGGATGGCATTTCAGTGGCATGGCCATCGTTAATCACATCTTGAGAATGGGTTACTATTGGCCCACCATGGAAAGGGACTACTACGAGTATGTCAAGAAATGCAGTAAGTGCCAGCATCATGCAAATCTAATGCACTTACCATCGCAAGCCTTGCAACCCATCCAGGCAACATGGCCATTATTGTAGTGGGGACTAGACTTGATTGGGAAGATCTCACCCTCGTCCTTAGGATGATACACATTCATCATAACGGCCATAGAATACTTCACTAAATGGGTGGAAGCGATCCCTTTAACATCAACAACTGGACCAAGGATTGTGGAGTTTATACTCCACCATATCATAAGTCGCTTTGGGGTCCCTTCAAAGATAATATCAAATAATGGGCCATCTTTTAAGAACAAAAATATGTGTGCTTTAATGAACAAATACCATATTCAACACAGTTTTTCAATGCCTTCTTATCCATAGGCAAACGGGTAAGTAGAAGCTTCAGACAAAATAATAGTCTCCATCTTGAGGAAGATGGTGTAAGAAAATCATAAGGATTGGCACATGCAGTTTCCTCTTGCGATATGGGAATACAGGACTAGCATACGAACACCCACTAGGGTAACACCGTTTTCACTAGTATATGGTACGAAGGACATCGTGCCACTAGAGTTGGAAATTCTGACTTTGCGCATAGCATTAAAGGATTTCATAGATGATGATGTCGCGTGGCAAGGCCGCCTTGATCAGTCGATGCTTCTTGATGAATGTCGAGTCAATGCTTTAGAGCATATTCACGTTTACTAGAATCACCTTGTGCAAGCTTACAATAGTAAAGTCCACTTAAGGGAATTCAAGGTTGGAGATCTAATGCTCAAAGAAAATCAGCAGAATTTGAATTTGCTGCTGCATCTATGAGATAAGTTCATAGAAAATTGGATAGGCCCATACATGATTTCATAGATATTTGGACCTAGATCTTATTGCCTTATTTAATTAGATGGTGTTGAGGAGCATGAGCCTCTCAATATCATTCACTTAAAGGTATTTTACACATAAAACACAAAAACAATCAAATAAGTCAAAAACACAAAAACATTCAAATATGGCAAAACACAAAAACATTCAAACATGTCAAAAAACACAAACAAATCATAAAAACATAAAATTTTAAAATAAAATCAAAGTCTCCAAGAGCATCCAATCCGCTTGGTCAAACTCAATTTAAAAGGCTCCAAGGGCATCCAAGCCACTTGGTCAAACTCAATTTAAAACGCTCCAAGGGCATCCAAGTTTCTTGGTCAAAATCAATTTAAAGAGCTCCAAGGGCATCCAAGCCACTTGGTCAAAATCAATTCAAAACGCTCCAAGGTTAATTCAAACCACTTGGTCAAACATCAATTCAAAGGCTTCAAGGGTAATTCAAGTTGCTTGGTCAACTTCAATCAAAAATCTCCAAGGGTACTTCATGCTACTTGGTCAAAAAACCAAAAATCCCCAAAGGCATAATAAGCCCTTTGATAAAAATTAAACAAAAGTACAAAAACAACATAAAAGTCAAAAATACAAAAAAACAATTACATCTCCCATATTGCATCCACATAATTGCATTGCATTTTCATATCCACTAACAATTGTATATGTCATGAGAGCCTTAAAAGTGATACCACAATTTGTCACACAAATAATTCAAATCCATACCTCCATCAACACCATTGTGTAATTGTGTTTTTCAACACAACCATTATTTGTTGCTATACATAATATACTAAGGTTTTTCGGTTAAAAACCACACCTAGTGATCTTATCAACTTTTGATGAAAATAACTTTGATTAGTAGAATGTAATGTCTAGTTGTGATAAGGCCTTGGATATTCAAGATCCCGTCACTAATTGAAACACTAAAATCCTAGCTGGCACAAGGAAAATATGAAAGCTACAAAATGGTCTAGGTTACCTTAAGTGAAAAGGATTTTTATTGCTTGTCCCCCTGTGCAATCGGTTTAAAGGTGTTGAGAATTGGCAAAAGGACAAGCTTTACCCAATCCAAATCTCTTGCTTACATCAAAATAAGCAAAATTCCAAAGAAAAGTACATATTTAAAAGGCCAAGCATACAATCCAGATTTCAAAGCAATAATCCGATACACAAATCATAAATTCAAAGAAACATAGCTCAAAAAAAATCAATCAAAAATAAATAGTGATTTTCATCACTACATATGAGCAAAATAAACAATGATTATCATCACTACAAAAATCCTCGCTCAAAGAAAAATCAATAAAAATAAACAGTGATTTTCATCACTACATATGAGCAAAAATCCAAAAAGAAGCCAAAAGGGAATAAAACTTGAATCCTTGGAATTCTTAGCATTGTACAAAAATGGAAGGAGAAATCCTTACACATGACGATATGTCTACCACAATTGCTTCATGTATTTGTGTAGACCAATGTTTGAATGTGGATGAGTTAGCTTAGGTAACTCGATATTGCCTAGTGGTATAGTCCGACTAAGTCCAACATAAGGATGAGATGAACACTTGAGGATCATTGATATTAGCAATGGGATGAAATAATCCTGCCTAACATCGGAGGAAACTTGAATTCTATCTCAAAATATACAATCACTTGCACACACAGAGATAATGAAAAACCATGTCCATGGTAAAAGCCTTACTTTTAAAAAATCTAAGTGGTCAGTAGACAACTATTGATAGGGTAACTAGAGTGTTTGAATCTCTGGAAAGCTCCAAAAATTCTTACATAGCAACAAATCATAACATCATTCACACCATCACTTTCTTTATAAGATTCTATAAATTAGGTGGTATCAACATAGTAAGACAAATACCGCATATATATTAGAAATAGTATATAGACGACCACTGACTACTTTATATATTTTAATTTACAGAAACTTATTAACAAAATACATTACACACCATTACATCTCATATATGAATACTTAATCAATTCTTATGATAAGAGTGATTATTTAAATTCATGATTATTTTTTACTTTCTGTGGTATCACCCATTAAGATTGTCAATGTCATATGCATTTCGTATGTTTTAAGTGATTAGAGCATACAGGTGCGTTTATACCATCCCATCACATAAGTTAGATGCATACAATTAAAGCAAAATTAAAACATGCATTTAATAATAACATCGCATTCACAAAAACAAGTCATTAATCATCAATAAACCACATCATTAAACATATAGGCAATATCCATTTGCATACAATCATGAATTCATCATTCATCATCAAAATACATCGCATCATATCATCAAATCATATAAGCATCTACACATACATCTAAGCATCTTCAATATCATATATCATCTAACATATTCATCAAATCATCATAATACCATCATCGCATCATATCATAAAACAAAATAACAACAAAAACATGAGCAATAAACGATACACATAATAAGTCATAATGCAAAGATATCATAAAAGTATGTGTGTCAATTCCAATGGATGTAAAAAAATTACCATGGGCTACAGTAATATAGGTTAGTCAACCTCAAAAATGGATCAAGGACCAAATAAAGCATCAAGCAAATATCGAGCCTGAACCCCCTGCATCACCTCCTCTAGTGCCACCTCCTCCTGTGATGGTGTCATGAGTCAAATGATGTGAGCCTATCGGTATCTATATTTGATTCTAGATTCTATGGCTAGGATGGGTGGAAGACTACCTTGAGGTAGAGCACCCACTGACATGTGAACCATCCATACTGGGTAGCTCCTTAGGGACAATCCCATGCCTCATAAGCTACATCTAAAGAATGGTGATATTATCCACATATCCTCGGATCCAATCCTCATGCTCATCCAACAAATACTAAAGCTGTCCCAAATTCACTTTGGAACCTACCATTGGAACCTCCTGTGGTATAGAAGGAGGAACAACAAACTGCATCCTAGCATCGCCACCCCTAATAGTAGCCTGCAGAGCTTGTATCTATGTTGTGAGCTACTCAATGGTAGCATCTCATCACTATACCTAGATCTTAGTTACCTGAAGCTTAGCCTCAACCTCATGTAGTTGTGCTCTCAAAGGAGAGTCTCTCTCCTAGGGCTCTAACTCCTCCTCCTTAGGAAAATTAGGATCCTCCACTACCACCTGATCTATTGGATGGCCCCATACCTCGATCCTAGCTCAGACCCTGTGTCTTGTCGGATCTGCACCATCACCCCTGACATCATCCTCACACCCTAGGTTATCGACACCATGCCACATATGATCACCACACCACTGAGTGTATGCCTATGTAACTCCCTCAACCACTCTAGGGTCAACAATTGGGGTATCCTCATCATCTGAAAGATCTGTAATATGCCATGGAGATAGGTCCTTCTCTGTTGTGAGGTGCCTATACAAGAATGATACCAAGGGCACATCCTGCTGCAACCCTTACTGATGAAGAACCTGAGAGTAGAAGAAGTACTCCTCGATGGTAACCTTATGACCAATGAGCCATCACTTGCATCGTGTCTTGGTAATAAATCTAGGTAGATCATCCCAAGTAGGACACTCATGGTAAGAGCACCATACGACATCTCTGATCAAAAGTCTAATAAAAACATCAGTGGAATGGGATAACTCCCCTGCAAAATTATGGCTCTTGCACTCCTCGTGCTCTCGAGCCCATCTAGCAGCATAACACTATGCCTAAGCATTGATCACTATAATGTCAGTTAGGAGCCCCTTAGGGTGATCTACCCTAATATGCTCCCATCCCCAAACCTATAGGAGCAAGCTGTAGGCAATGCTAACACATCCTCACCAATAGATGTTGTACAACTCATCATAGCATTGAGCCAATAGTGATCTACCCCATGCATAGATTATAGGCTCCTCACTATCCAATAGATCCTGCACCATCACCAAAAGGTTCCATAGGAACCTCAATCTCGAGCAGTCTGGGATAAGAACATTGTTGATAACCATTAGCTATACGACATGCCTCTCCATAAAGACACCCTTCCTGTGCCAGTGATTGATGGACACTCCTCTAGACTTGGTGTCCTTGAGAGCATTCATAGAGTGTCTTCTAAATACCCGAGTGAATATAGCCACCTGATTAGTAGTGGTTGAAGAGGCAATGGACACCCCATAAAATGGAATCCAAAATATCCTATATACATCCTTCGACGTAATGGTCATCTTGTCGGTCGGGAGGTGGAAGGTATTAGTCCACGAGTCTCAGCGATGGGCTAGAGCTATAAGGTAAGCCTGATCTGCCATGATGTAAGGTAGCCTAATGACATAATATAACCCGTGAGCTTTGAACCACGTCTAATCTGTATCATCAAAGTTAGAAAGTAGGTCAAGCAGAAAGCTTTGGGTCTCGATCCCAAGTAGTAAGGATCTAAGCAAAGTAAAAGAAAGATAAAACATAACTACAATGCGTCTAAGGCATAATTCACAATAAACATGAAAATAGTGTAAAAGAGTATGGGCTATTTTAAGTCTAAGCAAAAGAACAAGATTGCACCTAATAAAACAAATCAAAAATTCAAAAATTTCAAAAAAATCCAATTATGGCATAAAAATCCAACAAATAGAAAAAAAATGCAAAAAAATATGGCTAAGGGTTTAGTCATTGTCAACTACAACAACCAAAACCTGGCCGTTGGAGGCAGCAGTGGCCAAGACCCAATGATATTTGACCATTGGGGTTCAAACCTAGCTGCTCTAAGTGACAACGAATCATAACCAACTACTCTGAGCAACAATGGCCAAGGGGTGACATGGCAAACCCACGAACCCTTGGCTAGAAAAATGCAAAAAAAATCAAAAAATTGCAAAATAACTTAAACACAAAAGGGAGGAAAAAACAAAAAAAATAGAAAGCAAATTCCCACTCAGGCATAAAAAACTAAGCTAAGTTCAAAAATGGTTAACATGGCAGCAGTAGGTGAACAACAGAAAACTTGGGAACCCTAGGCTAGAAACTACCAAGGCAAAGCAACAAGAACAAAAAGGGGGACTAACCCACCATAGAAAAAGGTAAGCTAAGCCTAACTATGAAGTTTATTTATTACAAACATGTTTAGTGAGGTTTATTTTATCCATTACTTAGTGAGGTTCAGTTTTACTTAGACAAGAGAAAAGAAGGTTAGGGTTTAGAAAAGAGAAATACTCGAGAAGCTCTAGCTCCTCCAGTAGTTGATGTCTCACCCTACGCAGCCATGTCCTCAATGCCAGCAAACTCCAAATTTGCAACCGTCACTGTCACACAATAGCTCCCAAAGTGAATCTTCAATGGTGAAAGTGAAAGGTCAAAACCCTAGAAAATGCAAATTTTATGTTTCTTTAATTACACCTTGGCTGTTGTTGATGTCAACGACTCAAACTTCTTTGCCACTCAAGGCAACAATGGCCATAGGTAGGAACTCAGAGGCCGTTGGACCTGACAACGGCCAAATCTACAGATCAAAACAAGGGACTTACTCCTTGAGGGATCCTACAAAAATATTAAATATACACACTTTGATGGTTTAATATCATCAGAATGTCTAAAATAAACAAAAAAAATCACATAAGAGCACAATCTCAGGCAGGCCTCGTACCTAGTTACTTACTCTATCAACTCAGTGATTGCAATGATTCACACTCCATGTATTTTGGTGATATGAGTAGATAACCATAGGGCCACTCGGGGCAAAAACCACTAATTTTGGAATTATGATGTGCCACCTTTCAATACCAAAGAAGACCAAGATGGTCGAACTGCTCCACTGGTGCGAAAGAATCATCCTAATTCCCCTATGATACCAAAAACATTAAGTCAAAGTGATACAATCCAAACATAAATATAATCACTCATCCTAACTCCCTAAGAAAGCTATTGATAGCTGGACTGCTCCTCGGGATAAGGATGGATGATCATCATAAACAATTGGATGTGGGATTGCCCATTGAAAGCAACAAATGCTATAAAGGAACCAGATTAGTCACATCGGTCAAGCGACTTGTCGCTTCATTTATTGTCATCTCTTCTCCAATCCATTGTGTGAGGAAGTAGTTTAAAACTTCAATATAATCATAATTAAAATCAGCAAAAGATCACTCGATCATAGTAAAATTGTGTTCGTCCTACGAATCATTGCATACAACAATCACAATTTCACTTGTTTACTGGGAATGTAAGCAGACATGACATCTTCAATTGTAGCTCTCCTAGCGATCAAAAATATTGTAGCAGCTGAAGCTACCCGATTGAGTTTGAGGAATGAGTGCAATTTAACATGCCCAACCCACTAAGCTAAGTCCTTCAAACATTGAGTCAATGATTCAAGGGTGCATGCCATATTTCATGATTGGGCCATCCAACGTTGATTAGACCATTGATCACCATACACCCTACAAGTAGATTAGACTATATTTTTGCTCAGCATTGTGTTTTCCACACAACACATCACAAAAAGGGACACTTGTAGACACCTAAATCATGTCATGATTAGGGGAGTTTCTCACATAGTCACATTCATAAGATCATAAGGCATAATCTTGGACTTTCCAAGCATCAACAATGGTTCTTACCACTCATTTGGGGCCTTTTCAAGCCATCTAAGCCTAGCCAATCAAGCCAAGAGTGGCCAGATCCTAGCTACTCAAGCCTAGAGTGGCCAGACCTTAGCCACTATAGATGACAATGGCCAGATCTTAGTCATTGTAGATGATAATGACTAAACCCTAAAAGCAATTTTGTCAACAAATAGGCCTAATCACAGGCGGAAGTGGCAGTCTACATGCAATAAAGGTGAGTGAGAGTGAATTTGAATTCATTTTCATGACTAGTTCACATAGGAGACTTGAGTTAGCATTTAAAATTTAGTTAACTAACCTCCATGCATAAATAAAGGACAAAATCATCTCATGCTAACGACCAGTTTGCATAGGAGACTTAAGTGGGCAGTTAGATTTCAGTTAACTGGCCTTCAAACATAGATAAAGGACAAAATCTTATCATGCTAACTTGCATTACGCATGAGAAATTCATTTCGAGGGCTTGGACATAGACCTAGGGTTTGACACTATAAAAGGTGTAAGCCTAAGAGACATCTATCATCGAGACATATTTTATTGAGGAGATCTTTCGAGACTTGGAGAGTTCCGTTGGACATCACATGTATGACGAAGCCCTGACGGATTAAAGAGCATAACACCTATTATTTTAACATACTATACAGGCTTTGACCCATAGCTTTGGGGCAAAGAGAGAAAGTTTTACCTTAGCAACCGTTGTCTTGGATAGTGGCCCGCAGGCTTAGCTTAGGTTTTAGAAATAGCTTCTTTTATTCTGTTTCTTCATTTTTCCATATCATTAGCATAGATTTACATGATTTCATAAGCATAGTTTCATCGTATTTCCTTTAAATTCTCTTATTACTAACAAACTCATATGGGGAGTCATTCTTAGACATCTAAGTGTGTGTTTTTGTTTCATTTCTTACAGGGCCACAGGTTCATCGGACGAAGTTTGCAACAAACGAGAGCAAAAGGGATCCCTCTAGGAAACAAACCTGGAGAAGGAGGCATTTATAAGACCTCATACATTTTTGTGTGCGGTACCAAGAAGCCTTTATAAGTGCACCATATCTTTGTCAAAGGGGCACTCTTTACCTATTTGTAACATTATTGTATCAAAATGGGTATCCCTAAGAGGGACCGACATGTAACCAAGTTTCAATACAAATAAAGAGATCCATCTTTGTTATTTTCATGTTATATGATTTTTCATTGTCTTCCATTTCATCTTGGGTTTTTAATAACATTGCAAGTAGAGTAAAAGGGTGGTGCATGTGACCCAAGGTTGCTACATTATCATCATTTTGATGCTATTACTGAGGAGTGCCAACTATAGTGTTTAGGATCTGCAGGTTAGTTAGACTAAATCTAAATTTTCTAACTATCTACTTGTAGATCCCCTACTTGAGAATACATAAGTACACCAAGGCCAAGAGGACTTGATGGATATTTTATTAAAATAATAGAAGTCATCTCATAATTACCAAAAATATCTTTTGAGAAGTCTGAAACATTTCATGAGTAAAGACAATCATCTCCACCCAATTCACCCTGGTACATTAATCCAATTTATAAGACATCTAGTATATCAAACCACAATTGTAGCCATCTTGAGGATTTACTGAATAACCAAAGGTGGAAAATACTCAAAGGAGGATTTATATAAGGTTTTGATTTAGAAATATTATTTTAGGACACAAAAAATGAGGGTGATGCTCTGTTAGCTGATGTCGAAGTAGTCAACTTAGAACCTACAACTATGGCTAGAAATGATGAGGCTTCCACTAGTTTTAAATTCTTGATTGAAAAATCTATAGACACTAAAATGAAATATATTTCTCCTGCTCACCTCTCTATATTTAGAGGACTACCAACATAAAATCTTAATCTATTTCAATTTAAATTTGATGTTCTTTGTAGATAAGTTTATTACAAAATAGATGCCCAAAAACTAAAGCTTTTTCCCTCCATATTAAGTTTCTCAATATTATGTTGGTTTATCAATTTAGGGAATAAATAAATAAACACATGGGAAGACATGAAGAAAATATTTTTAGAACAATACCAAGATTTTGGAAGGGCAAGGGATGCTTGAGAGGAAGTCCTAGATATGGCATAGAAAGAGGAAGATTCATTAGAGGATTATTGGTGTAGATTTAATTTTAATTTCCAATGCTCACCTCATGCAAAACTGAGAGAAAAATCCTTAAGAAGTATATTTTTGAGGGGTATTATGAATGAATCATTGGAAGCCTTAAAATTATTAGCGAGATGTGACATCTACCAAGCCCAAATATTAAAAATCTAATAGTTATGTCATAATTACTCTAATAACATGAGGTAATAAAATAACATCCTCAATAACAAAAGCAGAAATAGGCACCTTTCTGGAAGACATGAAGAGTGATATTTAATCATCTCTTGCGATTTAATTAGATATATTATAGCTTCAAAAAAGGAACATAAAACTAGAATTTACCTTTTTCTACCCAAAATGTAGGAAGAAGCATCCAAGAAATGAATGTCCAAAATACAAGGTCCAATTTTGTGTAATTTGTCAAATGGACCATAAAATAAAGTTGTGCCCAAAATTAGCAACCATAAAAAGAGGAAACCAAAAAATATTTTATGGGTAATAGGAGGAATTGGTAACAATCTCCTATGGGAGGTGGAATGCTAGGAGTAGCACCACCATACGATGGATCTAATTTTACAAACCAAAGGTAGGTCCAAACACCCAATATAGGGTGGTGGGGTTAGCCACCTTAGATGAACACCACCCAAGGTCCTACTCCTTATACACCATACCCATGTATGCAATACCAATAATATGGAATTCAATGGAGGAATTTTAATACATGGACTTCACCTCCATAGACAACAACACAATCCCCACTACAACCTAGTTTACCAACACCACCTACTTCTAATCCATAATAGCTATTGACACAACCAAACTCAAATTCTAATAACAATAAGATAAATTAAATAGATTATCAGGTAGACACAAGGATGTATCCTATATATCATATTAGTATAGAACGTATAGATTGTAGTCCAATACAACTTAGATTAGGTGGAGAAGTAGGAGTAGATCCAATACCTCTAGTAGTGGAGGAGGAAGTAGAGATAGAAGTAGAAATAGAACAAACACATTTGGTAGAGGAGGGAGAAGAAAACTCAACTGCTAAAAAATTAAACAATGAAGGAGTTCCACCTTTTCCCAATTTGTTATAGAAAACTAGAAAAAATATGCAACCAAAATTTGACATAATGGAAGGGTTGAAAAACCTTACTATCATGATTCCCCTCAATTAGGCTATAAGAGATGTTCCTATTTATATGAATACCATTATAGTATTATGTATCAAAATACTAGGCTGAAGACAACCAAAAGTAGTACACATGGTAAGATAGTTGACTTGATGTTGGGAAAAACCTACCATCAAAAATATTCTGATCTAATAAACTTGGTCTTAACAGTTAGAATTTCAGGCTTAATAATACCAAATACTTTGGTAGACCTAGATGTAGCCATAAATGTGATGCCTAAGGAAACCATGCATAAGATACAGTTAACAAACATGGGGCCAACAAAAATACTGTTACAATTGGTATATAGATCCATAGTTTTCCTAGAGGGAATTTTGGAAGATGTTATTGTAACTATAAATGCATGGGAATACCTAAAAAACTTCCTAATCTTAAAGTTAAAATTAGGATTGGGTGGTTATTCACTCGTACTAGGACATCCTTGGTTGAAAACTACAGATGCCTACATTAGTTGTAGGATTGAAAAATGACTATATTATATGGATAAAATGGTAAAAATATAGTCATTTATCCTCCTACATAATCCACTTATGAATTGGGAGAGCCCAATTTGGAATTCATAAATGATAGTGCCCTACCTATGTTATAACAAGTGATGGATCTAGATTAAGTGGAGGATGAAAAAATGAGGATTTAATCATAATAAATTTTCTACAAGGAGAATATTCACATACTTCAATAGATTCCCCACTTATTGGTAGCAAGGAATATCAAGTGAAACAAATTTAGATAGAACTTGGAAGAGTATTAAACATTTATAGTGCATTCACAACTGTTCAAGAAGAAAGGTTGAAAGACATTAAAAACCCATAAAAATGCTTTCATATAGAACTATAGAGACATGAGGGGTATTACACCTAAAGTATGCACTCATATAATTTACCTAGAAGATAATGTGATACCAGTAAGACAACCCCAGAGGTAGATGAATCTAGCCATGAAAGAGATAGTAAAGGTTGAGTTACAAAAACTTTTATCTGCTAGATTCATCTATCCCATTTTAGATAGTCAATGATGTTGCCTTTGGTGGTAGTACCCAAGAAAAATGGCAAATGGATGACTTGTGTGGATTATAGGATGTTGAACAAAGCCACCAAAGAGGACTAATTTACCTTAATTTTCATAGAATAAGTCCTAGATACCTTGGTAGGATAGAAGTACATTTCATTCCTTGACGGATACAATAGATACAATCAGATCCAAATAGGGAAAAAGGGTCAAGAAAAGACCACATTTACCTATCCTTTGGGTACCTTTGCCTACCATGTTTTACCTTTTGGTTTGTGTAATGCACATGCAATTTTTTTGTGGATAGTACTTAGTATTTGTTTGGACATTGTAGGATAAACTGTAGAGGTTTACATGGATGATTTCACCATTTATGGTGAAATTTTTGAGGAAGCTACAACAAGCATAGAAAGAGTACTCTAGAATTTTGAAGGAACTAATCTATCCTTAAGTAACGAGAAATATTTCATGCTAATTATGGAAGGAATAGTCTTAGTTTAACATCTCCACTGATGGGATAAAGGTAGATAAAAGAAAAATAGAGGTCATCAAATAACTACCTACCCTAAAAAAATAGACAGATGTCCAAAGTTTCTTAGGCTTTGTTAGATATTATCAACAATTAATTCAATATTTTAATAAACTTGTTAAACCATTACACGCATTATTAACAAGGATAATGAGTTTGTCTGGACAAGTGAGTGTGAAAAAGCATTCCAAATATTAATATAAAAATTGACAACTACTTCTGTGCTTAGGGGTCTGAATAGAAACCTTCCCTTCCACATTTATGTAGATGCATATAATAACACTATAGGGGAAACACTAGGATAAAATAATAAAATGAAGTATATGCCATTTATTACATCAATAAAAACCTTATGGGTACTGAACTAAATTACACTATCATAGAAAAATAATTCCTCATAGTTGTACATGCTATAAGTAAATTCTACCATTATATCATGGGCTATAAAATATTTGTGCGTATTGATCATGCAACCATTATATATATATAATGAATAAACCAATGGTAAGTTGTAGGATTATTAGATGAATTTTAATCCTACAATAATTTGATGTTACTATTGTAGACAAACCTAGTAGGAATAACATTGTTGCAGATTTTTTTATCTAGATTAATCTCTCAAGAAAACACTGCAATTGAGGATAGATTCTTGGATGAGCATCTCTTTGCTCTAAATTACCAAACACCATGGTATATCGATATGACCAATTACTTGGAAACTGGTAAAGTGTCACCTGCACTCACCCTTTAAGAAGCTCAAATAATGATTAAAAAAGGTGTAACTTTATCATGGATTGATGGTTGTCTATTTAAAATAGGCCCTAATCAAGCCAAGATATTTTAAAAACTTGTCATAAAAACCTATGTGATGGAAATTTTATAGGAAAAAAATTGTATTTAAAATCTTATAAATAGGATAGTATTGGCCCTTTCTATTTAAATATGTAGTTAAATACATCAACCATTGCAATTAATATCAAATAATGGATTGACCAACTGCATGAGATGAAATGTTCCTCTAGTCGCATGTGCTCATTGAACCATTTGATAAACGGGGAATGAATTTTATTGGTCCTATCAATACACAATCTAATAGTAAGATTTATATTTTAGTGTGTACTAATTATGTTACTAAGTGGGTCAAAGTGCAAGCATTGTAGAGCATAAAGGAGAAAAATATGGTGTAGTTCCTATATGAGTTCATCTTCACCAGGTTCGGTGTTCCTAGGGATATTACCACTAACCAGGGACTTCAGTTCACTTAAAATATGATATAGTAATTAATGCAGTAGTTCCAAATACAACACAATAAAACCATCCCATATCATCCACAAGCTAAATACTAGGTAGAGGTTACTAATTGTGAGTTGGAAAAAATCTTGACAAAGATAGTGTAAAAACATAAAAAGGATTGGGAGAAACATCTTGTGGAAGTGGTATGGGCATACTAAACTACATGGAAGTCAACTATGGAATTTATACCATTTTAATTGGTGTATGTTAAGAATGTGATGATGCCCATTAAATTCAAATTAAAAACTCTATGGACTACTACAAAACTTAATCTGAATCTAGATGCTGCATAACAAGAGCGTATTTGCCAACTAAATCAATTGAATGAATATAGTAAATATAGACTACAATGCACATAAGTAATGCAAAAGTAGATAGCAATGTGGCATTACCACCACATAAGGCCTAAATAGTTTAAATAAAGAGAATGGGTATTATTATACAATTCTCAGTTCCAAGAGAGAAAGAGGAAACTCATGCAAAGGCGGATGGGCGTGTACGAGGTGGTTGAAGTGATCAACAATGAAGTTATCCATATTAAAACAATTTAAAACAATGAAATAATCTTGATGATAAATGGACATTAATTACAGCCTTACCATGCACCTCAAACTCATGAAATTAGCTTAGATACAATCATTGGGGAGACCCCATTTTTAGAAATATTTTTAGTAGTTTGATCAACGATCATTGCGTTCATCATTAAAAAAGGAGAAAAAAACAAAGGAAGAAAATAAAATATAATGTTTTCTAAAATTTTAGATAGATTTTATTTTGTTTTTGTTTTCATTTTGTTGCATGGAATCCATTTTAGACTGTAGGAATTTGAAACAACTGAGCCTATTAAGCAAGATCTATGCACCTTGTATTTTCTACTTTATAGAAGCGTAGCAATGTATAGAAGGTGCCTACTTCCCACTAGGAGGGTAGCACCTATATTCGATCCAATACAAAGGTGACTACTTCCCACTAGGATAATAGCACATATATTCAAGCCAACACAGAGGTATCTATTTCCCACTAGGAGGGTGGCACCTATATTCAAACTAGCATAGAGGTACCTACTTTACATTAGGAGGGCTATGTCTATATGCCAATAGCATAGAGGCACCTACTTCCCACCAGGAGGGTGGCATCTATATTAAAATTTAGAGCAGAGGTACCTACTTCCCACTAGGAGGGAAAATCCTATATCTAGAAGTAGTAGAGGCATCTACTTCCCACTAGGACGATAACACCTACTTCCCACTAGGATGATAACACCTACTTCCCACTAGGACGATAAAACCTACTTCCAAAAAAAAATTAGAGGTGCCTACTTTCCATTGATGGTGCCTACATCCATGTGAAAATGATGCTACCTAATTTATAATAGAGGAAGTATACCTACTTTCTAGTTGCCAACAATAATTAAATCCACTCCTAAGATATTAATCATGAAGTACATCTACTTTTGAGTTCCCACAAGGAAATGTGTCTTAAAATATGAATAATCAATATTTCTTATTTTTAGCATGAGACCTTGAAACTCATAATTATGTAGTACCCAATAAAAAAAACTCACCTTCGATGGATCACATAGCACGAGGAAGAGTGCAAGTCACAGATTCATTGGTACATCAAAATCATGAATCAACTATTCATGTTGCACCACTAGGTATCATACACATAATGTTTTGCAAAATTTACCCAGGCATGTATTATTTTTTCTATTAAAAATATGCATTGTTGTCTAAAAACCCATTTCTATGTTAAGTTCCAAAACATAGCCCACAAATATATTGCCCATTCATACAAACCCACATCAGTAGTTTACCATGTAGTACCAATAAGGCATGGGAGAAGTTGCAATTGAATCCAACTACGTATGGGTGCATGAATCAAGATTAATTATGAGGATACCATAATAATTGCTAATAATGTGGGTGTAGTTGCTCAATATAGGAGAGGATGTAGTCGCATACTTTGGCATGTTATTAATATATATGTAGTTTTTATTTAAACCCTAGAAAGCTAAGAAATAAAGTGTGATAGCTATGGGGAGACCTTTAAAGAATAATACACAAAAGAAAAATAAATCCACATATATTATGAGCATCACAAGATTTACTTAGGAGCAATTTGAAGCTATGATATGGGTAGATTACTGCAATTTGGTCATCTAGGGCCAAGACCTCACTACAATACAAGAATTCATAGAATCCATAGACAATGTGGTTGTGTGAATGAGGGGGTTGGTTATACCTATGATAGAAGAATACATAACATAATTCATTGACCTACCATGCATAGGGGATTGAACATATAAAGGAAATAAAATTGAGCTTTGGGCTCAATGCTTCTTTGGGAAACCACCATATTTGTTGTGTTTGAGGTTTTCAAAGCAATGCATCCTAGTGCACAGGATGAATTAAGAAGATACAGGGTGGGCATGCAGATGGTGTTAACTCATCATGGGCTCATTTCAACACTAATTTAATACGCAAAAGGATAATGAGATATGCCAACACTATCGATCACTACAAAATAGTATGCTAAATCAGAATCATTCAAAGAACAACATGATGATATCTATAATGAAGAAACAAAGGTACCTACCTCATGATATAACAATTCATATGGGAAGGCAGGGCAACTTGAATTAATATCAATCTAGGCAACATCATCGTCTACATCTAGGGTTGAGGTAGAAGTAAGCACATTAGTTGATTATAGTTCATCAAAAGAAGAAGAGATACAAATCCTAGGGGATGAATAGACTACATAGGTATTACAGGGTTTGGCTTCTATTGAGGTACCTTACAATAGGTCTTTTGAAAAATACTTCCAACATAAATTGAAGGATAATCAAAAGCAAGCCTCTAGTTGGGAGGAGAAATATAGTTTGTGTAAACAAAATTTTAGGAGTTTTAGCAAGACACCATAGTTGAGTAGTGGGAAGCAAACCACACTACATAACAACTAAAAAATATGGTATAAAAATTAGAAGACACAATATGGCAATTATAGTAGTGGCTTGGTAAAAAGTAAATCAAGGTGGATGCTACCATTTAGACAAACTAGCCATGGACCCAAAAATTTCCTCCAAAAAATTTAAGCAAAAGATGGCCTCTATAGGGGTATACCAATCCAATGCAAGGGGGATATCATTAGATGATCAATAATTTTACATAGGAGTGCAACAAGATGCACTTATGGTAGAATATTCTAAGTAGGGGAGCCCTATACTATAGGAAAGACCCATATTTTTCAACATATCCAATAGTGAGGAAACTCATATTACTTGGTCAATCAACCAAACACTCTATTGCTATCTAGTTAGTTGATCAAATAGTAAAAAATTGTATAGCTACTCATATGCTAAATAGTTAGTTGCAGAACCACCTATAGCAATACAAAAAATGATAGATCAGTTGGCTAGGGATTCAGTGACAAGTCGTCCTACTATTAATTCACTTGAATAATTAATGAAAGATGGTCAGTAGATGTTACATCTAGAGGAAGATCTAGTGTTCACTCTTGAAGTGCCTAGAAACATAGGTGATAAAAAAATATAGATTAAAATAGGTAAAGAACCACTCGAAGATAGTATCAAAAGAGGAAAAGAAAGGCACAATTGGATGTCTATGCCAATGAAGAATGGGATACCTCAATGCAAGTTTTTGAGACTTTTTACTGTCAACTAGCTAAGTTAAAAGAAAATCTGAAGTAAACCAAGGTAGCATGATGAGCTAACATACAAATGAATAAGGAGTCAGGAATTGGTGTTAACCCAAAACACATGGCACAACTTAGAGCAATTTGCACTTCTATCAATATACGTCTATCACCAAAACTAGAATATTTCCTTCAAATGGGGCTATTTGGAAAAAATCCTATACTATCATCACTAGCAAGAGCATTCCAACCTCTACCACCAGATATTGATAGGTTTGATACAGAGGCTGAGGAAAAAGCCATAAAAATGAAACACCAATAGGAGACCCATAGGCAACAATTCTATTAGAAGTCCAATTGGATGACACATCATAGTTTCAACCATGGTAAACTCTAGATATCAAAGTGGTAGTGTGTCTACCAAGCACCATTTATTATGGTAAAAAGTCATGCCAATACTTTAGCATGATGTAGTCATATTTATTGGGCCACCATTAGAAGAAGTAGCTCATATCCAAGCCAAAAGGCATGGTCAACACCTAATATACTGAGAGAGATAAGGCCATAACTCAAGAGCAGTGTCACTAAAATAAGACATATTGGAAGGTCATCGATAAAAAATGGGATTACTCACAAAAGGTGACATGAGGACATGTCAATGGTTAGGCATGGGGGTATGATGAGCACCAAAAATGCTCATTTTTATTACATTTATGAGGGTATTACATGGGCATATTTAGCACTAAAAATATGATTTTGTATGATTATTGCATATATTTAATGGAAAATGACATACTTAATCTTGACTAGTGTTTTTAGTTGAATATGTGTGTATGCAGGTTTTTGTTACTTCTTTTACATTTTTCAGTCAAGGTCCCACAAGGACCTAGCATTGTGCAAAGAAAATAATATTTTTGAAGTACAAAAACATCTTAAATGATACCACGACAAATGAAGGAGGTGCTTATATCTTGCTTAGGGTAGGGTGATTATGTCCTAGGTGTAGTTAGGTGCCTACACCCTAGTGTAGGTAGGCACCTATATCCTAGCACAGGTAGGTACCTACATCCCAACTACAGGTAGGCACCTACATCCCAGGTGTAGGTAGGCACCTACATCCTAGGCACAAATAGGTGCCTATGTCCTATATGTAGGTAGGCACCTAAATTTAGCAAGTATATAACGTGGTGAAGGGCTACCCCACCCAAAACTCACAAAATACTCATAAAAAAAGAAAAATTACAAAGAAATTTAATATATGTATTATTTAATGAAATAAAATTATAGAATTAGAGAGACTACAATACTGTGACCATAGGGCTGATTTTATTACAATGAAAATCAATTGGAAATCTGCAAGCTAGAGCCACGATCTGTCTTCCCCCAGTCTACATTTTGGTGATCCCTCTTCCTCCTTTAATAACTTCCCTAGAACATTCTAGAAAGTGTAACTCCCCTTTTATCACCCAAGAAGATATTCATTTGAATTTTGAATTTTTTATTTTCTACCCAAAAAAAATATATTCAAATTTGAATTTCGGTGGCACAACTTTTTGGGACCGTAACTTTTGACACGGAGGTTTGATTAGCTTATGTAAAATATAGTTGGAAATATTACGAATAGATATACAACACCTCAATCATCTAAAGGTCATTGAGGTGATTTTTCATCCTTATTTGAGACTTCTAAGGTCTTCAAATTTTATTTTTAAACCTTCTTGGAGAGATTTCTCAAGATGAAAACTTTAATATCTCTCAAACCATTTAGGCTATTAGGGTGATTCTTTCACCACTAGATATATTTTTCAATCCCACTCCTTGGGGTAAATCCATACATATTTATGTTGACTTACTAAAAATATTTGATGACTAATTTTCACCTTTTTGGACTTCTGACCAATTTACACCTCCCAAGTGTCTTCATGGACTCCAAAACAACTAAAGAAACTTACAACTGAAAGAGAAAATACAATTTCTTTATTTTTGGTGATGCAAGATTACCCTTACACCACTAGATGTTCCTGCATCATAATGCCTATATTCTACACATTTATTGATTGACAATGGATTGCATGATTTTTAGAAGGAAGTTGTAAAAAATAGGAGAGTCTCATTCTCATCCATTAATGATTAAATTTAGAAATGATTGCTCTTTTAATAGGCAAAAATGCAACTATACATGTACCTATCAAAGCGAATCCTAATTTATGTTTAAAATAGGAATTTCAAATTTGTTGTTCTTGTAATAGGAATGAGCCACATTTTGTATAAGAATGAAGGCTATTCCTGAAAATAAAAATCCATGAACTCAGAATAATTTTGTACTACATTTTATTAATATTTTTTTCAGTGTTTCTACTTCACGTGCACTAAAAGATTAATTTCTATGTAATCAATCGAGCGGACCATCTATGAGAGCTTGGGCCCACTCTAGGTAGTAATCCTCCCCTATTTTATTTTCTTTAGTTTTTATTATTTCTTACTTTATTATTTTATTTAGTCATGTGTTTATTTTTCTAAAATTTATTTTTAATCGTGTGCAATTTATTTTCAATTGTGTGTTTATTTACTGCACTTAATTTCCTACATTTTCCTTCTGTAATTTTAATTCAATCTTTCATTTCAGGATTTTTTTTTTTTATTTAGGTAAATGAAGGGGTTTTGAAAGGGTCCCCAAACCTTTTACAATGGGATTTTGGAAGGATCCCCAAACCTAAACAAAGCCATAATACATTCAATAGATACCAAAGAGGAAAAAATGGGACTATTTCCCCTAAGGAGAATCGATCCTACATCTGAAAATAAATATCCAACATGCAAAGGACTTTCAGATCCAAAATCCTATAGAATTACCACCTTTTTATAATTTGAAAATAAGGCCTTTATTACCAATAGATGAATCGGATAAAAATCTAGAAGCACTAAAAGTTGAATTTGACATTTAAAATAACCCACCCAAAAATAACACTTCAAATTTGAAACAACTCAAGGACCAATTTCCCACCCATCAAAGACTAAAATCTAGGATTCCATCATAGCAAATCAAACCACTGATTAAGGTCAACTAAAAGGAAGCAATGAGTAGGGACCCAAAAAATACAAAAAAATGTGTCCCAACCAACTAGAACCCTTGAAGAAAAAACCGTAAATATTGGTCATAGAATACTACACTACATCTTTGAAAAATATAGCATGAGCCTGAAGATTTGAAACTGGGAAATATTTCCTGAAAGAAAGTTGACTACTAGCAGCATAATTCATTGGAACCCATTAGTCAAAATAATCCATTGACAACAAATATTTTAAGCTAGAAATAGGTCGACAACCATCAGGGTGTTAGAACTCATGCCACTAGTTTTAGGATCTATAGCTCTTGTACTACTCACATAGCCCTCCAAATCCTAGTAATATATTGATCACTTCCTGTGACACATAGTCCAACCAGTAGTTGAAACCCTATCAAGGGATGAACAATTTTATAAAATAGCTAGTAAAAGGAGATCTACTACTTAAAACACTAGCAAAAGAAAAAAATTTCATCTTGGGAATAAGCATTTGATATAAAATTACACCATAAATCCCATAGATCCTATAATCTCATAAATTTTTGAATTAAAATTAAATTTGAGCACTCAAAAATGGAAAAACCTCAATAAGTATAGGAGTGCTCAAAAAAATCAAAGAGCTACGAATTTAGGCAAACCCACCTAAAGCTTCAAGCATAGGACTCGATCCAGTAGACAAAAGGAATGGATTCCACTATCTTCAAACAAATACATGGTTGCCATAGAGATAATTTATCGATACAATTTTCTAGTAGGGTTATGGGGTTTGAGGGAAAGCTAAAACCATTAAAAAGAGGTTTAAATAGGGACCCCAACCTTTCAAAAAATTAGCTACCACTAAGATAATTAGTATTTTTCAATTTTCAAGTAGGGATATAGGGTTTTGAGAGAAACCTAGAACCTTAGCAAGGTTTTGAAAGGAACCCATAACCTTTTTACAATAGATCCACCAAGCAAGATTCATCCATTATCCAAGGAGGACCATAGGGTTTTGAAAGGAACCCAAAACCTTCAAAAAGGTTTTGATAGTGACCTAGAACTTGAAAAATGGTATAGCCTTCCACCCACAAATACACCCAATTGTTACAACTCCTTCAGTTGATCTAGCCTTCCACCTAGCCCCCCAACTATGGTTCCTTTAGCTAAACCCAACCTTTCATCCAAAAAACCAATCTGTTGCTACAGTTCCTTCAACCAAACCAAAAAACCCAGTAACTTGGAATAAATTCAATCAACAAACCATATAGCAACACAACTAGCCATTACAGATCCATAAAATGACCCAACCTCCTTCTCCCAACCCCCAAACTATGGTTTTCCCTACCCAATATTTCTCCCAATAGATAAACATGTAGTTGTAGGGACATCTACTAGAATAGTTCTCTTCCCAAAGGGCATCAACCAAGGTATAGGGATTTTTCAAAAATTAGGGTCTGTCGTGTGTAGCACCACATAAGACTATTTTGATGTAACCATCCTCATTTCAAATATTTTAATTCTGAAATTGTATGTTAAATTATTTCTTTACACATTTATATTTATTTCTTTAATTAAATATTTAATTTGCTTTACTAGGTTTGGTTAAATCTGAAACTACATGAATAAAAAATTTTCCCCACAAAACAAACAGACACATAATAACACATCTCCCACACCATAAGCATGTATTATACATAGGTACTCATAAGTTTACTAACTCCCAAATTTACATAGGTGGATAAACTTAGTACCTTTTATAGAACACCATTTCTGCTCACTAGGCTTGATGCATGTTGAACTAAGTTAGTTGCTAAATGGAACATAAAGTAAGGTATTGAAATAAATAATATGAAAGATGAGAATGACATCATGGTGCCTCTTGTTGACAAGAGTGATGCCCTGATGAAGGAAAAAAATGAAAGTAAAGTTAGCAACAATAAATTCCAATATAAAATGGATGAAAATCACCACCAACAAGAAAAATAACAACAAAGGTAAACAAATGCAAAAACTTCCCAATACTAGGAAGAAAAGTGTTAAACAACAAGGACAACTAGAATTACCACTAAAAGTGATGATCTTGATTAGGAGAGAGAAACCACATAAAATATAAATTTCTAAGCCAAAAAGCTAGGGAAAGACAATGAAAAACCAAGACAATTAGGATTGCCACTTAGTGTGGTGATTGGGGTCATAAGAGGAAAAGAAAACACAAAATACATGAAGGTGTTCCAAATAAAATAATTAATAGGAATTATGCTAAAAAATAGGTAGTCAAAGAATTTAAGGTGAGAAAAAAGGTACCAAAGTCCAATGGTAAACAAAGAAAACACAAAGACTATACAAATAAATCAGAAGAGATCTATCTGTACAAGCATTTGATATGCATGGAATTGGTGTATTCCTCCAAATAAACTCCTATAATTTAAAATTTTATTTTCCTAGACCTAAAAAACTCTTTTGTAAAATATAGGACAATGTATTTCTATATAAAATTGCCCTTGTACTTATTGTGCACATTATCAAGCTTGAGGATAAGGTCCCTAACTTTAAAATCATGATTATAGACTTTGTTATTGTATGGCTTGAGGATAAGGTCCCTAACTTTAAAATCATGATTATAGACTTTGTTATTGTATGGCTTGGCAACATGAATCTTGTAGGATCTATTATTCTCAAGAGCACATAAACACCTCTTATAAAGAGTAGTTAATTTGGCAAGTCATTCTTTATAATACTCTTGATTGTACTCATCATGACTCAATAAGTTCTTCAAAGTAACATGCAAATAAGGCAACTCAATTTCAAATGAAAAAACAAATTTAGTACCATTGACCAATGAAAATGGGTCTCCTCTATAGATATCTAAATTTTAGTGTGGTAAGACCATAATATGGGATATAACTTTAAGTTCTAATCCTTTTTTGATTTTTTAATTGTATTTTTCAAAATGTTTACCAAAAGCATATTGCTAGATTTAGCTTGATCATTCCCTTGTGGATAGTAAGGCATGGAAAAATTATGTCGAACCTCTAACTAATAAATTCAATTCTTGCATTTTATTAATTTTTAAAGGAGTTTCATTATCCAAAATGAATTTATATGGGACACAAAATCTTAGATATGTTGAGTATTATCTGATTTTTCAGTGGCATAGTTTCCACCCATTTTTTAAGATATTCAATGGTTGTAATAATAAACATGTGGTCATCTAAGGGCATAGGAGAAATAGGTCCTACAAGGTAAGACCCCAAGTGAAAAAATGATAAGGGGACTCAATGGGGATGGAGAATCTTAGTAGGGCATGAATCTAACCTTTGTGGAACTAACATTAATCATAGGATTTGACATACTTATTAGCATAAACTTCCATTATTATCCAATAGTAACTGATTCTTAGTAATTTATGAGTTGTGGAATGACCATTAATTTTTCTTAAAGAGATATTAAGGAACATTGATTCCTATAAGGCATCATATAAGAACACCATTGATATTGTGGTACTACAATACCCCATTGAGAATAGTATATCAAAATGTTGTCTTTTGGATGCAAGCCACTACTTAGTAGTAGTTGTAGGTGGATAGGTTTTATTATCAAGGAAGCATAAACTTTTACCATACCAAGGATCATCATGAGGGAATTGTAAATCACTAGCATTTACCTCTATTATATGAACATCCACAAGCCATTAGTAACATATATCACAAGTTCATCATGAATGTTTACTAGAAAATTAGTTTTAGTAATATTTTCATATGGTATGAATTTGCTAACCAAAGTGTCTAGGGACTTAGACTCAAAATTGTACCCCTTGGGGAATTACTAATGGAAAATTATTCAAAATAATTGATTAATTTTTAGCCACTTGATGGTAAGGAATTAATTATGGAGCTTTGACAACATACTTAGATATTTTATGAATCCCAATTTGTGAGTTGCCCAATAGTTTGATATGTTTAACATACATTGGGCAGTCATTATTCCTATAATTAAAGCCTCATATTATGCAATATTACTATAAATATTGAAATATTTTAAGAAAATGGCTATAGGAATATCTAGGCTAGTTAGAGACTTGAGATAGGTACTAGCTTTTGCTCCAAACTCATTTCTTTCTCTATAAAAATAAAGTATCCAAGTGTTAGGGTAGAGGACTTCATTAGATTGTTGGGAAGTAGAAGATGTGTTAAATTTAGCCTTAACCTTAGTTTTATAATACCATTTTGTAGCCTCACAAGACTCCAAGAGTTATTTTATCTACTTAGTTTATATAGAACCAACTCCTCAATAAGACTAGAAATAATTAAAGAAGGAAATATGACAAAGTCATGAGGAGCACAATATATGACCATTATATCCTCATCATGCTATACATACTTTAATGTTATGTATAGAGTTAGGAGTTATTAATTGTATTGTTCTCTATGGTTATTTTTGGTTATTTTTGTCAACTATTATGTGGTCATGATGCACCCAAAAATCTACCTCATACATAGCAACATAGTAGGGAATCTCCAAGGGCTCAAGAAGTGGCTCGATTATATTACCTTAAGCTTTATTTACAAGGCTAGATTATTATATGATGTGATATTCAATAATTATTGTATATACTAAAATCATGTCAATCATATTAGACTACAATGATGCACTCTTATCAACACCATGTGGCCCCATTGGGCAAATCTCATGGGTTAAATAGGGGTCCTAACCACTTTTGGGAAGGTTTACCCAACTTTTGGGAAGTTTTGGGCCATGTAGCCATGGAAATACCACCCCAAGATGATCATAATTCATGGCCATCTCACCCAAGGATGGCCACTCACAATCATCCCTGGGTGGGACGACCATGAATTGTGGTCATCCTAGGGTGGGATGGCCATGGCTACATGGCCCAAAACTTCCCAAAAGTGGGGTAAACATTCTAAAAATTGGTTAGGACCCCTATTTAACCTTTGAGGGTTGTAAAATGGGGCCATATGGTGTCAATAAGAGTGTGTCATTGTAGCCTAATCTGATTGACGTGATTTTAGTGTCTACAATAAGTATTGAAGATCACATCATATAATAATCTAGTCTTGTAAATAAACCTTAAGGTAATCTGATTGAGCCACTTCCTGATCCCTTGGATATTCTCTACTATGTTGCTATATATGAGGTAGCCATGGCCATCCCACCCTAGGATGGCCATAGGTCATGCTTGTCCCACCCAGTTACGGACACCAGCAACCATCCCTAGGTGGGATGACCATGTCCTAGGCCCCTTAAAAAGTCAAGGGTGAGAAAAATGGCAATAAAATTATGCCATTTATCCTACATAATGACTTATGATAGATTGGTATTCTGTCTAGGCCATCACAACCTATAAATTGGAGGCTAAAATTAGAGGCCTCTTCCACCCAATAAATGGCAAGGGTTTTGACAAGTGGCAACATGTGCCTTTCATGAACTTGTCCATTTGGCCATGTGGCCCTCTTGGGATATAAATTGGAGGTATTCTAAACAATTTTAGAGAGATATCTTTGCAATAATTTTCCATGAAGTGCTACTGAGATTCACTCTCCCATTTTACCCTCATATTTGCCCTTAGAATCTTCATCAATCAAAGGAGTTTCCAAGGCATCCCAAAATATGCACATACATTCTAAAACTCACCCATTTCTATGATATATATTACCAAATTTGATGACAACATCCCTAGGAGTATTCTAGACCAAATACTAGAGGAATTGGTGGTAAAAACCACCCTGTTGGTGGTCATCCCCACTTGGGACGGTTAATAGTCCCAATTGGAACACCTTGGAATGACCATGAATTGGAATACAATTTTGAATTAATTTTAGTGTAGATCATTTTTAGAGTAGTTTATATGCATCATAATTGAATTTGGTAAATTTTAGAGTAGTTTTGGATCTTCAATTAGGGTTTTTGTGATGACAATCCCAATTGGAACACCTAGGGATGGCCACATATTCTACTCACAATTTTATTTCAATTTTTGCATAGATCATTCCTAAAGTAGATAATATACATTATGATAAGTTTTAATAGAATTTGGAGTAGTTTTGCATCATCAATTATATTTTTTGTATTCCATATTGCATGCATTTCATTGATTTTATCTTAATCTGCACATGTTATTAATCAATTTCAATTTCTTGTGTGTATATCTAGGTATTCCAATGCATGAGGAAGGAGATAAAGATTTTAATATGGATAGCTCATCACAACGATAGAAAAAACCCACTTTTCAATCATGAGTACGAGGAAGACACTGAAAGTGCACCTTAAGTTTCTAAAAGGATTAGATCCTTTCAATATTGTAATAGATCGTATCAATTAAGAGCCCTCAAGGGGATGTTTTCTAACCATGTATTTGAGAAATTAATCAATATAAAGAGAACCCCCCATTTATTTCACTTATTTGTTCCTTATTGCTTACTTTAATATCATTTTTGAATGCTTAAATAGAACAATACGTGCATTTTATTTCTCTTTGCTAGGTGTGTTATTTTTACACTCTAAAGTGGTGATCACGGTGGGACCCCTATCCCGTTTCATTTTTACAACTTTTGACCTTATTTTTATCTTTTGAATGTTGTAGGTTTTGGCCATTCTGTACTGAAATGACCCTTGAATTCCTAATTGGAACACCCAATAACGGCTATAGCAGCATGTTGGACACAAATATGCCTAAGTACAATATTTCATCACTTTTGCACCCTAGACTTGGCCAACATTGAAATGCTGAGAGAAATAGAAGTCTCCTGGGCCAATCTCCAGAGAGGGTTGGCTCCCAAACTAATCTAAACTGGTTTCAAGATAAGGATGCAGGAAATAAATGGGAAAATGCAAAAAGAAATGGGAAATAACAGAAAGGGATGTAAATATGGCCGAAGCCAATCGTTGATGGGGAGAACAACCTCGAACATCAATAACCTCAACTAGATCCTGAAGCTAAGCAAAAACTGACTCTTAGAATGCATATATAGAAATTGGATCACGCATTAACCGTAAGTTTGCTTCCAATTGTACTCCAAATGCTCAAATGCAAATATAGCCAAATTTAGAATAGCAGAATTTAACTTATATTAACACTGGACTAACAAAAGTGACTCAGATAGAAAGCAAAACATGCACAATAGTTTAGATCACCAAATATAGAAGACACTAAGAATGGAAGCAAATGCATCTAGGATTTCTATTTTAATTTTTGCAAAAATGTCCTCCTTTTGCTTGAGATTTTACATTGGTATTTATAGAGGTCTTTCCTCTTTCTTTCGTATTACAACATTTAATACATGAAACAGATTTTGAAGAAATGATCCCCTTAATCTGCCTCGGAGAAATGATAGTCCCTATTTTAATGGATCAAAAATAAAAATTAAACAAAAACAAGGGACCATATTTCTTCATTAAATGACCATTATCAGGGCAAGCCGAAAGTTGTTAAGAGATCATGAACAGGAGCTTTTAATACTAGAGGCATCTTTAATTTTGGTGGCATCGAAAATTGCCTCATGTTCTTCCATCTTGTGCACATCGGTAATCAACAATATTTAATATTGGAGATTCTTTGATCACGATCTCAAAATCAGTTGGAGAGCTTTTACTTCATTTTATCCTTATCTTCTCCGCATGTTCTCCTATGCAATTCTGAAAAAAAATGCAAATAGAACTGTATCGGGCCTTTGTTATTGCTTTGGTCACAAAAATGTGACAGGTCATGAAATGTGACATGTCGCAAAATCGTGACACTTTTACCTTACTGTCTTTTGTTTCTGCCACCAGTCGTGAAAATGTGACATGTCGTGAAATCGTGACATCTTCCTCTTAGTTCAGCTTCATCCTCATGATATGTCACAAAATCATGACATTCTCCTATGTATGGCTTTTTTCACTGCTCCTTATCATGAAAATGAAACATGTCACAAAATTACATCTTTCACTTAGCATTGTCTTATCTAATTTATACCCACAAAAACGCGACAGGTCGCAAAAATGCGACATGTCACGAAATCGCGACGTGTTTCTCCATTTGGCTTTATCTCCACAATATGTCATGAAATCATGACATTTTTTGTCTCCTTGTACTTTGCTACTTTTAGGTCGTGAAAGTTTGACATGTCACAAAATTGTGACATTTCGTACTATCTGGCTGCCTCCTTGCTTCCTCCTCGTGAAAACGTGACATGTCATGAAATCGTGACATTTCTCTGTGCTTTGCCCTTCCTATCCAACATGTCATGAAATCATGACAATTTCTTGCCTTCTCTATCATTGCTGCTTCCTGTCGCGATATCACGACAAGTTCCTCTTGCTTGGCTTCATTTCCAAAAATGTCACGATATCACGCCATTCCGTACCATTTGCTCCTTTTCTATTTTTTGTCATGATATCGTGACATGTTTCTATCACATTGCCCTTGGCTATTGTATGTCGTGATATCGCGACATTTTCTATCACTCTGCTCTGTGGCCACCGCAAGTCGTGAAAACATGACATGTCGTGATATCGCGACAACTTTCATTTTTGTGTTTCCTCACCGTGACAAGTCGTGAAACTCCAACATGTCATGATATCATGACAGTTTGACTTCCTTGCTTCCGTTGACTATTTTGAACTGCAAAAATGGTCATGAAAATGTGACATGTCGTGATATCATGACATTTTTTGTACTTAGCTGATTTTTGCATTTGACGTCGCAAAACTGCAACAGGTCACGATATCATGACATGTTACAGTTACTTTGCTCTAACACAAAACTTATAGAGATTTTTACATTTTCCCTTTCAAAGTTCTTTCGAGGGACAAATAGAAGAATTAGTATCTCTACAACTTCTGCATTCTCTTGCATGAATAGTAACAACAAAAACAATGTGGCAAAAATGCCAACATTCTTGGTGGCTCATGGGGTATACAGTTCTGTTGTATGCATGAATCTCAGGCCTGTATCCATTGGGCAACAGAGTCAAGAAGTTGGAGGAGTAGAAAAAGTGAGTGCTGGTTGATACTGGATGCATCTGCGGGCTGCTGCAACAAGCTCTTGCTGGCACTCGTTACTCAAAAATAGTACTTTCAACAAAAATTTATGGAAGAACAAAAATTCCTTTTTTTCTTTAGAACTACTACACTTTGCCTAGATCAGTTGAATTGGGTAATCACCAGGTGCTGTGCAAGGATCTCCATGGCAGTAGTGAAAAGCACCTGAGTTACAAAAATGGAAATGAATGGAGTGATGGCCAGCAGATGTGCAGGCCGTGGAACGGGAATGGTGAATGATGAAATGATGGAAAATGGAGGAGTATAAATGGTAGATACAACAACTGAAGAGGGTGCTACTATGCTACCAGCTACTGGGTTTTGCTAAAAATAGATAATGAAATGGAAGTGGATAGAATGGAGGAGGTGGTGGGAAGTGTGGAAAAATGCTCAAAAGACAAAGAATTAGAAGAAAGGGGGAGTGAAGAAAAGGGAACATCAGAGAGGGGAGTAGAAACAACAGTAGTGGCTTGATTATTTGTAGAAGAAGAAGGAGAGAGAGAGGAAGGGAATGGAGTACAGGAGAAGAAATAAGTAGATGGAAGCCACTATCTGTTGGGAAGGAAAAGAAAAGAAAAAAAAATAAACATACCTGCAGGCTTGCATGCAAAAGGAGCCGAAGTTAACGATTTTTTTTTCTCTTATTTTTTTTTTTTATGTACAAGGTAACCTCCAAATTTAGCTGTGAAATCTTAGGAGACACATGTATCCAAACATGGCTCTATGATCTCCTGGATCCCAGACCTTGGAAAGACACTTAGTGGTCTCTTGATTGATAATCAGCTTGGAGTCACCAAAGATTTGCAACTGTCATGCTCCAAGTGTCTCAGCCTTCGTGAGACCTAGGCATAAAGCCTCATACTCTATGGTATTAGTTGTGCAGCTCCAGGTCAACTGGTATGAATAGGATCATGGAATGCTAGAAGGTAATACTAGAACAGTCCCAGTGTCAGTGTCATTTTTGCATCGTGCTTCATCAAAATAAAGCTGATCTTGACTTCCATCATTCTGTTCTTGAGCCTTTTCAGTCTTGAGAATAGAATAACACCCTAAGTCGATTTCTATCATGGCATTAAAATTGAGCATTGAAAACTCATCCTCCAAGAAAAGCTCATCCAGGACTTCCTCCATCAAATCAAGTTTTTCCAATTCCTCAGTTATTATATTGATAGAATGTTTGGACTTTTCTTCTTCTTCCATCTTCTCTATATGAAAATTAGAAGGCTTTTGATTGTCAATATGGAATATTATTTCTTTGAAAGGTATCTCCAAGTGATAATAATCTAGAGAAAGGTAGCCTCCCAGCTTAGCAGTGAATTCTCTCGATAAACACATACTGAAATACGGTTCCAAATCAACCACAACTATCTCTTGAATTACTGTAATCTGAGACATACTATGTAGAGCAATAGGAAAATCCTTAATTACACCCACTATTTTCATGGGAGTCCCATCCAACTGCAAGACACCAGGACTACTTCTTGTATACTCCATACCCATGGCTTCACAAACTGCCTTTGGCATGACAGTTTTCATAGAACTAGAATCAATTATACAATTGTGCACAATCCAACCCTCCATCCTGAGTGACAAATAAAATGGGGGTGGTCTATTTTTTCCAGTGGCTAAAGAAGTTAAAGTTTGAGACATAACTATCTGGGCTAGAGCCTTCCCCTTACTTTTTATGGTCTTCAGGGATTCTTGTAAGAGATTTACCTATCCAGGCAGCTGCAGGGTGTCATACAGACTCACCTTAGATGGTATATGTTTGAGTTCTTCCATGATGTTATAATCCATCAAGATCTACTCCTTCACTCCACTAGTAGATTCAAATTTGCTTTTGAATTGATGGATGGCCTCCACTCGTTGTCGTTTAGTCAATGATGGATACCGCAACGTCTCTCTAGCTTGTTCCTTTGTGTCCGCTTACGGCTAAGAGACATAAGATTGTTCCTTCTCTTTTTCTTGTGGTGAAAGTGGATCCTTCGACAAAACAGGTGGTTGTTGTGGAGCTGGAGAATAATGAGTCTTTGTAGGTATTTGTTGCTTTGTTGCTTGCACAGGAAGCACTTTCAATGGCTCCATCTTAGCCGGATCTACCAACATTGGTTTCTTACCACTGCATGTCAAGACTGCTATGTGTTCCTCAAGAGACTTCACAAAATTAAGATCCACCTCTCGAATCATGTTTACACGGCTCCCTACAAGAACTTACAAATAATTTTGGTGGGCCATGCAAGTGGACTCATCATGTGGATCATTGTATGAAGAACACTAGTAAGAAGGCTCATGTGAAACTTTAGAAGGGCCAGCCTCTTCACTCACCAGGATCGTTGAGTTCCTCTCAGGTACTTTCTCTATAGCCTTGCTAGGAGCAAGTTTCTCTCTAGTTACCACCGAAAAATATCTTTGTGGCTGATAGTTCCTTTTCGCCTCTCTCCACTCCATAGATGTCACCTTGTTAGTGAGAGCTCTCATGGTCGACTGAATTTCTTGCAAAAAAGCCAATTGAGGATCTGGGCTTGAGGACATAGGTGGTGCAGGTAGAGGTAATGGAACTGATGGAGAAGGTAATGCAGGAGTTGTAAGTGGAGAGGTTATCTATGGAATGGGAATCATAGATATCGAATGTATGGGAGGATTCCATGAAGATGAAGGATACATGGATGGAGCAGTGTAAGATGTAGGGGCTGCACTTGTATGCTAGTATTATGGGAGATTAGGAAAAATAGGCATAGTCATCTTTGGATGCAATTTACCAATGGCAATTAGATCAGCCTTAGCCTTCTATGCCTAGGCATACAGTGTAGGAAAGGTTTGAACACCGAACATCCTAATATTCATACCAATACATTAATGGAAAGCCCTGAGAAAGTACAGTGCTGCTTATTCATGAGTAGGGCAAAGACCTTCAAGAACTCTCTGCCAGGTTTGGGCAAACCTAACATTGAAATACACTATCTCCTCTTGAGGATGCCTCTTGATATTATTAAATTGATGCACTAAAGAAAATGGGTATGCTTGCTCATTGAACCCTTGGATCAACATCTCTGCTAATTGATCCCATGAAATTATGGAGTTGGGAGACAAGGATCTATACCAGCACAACAACTTACCTCGGAGTGACAGGACGAGCAATTTGATCATGACATCTTCGTCTATGATATTATGAATTGAAGCCAAGGTTACCACATTGGACACATGCTCGTACATTGTATTTCCAGTCTCGTCGTATGTAGGCAAGGCTTTTATTGCTGCAATAGGAACTAGATTCTAAAAAGGTAGGTCTAATGCTCCTAAATAGTTCCAAGCAGGAACTCGTCATGGAGGAGGTTTTTGACTAGCCATTTGGACTATTGGATCTGGATGTAGCAAGCTCATAGCAGTACTAGGAGGAGTCGAAGATGGCACAAACTAACCTGCTTCCTGCAAAGAAAATATAAATGATGGGTTCACAGGACTTACCAATCTTGAGTGCTCCCTCCAGTTTTGAACATCAATATCAAAGAATTTGACTGGATCTTCCGATTATTTGGCACTTGATCTCGTGATCATGAAGCAAAGATGCAAAAATTTTCAACAACTTCATGATTAGAGATTTCCAGGTACTATACAGTCACCTTCAACAGAGTCACTAGCTGAACTTACAATCTCTGCTATGAGGTCAAGACAGTTCATCAAATCTTGATTCCTCCGGGTGTCAACTAATGGAACTTGTGAGTCCCACCGATTATGGATCTTTCTGAGACAAAAACAGTTTGTCCCATCGGGCGTGCCAAAAACTATTGACACAAGTGGGTTCATCAAGTTAGAAATACTTAGCCCATCGATTATGGATATTTCTGAGATAGAAACAGTCTGTCCCACTAGGCGTGCCAAAAATTGTTGGACACAAATCTACCTAAGTACAAGATTTCATCACTTGTGCACCCTAGACTCAGCCAACATTGAAAGGCCGAGAGAAAGAGAAGTCTCCTGGGCCAATATCCAGAGAGGGATGGCTCCCAAACTAATCTAAACTGGTTTCAAGATAAGGATGTAGGAAATAAATGGGAAAATATAAAAAGAAATGGGAAATAACAGAAAGGGATGTAAATATAGCCAAATTTGATCGTTGATGGGGAGAACAACCTCGAATAGCAATAACCTCAACTAGATCATGAAGCTAAGCAACAACTGACTCTTAGAATGCATATACAGAAATTGGATCATGCATTTGCCGTAAGTTCATTTCCAATTGTACTCCAAATGCTCAAATGCAAATATAGCCAAATTCAGAACAGCAGAATTTAACTTATATTAACACTGGACTAATAGAAGTGACACAGACAGAAAGCAAAACATGCACAATAGTTTAGATCACCAACTCCAAAAGACACTAAGAATGGAAGCAAATGCATCTAGGATTTCTGTTTTAATTTCTGCAAAAAGGTCCTCCTCCTTTTACTTGAGATTTTACATTGGTATTTATAGAGGTCTTTCCTCTTTCTTTCGTATTACAACATTTAATACATGAAACGAATTTTGAAGAAACAATCCCCTTAATCTAGCTCAGAGAAATGATAGTCCCTATTTTAATGGATCAAAACTAAAAATTAAATAGAAACAAGGGACCATATTTCTTCATTAAATGATTGTTATCGGGGCAGGCCAAAAGTTGTTAAGAGATCACGAACATGAGCTTTTAATACTAGAGGCATCTTGAATATTGGTGGCATAAAAAATTTCCTCATGTTCTTCCATCTTGCGCACATCGGTAATCAACAACATTTAATCTTGGAGCTTCTTTGATCATGATCTCAAAATCAGTTGGAGAGCTTTTACTTCATTTGATCCTTATCTTCTTCACACGTTCTCCTATGCAATTATAAAAGAAAATGCAAATAGAACTGTATCGGGCCTTTGTTATTACTTCGGTCACAAAAATGTGACAGGTCATGAAAATGTGACATGTCATGAAATCGTGACACTTTTACCTTACTGTCTTCTATTTCTGCCACTAGTCATGAAAATGCGACATGTCGCAAAATCGTGACATCTTCCTCTTAGTTCAGCTTCGTCCTCATGATATGTCATGAAATCATGACATTCTCCTCTTTTTGGCTTTGTTCGCTACTCCTTATCATGAAAATGAAACATGTCACAAAATCGTGACATCTTTCACTCAGCACTATCTTATCTGCTTTATACCCACGAAAACGCGACAGGTCACAAAAATGTGACATATCGTGAAATCGCGACGTGTTTCTCCATTTGGCTTTATCTCCACAATATGTCATGAAATCGTGACATTTTTTGTCTCCTTGTACTTTACTGCTTTTAGATCGTGAAAGTTTGACATGTTGTGAAATCATGACATTTCGTACTATCTTGCTGCCTCCTTGCTTCCTCCTCGCAAAAACGTGACATGTCACAAAATCATGATATTTATCTATGTTTTTCCCTTCCAGTCCAACATGTCATGAAATCATGACAATTTCTTGCCTTCTCTGTCATTGCCGCTTCCTGTCACGATATCGCAACAAGTTCCTCTTGCTTGGCTTCATTTCCAAAAATGTCGTGATATTGCGCCATTTCGTATCATTTTCTCCTTTTCTATTTTTCTATTGTGATATCGTGACATGTTTCTATCACATTGCCCTTGGCTGTTGTATGTCGCGATATCATGACATTTTCTATCACTTTGCTCTGTGGCCACCACAAGTCATGAAAACACGACATGTCGTGATATCGCGACAACTTTCATTTTTGTGTTTCCTCACTGTGACAAGTCATGAAACTCCAACATGTTGTGATATCGTGACAGTTTGAATTCCTTGCTTCCGTTTACTATTTTGAACTATGAAAATGCGACAAGTCATGAAAATGTGACATATCGTGATATCGCGACATTTTCTGTACTTAGCTAATTTTTGCATTTGACGTCGCGAAACTGCAATAGGTCACGATATCATGACATGTTACAGTTACTTTTCTCTAACACAAAACTTATAGATATTTTTACATTTTCCCTTTCAAAGTGCTTGGAGGGACAAACAGAAGAATTAGTATCTCTACAACTTGTGCATTCTCTTGCATGAACAGTAACAACAAAAACAATGTGGCAAAAATGCCAACACAACCATCCCATCCAAGGATGGCCCCCAAATTTATAGTCATCCTACCCTAGGATGGCCATAAAATAGGGGGTTTATAGCTCAAATTTCTAGAAATAGCAACATTCCAGGATTTCAAGGTATGCATCCAAACCTTCACTTTTCATTAATACTGTTCAAAAAAGGTTAAATTCAGCTTTTCATGTATTTTCCTTATTGATTGAAAGGTAAATTTTGCTTTTCCTAAATTTCAAAATAACAAAAATATTAAAAATAGTGAAATAACAGTTGAAGTATGCATTTGAATGGTTTAATTACTTGCGACCTACCTAATGGTTAGGTGGCTATATAGGATAAGCATTTTTGTAAGTTCCTTATTCATGCAAATATTTTAGAAAGTGAAATGTTCTTTGTGCATTTAGTGAATTATCATTGAGTGCTCTCTTGTTTTATTTTCTTTAAGTATAAAAGGAACCACACACACCACGTCACATTTTAGCATTAGTGAGTTGGAATTTCATCCCCAACTACTAATAGAGACCAACGACGGTGGGCTTCATCTCAACCTGTTGTCTCACATGATACGAACCCTATATTTTGGCCAAATCCATATCCAAGAACCATCTTAGCCATGGAAAATAGCATGAAATCCTCTTTGAAGGATGTATCACTACCCACGATCAATATGCATGAGTATTGGTAGGACATGTACTACCTGATCAGGTATGGTCTTCATATCCATACTTTGGTTGGTTCACGTGACCAAAATTTAATTGCTGGTTGTTGAGCTACAAGTATACAGGTGAAATCCTTTTAAAAATTTGAGAATTACATCAACAATCTTCAAACACATGAAAAAATATCTCTTTGCAAACAACAAATCAAGACACACCAAATAGGTTAAGGATTAACATATAAAATTTAAAAGAGATAATCACATTGTTTTATTGGGTGTTTTTGTTGATTTTTTGATCATGTGTTGCTAAAATTTAAAGGAGATAATCACATGGTAATTGTATGCAGCCAAGAATGATCAAGGGCTAGTATTGTAGAATATTTACAAGGGGGTCCTGAATGCATTCGCTATTCTCCTGAGGATCTCATAATTCTTGCATGACACCTAGAAAGCTATCATGAGGTCAACCCCTCACTCAGAGGACCCGACCACTAAGGTACCTCTATCAGGAGAACACCAATGGATTCTCCACATGATCAAATAGATTATTTGGTTAGCCAACACCAATTCCAAGACCAAACTAGATATAATAAGCCTACCAAGAGGTCTAGTAGGGAATTCTACAATCTAGAGTAGGCCTATGCGAAGTTTGGATACATCATAAGCCAACATGACCATGGGTAAGCTAATACAACAAAACCCCAAGCATCGGGAAACTCTCATAGAGATTTTAAATTCAATTGAGTTACAATGCCATGATCTTGATGCTTTCACCAACTTTATGAGATACATACAAATGCACAAAGATCTTGTTATAACCTTTAAAAATCATGATATCAAACCCATGTTTGTCAATTTACCAAACCCTCCTTTGCACATCATTACATGCATCAACATGATCCCCTTTAAGTGAGTATTGGTTAACATAGGTTCCACAATAAATATTATTACCACAACTACACTCAAACATATCAACCTTTCATCTTCACACATTGCAGCATCCACATTCACCTTGCAAGCATTTAACAATGCTTTATGATAATCCTACCTATTCAAGTTGGAAAAAATACTATGCCTACATTGTTCTATATCTTGGAAGGTGCAAGACAATACAACATACTATTAGGAAGACCTTGGATTAGAGACATGGAGTGCATACCCTCCATTGTGCATCAATGCATCAAATATTTCCATGAAGGCTAGGTCTATGTAGTTCATGATGACCCAAAATCCTTCAAGTATTACAATAAGGATGATCATCCACATGAGTCTACTCTTCCATCCACACACTTTGAGGCTAAAACCAATGATCTTGTACAAATTCTAGACTCAAGCCCATAGTTAATTGTGAATCTATCTTCATAATCATTGGTACCATTAGTTTCTACTACCACTCCCCCTTCATACTCAATTTATCCTAGTGAGAAAGAGTCAAAAAGGCCAACTACAAAAGTTCCCATAGCCATCTTCGACACATTAGTATATTACCTTCCCACTCCTGCCAATAAGGAAGAACCCATAGTTGATATAGATGAATTAGATCAGATCATACCATCTTCCTCCACCACAATTGAGGACACAATTCACTTGACCAATCTTGAACTTGGTGAGTACATAATGCACAATGTTACATTCACACCTATCATTGAGTCCATCAAGGATATAGGTCATTCTCTTGAGAAGTCGCTACCCATTGATATCATTTCTGATTTATCATCCAAACATGAGGGCCAAGAAGACCACCTTGGACAAGTTGATGAGGCACTCGTGATTGATCCAAGTGTAAATACATTTTCTTATGAGTTTGTGGGAATGATAAATATGATGACAGATAACCAGAGTCCTTTGAATCCATATATGCAACTTGTGACTTCATCCAACACTCCATCCATACCACAAGTGCTACCATAACTGGATCCAATCACACCTACTCCATCTCACTCAACATATCCAAAAAATAAAAAATAGGTGTACCTCCTACACCAAAGTGAGGATAATATAGCTACCATAAATGAACACTCTGATTTGGAACAAGAGTATGAGCTAAATAAATAACAAGAGCATGTGGATATACTCATTACCCATAATCATCATGAACCATCCATATCTATTCATACTTTGAGAACTTTTGATCCACATATACTCAATTATCTCTTGGATCCCACACCCAATCCACCTCAACTACCTATCAGTTGTCATCTAGCTTCATCAACAACCATCCAATCATTATCTCCACTAGTTTCACAAAACATCTTGGATAGGCTATCCAATATTGAGTTACAAATGAGTCACCAACACAATGATTTACAATATATCTTGAATCGACTCACAAGCATGGAGTTACAGTTGAGTCATCCAAAACCTCGACTCCCTAAGTGTCAAGACCAACCCTCACTTCTATAGTCCAAGGTTAAATATTAATAGAATCAGAGGTAAAGACAACAATACCATCAAATTCATACTTATACACCATTGCATGAATCTTTGGCATCATTGTTTAATCGATTATGTGAGGCCAAGGCTATCACATCACAAGATATTCACCACTTGGATCCCAACAGGTCCAAACAAATATGGTATCAGGAGGACCAATACTATCCTTATCATCAAGCAAATGGTCATGATATTCAGTCATGTATCACATTCAAGAACAAGGTACAAGATATGCTTGATAAGAATGATATTCAAATCAATAATCAATAAATTGACATATTTAAAAAAAATTTACCTATAGATGGGAGTCAAGAAGATAGTCTAAACAAGTGACTGAGATACATAAAACCTTGTTGTCTCTTAAAATGAGTTGGTCATATTCACCTTATTTAAAGCATCAACGTCATACCTAGACTCCATTATATGAGCCCATGTCAACCATTTTTTACAACCTACAAGAAACAAAGATAATCATCTTGCCAAACATACCCTTGGTCAACCCAAACAAGTCTAGATCTAGACAATATAGGAAGGATCATTATTACCTCTATCACCAAATTAAAGGGTATGACATTAGTGATTGTCATATTTTTAGACATGTGGTCCAAGATATTATTGATAAGAAAGCTTCATACACAAATGGTTCATTTATTTTACCCCATCGAGACATTGACATTACCCAAAATTCCCCACGACAATAGGGGGAGTCAACTTCTATAACTCCTCCTATCCAAGATAATAACATTACATCAATCACAGTACATACTAGGAGTATCTAAGGCACCACACCTTCCCTAATATTTACATCACAAAAAATGAAGCAAATGGGGGATTCTAAAGCTATCACACCTTTCTCACTTCCATTGATCACCATAAATATTAGGGGTACATAAGGTATCACACCTTCCTCCTAAAATCATAAAACAATAAAAGTCCCAAAAATCCCCAAAGGTACTCATAAAATCTTTGATCACCCAAAAAGCTCCAAAGGTACTCATAAACCCTTTGGTCATCCAAAAAGCTCCAAAGGTACCTATAAATACTTTGGTCACATAAAAATTTCCAAAAGTATCTATAAACCATTTGGTCAACCAAAAATCCCCAAAGGTATCTCATAAATCCTTTGGTCACCTAAAATGATCTAAAGGTACCTATAAACCCTTTGGTCACCCAAAAAGCTCCAAAGGTACCTATAAATCCTTTGGTCACCTAAAAATTTCCAAAGGTATCTATAAACCCTTTGGTCACCCAAAAATATCCAAAGGTATCTATAAACTCTTTGGTCACCAAAAATCCCCAAAGGTATCCATAAACTCTTTGGTCACCCAAAAATCTCCAAAGGTATCTATAAACTCTTTGGTCACCCAAAAATCCCCAAAGGTATTCATAAACCCTTTGGTCGCCCAAAAATATCCAAAGGTACCCATAAATCCTTTGGTCACACAAAAAGCCCCAAAGGTACCTATAAACCCTTTGGTCACCCAAAAAGCCCCAAATGTATCTATAAACCCATGGTCACCCAAAAAGCCTCAAAGGTATCCATAAAATTTTTGGCCACCCAAAAATCCCCAAAGGTACTTATAAACCCTTTGGTCACCCAAAAATCCCATAAAAACCAATCAAAAATCAAAACCATCATAACAACAGAAATGACCATCCTCAGGGAGGTGCTTCAAAAGAGCCATAAACTTCTCTTCAAGTATATGACAAGGGAAAACAGGCTTCCACAACTGTTCAAGATCTGAGAAAAGAAGAGGTGAGCTATTTTTTTGACCTTCCAAAAAAATTACAAATTCTCTATGAATTACCTTCTGGGGATAATGAAAGTGAAGAGATCATCCTAAGTCCAGAACCTGCCCCTAAGTCCTCTTCCACTCCTATTGAGAAAAGAGGTAGGAACTTTCCAAATCCCCAGATCCTATCATGCATAATGGGATTCCTAATTCATCTCCTAAACCCAAGAGTGGGCCCCCATGATCAGGACCTTCAAGCCCCCCTCTTGAGTCTTTTCCTAAAATTTCAAATGATCCTTGCAATCGAACTCAGTTTGAAGATGTTGCCATCCCTACATCCATCCTTGGTTCTTCAAGTCCAATTGTTCAAAGAATAAATCCTCAAAAATTAGTCCAAAACAAACTAGAATCTATAAGAAATCTCCTATTGATTTTGTACTAGATAAGAAGGGCATAACCTCTAATATTGATCAATGGAAATAGGGATTAGCAAATGAAATAGTGAGTGGTATACAAAAAACCTTGTTCTCCATAGGACTAAATCAGAGCAAGGATGAAGCAAAATGCATCAAACCCTCCCAACCTTAAGGAAATGGGGGGGAAAAGTGCTTTCAAATAATCCAAATGAAATTCCTCTCATGGAATGTGAGAGGTCTTAATGGCATGGTGAAGCGAAGGTTATCCAAGTCATTAAGAAAAGAAATTAATTCTACCATTTTATTGATGCAAAAAACTAAAGGTGGGGATTTCATTTCTAAGTATCTATGTAAAAATATTTGGAAATATAGTGAATCCATTTTTTGTAGTGCAAGGGGTGCTTTAGAAGGTCTCATGTGTCTTTGGAATCCTAGAAAATTAGAAGGTATATTAATTCATTCCAAAAATGGGTTAGCCATCATCATATTTTTGACAAATATACCAATTCTCCACTGGTTCTAACTAATGTTTATGCCCCAAATTTTATCCCTAGTAGATCCAAGCTATGGGACACTTTAAAAAACTTAAGGAAAGCTTTCTCAAATTTCTCATGGTTTCTAATGGGAGACTTTAATACTCTCCTACTTCCTTCTAATAAGAGAGGTGGTGTGGGATCCTTTACAAAGAGCATGGAATATTTTCAAGATTTTATTAACCTTAATAACTTGATGGATGTGAATTTGAAAGGTAATCAATTTACTTGGACTAATAGAAGAAGTGGCAGTCAACTTATTTAGGTTAAACTTGATAGAGTTCTCCTTTCTCTAGAAGCTACTACTATTTGGGGGGATGCCAATCTTCAATCTCTTCTCAAAATTGGTTCAGATCATAGTCCTCTTCTTTTGGAAACTAAAAACCCTTAGAATTTTAGGATCCCTTTCAGATTTGAAGCCATGTGGATGCAACATCCAGAATTTAGGGATATAATTATTTAGTGGTGGAAAAATGACATTCAAGGATCACCATCATATAGGCTTGGGAAAAAACTAAAAATAATCAAAGAAAATCTCAAAATCTGGAACAAAGATATTTTTGGAAACTTGTTTGAGAACAAGCAAGAAATTAAAAATCATCTGGCAGCTATTGAAAATGATATCCTGAATGGCCATAGTTGTAATTCGAAGCTAAGGAATGAAGAGAAACATATCTTATTTGAATATCATAACATTATTAAATGTAGAAATCCCGAGAAATTTGGCTTAAGGAAGGGGATTCCAACACTAAATTTTTCACATTTCTACCATGAGGAATAGAAGCAACAATACGATCAAAGATTTTCTACATTAGGATAGAAGTGTCACTTCTGATATTAAGGAAATTAGATCTGAAAGCATTTCAAATTTTTAGTCGTTGCTTGAAAATACTTGGCCTGATGGCATCTCTAGTGATGCTAAAGATTTTTTGCTCCAATTTATTCCTCATTCCATTCCAGAAGACATCAATTTTAAGCTAATAGCCATTCTTTCTGATGAAGAAATCAAACACGCCCTATTTTACATGAAAATCGATAAAGCCCATGGTCCTGATGGTTTATATCCTATTTTTTTAGAATTTTTGGGATTTTGTGGGTCCTAATGTGTGTGAAGCTATCAAAGAGTTTTAATATTCTAAAATTATCCCTTGTAGTTTCAATTCCACCTTCATTTCTCTCATTCCCAAAAGTCCTAATGCCAAATCCTTTACTAATTTTTGACATGTAAGCCTCTGTAATGTAGCTTATAAAATTCTTACAAAATCATTAGCCAATTGAATGAGAGATTACTTGCCTATGATTATTGATCATTTTTAGGGGATCTTGGTTTGAGGGAGATCCATTTTGGATGGGATCATCTTTGTTCATGAAGCCCTACATTCTACTTTTCAAACCAAAAATGCTGCCTTCTTGTAAAAGTTAGACATGAATAAAGCCTATCATAGGCTAAATTGGGACTTCTTACTATTTTAACCAAATTTGGTTTTCATCAGGATTGGGTCAATTTGATTAGAGGATGTGTTTCTTCTGCTTGGTTTTCCCCAGCTAGATACTTTCCTATCAGTAGAGGTTTAAGGAAAGGGGATCCTCTATCCCCTCTCCTATTTATAATTACTACCGAGGCATTACGAAGATAAATTCATGCATCTAGATGGTCAGGCTTAATTTTTGGAATTAAGGTGACTTATCAAACTATTACTGTCACCCATCAACAATTTGTAGATGATACTTTAATATCCACTTTTACCTTAGTTGTTGAAGCTAAGGTCATCAAACATATTATCCTCCTTTATGAGTAAGCAATAGGCCAGAAGGCTAACTTATTAGAAAAGTAAGTTATTTTTTCTTAACACTCCATTCATAAGACAACTCAAAATAGCAAACATCTTGGGATGTGCTATCTCTTCTTTGCCAGCTACTTATTTGGGATTGCCTTTGTTTGTGGAAAATGCTTTTGAAAACCTTTGGAATAATGTTATATAAATATTTCAAAAGAAGTTATCAGGTTGGAATAGTAATCTTTTATCCTAGGCAAGAAAAGCTATCCTTACCATGGCTTGCTTGTAGATCATATATGTTTACTTTCTTTCAATATTCAAAGCTCTAGCTAAGGTTTATTAGAATATTGAACAAATTCAAAAAAAATTCTTGTGGATAGGTGATAAAAAAATAATAGATTTCACTTAGTTGCTTGGGATAAAGTTTTTAAGACAAAGGATCAGGGAGGAATTTGAATCATAAGAATTCATTTATTAAACTTGGTACTCCTGGCAAAAAAAGCTTGGAGATTAATTTCAGGGGATCAAGTAGAATGGATCAATATTTTCAAAATAAAATACTTACAAGAATCTAACAAGAATCTAAATTTTTATGTGACATGGCTCCTTCTTCTAGTTCTACTTTTTGGAGATCCATCAGTGTAACAAAAAAACTCCTAATAAAGGGATTAATATGGCAGGTTGGTGACAGGAAATCAATCAATTTTTGGGAGGATAAGTGGTTAGAAAATTAGTCAATTTCACAAATCCTAGGTTTTAGAATGCTAAAATAATTTACTGATCCTCTGATTGGTTATAGGGTTGCTAACTTCCTAACCATTTCTAATGGTATTAGATCATGGAAAAGGATCCAAATCCTATTATATCAGCATAAATATCATCCTTGGAAGACCTATTATCTACCTTTACATTACCTTTAGGGATGAATAGTGAACTACCTATCTAGGAACCTACAAACATGGGGGAAATTATAGTAAAATCTGCATATCAAATCTCCCTGATCCTTGAAGAAGTTCTTATACCTTTCAATGTAGTGTGATTAAAACACCTGACCCCAAAGGTATATTTTTTTCTTGGTTTTCTATTCAATATAGAATCCTAACTATTGAAACTCTCATCAAACATGGAATCCCTCTCCCTAATAGGTGCTTCTTATGCCTTTTAGATTGGGAGTCTACAAGCCATATTTTTTATATTTTTTTCTTTCTCCAGTTCCATCCTAAACAAGCTATTCCTTAAGTTCCAAATTAGTTGGGTTGCACCTCCATCCTTAGTTGATTTATTTTCCCAATGGCCCAATCCTTTTAGAAATCCTTGTATCAAAGAATTTTGGAAGTTTTATCTTCATAATTATCTTTGGCATATTTGACTAGAGCGTAATAGGCATGTTTTTTCCAAGGAAGCCAATGATTTAGAATTCATAACTAACATAATTATCTTTTATGCCAAATAAAATGCATTGGAAACACCTTTTGATCCATCTCCCATACCCTTATTTGAAGCTTCTTTACTTCAAACCTTTCAAGTGTCCTTAGAAAATCCTAATCCAAGTAAAAATCAAGTGTCTAAAAAGAACCTCAGATGGTCACCTCCTCCTCAGGATTGGGTTAAGTTTAACTTTCATGGAGCTACTAAAGAAAATCCTAGGAGAGTTGGTGTTGAGGGAATTCTTAGGGATCACAATGGAAACTCCATTTTTTTCTTTGCAGAAGCCTTGGAAAATCAATCAAACCATATCGTGAAAGCAAAAGCATTATGGAGGGGTCTTCAATTTATCAAGCAATTCCCAAGGAAAGTTATCATAGAAGGGGATTCTTTAAATGTTATCAATTATTTAAAAAACTCTAAATCACTTATGTGGAATGTTAGAAGCCTTATAGAGGATGCTTGAAGCCTAATAATGTTCCAACATGAATTCATAATTCAATACATCTTCAGGGAAGCTAATGGAGTTGTAGATAAATTAGACAATATTGGTGCTTTTGTCCTTGGGATGCTGACATGGACCAACACCCTTTCACATGAAGTGGATAAAATTTATAGGTTGGATAAAATTTAAAATCATCAAAATGTATAATTATCATCATTGTAAGTTTATAATATCAAAAAGGTGGTGCTCTTTAGGCCCTAATACATCTTGGGAGTTGGATCCTCCTATGATCACCTTGAGCACACAAATATTTTCCATGATGGTATTTATATCCTTAATGCATTTATTACTTTGGATTCATAACATAGAGTGAGTTTTTTTTTACATTCCCCTTGTGTATTTCATATTCCTTGTGCCATTCACTTGTGTCATCGCTTTCTTTGATTTTATTCATTTATAGGCTTTGTTTTCCACCATGTTATGGGATTCTTCATTCACAATCTTCCATAGCAGTGGGCCTCCCATCCACATGTGATTATTTAATATTTTCTCATAGTCTTACCTTGATCCTCACTCTAGTTGCATGTTTCCTATGCCCATTTCCATTACAAAACCTTTTCACTTCCGTATACCTTGGGTTTCTAGTTGGTTCTGTGTTCTCACTAAGAAAGGTAACTCTTGTTTTTTGATTGGCCAATTCTTCCAAGTTTGGGTGCGCCTTTATTTTTTCATGAAATATCGTTTCCATTGAGAACTCAAGATTTTTATGGAATTTCACCCTCTAGTATGCTTCTTCCTACATGTTTGCTTCCCTATAACTGGATATCTTAAGAGAAGAAAAGTGAAAGGGTTCCAAAACTTTCCAATATTTCCATTGGATTACTTAAGCCTTACTAAGGAAGCTTTTTATATTTCCTTTGTGTCCTCATCACCTTTGTAATATTTTAGTGTGATTATTTTCTCTAATTTGGAGTCCTGACAGTATGAGCTTTGTAGAGCCTAAAACCCTTTCCATTGAACCTATCACAGAAGCCATCCTTAACGACAGGAGATTTATGCCATTTTTTAAGCTATTTTTTGGAATTGACTGGGACATCAACATGCCTTTGTGTCCACCTAGGATAAGGGTATGGTTATCATACATTATGTCAATTTTCAATGAGATGTGGGTATTTTGGCAAAAATCATAGGGCAACCTACAGTTAGATGAACTGTGAGAAGAAATAAACATAACTAGGAGGTGAAGCTAAGCCAGTTCAAGAAGAATTCACCCTTGAGGAGGACCATAAAGCAAGGAATGTTCTATGGAGATATTCCCACCCCATGGAAGGAGGTTATGAAACCTATCATGGAGTATATAATCATGGATGACCCCAAATCATAGCTTTGTAGCTTCTACATTTCCTTCGTGAATCATTTTAGGGAGGCTAAGCTGCTCAATATTCCTAAGTTTTTATTTTTGTCTATGGAATATACTATCACTTAAAATAAATCAAATAAGAAGGAATATTGGCCTTCTCATAAAGTTCTATTTAAGGTGTTGTATGCCTTTCTCTTGGAGAAGTTTTCTAATGGAAACATGTCCACTCAAGAACTTCAAGCGGACAACACTGAGGATGATACTTACACTTTGGTTTCTAAAGTTTAGGGATAAAAAGGGAAGAGGATGGAATAAAAGCACCAAGGATTAGAGTTGGAAAAGAAGAGGATCAAGGTTGAGGTAACTCCCACAAGGAGCTCCCAACATATCAAAAACAAGTAATGTTAGAGTCCTAGGAAGCCAAAGGAAGCTAATGAGGATGATCCAAATGATACTATGGAGGAGTTTCTCCAGAAGTATGTCATTAAGACTACTTCATCTATGATCGCTCACTTGGAAACCACCTGGTCCACTATTGGAGGAGAAATTTTACAACTGAAAGAGCACATGAATGCTCTTAGTCTTCTATTTTTCTATGACACCTTAGAAGCATATACCCTTGGTGCTGTTGGTACTAAACTTGAAGCCAAGGATGATGAAGTTGTGGAGATCACTAAGGAAATATTCAAGAATATTCCTAAGTATCAGGCTAAAGAAGCCAATAAGGAGGATTTTAATGAACCTGTAGATGCTTTATTGGCTTTTGTATTGCTATTTTTGTCTCTTATGGGGTTTTTTCTTACCTCTTTTTAGGGTTATTTTTATGTCCTCTGTTTTCTTGGGTCCTCAAGGATGCTATTTGTTTTTTCTGGTCCTTCATATCCTTTTTTCTTCTGATGTATTAAGGCTTAAGGACACATTTCAAGTGCCCTCTTTATTGAAAATTTTTAACTTACCAAGAATAAAATTCAAAAACATCATAAAAATATAAAAAATATTGCATTACATTGCATTTCATATCACTACATTATACAATCACTTGCATTAAGCATACCCATAATTACATTTTGTATTATAGAGTTGCTCATACATGTCTAGCACTAGGTCGGTACACTAGCCATCCTTCAAAATCAACTTTTTTAATAATAATTATTAATACTTGTCTACATTTCAATTATCATTTACATCCACATTTCCTACCTTTCGTAGTGGTGTTTGTTTCCCTTCACCTAGTCATTTGTTATAAGGTATCATTAGGGTTTTAGGTCATTTGTTTGTCTCTAGTTTTCTTTCCAAATTTCATAGAAAGATATCCTAATTTTTAGAAGGTAGAGTCTTGCTTTTATTGTACCTTGTATACATCATAATACCAACATATTTTTGTAGTAATAAATCCAAGTTTTGCACAAGGAAAGATGAAACCTACAAAGTGGTCCATGTTACCTTAAGCAAAGAATTTACCTCGCTCATACCCATGTGTGAATGGTTCAAATATGTTGAAAATTGAAAAAAGGACAAGCTCCTCCTTACCCAAAGTATTCCAAATCCTTTGTCCCACACAAAATCTAGGCAAGTATCCAAAGAGCAAAAGAAAAATAAAAAGTGGTTTTTACCATTAACAAAAGCAAAAATCCCCAAAATAAAAAGTGGTTATCACCACTATTAAAAGCAAAATGTAAATAAATAGTGGTTATCAAAACTACCAAAATATATTTCTCACCAAAATAAAAATGAACAAATCCCTAGAGCAATTCAAAAAAATAAATAAAAGAAAATAAGAGAGTATTGAACTTGAATCCCTAGAATTCTTAGCATTTGACAACCATAAGGTGATCCTCATTATAGGTTGGGTGGCATCAAGCCTAACTGGAAATGGTGGTATCCTTATGCATGATGAAATATTTGTTACATAAGCAACCTAATTTTGTACAAACCAATGTTTGCATGCAGCTAAGCTAGCTTTTGGTAGCCTATATTGCCTAGTGGTCTAATCCAACTATGTACAAAACTCAGGATAATGATACTCGTAGGGTGATATTCAGTATATATGGGATGCATCAATATTTTTTGGTACTAGGGTAACTTTATGTGCAATCATAACAACGAAATTACATGCACACACAAGGATATTGAATATATTGGTCATCCTAGCAGATTTATACCTTGCCAAAAAGTCTTGCATAACTAATATACACATTTTGACTAGTTAACTAGAGTGTTTGAGTCTCATGAAAACCTCAAGGACATTCTATAACATCTTACTATGCATATCATTCCATAACATTTTATCACATGTTTTTTAGGTTACATTTGCACAATCCATTACATAGTCTTATGATAATGATAAAATGAATCAATGAATTTTGTATAGTCTATGGTGCTAGCATCTAATGTGTCAAATAGTATTCATAATTCATAATACAGATTAACAATTCATTAATTTTCATTATGCATACACACATGTACATATCATCAATAACATCATATTACAATACATGCATCCATGATAAGTATCCATAAAAGCATCAATAAAGCAAACATAAGCATTGCATACATCTAATAAAGTAGTAAGGAAATACATGATGACAATAGAACAACTCATATATATATATACATATATATATATATATATGTATATACATATGTATATATATATATGTATATACATATGTATATATACATATGTATATACATATATATATATATATATATAATATGTATATACATATATATATATACATATGATATATATATATATATACATATATATATATATATATATATATGTATATACACATATATATATACAAATATATATATACATATATACATATATATATATATATATATATATATATATATACATATATATACATATATATATATATATATATATATACATATATATATATATATATATATATACATATATATATATATATATATATATATATATATATATATATATATATATATATATATATATATATATATATGTGTGTGTGTGTGTGTGTGTGTGTGTGTATGGGGTAAAAATATACATCATAATACAAAAATGGCTCGTAGGCTACAATAAAGTGGGTCCTCAAACCTCACAATCCCAAAAATACCAAAAAAAGAAGAAAAAGCAAATAAAATGGCCTAAAAACCACCAAAAATAGGTCAAAATTGTTAAAATTCATAAAGGATAAAAATTGAATCAAAATCCTAACAAAATTGATAAATTTTACAATGGGTAAAGCTAAAGGAATCCCAATAAAGTCATATTGGTCAAGCGACTCATCGCTTTCATCATTGGTCATGCCCTCATCGACTCGTCACTTGAGGGGGTAGTCATATTAACGAATTCATAATCAAAATCAACACTCAAACACTCAAAAGTGCAACTTGCATACATTCAAAATAATCATTTCCAAAGAAAAATTTCAAGCCCACATTGAGGCAAATAATTTAGCATAAATTCAAAAAAATAAAGTCTTGGTATACTTGAAGCCTCGGGACATGTATCCCAAAATAGGTAAAATAAGGAACCAAGACCAAGTATACCCTAAGCCCCAAATCTATCATTACAGGGTGGCTAAAAGGTATACCAAAATCAAATCCTTCAATTATGTTAAAAGCAAGGATTCCAATAATATATGCTATTTCCATTATGGAGGTATCTAAAGTTGGTTAGGTTACTATATAAGCTTAATTATTTGACAATGTAGTCATCTATTTTTTCTCTGCACTCTATTTCACACATAAAATCCCAAAAAGGGGTATCTTTAGACACTAAAATCACATCAATTATATTACACTGTAATGATGCACTCTTATCGATACCATATGGTCCCATTGGGAAACCCTTAGGGGTTAAATAGGGGTCCTAACCACTTTTGGGAAGTTTTGGGCCATGTAGCCATGGTCGTCCCATCGTAAGATGACCACAGTTCATGGTCGTCCCACCTAGGGATGACCACCAGCAACCATCTCTAGGTGGGATGACCATGGCTTAAGCCCCTCAAAAAGTCAAGGGTGGGACAAATGGAAATCAAATTTTGCTATTTATCCTACCCAATTATTTATGATATATTAGGAACCTATCTAGGTTATCACAACCTACAAATTGGAGGCCTCTTGCACCCAATGTATGGCAAGGATTTTGACAAGTGGTGGCACCTACCTTGCATGCCCCAAATTGCTCCTTTGGCCCTGTGGCCCTCTTGGGCTATAAATTGGAGGTATTCCAACCAATTTTAGAGAGAGGTCTTTGCAATAATTCACCATGAAGTGTTGTTGATATTCACTCTCCCCTTTTACCCTTGTATTTGTCCTTGGAATATTCATCAATCGAAGGAGTTTCTAAGGCATCCCCAAATACACACATCCATTCCAAAACCCACCTATTTCTATGATTTAGATTACAAAATTTGATGACAACACCCCTAGGAGTATTCTAAACCATATCCTAGAGAATTGATGGTAAAAACCACCCTATTTGGTGGAAATACCCACCTGGGATGGTTAAAATTCCTGATTGAAACACCTAGGGATGACCATGAATTGGCATACAATTTTGAATCAATTTTAGTGTAGATTATTTTTAGAGTAGTTTACATGTATCATACTTGAATTTGGTAAAGTTTGGAGTAGTTTTGGACCTTCAATTAGGGTTTTTGTGATGATAGTCCCAATTGGAACACCCAAGGAAAGCCATAGATTTTTCTCATAATTTCATTTCAATTTTTACATAGATCATTCCTAAAGTATATAATATACATTATGCTAAGTTTTGGTACAATTTGGAGTAGTTTTGCATTGTCGATTGCACTTTTTATATTCCATGTTGCATTCATTTCATTGATTTTATCTTAATACGAACATGCTATTAACCAATTTTAATTTATTGTATGTATATCTAGGTATTCCAGTGCATGAGGAAGGATCTAAAGATTCGAATATGGATAGCTCATTGCAGTGGTAGCAAAAACCCGCTCTTCAATCGTGAGTGTGAGGAAGATACTGAAAGCACACCTTAAGTTTCTGAAAGGATTATATCCTTTGGACATTGTAATGGATTGTATCAATTAAGAGCCCTTAAGGGGACATTTTTTAACCATGTATTTGAAAAATTAATCAATATAAAGAGAACCCCCCATTTCTTTCACTTATTTATCACTTATTGCTTACTTTAATGTTGCTTTTGAATGCTTAAATAGAAAAATAGATGCATTTCATTTCTCTTTGCTAGGTGCACCATTTTTTTTGCTATACACTTATCTTCTATAACCTAACCTAACAAGCTTTGGTTGAACAAAGGAAAAGGGAAAGAAAAATATAATAAATAGAGAAAAATAAATCCTAAGCTAACTAGGGGTGATGCACCAAGATTATTAAATTCTTATGCATACCAATGGGATAAATGAATACATGATTTCCTTGCAAATAATATATAAGGAATACTTTACCTTATTATTATAAACTATTAAACACAAGCAAATACAAGAAATAGGATACAAAATAAAATAGTCACAAATCCTCATACATGCACATATAAACAAGAAATGGGATAGAAAAATGCTAGTAGTCACAATTTCATACATATGTGTAAAATATAATACAATTATTATAGAATAGGGATCATAAGCATATGTATAACAGGATTTTAGTATTCCCATAGGGGGAGATAATTCGAAGAGTGTGGAATTATTTACAAGGTTTGTAGCAACTTGCACCCAAATCGTAAAGGTGTACGATTTGACTTGTACGATGTGCAAACTTCCCAAAAATACTTGTATGGATTAAAAATTGTACAATTGTATGATAAAAATCATAAAAAAGTACAACTTATACAATTTATCACTTATTAAATACCTTCAAAGTGTTTTTGTAACACCAATAGATCAATTTTGTAATCAATTTCTTCGAAAAGCTAGTTTTCTATATTTGGCAAGTTTTAGCCAAAAAATCTCATTCCAAATTGGGCAAACAATTGGTTGTACGGTTTGGTACATAGGATGTATGATTTGACCAAACAATTTCTAAATATTTTACTCATATATTTGCCAATTTACACCATATACCTCTTCAATATGAGTTTTGGGATGATTTCCTATTGCAAGTGTTAACTTTCACTCCAACATGCAAACCCTAATTCAATGACATCAAATTATTATCATCACCAACGTTTCCAAAAATCATACAACTAATAGATGATGTCTTTGTACAGCCATAAATAATATTTCAATCATTCCTCACTCTCACATCAAGGTTTTAGGAACCTTAGAAGCTAATTCCATTGTTATTCTATCCATCTAACATAGCAATTCGATCATACAACACATAATCTGCAACATGCAATAATAGCACACCATGGAATTCACACAGTCTAGAACAAAAGATTATTTTTTGACTTATTCATTTATAAATATTCTTGTACAATATATCCATTATTTCTAATTACAATAGCCATGGATATATCATCATTATGCTCAACAATGAACATCAACAATGAACAACATGAACAACCAAGAACTTGTCAATGAATAATTTTGACTATCAATAAACAACCTAAAAATTTGAATGGGGGGCTATATAATGCATACCCAAGCCATTCCAAAGTAATTATTGATACATTGCATTACTTATAACTACCATCCTAAATTATCTCAAAATAATTAATTACAAGGTTTTACTAAGTCTAATTTTATTTTTATCAAATTCATCCAAATATACATTTCACCTAATTTCATTAACATTTCAAGTTGTACACTTGCAACCTTGTACATTTACACCTACTTGTACATTTTGACCACTTGTAAATTTTAAGCAAAATTTTGCAAATCCAATAATCATTTCTTCTTATTTTAGGAGGTGGATTTGCTGCCTACATCTACCCTCCCCTTTAAATAAATCATTGTTCTCACTAACTCACTCTTCTTGGTCTTGGATGATGGATCCTGATGGTACTCATTAAGCTAAATATGTAGAGCAACACACTTACCCCTTAATAGAGTTGCATAGTTACTAACTTCCAAGGATCTTAACCCATATTGATTGGCTTTCTCTTTTGTAGTAGCCAAAAGTTTAGCTAGATCCTTCTCTCACTCGGATGCTATCTTGCACAACTTCTCTATCAAAATTACCTCTATTCTAGCTACTATGGTTAAATAATCATTCTTTTATATAATGACATATATTCTAATAGATATCATCTTCACAAGCTACAATATGCTCATACTTAGCCTAAAGTCTAGCCTTATGATCCAACATTATTTCATTGTAGCGCTTAGCATCCGTGTCCATATTTACAATATTGTGGTCTTTCACTTGTAGTTGTTCTATAGCCTCCTTCAACTAGTTTTCCTATTTGGCCATTTTTTCATTTTTTTCTACCATATATGCTTATAAATTCTTCACACACTTTTTTTCTTGCTAAATCACATGTTGCTTCTCCTCCTCTTATGATTATAGCTTATCTTCATAAGCCTAATTTATGTCATTCCATTTTGCTACTGCCTTCTTCAATATTTCCTCAGCCTCAATCTTGTTACACACTAGTTCTTATTCCATCACAGCCATTTCTTTTTGAGTATCCTCCACTTCTTCCCTTTGTGCTTCCTTGGCTAGATAAATCTGTTTGAGACCCAAGCTAAGCCACTCGATCCAATATGTTAGAAAATTCAATTTCCTGAAGGTGAAGTTCAATTATGAAGGTACTCTTTGAAATTCTATGCTTGTTGTATTTAATGAACATGTTACCCTATCCAAGTACATGCATGGATACTCATGGTAATTTTTCTTCACTCCCTATGGTAAATCATGTCTTCCTAACATCATAGTTACCTCTCCCCTAGATGAAAACCATGGGTGTTGTGCATGAATCTATGCTATCTGCATGTTATGATATTTATTTCACACCCACTCCACAATAATCTCTAATTTAATTAAGGTTTAGTCCCTCCACTACTTTAATTTTCAAAAACCATCAATAGAAAATTACAATTTGGCATTGGCAAACATTTCACTAGATTGTTGGAAAAAGTTATCCACCTATCCATCCGTGGCTTCTCCATCATTCTCCAGGGTACTGAACTGAGTCACCTCAAACAAGAAACTTGTATGAAGCATCACATACTTCTACTATGGTGGAGTCTATCTTATTCTTCATATTCATATGGATTTTAACTTCCTCCGACTTCCTTGATTTCACCATATGAATGTTCTTCATGTAGAAAAATTTGGGCTACAATCCTACCTACTTATTTTTTGAAAGGTCTGATATCTTCCACATTAATGATCTCTTGTAGAGACTATTTCTCTATCACCAATGCTTGAAATTACTCTTGTGGGTTAGGTAAGCTAGTCTATTGCATTTCTACCAACCCTTCATCCTATGGATTCAATTGCACTCCCCTTAGTGTTGCAACTGTCATATTTGGATAAGACTCTTTCTATGGTGGTTGTGTACTTACCCAGTTCTATTGATTATTGCCACCTCTCATGAAATATTTATCTTCTTTGTTCCCTTGGGTTCCTCTAATGTATCTTCCACCACTTCCTTTACTTTTAGGGCTAGTGGTACCATTGTTCTTCCTACAAAATATTTGGATGAATAAAAAAATCAAAATCCATATTCTGAAGCAATGTTGGAGATCCCATTGCTCCTCCCACTTCTTATATATCAATTAGATAAACATTTAGAAAATCCAACCATTTTGAGTATGAGTTCCCTTCCTCTAGATTAACTAGCATAGGCTCGAGTTGCTCTTTTTTTATGGGATTCTTCACATTCACCTATTTCTCTTGTTGTCTTCATGTTCAAATCTGTATAGGACTATATTGCCATTCTATTATATCCTCCTCTTCACAAGATGATAGCTTCTCCTACAATTGTTGGTCCAGTGCATGTTGTTCCAAGGTAGGTTCCAAATATCATTGTATTTTCCTCCTAGAGTGAACATGCTGATCAGATGAAATATCAACCTCTTTATGCATTGAAATTTTTTTTTGCTTGGTGGATTTCTTGTCCTTGAATTTCTCTGTAGTCACCTTCGATAAAGGCACAATATTTACCCATCATAGTCTGGTAGATCAATCTCATGGTAATTCTTGAGGTTGTGTCCTACTAGGAGAATGATTTACCCTAATGGATACTATGTCTAACAAAAGAGAAATGACATGAAAATTCATGGCAAAGTTATTTCTTATGGGTATCAGTAACTTCTAAGTTTTTTCTCCAAATAGGATCCCCAATCATCTTCACTCACTTGGAGACACCTTCCACATATTGTGGCATCTCATAATCCCTTGATTATCTTGACAAGTGAGACATTATAATATTCATTGCACATGCTAATTCATGATTCTTAAATAGAATCTACTTGATTTCTTAACTTCCAAAACTGGAAATCTTAGCTACAATAGATGACTTCACAAATGTGAGTGTCGTAATTAACCTGTGAACCTCAATTAGATCAACCATATTCTTCACAATCAGAGCTCTCTCCTTGGGAAACCCAAATTTTCTTTTAAATGACTCCAAAAAATCCACCTTAATGTGCTAATTACCCACTATCACAAAGGTGTGATTATCAGCGGGCTCATATAACTGAATAATTTATAACAAGTATTCATTGAAGAATACTTTATCCTATGGTGGGATTTGTGTGATGATGCTCACTCTAACCTTATTCAAAATAAGATTTAATGGATGCTTTTCTTTATTATTGTCCCACTATTTCTAAGAAAACTGTGTTGTCAACTGTGCAAAAGTGATATCATTAGTATCCACTTGCTCTTCTTCTGCTTCATTGAGCAACTCATCCTATTCTTTTGGGGTAGCTTCCTGATGAATATAACTACGAAGCTTCCTTCAGTGTGCCCTTGGTGGTTCAATATCCTCTCATTAAAATTTAAATGATGCACTACATCTACCACAACACCAATATCTTTGATCCCTCCAGGCCTATACCCTCTCCCTCTCCAAGGATTATTACCATGCCTCATATGTGATTGAAATTTTTGCCCTTGGTCCTGAATGGTGTAAACTATGTTAGATTACCTGGGTCATGAATCTTGCTGGTGCAATGGTCATAGTGATATTTCCAACCTAGATGCTACAATGTGATCAAAATGAGCTCGTAACTCTCACCTATAGCTCATACTTCTACCATAATCAAGTTGAAACTACTTCCACATAATCTTCAATAAAATTGGCAATTCAGGACAACTCAACATAAATATATCTAAAATACATACAATGGCATCCAAAATGTACAAATAATACTAGAACTTGTACAAGGGTTCCAATCGTACATGTACATTTTGAAATAGTACAATCCACTGCCAATTCGTACAACTTGTCCAAAACTGTTCAATTGCACCCAATTTCGTACAACTTAACCAAATCATACAATTGGAGATCTAAATCGTACAACTTCACACAAAAATCATACAAGCAACCCCAAATCATACAAGGTCATCCCTCTTCCATACAACTAAGTTAAAATCAATATAACTACAAAAAATTATGTACGATTACCTCTGAATTGCACAAATAAAATTCTTGAAATCCCTAAAATTGTACAATCTACCCTAAAATCATACGATCACACCTCCAAATTGTAAAAACAACCTATAAAACTTCACTTGGATGAAAAATGAGTTTTTTTCAAACTAGTATAATTTTTGAAAAACCCATTTATTGGAAGTGTGCAATCTTCCTTTCTAGTGCAATTTTGATGAAATTGTGCAATTTCTCTTTCAATCGGTGCAATTTCTCTCCAATGATTTTTTTTGAACAATATGGCAGTATTTTATGACTATACTTTTATGATTTTCTACACATGCAAGGTCACAAAAGCATTTTTGTGCTTTTATGACTGATTTCCTACACTAGGGCTTGTTGTTTTGCCTTAGCAATTCCCTCACTTCAACTATTTCTGGAAAATAAAACCCTAGCCCTACTTTTTCTAAAATAATGGATTCCTTTGGAGCCTCCATAATTCAAACCCTTGTTTTCATGGCCACTTTTCTCCACCTGCAATATGATTTCTAAAAATAGCTCAGCTTTTACAGAGTAAAACCTTGTGTTGGCTGCTTTTTCCCAATCTGGTTTTCTTTTTCGAAAACAAAAATTCTTGTGGTAAAAATTTGAAATGGATCATGAAAAATTGTAGCAAGTGGTTAATTTTAAATTTCCATATGGAAAAATTTCTTTGGTTGCACCCTTTTCACTTTCGAATCCTTCAAATTTTAGTGTTGCATGTGTACAATTTGCAAGTGGGAAAGAAACATTTTGTATGGTGCCTTGATTTTTATAATTTTTGAAACCCTAATGTCTCAATGCATGAAATTCTACCATATTAACCTCCCTTACATGTAAATTTTTTCTTTTGTATGGATGATTGACAACTCATCTCCTTTGTGCATGCAATTTTATCTTTTTTCTCACTTTTGTCCTTTCTTTACTTTTTTTAAATATTTTATTATTTCTTTTTTTTTCTTTCCTTTTATTTTATTTTTATTTTATTTTATTTTATTTTTATTTTTATTTTTCTCTTTCCTCAGAAGGGGCTACCATTTTTTGGTTTTCAACCCACTTCTGAACAATGCATCGATGTCACTTGTTACATTCTTTTCTCTTTTACCTGTTCCATAGGTTCACTACAATTGGTATTAATTCAATTTGTAGCTCACTCCACCTTGTGTACTTAAACATGATCAAGATGAACAACATGATCAACATGATGGGCAATGCCCATCACCACCTGTTTTGGGGTTCAAGGGTGAAGGAGCACCCTTTCTGGATCAAGGGGCAACATCCCTTATAGGGTTGAGGGGTAGTGTCCCTCGCGTGATACAGGGTAGGGTCAAGGGATGAAGAGCTCACAAGGTTCAAGGTGGAGCTCCAAAACATCAATGGTAAAACTACTAAAACCTTCACCATCAAAGTTAAATTTTCTCTTCATAAACTTTGGTGGCCTCTACTTAGCCTTCTTAAAAAACTCATAGTCGACTTCATTTTTCTTCTCTAACTACCCTATCTTAACCACTGATGTAACACCTTGTGTGATTTTGATTTATACTATTTCATCTTGTACGATTTCATACTATATGATTTTACTTTGTACATTCTAAAATTGTATTATTTCACCTTGTACAATGTCACATTGTACGATTTCACCTTGTACAGTTTCAAATTGTATGATTTGATAGTGAACGGTTGCACATTGTACAGTTTGACATGTAATAATACAATCTTTACCAAATGTATGATTTCAATTACTACTTTTACAATTTGTACCAATTGTATAATCACACCCATAAGTTGTATTATTTGTGCCAACTATACGGTTTCTCCCATCAAGCATATAGTTATCTCTTGCAAAATTGTACAATCTTGGTATTCCTTGGACAATTTTAATTGTATGATGGGTTGTTCTATTTGGAAAACATCTTCCATAACAACATCTTCCAATTGTACAATTGATTGTTCCACTTGAACAACATCCTTCAATTGTACAATTGGTCTACCCTCAATATCATACAATATTATAGCTCTTTTATTTCTGTGAAAAGTGTCACAAATTGCATCACTAGTGACAACTTTCCTCTTCATACCCTGGCTTTGGGATACATATACTTGTGGTGATGATTTTGCATAACTTTATTAAATAAAGGCATAATTCAAATCCTCTTAGTATAATCTTGGAGAAGGTGTCTTCATCTTCCTTTAATACATCAAAAGAAGTCCATTTTTCAACCATATATTTATCAATACTTCTGACTTGTCTTTCTCCAAATAGTCAAAAATTCCATTCAAACTTTGACTATAAGAATGAATAGACTCATTTTCTCCTTGTATTGTATAGGTTTAATCAATATTGTATGATTAAAATTCTTCCACAAATGCATCACTCAATTCTTCCCATGTCTGGTACTTATCCTTTGGTAATTCAATATACCAGTATATTACAAATTCTTGAAATATTATAGGAAGCAATTATCTCCAATCTACCTCATTGGTTTACCTATTTGCTTTCCACACCATGTGAAAAATCCTCCAATGCCTAATTGGGTCTTCCTTCCCATATCCTATGAAATGTGGACATATTTGTTTCCTCACTCTCTTGGCTACACTAGACATTGTTGGATCTTCTTCCTCTTCACTTGATGAAGAATATATTGGAATCCTTGACTGATTCCTCCTTATAGGTTACTCACTATGTTGATCCTCATTGAAAGCATTTACTTAAGGTATCTTATACTCACCAAACAATCATCTTCTAATCTCATGTGCATCTTCACTTTGTGACTTCCTTCACTAGTGTGTAGGTTGTGGCTTTGGGATTTTCTATTGAGATCTTGTATGTTGTTTCTCCGATGAATGAATATCATCCACCACACTCCTTTGCAACATATCTACCACTTTCTTAGGTGTCACCATCCACTCACCTCAACCTCGCATAGTTTCCTTGTTAATGTCTTCACTTACACCAATGTTATCCTTGATTCTAGGTGATTCTTGCTCCTTTTCCATTTCGATCAGTAATGTATCCAACCTCTCAATATATAATTTATCATATGTACATGATTGTTCTATCACTGGTTCATACATATTATGTTTAGAACTATTATCATTCCCTCTTTGAACAATTCTCGTGCTCCTCTTGACTGGGATATCTTCTCTTTGATCTTGTCTCCTATGCCTTTGCACATTTGTGTTTGTCATTCACCTCCAATTTAGTACTACTCACATATTTTAACTTTAAAAGATCTTCTTGACTACAACAATTTTTATCGATTTTTAATTGAAATGCCAAAGTTCTATAAGGCAACGACACCAAATGTAGCACACTTTGGCATAACCTAATCGATCAATAAGTCCTTCCAACTGTGACAATGGGTTCCACTCAATTAAGTCAATTTGACTTAATTTTAATAATAAATGGTGAGTGTAGCACAAGGGTGTATTATTCCTAGAGGGAAAGGTGATTTGGAGAGTGTGGGAATGATTTTCAAGGTTTGTAGAAAATCGAACCCAAATCGTACAAGGTGTATGATTTGCCTTGTACGATGTGAAAAATTTTCAAAATTGCTTGTAAAAACTACAAATCGTATAGATGTACAATCCAAATTATACAAAACTACAAATTTTATTATTTTCCACTTATTCAATACCTTAAAAGTGGTTTTGTAACACCAATTGATCAATTTTGTAATCAATTTCTCCAAAAATCTTTTTTCATATTTGGCAAGTTTTAACCAAACATTTTCATTCCAAATTGGGAAAACGATTGGTTGTATGGTTTGGTAAATAGGATGTATAATTTAATCAAACCCTTGTTGAACATTTTACTCATATATTTGCCAATTTACACCATATATCTCTTGAATAAATTTTTTGGGATTATTTCCTATTGCAAGTGTTAACTTTCACTCCAACATGCAAACCCTAATTCAATGGCATCAAATAATTATCATCACTAACATTTCCAAAAATTATACAGTTGATAGGTGAAATATTTGTACAACCATAAATCGTCATTCAATAATTCCTTACTCTCACATCAAGATCATAGGAATATCAGAATATAATTATGTTTTTATTCTACCAATATAACATAGCAATTTGATCATACAACACATAATCTGCAACATGCAATAATAGCACACCATGGAATTCATAAAATCTAGAACCAAAGAGATTTTTTTGAATTATTCATTTATAAATATTTCTATACAATATATCCATTATTACTAATCACAATAGCCATAGACATAGAATCATTATGATCAACAATGGACATCAACAATGAACAACATGAACAACCAAGAACTTATCAATGAATAATTCCAACTATCAATGAACAACCTAAAAATTGAATGAGCGGCTATATAATGCATGCCCAAGCCATTCCAAAGTGGTTTTTGAGACATCATATTACTTATAACTACCATATCAAATTCTCTCAAAATAATTAATTACAAGGTTTTACTAAGTCTAATTTGTTTTTTATCAAATTCATCCCAAAAGTACATTTCACCTAATTTCATTAACATTTTGAGTTGTACATTTGCAACCTTGTACGTTTACACCTACTTGTACATTTTAAGAAAAATTGACAAAATAAAGCAATTTTGCAAATCCAATAATTATTTCTTCATCTTTTGGAGGTGGATTTTTTACATACAACATATCCACAAAATGACCCAGGGGTCAAGTCAAAACTATTATATAGATGAAAATTAAAGGAGAGTTACATACAAGGCCTAGAGGCTTGAATAAGAAACTAACCAATGCTTTATGATTCCTAGAAAATCACTATTTATAGAGAAAAATGAGGAGATTTTCCCTCCAAAAACTTGTGCAAGAATTTGGACAAGATTCCCTTGACCTAATCTATATGATATCACTTTAGACCTTTAAGATTTCTAGATTTGGAATCATAAATTTTGAGCCTTTGGATACCCAAATACTATTAAAATTATCAACTACCATCTTAGGGATCCTAAAATGTTAACATATACACTCACTATAATCAATATTGTTAGATTAGAGGGTGTTACTTTTATGGTTGCTAGGTTTCTATCTTCAATAGGCCAACCAATTTTTCTAAATTGTGGAGCCCAAGTGATACTAGCAGGTGATCTTAACCCTTTTTAGTTATTGCTTATTGATATAGTTCAACTATCCTTTTTGGGGTTCATGCATCATTAGTAAAGCCTTTAGTACCACTTGGTAACATAATCTGATCTTCCTCCTTGCTACTTTTCCATGTGATACTATTCTTTTTTATTGGCCATTTTTACATTCTACATGATCTACTCCCTAGGGTTTTCTATATTCTCTGTAAATATCTTATTTTATAAAATAATGTGGCTTACTTTATCTTCAAATTCCTTTCTCTATAAATCACTTTCTTGCCTTCCGACATTAGACTTATATAAACTTCCATGGATTGGTTGAATTTTTTTTGGAAGATCCATAGAAATACTTTAACAAACTCGTTTGGATGGTCCACTTTTTGAATATTTTACTTCATATATCCTTAGAAGATCTTTGCAAATTGTTACTCAATCCTTGTAACTTTTATTCATATTACTTCTTTGAAACTTAAATAACTTTGGATCTTCAAAAAATTTACTCCCTTTATACCCTTTGAAACTTTTTGACTTTCAATGCTCAAATTTTTTTTGCTCCTATTTCACTCTTTAGAACTTCTTGTCGCCCTCCATATTTGAGAAAATTTTAAATATAGTGTACAAGATGTCAAAAAATTTACCTCTTGTTTTAGGTTAAAATTTTTGTAAAGTGGAATCTATCTTTTAGTTAGAATTTTTTGCTTGGATTTATCCAATGCCTCTTTCTCTACCTTTCACCTGTTTGGCCTTTGATTTAGTCTTCTTTCAAAATATTCTTCTTGATTACTAAAGGAGAATATAGAATGCCTACATTCATCCTTGGGCATGGAGTAAAGAATAAAAGAATATGAAAATAATATGGAAAAGAGTACATAAAGAATGCAAAAAACTATTGATCAGGTAATTTATCCAACACTTACTTAATTTCTCTCCATTCTTCTTCTAAAGGTATTGAGTTTGCTTGAAGTAATTGTAGATTTCTTGAAGATCTAATTGGCCATCACAAGAGAAGTAATTAATTTAATTTATGATCTCATGCACCTGATCCTTAGCTATGCTAATGGTCTGATTATCCAAACCACATAATTTTTCATAGGAGGGTCTAACCATACCTCAAAAGGGGAAACATTACTCATTATATTACCTCAACAACTATAGGAATTATTACTCTAATGAGAACCTACCATTTTCACTCTAAGTGGAGGGAATTACATCTATATTAATGAGGCAAAGTGAATCCTAAGCTTCCCAATGGTAGAAAAAACAACTATGTAGGCTTTGTATTGTTGCACCACCTGCTCCTTTTGGAGGGTATAAATCACCTTTTATGTTGCTACTTCTCTATCCTCAATTCTAACATAAATAAATTGAGAGGAAGACATAGTATCCAAATTTACTTGATAAGTTCTAGCTTTAGTCATATTTATGAAGGCTTCAACAAAGCTATGCTCAATTTCCTAGCTCACCAAGGCACTCTAAACAATGGTTTCATCAATAAATTTAAATTCCTAGGAGAGAGCTATTGTGGTGTTAGCAATCTCATCCTAGTGGGCATCGCTAGTCTCCTTGAATAGACTTCTAATCCCTTGTCACTGTTTAATATCATTCTTATATCTTAGCTCCTCTAATTGCTTCTAGATATTCTCTCTCCTAACTAAATTGAGCTTCTTGGTCAGAATGCTTATCTACAATATTTTTTATTTGCTCTTCCTTTGCTTTTAGAAGAGATTCTAAAGGCTACTACTTTATATGTTTATTGAGAAAACTTACATGATCTTGAATTTCTTTAGTATCTTCCTATGATCTACTAAAAGTATTATTTCCATACTCTAGCTCTCTCTCCATTAATTTTTAGCTCAAATACACAAGCATATAAGAAAACCTTTTTAGCCTCATTCATTTTGCACTTTATCTTCAATCTACATAATTTTTAGATCAAGTCCCACTAATTCCATCCATAAATTCTACTTTTTCATTTTACCCTTTGGTTTTGATACCCATTGGCCTTTTTCCATGAATACTAATTCATTTTCTAAGAGGTGAAGTGGCTAATTAAGTGGTAGCCAATTGCTATGCTAGCTTGGATTTCTTTATTTGATCGTACTATGCTATTTGCTACTAAATTATTTGATATTTCTATAGATCACTCAAATATAGAAAATCTATTTACAATATTTCTTGTTACCGTTGAGGTGAAAAATGTATTCAAAGGCCTAAATAATGGGATTACTAAAGGAGGAGAAATTGGGATAGCAAGGGCCGATGAGAGTGGAATAATGTAGGTCATACATACTACTGCTTCTTGAATGAAGGAGATTGCAGGGAAATTTGGAAGGGCATCAACCAATATGGCTATGATGCTAGGCATCTAAGCTGATGGGGCTAAAACAATTTGTGGAGATGGTAATTCAACATTAAGGGAAGACAAAAGCGTAGGTAGAGAATATTCAATAGTTAATAACTTAATCTTCAGAATATGCTTTTTCTTTTTTCTTTAACCTTAAGGGATTGATTATTAGCTCTACATTTTACTTCTCCATTCTTTCAAACTCCAAGTGTGAGATCTCCTATATAAGAGTTTGTTGTAATGGTGATGGTGGTGTGGAAGTTATTCTAGGAGGAACATTGTCTAGAGCTTCTTTTATGACTTTAAATAAATATTCCTTAGCCCCTTCTTTTGTTATTCTTACCATTTTTATATTTTGGAGTGTTTTAACACTTATTTCTTCCTTACTCCATTGCTCTAACGTAGAGATCTCAACATGTGGGTGTTATTCATTGTACAAGTTGTTGAATTTCTTATTTTTAGGCAATGCACCATACTCTTTTTCTCTCTTTTTTTCCAATTCACTATTGCATTATCCACCAAGCATTGATCTTAGACTCCTAGTGTAATTTCCTTAGATATGTTTTCCCTTTTACTATTTTTTTGTTTGGATTGATGTCACCCTTTTCCAAATAAAACTCTTCATATGAACTAAGATTTTGAGGAAGCTTGAAAATCATGATCAAAGTACGTGTGCTAGTTTCATTGGTCAGATTCCTTAGAACCTCAACATTGAAACTACACTCATCTTTAAAATTTGAGACCCTAATGCTTATTAACCATTTATAAATCTTTCCATGAGGGTCATAATTCTAGTTACCTTCCACCTACTTGAGCCCTAGCTTCTTCAGTTTACCATATATAATAGAAGAAACTTTTCTCCTCTATAGGATCATCCCTACTAGGATGATAAGAGTCTTGTAGAGAGATGTTCTCACCGTTCAACTCCCAAATTTACTATCAATCAAGTCCAACTACCTAAATAATTCTAATGCAAAAATTCTATTTGGGATAAATTTAGGGAGGAGATAGATGATAAAAATAGATCCATGTATTTTTATAATTGGACCTTCAAAAAAATACCGATCCCTAGGATGTACCTCTTGTATGAATGTATGACAAGTCTCTGAGGTACTAAAGTTAAGAAAATATTAATCTAGAGTAGAAAAATATTCTATAAAAGAATAATAAAAAGATTTTTTATTCAAGAGCTCTATCTAGAGATATACAAGTACTTCTTGACCCCTCTTATATTTCCACCTCTGACTCAAACATAGGAATGCTCCTAAATCTAAAATAAAAGCAAATACATTATAAATAATTAATATATAAACATATGAGTAGCTAAAAATTGACACAATCCTAAGGATATCAAGGAAAGTGGAAGATATTTTAGAAATATTACAAAAAGTTTCTTGTGGGATGGCATTGAATGCAAAAAATGTATACATATGATAGCATAGAATACTTGTTGCCAGCCTTTACAGAATGGGGGTCTTAGATTGAGGAAATTGAGAGATCTAAATAGATCCCTTCTAGCTAAATGTGGTTGGATGTTTTGCACTAGAACATCATAGAAATGGGCTATCATTATCCAAAAAAAATACTTTGAGGGTAGAAACCACTTTATCAATTATTTTAATCCTCCATATGGGTCTATTGTTTGGTAATATATTATCAACAGTAGAAAATTTCTATGACAGGGGTTAAAAATGAAAGTAGTAATGGGGAAAATAGTTTAGACACCTAAAACATATCATGTTTAGGATATTAATCATATGGACACATTCAGAGACCATATGAATCATCTTGGACCTTTCCAAGAGCAATAAGTGGTCTTAACCACTCAAAAAAGGGTAGTTCTAGTCCATCCAAGATTGGCCTCTCTCAAGCAGAGCGGTCACCATATATGGCTACTAAAGCTTATAATAGCCATACCTAGTCACTGCTCTTGAAAACAGCTAGCACCATGCATATTTTGGCCATGAATACGGATCCAAATCATGCAGTCTAACTACACCTTGCATTGCTTACAGGTAAATTTTGGCATGGAACTCCCAGAGTTCCTCCTATCTAGCCCTTCAATGCAGATTTGTGACTGATGCTTTCCCCTCGATATGATTAGTTGCATGTATTTTTGGAGTTTGGATTCTTAAGGAAGCCAAATTCTAGATCTAGATCTAAATCATAGGGAGGTCTACTTATGGACTTTACCAAGCAAAGAAAAAATTCCATGATTGTCAAAATTTAGCACATCAAAGCTCTAGCTGATTGGAGAGAGAGATTTCATACCCCTTAGAGGAGTAGCGAAGATCTACCCAATTTAGAAATGGTTTCTAACCATACAACTATTCAGATCCATTATTAGTCATTGCCAACCAGTGTACAAAGACATAACTGACGACCATTGAACATCAATTAGAGCGAAGAATCTAGTACTATAGCCTTTGGATTACAAGGAGAAAGGTTTTATTTTATGGTTGTTGTCCTGGAAAATGGCCTGTAGGATTTTTTTAGGGATTTTAGACATTAGTTTCCTTTTTTATAGCTTAGATCAATTACTTATTTCATTCATAAGTAGTTCTAGCATAGATCTAGTTTTTTGTGGTGCATTTAAATTACTGTTTTTGAGTTTTATTGCATTTGATAATATTATGCGTATTCATTGTATTTATCATATTTGCTACTAATAACCTCATCCGAGGAGGTAGCTCGGGCTACTATGTGTACTCTATTGTTTTTATGTATGCAGATCATAGGTTCACAAGATCGGTTCAAGCCATTCAAAGCACAAGATCCCTCCAAGATGAGAAAAGGAGGAGGCATTTGTAAGACCTCATACATATTTCATGTGCAATATCAGGAAGCCTGTAGAAGTGCACCACCCCTTGTGAGGAGATTTATCCACCATTCATTCCACTTATAATGATTGTATAAAAAATTGGGTATCCCTTAGAGGGACAAATATGTAACCAGATTCATTTTGAAATCAATAAAAATAGATCTTTCTTTGTTATTTTTATTTTCATGTTATGCATATTGCTTTTTGTTTTTCTATTTTATATAATAATAATTATTGTAAGTAGGGCAATAGTGTGTGCTCCTTGGGGTCACACACATGGCAATAATGATGGGACCTCCACCAGGTTTTTATTTTTTTTCGATTTACTAATGGTTTCATAGGTTTTATGTGTGTAGGTTTGGCCACTCTGGTTGACAATGACCAATAGGTCTTGACCACTGAAGCAGTTAGTGGCAAATAGCAGCTGCTCTGGTCGATAGAGGCTAGCAAAAAAGTGTAGCAAAGGGTGCCCTTTTTATCATCAAACAAGTATTTTAGGTTGGTTACACTCCTTGATTTTTTGTCTTTCTCTGTCTACAACTTTTTTTTATAAAATAGCAAGTGAAATCGCATTTTATTTTATTTTATCAAGGAAAATATAAGAAAATATGGAAGGAAAGTGCATTTGAAGCTTCCTAGATTTTTTTATCTTTCCTCTAGGTGCTGCTAGGAACATCAGGCCTCTATTTTCAAGGTCTACCCTAGTATCTAGTATGCTAGGTTCTTGTATGTTTGAGATTGCTTACGTGTGGCCTAGCTAGAGGTCGTTACATCATAAAGTAGAAGATGCATTATGTGAAAGTCATTTAGATCAATTAAATATGCATTTTATAAATTCAAACATTATTTTTAGGCATGTAGGAAAATGATCATGAGTGCTCTTTACTGCATAGTTTTTCATTATAAAAATATAAAAAGAACCCCACACACCATGTATCAGTTTAATCATAGTGATTTAGAGGTGATGACCAACCATTGGTAGAGATCAACAAGGTGGCTTTCATCTCCACCCGCTACCTCAAATTCCACATACCTATTATTATTGGCCAATACTGGCTCAAATATACATCATAACCCATGGAAAATTTACATCATCTCTCTTTGAAGAGGTATATCATTAACTATAGGTGAACTGGGTGAGGACCGTGAGAACCTGTGCTCCCTGACCATGTGTGGATTTCATTACTGCACATTATAGGTTGGATTACGTGGCTTGGATTTCAACACCAGGTTGTCGATTTGTGAGTATATAGGTGAAATCCATTTCAACACAAGAGTATCATCCAACAAAATGCAAAATAAGTGACACAAGATCGTATTCATACACAACACATCAAAATACATAAAATAGCTTAGGGAACACACATTAATACTTAAATAAGATAAACATCTATTTTCTTTTCTTATGTGGTTTTAAATCTACTTAAGAAGATAAGTCACATTCATCATGGTATACACATGAAGCATCCACCCTCGGTCCAACCCTAAGGAGAAAACTAACACTTCGCACACTCATCGTCATACTAGTGTTGATCCGCCCACCCACAGTGTCATTAGATGAAGTTTGACAAGTCTTAGGGTTGACAAATCAACCCTTGGGGGACTCCTAAAGAAACCCCAGTGAGAGAGCCATATCCTGGTTCCTCTCACAGCAGACATGAGGAGGCCTCAAGGTCTTCCTCATCACATAGATATGAGGAGGCCTCAAGGCCTTCCTCATCACATAGACATGCAGAGGCATCATGACCTCCCTCATCACATAGACATGCGGAGGCATCACAAAATTCCTTATCATACAAACATGTAGAGGCCTCAAGGCCTCCATCATCATGTAAACATGAGGAGTCATCATGACCTACCTCATCACATAGGCATGCAAGGGTTGAAAGACCCCAAACTTTACATGATACACTTAGGATAGATCAACCCACTAAGGTGTAAGATAGTAGGCCTATGCCCAATCATAGATGAAGGACATATTATAGCCTCCTAAAATATGGGAGGATACCCCTAGACTACAATATCATTGGTTTTAATGGGACTCCATGGGATCAACCATGGAGGACCAGACAACTTGATGAGTTGTATCGGTTTCCCTCAAGAATAGCTAAAAGAAGGAAGTTCATGTAGCATAACCAATAGACACACCAATAAATTAGGTAAAGCTCCTAAGTGACTCCAAAGCACCTACACTACCTCTGACCATGGGGGTACACAACACATATCATAGTACATAAAACAAGTCACCCTAATAGACAAGGGTAAGAATATAGTAGGAGCTTTGTCAAGGGGCCTAAACATTAGAGCTCCTCACATAGAGTTAGAAATGCATGAACCTTTAGTAGCAGGTTGGTCTGACTGTATACATAGGTTAGAGGAAGCACTGTGAATTGAGCGAGAGCATGTGGAAACTCTTGAGCATGAAGAATGAAGGAATAGGTGCTTGCACCTACATGAGCAATGCTCAAGAGAAGAAAGGGCTAAGCACAAAGATTTAGCAGATGGGCTAGCTCAAGCTGACATACACACAGGTGGTGGGAAATACCAACATGATAGACATGTTGATTCTCAGTAGTAGAGAGGCACTAGACAAATAAATGAGCGTACTCACCATGCTTCACAACATCAATAACACCTGGATATTTAATAAACATAATTCAATGAGGAATAGGTAGGGATGGAAGAGCAGGAACAAACATATCCTGAACCTCCATCTATGGTTATGGGGGACACCCAAATCAAGAAAACACAGGATTACGTCCCTTACCACCGCGAGTGAAACTTCAAGAACAAGAGATAATTTCTTGGAAGGCATATCAGATACTCATTGAGAGAGTCAAATTTCTTAAAAACTAAGATACAATTGGGTAAAAGCTGACTTTGAGTAAGATACATAGCCAACCTCTGTACCCTTTTGTACTAATTCCTACATACCCTAGGCACTTTGAGATGCCTAGGCTAGACAATTTTAAGGGAGAGGAAGACGTGCAAGAACATATTATAAATTTCATGAATGCATACTTCTAGCTTGAGCAGAATTATGCCCTAATTCTAAGAATGTTCATCATGATGTTATCGAGTGCAACAACTCAATGGTTCAATCAACTACCCAAGCACAACATCATCAGCTTTGAGCAACTGGTGAATGCATTCCTTGAACAATTCTCCTTCAGTGCCAAGAAGAAGGTGAACCTATCTAATCTGGCCAACTTAAAGCAATATGACAATGAGCCAAAAATGGACTATGGGAATAGGTGGAGGAAAATAATGGTAAAATTACCATTCTCTATTCCCACATAAAAGCTTACCCAAATATTCACAAAGATCTGTGCAAAATACATCTCATTGTTATTACAACTATAATAGTATGAATCATTCAAAGAATTCTTGGCTCAAGACAAGCTTATTGAGGACATAAAGGTTGATGAAGGAGACTTGAAGATCCAAAATAAGGAGTGGAATAATGTAAACTGCAACAAGAATCAACAGAAGTAGGCCAAGCTTGCTCAAGTCAACCAAGTTGTTTTAAACATGCCAAAGGGATGAAATAGCCAACAACTACAAAATTATCAGGCTCACCCTCGTTGACCAATTACAACCCCAAGAACAACCAGGGCCAAAATAAGTAATTTCAGCCACCTTATTATTTCACACCTCTATCTGAATTGATGCAATCGATATGTAATCAGTTGAGTGAGGTACAGAGGATAAGATTTTTTGATGTACAAATTCAAGATCCTAACCATCCCAAACCCAAGGGATATAAGGAGGACAAATACTACATGTATCATAGACAACATGGACATGACATCGAGGCATGCATCATTTTCAAGCACGTGGTCCAAAACATAATTGAAAAGGGAGATCTAAAAGTTTACAAGTCGCTAGCTCTCAATAATAGAGATATGGGTATATTTAGTAACCCATTTCCAATTCATGAGGTCCCTAGAGATCAGGGAACCCAAGTCAACCAAGTTTGAGTTGAGCCATCCATTCAGGGATGCATCGTAATGGTTGAGATAGTTAACATGGCAACTAGGAGTCAGTGATATGGCCAACCGAAGACTCCAACAACTCTCATTTGTATCTTGGTTGCACTTCAATAGATACAGGTGCAAAAAAATCCTCTAGGTATACTAGCATGACCTATGGTAACTATTTGGAGTAGACTGGAACAAAATCTATAAATGACTCCAGCCAAGTTATCAATTTATGAGCTCATACAACAATATCCTAGGCATAGAAATACTTTTATTAAGATCTTGTGATCAATAAAGCTCTAGCTCCAAAACCTAGATGCATTCACATACTTTGTGAGGTAAGTGTAATAGTACCAAGAGCCTGTGATCCATTTTTACGATCATAAAATTAAGGTAGTTCCTACTACCTTAGCAGACCCACCTCTACATACCATCACATCAATTGATGACATACCATTCAATTGGGTTCTAATAGATATGGTTTCATCGATCAATATTATCACTACAAATTCTATAGGGCACTTGAATATTCCTAAGTCAAACATTGTCCCAACCTCCTACACATTAAGGGCTTTCAATGATACACTGTGCTCCATAGTAGGTATAGTCATTATGCCTATAAAGGTAGGAAATAAGACCATCCCCATGATGTGTCATGTGTTGGAAGGGGAAATGCAATACAACATCCTATTAGGGCATCCTTGGATAAGGGACATGTAGTGCATGCCCTCAATTTTACACCAATGCATCAAGTATGTGCATGAGGGACAAGTTCATGTGGTTTCATATGATGAAGAGTTGTTCAAGTACATGCATTAGGTCGAATTACTAGGGGAATTTTTCCTTATGTCAAGACACCTATACATAAGGTCTTCATCCCTGACTGAAACCAAAAAACAAAAGCAAATCAGTGCGAGGTGGTCCATCCACATTGTCACCACCTCCTGCCTCTAAAATCACTGGCACTTCTAATAAGCCTTTAACATGTAAATAAAAATATACTTAGAAGCTGAAAGCACCCCTAATGGAGGAAAGACCCAAGGAACTTCCAACCATAGCAGTTGTGGAAATTCCAACTCCCATGGAGAGGAATATCCCTAAGATATAGCTAAGGAGGTACCTCAACCTGCCTTGCCTACACCATCAACAATATCATCTACACCGTAGGTGATATTTCATTTACCCAACACAAGGTTATGTGAATATCTTGTGCATAACATGACTTTAATATCAATTATTGAGTCTACACAAGACATGGGATGGCCAAGAGTCCCAAATATACCAATAGGGATGGGGGTTACCCCTAACCAAACTAAATTCATATATGCTGGTTTAGATTATGCCCATAGTGCTCCTAATATTGAAAGGGATGAGGATGAACCATTCACCATGAATGTTCACTACTTATCAAATCTTGAGTTTGTGCTAAGATACTTTGAGCACTACCATTGGCATGGCTATGGCTTAGGTATATATGAGCAAGGGCGACGACTTCCATTTCAGCCGTACTATCAACTACCTACTGACAGGTTTGGACTTGGCTATTACATTCAAAGTAATGATGAATAACTAGTAACATATTTAGATAGGCTAATCCTAGGGTGTGAGGAAGACATTGACTAGAATCCCTATCAACCCCCTAGTAGAAACTATTTGGGTGATTGATGGGTGTCCATGGTCAATATTGAACCACTTGATGAGTATCATTCTGATTTCTCTCCTGAAGCGCACCCATCAGGAATCATCCTATGGGAGGATGAGCTAACTCATGGGTGTGAGTGAGAGGAATATGAGTATGTCTCAAGTGAGGACAAAGGTGAAACCAATTTGGCTTACCATGGACCTCGATATGTGCAAAACCTCACTTGTCCTAGAAACATAGACAATGGATACATTTTGAATGAGAGTGGCTATGAGTTAGAGGACTCAACATAGATGGCCTACCTAGGGCCTAGACATGAGAGCCACATAATTGGGCCAGAAGTGAATTCTAATGTATTATTCATAAGTGACTATGATTATTAATATGAGACTAAAATGACCTATCTAAGGCATCAAAATGCAAGCCACCGCCCAATTTTAGTGGGCAAGAATGAAGGTTTCTTCATAAGCGATGATGAATTTGAGGATGAGACTGAGATATCTTATCTTGGGCCTCATAACTTATGCTAGGTCAATATACTTGTGGAAATAGAGGAAAAACTTCACACCATATATCCTAACCTTCACTTCTTGGGAAGACCAATAAATCTAAATATCATCCATCGCATGGTCAACCTAGATCTGCCAATATTTAGAGAGTTGTTACTACCTAACGATCCCATTATCTCATCTATATATAGACTAGATACTAAGATCCCTATGCACCCGAAGCCTCATCATGAGTATGGAGGATGATCCATTGATGTAGAACTTCACCTGTGTGATCCTAGAGATTTCATCCTGTCCATCAACATGATCTCCATTGATTTGACCACTCCACTCCATAACCCAATAGATCCTTCAAAACCATTGTGTCTTAACTTAGATGCTATTGATTGGGATCTTGTTGATTCACCCCTAGATCCTAGATATTTCTTCCCTGATGAAGATATGCTATAACTATTCCATTCTGCACTAGGCTGCAAACATGATGTCTATCACAATGATCTCGACCCTGAGTCAGTGGGATCTATAAATACAGTAGATGACATCCATTTAATCCTCACTCCTCACCAGCTTGAGGAGGGGTCACAAATGGCAATAAAGGAGACTTTCAAGATGGAAATTAGTGATGATCCTTCTCAACCAAATAAAGTTAAGTTCATAGAAATATTATCTCTAGAATAATAGGCCATAATTATTCCTTTATTGCAATAGAGACCAAATATCTTTTCTTGGACCTACAAAGATATGCTGGGACTCGATCTAAAATTGATTGTCCATAACATTTTGCTAGACCCCACAAAGAAAATGATCAAGCAAAATATTAGAAATATACATCCAACCATCACTTTGATGGTAAATAATGAGTTGTAAAAACTTTTGGATGTAGTATTTATTGTTCCCATCGACTATCTAGAATGGGTATCAAACATGGTGCCCATAGTAAAACTAGATGGAAGAATCCACATTTGCATGGAATTTAGGGATCTCAATAAGGCAACACCAAAGGATTCATTCTTGTTTCCCAACATAGATGCTCTTGTAAACATGACTACAGGTCATAAGATGCTCTCCTTAATGGATGGTTTTTCTGGTTACAATCAAATTTAGATTAAACCCGAAGACCAGCATAAAACTACGTTCACCATTCCATGGAGGAAATTTTGCTACAAAGTGATTCCATTTGGCCTGAAGAATGTTTATGCCATATATCAATGGGCTATGACATATGTTTTCCATTAATAAATACATAATATCTTAGAAAACTATATCAGTGACTTACTGGCCAAGTCATTGTTGCATGAAGAGCATGCTGAGATCCTCAAAAAGGTCTTTGATAACCTAATTGAGCACAATGTTATGTTGAATCCCAAGAAATGCATCTTTGGTGTAATTTATAGAAAGCTCTTGGGATTCATCATTTATAAATGAGGCATCAAGGTAGACCTAAAAAAGGTAAAGGCTATCCTATAAATGGCCCCACCCATTAACATCAAAGAGCTGAGAAGCTTACAGGGCAAAGTAGCATCCATAAAGTGTTTCATCACACAACTATTGGATAAATGTCGACCCATGAATTAAATACTACACAAATGGATTCCATTCTAGTGGGATGAAGAATGTTAGCAAGCCTTTGCTAAAATCAAGAAGTACCTAGCAATGCCACCCGTCTTAGCTCCACCAAGGCTAGACATGTTATTCTTGTTATATATATCCACCATCAATTTTTCTTTGGGCACCATGTTGGCTCAAAAAAATACATAGGATAAATAACAAGTGATTTATTACATCAATTGTACCTTGGTAAGCTACGAGTTAGGATATGCATATGTAGAAAAGTTGTACTTAGAAATGGTATTTGCAACCAAGAAATTGTGTCACTACATGCTGAGCCATACAACGGATGTAATATCCAAGAAAAATCCTTTGTAGTATATGATGAGAAAGACATATCATAATACATATACTGCAAAGTGGATCATGTTATTGATAGAATTTGACCTAGATTTCATAAGCTAAAATTCCATCAAGGGATAATTCATAGTTGATCAACTAGTAGAGGCACCTCTTAAAAATAGTAGACCTCTCACCATAGAAATTCCTAATGATGTGGTCTTTGCATTATCAAAAGCACCCAAACCCAAAGAATTAAAAAACAAAGCTAACATGAATCTATTCTTTGATGGTTCAAAGTGTGAGCAAGGAGGGGGTGCAAGGATTGTATTTTTCACACAACAAGGTGCTCCAATGCCCTTGTCATTCAATCTTGACTTACTTTGCATGAAAAACAACATCAAATACAAGGCCCTAATATTGGGTCTCCAAATTGCCATCACTATGAAAATAAAAAAGGCTAAACATATTCGATGACTCCCTGATCATAGTAAACCAAGACAATGGAATATTTCAATGTTGGGATCCAATCTTGAAAGCTTACAAGGAGCTTTTTGACACATATCTAGCTCAACTAGAGTGGTATGACATCGAGAAAATTCCTTGTACATCAAACAAATTCATAGACATAATGGTATCTTAGGGATCCTTGATCCCTCAAAATCCATCTGTTGATTTCACTACCATTCATGTGAAAATGCTCTCACACTAAACGATGCAATGTGAGGCTTTTGATAACAAAGAATCAGTCAACATGATTCATATAGAGCCAAACTATGTTTTGTTTTGTAAAGCCAAAAAAAAATTATAGAAGGCACCTTGGGGGTCCTTGATCGCATAAGGTCCTATGGGGAATGGTACCACCATTTAACACAATTTTATTTCTCAATATACATTTTTGCACATCAAATCATAGGAGAAACAAGTCATCTTATCTATCAAGGCTATGGCTTATGAAGATTAGCTATCCCAGTTACAAGATTTTCTAAAACGTGGAATTGTCTCGTAGGGACTGTCGCATACCAAAAGATTAGCATTCAAGAAAAAAGTGATAGATATGTCTTTCTAGGAGTCATATTGTATCATAGAAGCTATGATGGAGTCCTCCTTTGTTTCTTAGAGCCCCAAGAATTATATTGGGCAATTTTGCAAGCTCACGATGATACATGCAATGGCCACTTTAGCAACATGGCCTTTGTCAAGCACATCCTTCGAATGGGTTACTACTGGCTCACCATGGAGAAGTATTACTTTGAGTATGTTATAAAATGCATTAAATTTCAACATCATACAAACATGACGCACCTGCCATCTCAGGCCTTACAATCCATTCAGGTGGCTTGGTATTTTTCTCATTGGGGTTACGATCTGATTGAAAATATCTTTCTCCTATCATCAGGCTAACACACATTTATCTTAACAACCATTGAGTACTTCACAAAATGGGTGGAAAGGTACCCTTAACATCAAAAATTGGACCATGAATTATGGAGCTCATACTTCACAACATCATCTATTGTTTTGGGGTACCCTTCAAAATAATCTTGGATAATGGTCCATCATTCAAAAATAAAAATGTATGAGATTTAATGTCCAAATACAACATTCAACATAGTTTTATGACACCATACTATTTGCAGGAAAATGGAAAAGTAGAGGCCTCTAAAAAGACAATAGTAGCAATATTAAAGAATATGGTGAAAGAAAATCACAAGGATTGGCTATGCAATTGCACCTTGCATTATGGGCTTATAGGACTAGCATGTGGAAACCCACTAGGGCAACACCGTTTTTGCTTATGTATGGTGTTGAGGCCATTATGTCTTTAGAGTTGGAAATTCTAACATTGTGCATTGCATTGAAAGAGTTCATCAATGATAACATTGCGTGGCAAGCTCGCTTGGATCAATTAACCCTTCTATATTAACATAGTGTTAATGCTCTTGAGCATTTTCATGTTTACTGGGATAATCTAACATGAGCATATGACAATAAAATCCACCTGAGAGAATTTAAGGTTGGGGATCTTGTACTTAAATAAAACCAATAGAACGCAAACCTACCACCACATCTATGAGACAAATTTGTGGCCAATTGGATAGGTCATATCATCTCAGAGAATATTGGGCCTAGAGCATATCGCCTAGCATCACTAGAAGGTGTTGAGGAGCTAGAGCCTCTCAAAATTATACATCTAAAGGCATTTCACATATAATAACAACAAAATATAAAAAATATTCAAATAAATTTCAAAATCACAAAAATAATAGAAACATTTAAAAGCAAAGGCCCCAAATTCATCTTAAATCCCTTTGGTCAAATCACAAAATTCCCCAAAGGCATCTTAAAGTCATTTGGTCAATCACAAAAGGCTCCAAAGGCATCTCCAAGCCATTTGGTCAAATCACAAAAGGCTCCAAAGGCATCTTAAAGCCCTTTGGTCAAGTCACAAAAGGCTCCAAAGTTATATTAAAGCCCTTTGGTCAAATAAAAAAAGGCCCCAAAGGCATCTTAAAGCCCTTTGCTCAGTAATAAAAATCAAGAAAATTCAAAAAACATTCAAAATAGTCAAAACTCAAAAATATTTAAAAGCATAAAAAATACAAAAACATGTGCATTATGCATTTGCATTTCTATTCATGTAGTTGCATTGCATATAGGCATTCCATCCATTGCGCTTGCATTAGGGTAGAATGTGTCCATAATATTATAAATGACACCACGTTTGTACCTCAATCATGCATCTTCAAAAGACATCATCATCCATCACCCATGTGTGTAATTGTGTTTTTCAACACAAACCCTCTTGTTGCTATAAGGAATATAATAGGGTTTTCTAGTCACTCAGTCATACTTAGTGCTTTTATCAAACTTTGTAGAAAGCTATCTTTGATTTTGATAGGTGAGGTCTAGTCTTGATAGTACCTTGTATATTTTAGAATCCTATCACTAATCAAAACACTTAAATCCTAGTTGGTACAACAGGGAAGATGAACACCACCAAGTGGTACAAGGCATCCTAAGCGAAAGGTTTTTACTTGCTCACCTTGCGAGATCCTTGGTCTAGAATTTTGATCATTGGAAAAATTACAAGCTCTCTCCTACCTAAATAAATCCCTTTCTTTTATCAAATAAGCAAAAATCCCTAAAAAAAGTAAAATTTAAAAGTAAAATAAATAGTGATTATCATCACTACAAAAATCCCTTGCTCAAAAGAAAATAAAATTTAAAATAAATAGTGATTTTCATCACTAAGCATGAGCAAGTATCCCAAGTAAATGTGAATAAAATAAGGGGATGAAGAGCTTGAATCCTTGGAATTGTCGATCTCCACAAACCATTAAGTGATCCCTAATACAACAATGGGCTAAATGAATCTTGCTTGGCATTAGGATAAGATCAAAGTAAATTGCAAATAGGGCTAGCTTTAGGTGTCTTATATCACCTAGTGGTCTAATCAAACTAGTTCAACTTAGGATCCAAATAAAAATTTGAGTATCCCCAATACAACAATAGGCTGAATGAATCTCTCCTGACATCAAGGTATGCTTATGTTTTATCTAATATATTCATTTGTACACATAGGTATAATGAGTATCTAGGTCTTCATAACAAAAACTTGGTCTTTTAGGAGTCCTATATGGTTAGTATACAAACTTTGATGAAGTAACTAGGGTGTTTGAGTCTCATGGAAAATCTCAAAAACTCTCTAATAGCAACAAGTCAATACCATATATCGCATCATAAAATTTCTTTAGGAGGTTTTTTTTGTTAAACTGTGCGCATGAGATATGATAAATACCAGATGAATGTCAACAATGATGTTTAGATGACCACAAATCATTTTGGGTATATATTTTAACTTACAAAAGCTTATAAAGAAAATACATACATATCACATCATCTCATCTCACATATGGATGTTTAAATGGTTAATTCTTATTATAAGAATTATTATTTATTCATGATTTTTTATATATTCTATGGTGTCATCCATTAGATTGTCAGAATTCATATCACATGCATTCCTTATGTTTTAAGTGATTAAAGCATATAAGTTCATTTACATTATATCATAAAAATAGTACATTACACACTTTGCACTTATCACATTTCATAATAATATAAGTTAGATGCATACAAATAGATCAAAATTAAAACATGCATTTAACAATAAGCACTACATCCATATATGCATACAGCATAAATAGTCCATATACACATCTAAATCATAACATCTAAGCATCCATCTATCATCTAGCTAATGCATGTCATACATCACATCACATAGCATAAAATCATAATACTACATCACATAAATGTAAAAGCAAAAACAATAAATACACATAATGAGTCTCGAAGAGTAGATATCATATATATGTGTTCGATAAGTGTAAAAGGGTATAAAATTTCCCACAGGCTACAACTATGTAGGTCTTATAACCTTACACTAAAAAATAAAGCTAATTCAATAAATCCATCAAGATGGGCTTGCACCCCCTACCTCGCCTCTGCCCTTAGATCTATCCCTATGAGAATTATGGGAGCTATTCCTCATAATCCTCTCTATATGGGTCCTAGTCCTTTGGATAGGTTGGATTGAATACTACCCTAATGTACTCTGCATGCTCTTTTGTGACCACCTTACTGTAGGTCTCTCTAGAGGAACGATACCTAGAATTTAGATTTGCATCTGTAGAGATGCAATGTAAGTAGCATATCCAATGATTTGAGTGTCATGCTTCTCTAAGATAACCCATAGGTGCTTAACCTCTATACCTGGATCTAAAATTGTAGGCCCTTGCATAGTAGAAGTAACTGGTACAATCTATCCTTGTGTAGCATCCCTCTCTGCTGTAAGCTTCTCTATACGGAGTTGCGTGAAATCAATCTATGCCTGGAGATCAGTCTTCTCCTCATAAAATTCCTTGAATCATGTCTGAAGCATAGAAATGGTAGAATCCCACTGCTAGATTTAGATTTGAGATGCTTGAAGCTTAGCCTCTATGTGGTATAGCTAAGCTTGGAGAGGGGACTCTTGCTCCTTTGGAGCTAACTCATCCTCCTCCTCAGGAGCAACCTACTCAGCAATTTTCTCTTCTATTGCCTCCTTCTCTACTGGTTGTTCCCATATCTCTGTCTAGGTCTACAATCGATGCCCATATAGGTCCTCCTCAAGAGTAGCCTCATCCTTATCATAGCCCAAACTACCACTACCATGCCACAACCATGTAACCCACAACTAGGTATATGCCTTTGTCTCCTAGACATATGCTATACCAACATGTACTATTGGAGGATCATCATCCTTCATGACTGTTGTAATCTAGGATAGTGAAAGATCCCTCTTTGCAGTGACCCACATGTATAAGACAACCACTAAAGGTAAATCCTACTACAAGCCATACTGTCGGAGCACCTAGAAATATTGAAAGAACTCCCTAATGTCATCCTTGCAACTGATAACCCATCGATCATTCCTAGTCCTATATATGAACCTGTACGACTCTATACAAGTGGGACAATCATGGTAGGGCCTCCAGATTATGTCCTTGGTCTAGAGGCTAGTAAGAGATGTTGTATAATAGAAGACATCTCTTGTGAAGCATTGAATCTTGCGCTCCTCATGCTCTCTAGGCCACCTAGACCTATAGCACTGAGCTATAGTGGCTATCTTAGTAATCCCAATAGGTAGTCCTCCTGGGTGGTCCACTTTTATATGCTCCTAGCCTAGATCTAGAAGAGAAAGCTACAAGTAATACTGGATCATTCGTGCCACTGTATCCTATAGAGCTCATCATAGCACTGATCCAATAGTGCACTCCCCCAAGCCATGATGATAGGCACCTCACTATTAATCAAGTTCTAAACCATCACCAAGAGGTTCCATGGGAACCTTACTTTAGAGAAATCGAGCAAAATAATATTATATATGACCATCATCAAGATGGAATATCTCTGATAAAAGATGTCGTCTTGGTACCACCAAGCCATGAAAATCCCACTAGATTGGGTATCCAAGAATGCAATAGTTACATGTGCTCCAAAGACCCTCACAAAGATAGCCTCTGTATCATCAATATTAGAAGAAACAATAGGAAATTCATTAAAGGGGATATGAAATTTCTTGTAAATATCCTTTGATGTGATAGTCATCTCACCGATGGGGAGATGAAAGGTATTAGTCATAGAATCCCACCTATGGGCAAGGCAGGAAGGTATGTATGGTTCAACATGATCGTTGAAAACCTAGTGATGTACTAGATCTCATGAGCATCAAGCCAACCCTAGTCTATGTCATCCATGTCAGGCAGGAGATCGACAAGCAACTTCGGATCTTGAGCCCGCACAAAAAAAATCTAAAGGTGTAAAATAAATGCCTAAATTAAATGCACTTAAAATATAAAAGGAATAATAAAACAAAAATGATGCAAAATAAAACTAAGATAGCCTAAGGCTACAAGCATAATGGCTAAATGCACCTAAACATTCAAAAAAATCAAAATATACACTTCAAAATTGTAAAAAATTCAATTAAAACCTTTAAAAATGCAAAAAATTCAAAAATAAGCCTAAAGTCATGTAGTCGCTCATGCCAGGAGTGGCCACACAGCAGTCACTAAAGTTGATAGTGACCAACTACCAATGGTCAAAAAATTGACCATTAGAATTTAAGTTGGTTGCTAACGATGACAATGGTCCTGCTTTGGCCTTTTTAATTACCCTGAGTGTCAGCAACCATGGGGTAGCATGCTAACGATGTTCCTCCTCAGCCAAAAATCACAAAAAAATTCAAAATTACTAAAATAAAATAAAACCCACTTAAATTTGACCGAGACTAAGCCTACCTGTTCAGTTTGTTTCCAATAGGTTTATTAAGCTTCCTTCACCAAATTAATTAATTAGGTTCATTTTTTGAATTAAACAAAATAAACTAGGGTTTGCAAAGTACTCATGAAGCTTCAGCTCCTCCACTCGTAGATGCCTCCCCCTACTTGCCCATGGCATCAAGTAAACAACAAATTCTATAGCACTACGTAACACAATCAATCACTCTCAACTCAGAGCTCAAAAAGTGAAATTGATAGCTGATAATAATGAAAAGTTAAACCCTAAATTTACTTTTATAATTTCAATTTGAGCCTTGGCCGCTACTAGCATTAGCGGCCTACACTTCATAGCCATTGGACTTGATAGTGGCCATGAAGTGATAATTAGGGATCATTGGACCTGATAGCAATTAGGAAACAAGAAGAAATTCACTTAGTTTCTCACCATGAGGCACCTCAAAATGGGTCGTTAAATATACCTATTGGTCCAAAACAATTAAAAATTGCACAAATACCAAAAAAATTACATAAATCAAAATCCAAAAAACATTATAAATTCTTATTAACAAAAAAAAAATAACAACAAAATCTCAAGTGAGCCTCGTATTTAGTGGTTTATTGTATACACTTGGTGGTTGCAGCAACTTGCGCTCCATGTAATCTGACAAGATGAGTAAATTACCATAAGGCCACTTGGGGTAAATTAGTTATGTTCAAATTGAGACACATCATTTCAATACCTAAGATGTCCATGGTGACCGGACTACCCCATAGGAATGAGGATTCATCTCCTTTCTTCTATAACATTTTTTAGCAAAACATCAAGCATAGTTATTAAAAATAGGCTTAAATGGAATTGTTGGCATCTTAATTCCCTAATAAGGCCATTGCGACCAAACCACCCCATGGGATAGGGATGTACAATTACTAAAAATGGTTGAGATCAAACTTAAAATGGGATCTTCCAATAACAAAGCAAACATCTAAAAATGTCCAAATCATTCATCTTGGTCAAGAAACTCATCATTTTATTAATTTTCCTTTCCTCATGGACTCGTCGTTTGAGGGGGTAGTCATAATATCAACAATCATAATTAAAATAAAAAAAAATATCACTTTATCATGTCAAATTGCATTCATTTTATGAATCATTACCAACAACTATCATAAGCTTACCCTTTGCTAAGAAAAAAAGTAAACATGATAGTTAAGTTTGTAGCTCTCTTCCTTTCAGATCTATAGAGCACTAAAATCTATAGTAGCGCTGAAGCTACTCGATCATCTGATGGACGTGTGCAAGATTTTGTAAATTTAAGCCTTCCATTTTTTTTGGAAGCAATTATTCTAGGATGTGCACCTTCTGCATGACTGGGGTATCCAATATTGATCAGGTCAATGATCATCATACAACCTACAATGTGATCCAAGGTGGTATATTTTTGCTTCGCACTATGTTTTCCCATAGTGCATCCCAAAAAGAGGTATATGTAGACACCTAAAATATGTCAATTTTAGGAGACTACTCATATGGACATATTTAGAGACCATATGAATCATATTGGACCTTTCCAAGAGTAAGTAGTGGTCTTAACCACTCAAAAATGGCAGTTCTAGCCCATCCAGGATTAGCCACTCTCAAGCAAAGTGGCTGCCACATCTAGTTGTTAAAGCTGACAATGACCACACCTAGTCATTGCTCTTGACAATGGCTAGCACCATGCACAATATGGCCATGAATATGGGCCCAGATCACGTGGTCTGACTACACATTGCATTGCTTATGGGCAGAGTTTGGCATAGAACTCCTAGAGTTCCTCCTAATTTCCCCTTCAATGCAGATTTGTGACTAATGCTTTCCCCTCGAGATGGTCATTTACATGTAATTTTAGAGTTTGGCTTCTTCATGAAGCCAAATTCTAGATCTAGGTATCAATCAAAGGAAGGTCTACTTATGGACTTTCCAAAGCAAAGCAAAATATCTGTGATTATTAGAATTTAGCACAACAAATCTCTAGTTGATTGGAGAGAGATATTTTATACCCCTTGGAGGAGTAGCGAAGCTTTGACCAATTTAGCAATGGTTTTCGGCCATACAACTATTCATATCTGTTATTATTCACCACCAACCAGTGTACCAAGACATAACCAACGATCCTTGGACATCAATTGGAGCAAAGAATATAGTACTACAACCTTTGTATCATGAGGAGAAAGTCTTTATTTCATGGCCGCTATCATGGATAGTGGCTCGTAGGCATAACCTAGGGTTTTTAGACATTAGTTTCCTTTGTTCTAGCTTAGATCAGTTACTTCTCATTTATTAAATAGTTCTAGCATAGATCTGGTTTTTTTTGGTGCATTTACATTACTATTTCTGAGTTTTATTGCATTTGATCATATTATGTGTATTCATTGTATTTATTATATTTTCTACTAATAGCCTCATCCATGGAGGTAGCCTGGGCTACTAAGTGTGCTCTGTTGTTTCTATGTATGTAGGTCATAGGTTCACAATATTGGTTCAAGTCATTCAAAGCACAAGATCCCTCCAGGATGAGAAAAGGAGGAGGTATCTGTAAGACATCATACATCTTTCATGTGTGATATTGAGAAGCTTGCAAAAGTGCACCATCCCTTGTGAGAGGATTTATCCACCATTCATTCCACTTGTAACTGATTGTATCAAAAACTAGGTATCCCTCACAGGGATGAATATGTAACTGAATTCATTTTGAAATCAACAAAAAGAGATATTTCTTTGTTATTTTTATTTATGTATTACCAATATTGCTTTGTGTTTTTCCATTTGATATAACAATAATTATTGCAAGTAGTGTAGTGGTGCATGCTCCCTGGGGTCGCACAAATATAATTTTAGAAAGATCCTTGGAATCAAGAGGAGCCTTTAGAAAACTATAAAAAGTTCAAAGATATTAAATAACATTTAACCAGAACCTATGGTAAGAAAATTAATGGTTACATTCATAGGGTGGGTGATTTTTAGGAGTGGAAAATCCTACAAGAAGATATGCAAGGCCTAGGTGTAAAGATCTATAGAACCTTTTAAGGAGCTATTTTTTAGGTAAAGGCTCAGAGGAGGATCAGATAATCTAGGGAAGAAACCATCAAGGTCAATAGTTGGTGAAGGATGGGTATAGAGTCTTGGGTAAAGTAACCTTAGAGAAACTCGAGCTTAAAATAAATTGGAAGCTAAACATCATCCCTAAGGTTACTATGTCTTTTTTGGACTGCAATTCTCAATAATATCCTCATGAAATAAAATATGTTCAAAAGAGGGATTGTGGTTCCAACTATTTGTGTGTTGTGTAACAAAGAGGATGAGTGCATGGACCACCTATTTGGAACTTGTGATTTTTTTAGATATCCTAAATATGTTATTGAGAGAAGTTAATGTTTCTTGGGTCATTCTAGATTCTCTAATAAATATTTGGTAATAGTGGCACTTAGGAAGCATTCTTTTTTGGAAAAAATGCATTCCACATATCTATTAGAGGATTTTACTGGAAATAAATATATGAGTGTTCAAAATAATTCCAAAGGAATAATTGGAATTTATACTAGGATAAGAACAACCCTCTTTGAGGATTGTATTAAAAATATTGTCTACCAATAAAATCTTGCAATGATCCTCTCTAGAGGAAAATATATCTTAAATATGAAAAAATCAATAAGATGAGACTAGATACTAGATGGGAATGTCCTCACAAATATTGGGTAAAAATTAACTTCAATGGGGTTGCAAAAGGCAACTCAAATCATGTTGGTTATGGGGGCTTCATTAGGAATAGCAAAGGTTAGGTAGTGACTATATATGTTGAGGACCTAAGCATTACCACAAATCACCAAGCTGAAGCAAGGGTGATGCTTATTGGCCTCTGAATTATGATGAATTTGGGTCTTAGGATAATTATTCTGGAGGGGGATTCCAAAAATATTATAACTTCCCTTCAAAAAGGGAGCTATATAATTCTAGAATTTTCTAAATAATTATAGATGCAAGTACTATTTTGGAAAACCTAAAAGAAATTTGAATTACATATATTTATAGAGGGAAACAAACTTGTTGATAAAATGATGAATATGGTGGTTAGATTTGAGAATTTCAAAATTTGATCATATGCCCCCATGGAATTGAAAGAGATTATAAGAATTGATAATGAAGCTAGCAGATAAAGAGGGTAGAGCAAAGAAAAATACTTATTGGGATTATGCGATGAAGGATTTGAGCTCACTAAATTACATTTCTATCATAGGTTTATTTATCAATCATGTGAAGCATTGAGCACTACATAAGTGGGATGGATATATTTTAGCTTCTCCATAAGTAGGTTTAGCCCAAGTTTGTTTGTTTTACTAGGATAGGGCTATCTTGCATTTGTCTTATCTTCTCTTATTTTTTCTTATATATCTTTTGAGCTCTTTTTAAAGGGTTGGGGCCCTCCAACCCCCTTTTTTTATCAATACCACAAAAACAAATTAACATAATACTTCATGTATTTGTTCAACAATTAGCTCAAAAAAATACAATATCATTCACTCATATTTGGATGCATGCTTCATCATATATAGAATGCCAAATTGGATGAAGACCACATTATTATTATTTTTTAATCCAAATATAAAAGCCAGCATACTCAACACATATTTGATGCTTTCATTAAACATGTTGAGAGTTAGAGGACCTTCTGACAATAACTCATTTGGGCTTATCTTTGAACTTAGTGCATAGGAAGTTCATATTTTCTTTGCTTGAAAATTCATTATATAATTGCACTATGTCCTCCATTCTAACTTTGTATTCCCTTATTTATAGGAGAAACATTTTTTCAATGATATATTCCATAATATCCACCTTAAAATATCCATTGTGGAATTTTATTTCTCAAACATTGGGATCATAAAATTTTATACATGTTGAAATTAGCTCATAAAAATTGTGCACTTATAGCACTAGGTATTATGCCAAATAGCTACTCCAAATACTCCAAAGCTAGTATATTGGGAAAATTTAAATATTTTCCACGCACCTTCCATTAAATGCTTTATCCTTTTTAAAATTTTAGGTTTTGAGAAGTTTGCAACCAAGTATTTCAATATTTCAATGTTGGACGTATAAATTGGTACCTCTAGACCCACTAATGAAGGGACCAAATTTTATAGAGAACCACTTGATTTGGAAGTAGTTGCACAATTGGCCATCTTTTTCTTCTCCATTTCAGTTAGTTACTTGCCTATAATTCTTTCCCTCTATAACTGTGCTTTCTAATGCTCTATCATGATCCAAGTACTTTTAAAAAGCTTTGGCTATGGTAAAGGAGATAAATGAGGAAAATATTCTTTATATAAGTTTTCCTTTTAGCCTCACACATTTACCGCATTTATTTATATACCATTAATTTATGATTCCATATTCATTAGATTGTGGGGGACACTCACCACCTTGCAAAGTAAATTATTCTTCCTTGCAAAGCTACCTTTATGAGATATTCACATTTTTTTGAGATCAATTAATTTATTATTCATTTCCTTATGCCATATTTCTCTCTATTTTGGGCTAATGTGATAGTTATTTCAACAATTGAAGAAATGATTAAATCTTTGTTTTCACTTTGTAGGAATTATTTAAGATATTACCTGCTTCTTACGATCATTAGAATACAAAGATTATTATTTGGCTAGTTGGAGTGAGCATAATTTTAAAGTACCACCTTGAGTTTGAATATAACCGTTGACTACTTTTATTGGATGACATTCATCTACCACATAAATTATTTATCAATAATGCTTTTCACTGATTGGGCCAACCAAGTTTAATATTATTTTTGACTATTTTTTAGAATGCATACATATTTATTTAATTTAGATTCAATGGTTGGTATAGATCTATTTCATCATATTGGAATCATGGGCCATTGATCAAGGTAGTTTGATGATTTCCAAATATTTAGTTTTCTTATTTCATCAAAGGTTTCTTGTAAAATTATTGATTTTTGATGTTTTAAATCTTATTGTTATTTTAGTAGAGAATAAATATTGGTATGAGTTGATGTTCCATGATATTATGATCCATTAATACATTAAATAGACACAAAGAGATAGAGAAAAATTAAAATTAAAAAAAATACAACCTATTTTTTAAATTATTTATTATTTATTTATTTTTATGTACATGACCTAGGTAGGGTCAAAAATTTGGTCATGCTTTAGTGCCAACCCATGTATGTAGGATTGTATATCTTAGGAGGAACATAATACCATGATTTGGTCTCCTATTGATCAATTTGATCATAAGTATTGAAGGAACATAGCTCATCAACAACAACCTTCCAACTTAGGTTGCTTCTCTTCTAATATCAAAACTTCATCAATGCTCATCCTAGATGAATGAAAATGTTCAAGATGATGTAGGTAGAGTGGTTCTAAGGGGATAATTACAATGGTTCTATACTAAGTTATTAAGATCATAAGGTATCAATGTAAATACAAATAGCCTCCTAATTTACCATTACAATGGTTCTATACTAATTTGGAAAATAATTTCATTATTTGGTAGACGTGAATGTACCCCCATGGTACCATTGTATATATTATAAATATTAGAATAGAGTGTAAGTCAATAGTTTAGGTGTGTTATTTATACTTACCCTAAAGTATGATTCTATGTATAGGATTAGTACAAGTATCATGTAACAAAGTGTTCAAGTGTGTATGTGTCATGTGTGTATGTGTCAAGTATGCAAGTGAAGAGTCACATGTATATGGAATGATATAAAGTCAAGAGACATGAGAGGTTTGTATTATGTGTGGAATATGAAAGGATGTATATCTTAGATATGTGATGAGATAAATAGTCAAAGATTTAAAGGTAACTTGTAAAGGCTATATTATGGAGACAAAGCTCCATGAATTGTAATAAGAAGAAATATATTATATGAAGCATTGCATATTTTATAAATATTATTGTAATTTTATTTATTGTATTATATTTATATTGTTGTATTTCATGAATATTATATTCATTGACATTGATATTATTCTATGAATAAACCTTCATATAATTTTTATTATTTATATTTGATTCTAAATATTGGGACTATGATTTAATTTGATTAAAAAGCCATTAATAAGCAAATAATAAATGACATGTGGAGATTAATTACTATTATATATTGATACACTATGAGACTCAGAAATACATATAAGTTGAGAGGGAGACCTTCAACTACTCCCAATATTTAGACTACACATTCATCCAATTACACCACCCTTTTATTTATTGACTTATAAGCTAGACTTAATGCATTTTTCACCCCTTTTGGCATGACTAAAGTGCTTGCCCTAGTTGTAGGTCAACATGTATTTATAGATTAGGGATAAATTGAAAGGAATGGGTTTAGGCTTGCTTAAACTCGGGCTAGATATTTGTAAGATAAATGGTACCTTCTATTATCCTAGCTCATTTTTTTCCTCTATTACCTTCTTCATATTCTCCTTATGCTAAGGGATAGACATGATATCCCATATAGGCACAACCATCATGGATTTATTTAGATGGTTAACCATACTTAATGACCCAAGAGAATTGATATTCTAAGGAGTTCTCAACATTGATTAAGTCTTGGGATTATATGTAGTTGATTAATAATTTTTTTATTGAATATGATTAGGATGTATACTACTTTGGATACTCTAGATGATTCTACTTAATCACCACCAAAATTTCTAGTGAATTTTTCTTTGGTAGTACTATTGTTATCTTTGAGCGCAGTCTATTAGGAAGGGATGTTGTTGCGCCCATGTACATAGAGTGAAATAGAAGGAAAAACCATGGGAAATATGAGAGGGGCCACCTGTGGGACAACCTTAAAGGTTTTTAATTGAGGTTGACTCCTCATTGAATTTTAACTCCTTCATGTGCAGTGACCTCCATGAGCTAAGGCTGGTGTATGGGTAGCCAAAAAAAGGACTTGCAATGAAAGTAAATAAAGAATAAATTAAATGTATAAAAAAATAAAACCCTTATCTATAGAGGAAATATACCAAAGAATTAAAAAAACTCAATTTTTAACTGCAACAAGTGGCAATTGAACATGAAAAATGTCACATATGGCTAGTGAACACAACTAAGCAAAATACATAATCAAATTTTGAGATAAATAAATAGGAGGATAAAGATAAATTAGTCATGAATTCCATTAACCTATTGAAATTAATACAAATTAATAAGGTATAGAGGGCTCGATGATCCATAGGCATGAGAAATGGTTCAAGTTCCCCTTATTATAGTAGGAAAGAAGAGTGAAAGCAAGAGCCTACAAGGCTAGGTGTTGGGCATGAGCAAATAGATTTTGATATTTTTAAAATAAAAATGGGCCTATTTATAATCCAAGAGGAGGGTACATTTACTTTGAATATCTATGCCAAAGGCCTATGGATATCCTTTATTCATGTAGCTGAGAAATCCTTCTATAATTAGTATAATGATAACATCAAGGTCTCTAGATCTGGGGCCATAAATACTAAAATTTTTAAGGCCTTTGGATTATTGGTGCATATGGATGAGCTCTCTACTACTACATCATGGTGGCTACACCATAAATATTTCATTGCACTTCTTCTAGAAAATATAACTCTACTAATGCAATGGACATGGTCTCCTTGACTAGTGTATATGGATAGGATAGATTCATATGTATGATAGGTAGTGGCCATGGATTTGATAGGATTGAACATAAAAATTAAGTTTTGAAACTACTATTAGATATTTTATTTAATTCCATATTGCCTACTTCTTTCACATGCATACCCACAATGTGTCCCTAGATGGTATGGAACCTCCTTCAACCAATAGTGGGCCTTCTCCTTAGGCATTGGTTATTTCCTCTCATAGGTTTTTGATTACCTGCCATATGTCTCCTTGGATTTAATTGGAGATCTTTATCCTTTTATGACACCTCTTTGGTTAGGACTACATAGGAAATTATATTTAAAATCAATTGTCCATGAGCCTTGGAATCCTTGTTGGCTTGATTCGAGTAGTCACACAGTGTTAGCCATAAATGGAAGATCTAACAACTAGCATGGATTTTAGCTCACTTATTATTTCTTAAATCTCATTTCTCAATTGAAGGTGGTAAGTTTTTTTTTTTATGGGAGGTGGGAAGAGCTTTTTGACTAAAAAACCTTGGTTGGTCCTACCTTTTATTGGTCTAGTTTGGAGTGAAGTAGGGCTATAAGGAAAAAAATTCTACAATTTTGGTGGCTCTCAAGGCTCATCAACTTACTGATGGAGTAAATTTAAAATATTTTTGCCTTTTCTATTAGATGTGAATTAAAAATTTAAAATATAAAATGTAATAATGACTCAAGGAACCAAAAGAGGTGAGATGTTCTTCCTACTTAGACTATGTCCTCCAAGGGGTCTATTTCCATTCAATATTGATCCTATCACTTGGAGGGATACTTTTATATCTTTCAAATGTGTAGAGTTAAGATGCACCCTATCTATATTCATAGCTCATTTTAGTGCTACAATGTATATATCTAGGCTTAGGTGGTCTCAATCACAACCCCTACCTTACTGAGTTAACTTGCCTCCCATTCCTTGTAAAACATATTTAGGATCATAGGGTTTGATAGGTTTATCATATGTCATCCATGATTGGGATGACCCTTTTGTAAACCAAGATAGCCATACAACTACTAGAAACCTTCCATCCAATCCTTTGGGTTCCCACATTTCCAAAGGATTGGATACCTCCATAGATAATACCAATCCCTTGCATGATCACCTTGAGGTCTTCTTATCATTTTAGTTGCTCTTGTGTTTCCAACTCCTTCAGGTTTACTAATGCAGTCTTGGTAATGGCCCCATGTAACAGGAGAAATAATTACTAGTGTCAGGGAATCTCATTTATAGCACTATCCTACTGGATGGTAGGAAGGTGAATAATCGTGGGACAAGAAAGGGTCTTACTATGGATAAAATACCCCTAGATAGTAGTGGGAGGGCTTTGGAAACTTTATTCATAACAAGATTTAGCTCAGCTACCACTAGGAAGGCTACAAATCTTCATTTGATTGATATAAATGGATTTATAGCATAAATATATTTAGGTTGGCTAACAACCTCTTTTGAAATGCCCTCTTTGTTAGACCTTTTAGAACCTCTTTTGCATATGTTGGTAGGGTTCTAGGCACCCTCATTATTCTAAATATAATTTATCTTCGGTTATGATTCATTGTTTTTTGAGGTTCCATAGTGTGGGTCTTCTTTATATAGATGTCTCATAATCTTCATAATCTTGTATATGCAACAATATCTTTGTGGGAATTTGCACTCCTAGGAAAGTACATATGTGGAAGCATGATGATATTATGTGGCTATAATCCATTTATGTGGTGCATGATACCCCTTCAAACTAGACATATTTGGAATATATTTGTCTTACCATCTCATATTTTTACCACTATTAGATTTGATACATGTCCCCTCATGTCAAAGATCTACCTTATAATTATATTAAATCAAGGCACAATTTCCAAAGAGCACATTCAAATCTTTCCAATTAAGGTAGTTGCTAAGTTGGATTATATTAATTTTAGAAACATAAATTTAAATTCCAATTTTAGGATTAATATTTAGTTGTAAATCAGATTTGGTTGAGTTTGAAGTCTCTATTTCATGCAAACCAATATTAAATTTGTGCCTTATTAAGTTTTATTTTACTAGCTTGAGTTAAAGCTAACATTTTATCCAGATTTAATATTATTATTTGATTGGGTGGTGCCTTCAGGCTTATTTTAACCTTTTGTTCATGATCAACCAACAAAAGGCACTAGTTAAACTTCCTTCTCGATGGTCATTTATTGGCCTTTTTTGTCAATGTCAAACTTCAATATCATTATATCGATGCCTATTTATTCTCTCCTTTTCATTGATGTCTCTTTTAGACTACTAACCAAGGAATACATTGTGTTGGACTTCCCCTTTATGGCTATTGGATAATCAAACACATACACTCTCAATGAATTTTGCACCTATGTCCTCATGACTCCTACACCTGCATCTTGGTGACTCTGATGCTTGTATATCAATGATCCTAATGCCTATGTCCCAATGATTTTGAATCATAACCTAACATAAGATATCACTACTCAGTTTTAGCTAATAGAAACTACTAATGATAGCCTACATGTAGTTGACTTGATTGCAAGTGAGACCGTTCAACCAATCTAAGCTGACAAGTGGTTGACTTGATTGTAGGTGTTGATGTTTTGATACCCTTATCTATGTAACCAAATAATTATCTATCATTCAACTATGCATAATTTTGATAAAGGAGTTTTAGATATTTTTCTATCCAATCACGTGCCCTTTTTTAGATAAAGTATCATATGTTCTTTATCATATGAATACCCAAGTGTCTGCTAGTGATTGGTTGTTGGTTTGAGTATCCTACATTATGGACTTGATATCCCACTTGTATGGGATGATCAACATCCTCAACATTTAAAATTATTTGAGGAGGCTAAAATAAATAGCCAACCAAGTTGGCTAGTGGATGTATTGTGGTTGTTGAATTGCAACATGACACTTGGTAGGCTATGATCATTTTTGACCATGTTCATCGAATTTTATCTAGTAGATTGTTATTGGTCACTTTGTTAGGACAAAATATAACAAATTTTATTTAATTTTGCTCTTGTAGGTAGTTTATCCCACATTTTCCCTGTTGGAGCACATATCTTGTTTAAAAGGTAAAGTTATAGGTGAGTGAAATAGCTTACCAAGCTAGTTGGATTTGGACCTACATTGGAGAATTTTGTTATTGAACTCTGAGATAGTTGTTAATTAATTAATTAATTTTTTTATGCCTAAATTTTTTTTACCACTTTGTACCTTTTGTAAAGTTTTTAAAACTCCTAAAGCTTGGGCAAAGAAATATTTATTGCTTGGGAAAAGGTATAAAATTGTGAAGAAAACATATTTTTATAAATTGCTTATACAGGTCCGAGGTGTAGACCAATTGGTTCATCCAAACCCCATAAGGGGGGCAGAGGTCCAAGGTTCAAATCTGGGGCCTCATTGAACTAAACGCTTATCCCTTTCCTGGTGCTTTCAACAACATAAAAGGTTTAAAATGATTGTGGCATGGAGGTTATAGGGGTAGACTGCGTGAATGGTGGAGAACAGATCTTGCATAATACAGAAAACCAAAAAAACAAGAGCCCAAAATTTGTATTCAATACTTCAAAATAATTTTACAAGAATATACAACCCAAACTGTCATTTGCCAACCCCCTCTCATTACAATCCATGGGTTTTTATCGAGGTCCCAATCCTCTGTGCTTTCAAACTTCCCACAATCTACAATTGCCACTTGGAACAATTCTAGGAAGTTGCATTGATGAGACTCTAGGTGAGGTGTGCGACTGGCTGCCATACCCAACGGATTCTTCTTCTCGATCTACTGCTTGCTGTTAGTTGCTTTAAACACATCTTCCAAAAATTCTACATGAGTGGTCAACATGCCTATTGAAATCCTCCTTTGAACTGCTGCTTCACTGCCGCTATCTTGCTGCGCATGAAGGGATGCCTTTAAGAAAATTGGGAGTGCGTGTTTTCCTATTTGGTCGCGATATTGCAACATGTCATGATATCATGACCATTTCCTTCCTATGCCTTCTCTCTCCGTTTTTGCCACGATATCGCGACCTGTCGCGATATCGCGTAGTTTTTTTTTTTTTTCTGTCAGCTTTCGTTCTCCTGCTTTGGTCATGAAATCGTGACATGTCACGATTTCACGACCTTTTGTCTCCATGCCTTGTCTTCCCTGCTTCGATCGCAAAATCATGACATGTCACGATTTTGTGACCTTGTGCCTTCCACGCCTTGGCTTCCCTACGGTGGCTACGATTTCGTGACATGTCACAAAATCGCGACATGTCACGATTTCGCAACCCTGTGTCTTCCAGCCTTGCTTTCCTTGCCTTGGGTCATGATTTCATGACATGTCGTGAAATCATGACATGTCACAATTTCGTGACCCTGTGTCTTCCGGCTTTGTTTTCCCCACCTTGGGTCATGATTTCGTGACCCTGTGTCTTCCGGCCTTGCTTTCTCTGCCTTAGGTCATGATTTCATGACATGTCACGATTTCATGACCTTTGCAACACTTTGAAAAAAAATAACTTTGCCACTTAGAAAGAAATAACAACAAAAGTTTGGTTTATGCTCGATTGCTTTGCTGCCCTCAGATGCTCCTGCATCAGACACCCGGGGTGGATCGAGAAGTGATCCTCACTTCTGATCTTTGGGAGGAAGACCCAGGTAGTCAACCTCTATTTTTGATAGCCAAGTTGCATCTTCTACAGGTCTTCCCTTCCACTTGATCAAATACTCAGAATATTGTTTGTTCCTTGTGCTTCTGCCTTCACGAGTATCTAATATTTTATCGATCTCGTCTTTGGTTGGGTTTGATGCTGGAATGCTCCATAATTCTGTGCTTGGTGCCTCTGTACTATCTCCTTCATGGTATTCCACTAAATAATATATGTTAAAAATAGATGAAATGTCAAGCCCACTTGGCAATTCCACTTCATATGCATTGCTTGAATCCCATTTTTCCAGTATTCTGCATGGCCCAAACTTCTTCATCTTCAACTTGTTATAAGTTTTGGCTAGAAATATTTCTTTTCTGAGATGGACCATGACTTCATCCCCAACTTTGAACTCTTTGAACCACCGCTTTTGGTCTGCTCTTGCTTTATACTGACTATTCATTTTTGTAATTTTTTTCTTCACTTCTTCATGTAGGCTTTTCATCTGTTTTGCGAATTCCTCAGCCTCTGCACTGCACTTTTCTCCTTTATCTAATTTTCCTCAGCTCAAAAATGTTTCTCGAACTGTTTCCATATATGATTTGGAATGGATATTTGTTTGTACTCTTATTGACAGAATTGTTGTATGCAAATTCCACCTGCGACAAAACTAAATCCCATCCCTTGGGTTTATCTGCTATCAAGCATCTTAATAAATTACCCAGACTTCTATTTACAACCTCTGTCTATCCATCGGTTTGTGGGTGGTATGCAGAACTGAACTTCAGATCTATTTTCATATTCTTCCACAATGTTCTCCAAAAATACCCAACAAACTTTGTATCTCTGTCAAAAACTATGCTTCTTGGTAGACCGTGAAGTCGTACCACTTCCTTGAAAAATAACCCTGCAATGTGAACTGCATCACTTGTTTTTTGGAAGGGAATAAAATGTGCCATTTTGGAGAACCTATCAACAACCACAAATACAGAGTCATTTCCCCTCTGTGTTCTTGGTAATCCAAGAATAAAATCCATTCTTATGTCCTCCCATGGCCTCTCAGGTACAGGTAACGACTGGTATAATCCTATGTTTTGCCTTACACCTTTTGCCATCTGGCATATTCTACAACCTTGCATAAAATTTTTCACATCTTGCTGAAGTTGCAGCCAGTAATAATTTTCATTCACCAGGGCAATGGTCTTATCTCGACCAAAATGCCCAGCCAGTCCTCCGCTATGCTTTTCCTTGATTAAGTTCTCCCACATGGAACTCCTTGGAATGCATAATTTACTTCCCTTGAACAACATTTCATCTTGGATTAGGAAATATAACCGTTTTGTCCTGTCCACAGTAACAGGTGCCAAGCAAGCCGTCTAGGCTTCTGCAAAATCAGGATCTTCAGGATAAATACCCTTCAGTTCTTCGAATCCTACCACTTCCACTATCATTTCAATCAGCAGATTCTGCCTTCTACTTAAGGCATCTACAACTTTGTTTGATTTCTCGCTTTTGTGCTTCAACACAAAGGTATAGCTTTGGAGAAACTCAACCCACTTCATGTGCCTTTGATTCAGTTTTGTTTGGCTGTTGATGTACTACAATGCCTGATGATCCATAAATAGAACAAACTCCTTTGGCAACAAATAATGCCTCCACTTCTTTAGAGCCTGAACTATAGCATAAAATTCTTGGTCATAAACTAAATACTTTTTCTGAGCATCATTAAGCTTTTCACTAAAATAAGCAACAGGTCTTCCTTCTTGACTCAGTACAACCCCTATTGCACTGCCACTAGCATCACAGTCTACCTGAAATACTTTGTTAAAGTTTGGGAGTGCCAAAATAGGCTGTTCTGTGACCCTTTTCTTTAATGCATCAAAGCTCCTTTCAGCCCCTAAGGTCCATTTGAATTCTTTCTTATCCCCTCTCATTGTTTCTGTGAGGGGTACACAAATGTTGCTAAAGTTTCTTATGAACTTTTTGTAAAAGCTGGCTAGACCATGAAATGATCTTACCTCTATTGTGATTCTTGGGGTAGGCCATTCGATGATAGCTCTTACCTTCTATGGGTCCATTTTCAGACCTTCTGCTGAGATTACAAATCCTAGGTATACTAACTCTTTCTTGACAAAATTACACTTTTTCGGATTTATTAATAACTGCTCCTCCCGTAGCTTTTCAAAAACCCTCCTGATGTGCATCAGGTGTTCCTCCAGGGTTTTGCTGAATATTAATATATCATCTAAATAAACAATGACAAATTTTCCTAAAAACTCTTTCAGTACCTCATTCATCAGCTGCATGAAGGTACTTGGTGCATTGGACAGCCCAAATGGCATGACCAACCACTCATACAAGCCCTCTCTTGTCTTGAAGGCTGTCTTCCACTCATCTCCCTCCTTGACACGGATCTGGTGGTAACCACTCTTGAGGTCAATTTTGGTGAGGTACTTGGCTCCACTCAAATAGTCCATTATGTCATCCATCCTTGGTAGTGGAAATCTGTATTTTATTGTGATCTTGTTGATGGCTCAAGAGTCTGTGCACATTCTCCACTCTCCATCCTTCTTGGGTGCTAGTACTGTAAGTACTGCACATAGGCTAAGACTCTCCCTAATAAATCCCTTCTCCAATAACTCTTGTACCTGCCTGTTTAGGTCTTCAGTTTCTACAGGTGTCATTCTATGTGCAGCTTTATTGGGCAAGCTTGACCTTGGCACCAAATCAATATGGTGACTGATTTTTCTTACTAGGGGTAAACCCTCAGGCACATTATCAGATATGATATTTGGAAATTCCTTCAACAAATCTTGGACTTCTACTAGGGCATCTTTGCATTCTGTATCCATGACTCTAGGAACTAATGCATAACACATATGCTCATGCTTTAAATCATCTAAAATTTTTCTTTCGTCAACCAAGCAAATTATTGCACTGCCACATACCTTTTCTTCCACCTCCTTCAAGGGTTTCAACTTATGACGCATTCCATTCTTGGTCATGGAATAGGTGTTGGCTCGGCCATCATGAACCGCACACCTGTCAAACTGCCATGGCCTTCCTATAAGCAAATGGCATGCATCCATGGGCAGAATGTTGCACAGAACCTCATCACGGTAATTCCCAATACTAAATTTTACCAGGCATTGTTCATTGACCAAAACCTTATGGTCTTTCTGCAACCATGCGATTCGATATGGATGTGGGTGTTTCTTTCTCTCCAGTTGTAGCTTTGTAACCATTCCCTTAGAAACTAGGTTATCTATGCTACCGTTGTCAATGATAATGTTGAAAATCTTACCCGTGCATTTACACATTGTGCGGAATAAGCTTTTCCTCTGATCTATAGCTCCCTCTTCATTCAGTAGGACTATCCTTACAATCATTACTTCTCCTCTCTCAACTTCTTTGGAATGCTCAGATCCAGCATCTTCATCAGTGACTACTACTCTGGTATTTCCTTTTGGCCTCTGATTATTTCTTTCTCATTGTTGTGGGCACTCATATTGGTGATGTCCCTCTTCCCCACACTGGAAGCAAGTCCCTCGAAATCTTCCTCTTCCTTGTCCATGTCCAGCTCTGCCTCTTCCCCCTCGGTAACCATTATTTTGATTACGGGGGCGGTCTGTATTTTCTCTCCTTTGTTCTTGATTGTTGCTACCTTCTCCATTTTTTTGATAATATTCATTTCTTCTTCCACTGTTCCTTTCGTCGGTCCTTTCGCCACAACATCTTCCTCTTTGCTTGTTTTCAAACCTCCTATTGAGCTTCTCTTCAACCTTTAAAGCAAATTGGTAAGCGTCCTCTATGGTGGTCATCCGGACTAGACTTAGTTCTTCCTGAATGCTTGCTCATAACCCATTAATGTAACGGGATACCTTCTCCTTGTTGGCCTCTGAGTGGCCTGTTCTAATCATTATTTTATGAAATTCCTCTATGTATTCTTTCACAGACTTGCTTGATTGCCTCAATCCTTGCATTTTCTTCAGCAGGTCTAACTCATAATCACCAGGGATGAACTGCCTCTTTAGCTTTTCTGCCATCCATTTCCACTTTATTATTCTCTCTTTTCCTCTTTTATTTTTCTCCAACTGCACTCCCTTCCACCAAATGCTAGCATGACCTTTTAGTTTGGTCTTTGTGAATCTGACCCTATCAGGATCCTCAACCTCTTTATACTCAAAGTACTCTTCCAGATCATTGATCCAGTCGATCAATTCCTCTAGATCAAGGTTCCTAGAATATGTGGAAACCTCCATCTTTGGCCTCTTCCAAATCTGGGATATGGCTTTGTATAGTCTGTCCTGAGCAAGATCTACTACTTCTTCTTCCTCAAGTTGGTCTTCTTCTTCATCATCTTCCTCTTCACTACCTTCGTCTCTTCTTGGCTCCAATATTCTGCGCATTTCTTCTTGCAAAGCTTGCATTTGTCGCTGCAAAGCTTGAACATCTTCCACTGCTGCCATGCCTCTCCCACCAATAGGGTTTCTCCTTGGAGGCATTCTGCTCACCCAATTCCAAGCCCTTCCACAGATCCTAGTGTAACTGCCTCTCCTCCGACAATCTATTACACACTCAAGAACTACTGGCTCTGATACCACTTGGTGGAGAACAGATCTTGCATAATACAGAAAACTAGAAAAACAAGAGCCAAAAATTTGTATTCAATACTTTAGAAAATTTTTACAAGAATATACAGCCCAAAATGCCATTTTCCAACCCCCTATCATTACAATCCATGGGTTTTTATCGAGGTACCGATCCTCTGTGCTTTCAAACTTTCCACCATCTACAATTGCCACCTGGAACAATTCTGGGAAGTTGCATTGATGAGACTCTAGGTGAGGTGCATGACTGGCTGCCATACCCAACGGATTCTTCTTCTCGATCTGCTGCTTGCTGTTAGTTGCTTTAAACGCGTCTTCTAGAAATCCTACGCGAGTGGTCAACATGCCCATTGAAATCCTCCTTTGAACTGCTGCTTCACTATCACTATCTTGCCACGCATGAAGGGACGCCTTTAAGAAAGCTAGGAGTGCGTGTTTTCCTATTTGGTTGCGATATTGGACATGTTGCAATATCACGACCATTTCCTTCTTGCGCCTTCTCTCTCCATTTTGGCCGCGATATCACGACCTGTCGTGATATCACGTTGTTTTTTTTTTTCAGGCTCCGTTCTCCTGCTTTGGTCGTGAAATCGTGACATGTCATGATTTTGCGACCTTTTGTCTCCACGCCTTGTCTTCCATGCTTCGGTCACGAAATTGCGACATGTCATGATTTCACGACCTTGTGCCTTCCACACCTTGGCTTCCCTGCGGTGGCCGCGATTTCATGACCTTGTGTCTTTCGACCTTGCTTTCTCTGCCTTGGGTCACGATTTCACAACATGTCGTGAAATCGTGACATGTCACGATTTTGTGACCCCGTGTCTTCCGGATTTGTTTTCCCCACCTTGGGTCACGATTTTGTGACCCTGTGTCTTCCGACCTTGCTTTCTCTGCCTTGGGTCACGATTTCGTGACCTTTGCAACACTTAGAAAAAAAATAACTTTGCCACTTAGAAATAAATAACAACAAAAGTTTGGTTGATGCTCGATTTCTTTGCTGCGCTCGAATGCTCATGCATCAGTGAAGATCTATGTGGTGGATTTCGGGGTGGACAACACAGAATACCGTGGTGGCCATAAAATCTGGATAGCCTGCCTAAATTTGTGGCAGCTACCGATTCCATCATATAAAATAAATAAATAAATTGCTTATACAAAAAGCAATTTCTATAACCATTGAATATCTTTTTGGTCTTTAGGAGTTAACTATTGTAATTGCCTAAGATAAGGAAAAACTTGTAAAAGTTTGGATTACTTTATTTTCTAATTTCCTATTGTACCAACCCCTCTTTTGTCATTAGGTGTCACTTTATTTTTGTCCATATGGATTATACCTAGTCACATATGGCTTTTTATTTGTAAAACCAAATAACTGCTTTAGCCTAGAAAGTTTGTCGACTAGCCAATAAGGTCCAAGACATCATCGTCCAAAATGTTGTTGATGTAAATATCTATAATAATGATCCAATGGAAAGATAAAATGTGGCATAAAGACTTATGATGGGTCTAAAAAAATTGATTTCCTAGGTATTTGGATAATGAACATGAAGACTTGGTTCTCCTATATAGAGGTTCCTACTAAGGAAAAAGTACCTTTTGCAAAACTCAAATTTTTAAGGTTAGCCAAGCTTGTGATTATGGAAAGACAAGAGGGTCAAAATCCAATTACCACTTGGGATGGTTTAATCCAATATTTGAAGGATATTTTTACCCTTTAAATTATTAATAGGATTTGAAAGTCAAATGATATAGATTAAGATAGATTTATAATATGCTTGTTCAAGATTATGTATTCCAATTCCACAGATTGAAAATTTTGCTTCATGTGACGGATTGAGAAGAAGCCCCTATCATCAGATTCATAAATGGAATACTTGAAAATTTTTATTGAGAGTTGAAATATACTACCTTAACTACTTTGGATGCAACTCTCAATCACACACAATTGGTGGAGGATAAGCTTACTAGCCAATTGAGAGGATCTCGATCTATAGGCCCCACAAAGGTGTCAAGTCAGTAAAAGCAAGAGAAATAATCACCTTATATATTTTCTTCTCCTTCCCTTACTCATTCTATGACCAATTATTCTTCTTCATCTAAAAATTCTTCTTCTTAATCTCAAAAGAGTTGTACTTATTGTAAGAAACAAGGGTATCTAAGGCATGCATGTTTTTAGTTACAAAAGATGAAGAAGACATTATTAGTTTGAAATTATTCCAATGGGGACCCAAAATATGGCCCCATTGATACTATGGGATAAGTGGAAACATACCAAGAGTTAAAGGGTAAATTGAATAATTTAACTCTTATGTGTCATAACTGTTTATTAAGTGGCTATGACAAATTGTTCATCATAAGGGTTCATTTAACTCATGATTTTTTTATAGATTATATAATTGACAATGGCTTGTAGAAAAATCTAATTGTAAGTTTAATTGTCAACAAGTTGAAGCTTCCTTTGAGACCTCATATGTATATTTATTATTTGGTATGGAAGAATAGTGGGAGCACTTCTAACATCACCCACACTTGCATCATCTCTTTTGTATTTTGTCCTCACACCAATGGACTATTGTGGATTATTATTGGGAAAACCCTATCAATATGATAGGAAAGCCAGTTATGATTCATTTAAGAACACTTATAATTTGTACACATATAACAAGGCATATCTAATTAAGTGCACTAAAAAAACTACCAACTTGGTTTTAAGTTATAGATAAGCATGTAAAGCTATAAATGAAGAATATTATTGGCACTCACATTCATAAGGCCACATAATAAAGACATACAAGAACCACTTCACATATCTTTAAGGTATGCTTAAATTAAAAATATTTTGCAATCTTATTCACATGTGTTCAAGGAACCTTCTACTCTTCCTCTTGTTAGAGAAATAAATCATAGCATAGAACTTATTATTGGTGCATATTTTCCTAATTAACCCATGTATAAATAGTTCTCTAAATGAAAAAAGTCAAAAATAAAATTAATTATTTGTTATCTAAGGGATTCATTAAACCAATTACCTCTCCTTGTGCTTCACCAATCTTGTTGGTGCTCAAGAAATATGGTACTTAGTGACCATGCATTGATTTTAGGACCTTGAATAAAATCACCATCAAGAACAGGTATCCAATTCCTAGAATAGATAATCTATTGGATAAACTACAAGGGGCTAAGTTCTTTTCAAATGTTAATCTTAAAAGTAGGTATCACCAGGTCAAAGTATAGGTAGAATATACATGGAAAATTGCATTTAAGACTAAGTTGGACCTATTTGAATGGCTTGTTATACCCTTTGGTCTTACCAATGTACCAACTACATTCATGAGGCTAATGAATAGGGTGTTTAGAGTAACCTAGACAAATTTTTGATCATTTATCTTGATGAAATTCTAGTTTTATCACCTAATTGGAAGACCCATATAGCTCACTTAAAATAGGTTCTCAAAATCCTTCAAGAGAACCATGTATGCCAATATTTCAAAATATTCATTTTCTCAATCTTCTATCTATTATCTTGGTTTTATCATCAATGATCAAATCATTCAAGTGGATCCTACCAAATTTTAAGTACTTTATCCATTGGAAAACTCTTATTGTCACTAAATTAAATAATTTTCTTGGAATTTCTAATTTCTACCATAAGTTCATTCATAAGTTTTCCACTATTACAGCCGTATTGTATCACTTGACTAAATCTAAAGTTATGTTTCAATAGACAAAGGATCATGCTTATGAATTTGATACATTGAGACACAAATTGTATAAAAATATTTTCCTAGTCCTTCCTGACCTTTCAAAACCTTTTGAGATAGATAAAAATACCTCATAGTTTACCCTTGGATCCATATTAAAGCAAAATGGTCATCCACTGACCTATCATTCTAAGATATTCTCAAAAATCCAATAGAACTACTCCATTGATAAAAAGAGTTGTATACCTTAGTGAAAACCATCAAGTATTGGAGAAATTATCCTCTTGGAAAGGAGACAAATTATGAGGACCTCATATGAAATGTATGTAATGTATTAGTTTGGCTTAATTTTTTATTTTTAAGGCTTAATGTTTCTAGGCATAAGCTTGTATTGCATGAAGATTCTTCTAATTCGCATTTTTAGCTTCTATTTAGAGTGGATTATTATAGCTAGCTCATATTTTTATTCCAAAATTCTATGTTTATTGGCTAGTTAGGTTGTTAGCTATCCTATCTATATTTTTATGCTATATTTAGCTTGTTGTTGGATAACTAGTTATCATCCATATTTGTATGTTCTATGTGATTATTTAAAAACCATAATTAATGAAATATTTAGCTTCTTTGATCCACATAATTCATTGGGATCATGATCATGTTTTATTTAATCTTAGTAGGGTGAACATAGAAGTTCACCCCATCAGGTGTGCTAGACAAACTATCATTGTCTTTGAACACACCCTATCTGGGGGATGGTGTTGTGCTTGCACCTCATGTAGAGAGAACCAACAAGAAGCATTGTAGGGTAGATAAAAATGACTACCTATGGGGAAACCTCTAGGGTTTTTAGTTGAGTCTATATCCTCATTGAATTTTAACTTATTAACATGTAGTGATCTCCATGAGATGAGGTCAAGGTGAGGGTAGCCAAAAAAGGTAAATGCAATGAAAGTAAATAAATAATAAATTGAATATATAGAAAATGTAATTTCCTAAAATATGGAGATAATACACCAAATAATTAAAATGAACCTCTAATTTTTTACTATTGAATACAAAAACCATCAGCTATGGCTAGTGAACAAAACTAAGCAAAATACATTGATAGGAATTAAGATAAATCAAGAGAAGCAATATAAAGTGAAATTATTCATGACTTCCATTAAACTACTAAATTTATTGCAAGACAATGAGATCCATAGGGTTTTATGCTCCCTAGGCACATGAAAAGGTTGAATCCCCTTGCTATAGTAGGAAATAAGGGTGAAAGGAAGAGCCTACAAGGTTGGGTGTTGGGCATAAGCAAACAAATTTTGATGCCTTTTACAATAAAATTGGGTCTATTTATAATCCAATAGGAGGGTGTCTTCCCTTTGAATATCTATGTATAATATATATATAGATATCCTCTATACCTATTTTTAAGAAATACTTCTGTAACTAGTGTAATGATAGTTTTTAGGTCTCTAGATCCAAGTCCATAAATGATAAAATTCTTAGGGTCTTTAGATAATTAGTGAGGATGATTGATTTCTCTATTGTTGCATTAGAGTGGATCAACCATAACTCTTTCACCATGCTTCTTTTGGAATGCATAGTTCTACTGACATGATGAACATGGCCTCTCTGACTGGTGTGGGTGGATAGGGTAGGCTCATGCATATGGTGCATGATGGTCATAATTGGTGTGTTATTAACTCTCACAAGCTTGGACACAAAATTCAAGCTTTATGGCCACTTGCAGATATTTCATTTAACTCGCTCTTACCTACTTCTTTGTTCAAATACATAGCCACAATGTGTTGCTAGATGGGATGGAAAATTCTTTGGCCAATGGTAGATATTCTCCTTAAGAATTGGTTATTTTCTCTTGTGGGTTTTTTACTGGCTTCCATGTGTCTCCTTGGATTTAGTTAGAAACCTTCCTCCTTTGTTGGTTTCTCTTTGGTCAAAAGGACCACATGATCCATTGGAATGAAAATCAATGATTTGTATGCCTTGGTGCCCTTCCTTGCTTGATTTGAGTAGTCATGGAGTGTTGGTTATAGATGGAAGATATAACAACTGGAATGGATTTTAGCTCACCCATTATTTCTTGAATCTTCTTTCTCAAATTTAAGGTAAGAATCATCTTTTCAATAGGAAGCAAGAAGCACCATCCAGTTGTGACATATTGGTTGGTCCTACTTTCAATTGGTCTAGCTTGGAGTGAAGGAGGGTTATAGGGAAAAGTTCCATACAAGTATCATAGTAGGAGGCTCCCTTATAGATTCATTTGGATTTCTATAGATGTTTAGGGTCATAATTTATCTTCTCTTGCTTGTCTATTACCCAATTTTTGGCTATTATAACATAGTCTCATTAGACTTGTGTCTTGTTGGTTGATGTAATGTCTACTTTGTTAGATACCACATACACTTCTTCCTCATACCAAGTGATCAAGATCTACTCTAAAGGTATACCACTCAAATTAAGGAGAGATGATATAGGGGAAATATGGTTTATTTCTTGTGCTTCAATCCTTAGATGAGACATAGATTCCTAAGTAGGTATCATTTCACTTGGCATTGTTGTATATGGCTAAGATACTTTTCTAGGATATAGTTAGACAAGGTAGGCATTTGGAGCTAGGTAGTGCCAAACAATAGATGAATTCACATAATTATTTTAAATGGGAGCTATCTCCTTGGAATGGTTAGGAAGTGTTTACTATAGAGGACTTAGAACTATAACCATTTACTAGCTATGGCTCTATGCCTGGTCTACATATTTATTGACCTAAAATTGGGGGCTTGGATAGCCATTATAAAGAGGTCTATTTTCTTGATTATTTTATTAGCAGGGAGGTATTTGATTATTCTAATATTAAAACCTCTAGGTATTTTTCTGTCTCCTTAGGCATAACATCTCATTAGAAACTATTTTTAATAGTATTTTCATTGACTCAAACTCAAAGTTGTCTATGACATGTGAGATTATAGCAAGAAGAGGAATAAAGACTACAAGTATGATCAAAGTTTGTTAGAAATTTATTAGTTGGTTAAATTTAGGGGGCTAATTTTATAATTATTATTTTTTAAATAGAGGTATATGGAGGCTAGGGGCTAGCCTTCCTATTCATATTAGATTATTTTCTACCTGGATGGCTATCCCATAATTATTTGATAGATAATTTCCTCCATTGGCATTTATCATCACAGATATTTTTGAATCTAAGGCATTCAAATAATATACAATACCTAGGAGGGGATAAATATCACCAGGGATTCTATGCTATGCTTTATAGAATCAGACATTGAAATCATCGAGAACCTCCATTGGTTATCTCTTTATAGATGATAAATTTTCTAAGGGAGATACTCTATTTGTATTATCTTTGAATATTTCATCAAATAGGCCAACAAGTCAGCCCCAATTAATAATAAAATGTGATTAGAGTGAGATAAACCACCCATGTGCTTTTCCTCTAAATTATTCCACCAACATTCTTAGAGCTACATTCTACTCTATAACATTTTGAAGTGCACATAGGCTAATGATGTGTTGTAAATGATCCAAGGGCATTGTAAAGTTCTCTCCAATAAAGTAGAGTATATATTTCAATGGATTATGGAATATCATCCAATATTATAGGTATAGCCTATGGTTGCAATGGACCTCATTCATTACACATAAGGAGTCTTAGAGGCGAATGAGCAACCATGATCTAGCATCAACCTCTTCTTCTTAGATTGTATTAAGAGGTTGGATGAATTCTTGATGATTAGTAGCAAAAAAGGATATTGTAGCAAGTATTGCACTCATAAACCTCTAGGTTATTTTATTTGAGTAGAGTTACCAATTAAATGTTGCATATGCTTTTTCAAGAATATATTTTGAGACCTTCACTATAATATCAATCTAAAATATTTCTAAATAACTTATTCTAGGTATTTACTTTTAATGGAGTCACTAGGTTAAATTTTGGATGCTTTAATCAAGCAAATAGGAAAAGATCTTGACTAGGATCTTAGCCTTGTATATTTCTCTTATTGATGGGACTGAACCAATTGATTCAACTGGATCCCACCTATCATGCCGTTAAATTTTTTTCCTCTTCAATTATCATAGTAAACCACTATAGAGGTTGAATGCACTCGATAATTACATCTTGCATGGAATGAAATAATAGAAAAACTCTAAGAGCTTAAGAAAATTGCATTGCATCTAGGGATGTTTATAAGTCCAAATCATTATATGATCATGTAATATTCAATGCTCACCTACTATAATTTAACCTAACAGGATTTAGGTACACAAAGTAAAAAGGGAAGAAAAACCACAAGAAATAGAGAAAAATAAAATCTTGAGTTAACTAGGGGAAATGCATCAAGATAATTAGATTCTTTTACATAATAATGGTGTAAATTAATTTGTGAATCACTTGTGGATAATACATAAGGAATACTTATATTCTCAACATAAATAATTAAACACAAGAACATACATGAAATGGTATAAAAAATCATTTAGTCATGAAACCTCATGCACTCGATAATTGCATCTTGCATGGAATGAAATAATAGAAAAACTCTAAGATATTAGGAAAGTTGCATTGCTTCTAGGGGTGTTTATAAGGACAAATAATTATATTATTATGTAATATTCAATGATAACATACTATAACCTAATTTAATGGGCTTTAGGTACACAAAGGAAAAAGGGAAGAAAAACCACAAGAAATAGAGAAAAATAAAATCCTAAGCTAAATAAGGGAAATGCATCAAGATAATTAGATTTTTTTACATAATAATTGGATAAATTAATGTGTGAATAACATGTGGACAATGCATAAGGAACACTTATCTTCTCAACATAAACAATTAAAAACAAGCACATAAACGAAATGGGATAGAAAATCAAGTAGTAATGGATCCTCATGCATGCACATATAAACAAGACATGGGATAGAAAATGCTAATAGTCACAAGTTTTATATATATATATATATATATATATATATAATAGAATACAATTATGCCAAAATAGAGGGCTTGAAACCATATCCACAAAATGACCTAGGGATCGGATCTAGACTATTTAATAGAAAATTTAAAAGGAGAGTTACATATAAGGACTAGAGGATTGAATAAGAAACTAAAAAATGATTTACAATATCTATAAACTCACTATTTATGGATAAATGGGGAGATTTCCCCTCAAAAATATTATGCAATAATTTATACAATGCTTCTCTATTGCTTCCCTTGACCTAACCTATATGACATCACTTTAGCCTTTTGATGTCTATGGATATGAAATCATAAATTCTAAGTCTCTATATGCACAAATACTATTGAAATTAATAATTTTCACCCTAGGTATCCTAAACTTTGAGAACACGAACCCACTATAATCAATGTTATCATGTTTGTGGGTGTTGTGGCTACTATATTCTGGTATTTAATCGGCCAACTACTTTTCCTAGATCGTTGAGCCCAAGTGATTCTAGTAGTTGATCTTAAATCCTTTTAGTTATCACGCATTGATCCAATTTAGCTACCCTTTTTGGGGTTTATAAACCATTAATAAATCCTTAGGGATCACTTGGTTATGCAATCTAATATTCCTCATTCCTATTGATTTGCCATGTTAAACTATTATTTTTGTTGGATATTTTTGCATTCTATATGCTCTACTCCCTAGAGTCTTCTATCTTCTATATAAATCCTTTGCATTTAGAAATAACATAGAATGTTTGACCTTCAATTGAAGGGACTTCAAGAATTTTATTGCATTTCTACATCATACTCTTATAAACATTTGTGTCTTGGTTGAAAGTTTATCAGAATATCTATGAAAACCTTTTTTCATAATCCTTTTGATGGTATACCTTTTTAAAAAAAATTACTTCATCCATCATTACAAACTCTTTGCAACTTGAAATTCAATCCTTGAAATTTTTCTACATCTTCCTTATTTATAACTTTAACAACCTCCAATATTCATAATTTTTGCTCCCTTTATATCATTCAAATATTTTTGAATTTTTATGCTTACAATTTTTCTCCTCTTTCACCCTTTAAAAATTTTTGTCACCCTTTGTCTTTCAATATTTTTTAAATATAGTGTATAGGATGTCAAAATTTTGTAAAGTAGCATTATATTTTAGTTGAAAAATTTTCCCACATTTATCCAATAACTCTTTCTTCACCATTTTCCTTTCTTACCTTCGATTTAGTCTTCTTTTAAAATATTCTTCAATAAAAATATCCTACGTATAGTGAATACTCACTACAAATTGATCAACAATCACCTGCGCTTGCACAATGTTTTGTGTGATAATATGATGATAAAATTATTACATCATAGTGATCCATTTATCATGTTGATGTCATTAATAATGCAATATTTTTGTAGTAGGTGTCTTTGGTGTTAGTTTTAATGCCTAGACAAGTTTTCTATATAATATATAATGCCCTAAATTCTTATATGCAAAGTAGATAACCAAGTAGTCTGTTTCATTGGGAGTGTACTGAGTTTCTATCAAAAGCATTATGTGACTAATATAGTACATGACATACTCCATTGGTGATATCTTTATAGTTGAAAATTTCTCTAAGAAAGATACTCCATTTGCCTTTTATTTGAATATTTCAACATACAGGGCAACAAGTTGGTCATAGTCAATAATCAAATGTGATTGGAGTGCAACATACTACTTGTGTGCTTTACCTCTAAATAATTCCACCAGTATTCTACTTTACAATATTATGGAGTGCACATAGGCTAATCATGTGTTGTAAATGATCCAAGGGTATGGTAAAGTTATCTCCATAAAGTAGGGTAGATATTTTAATGTAGATGATGGAATATTAGCCCATATTATAGGTAGAGCCTATGGTTGCAATGGTCCTCATCCATTCCACATAGGAAGTATTCTAGGTGATCGAGCAACCATGATCTAGCATCGACATATTTATCTCATAATTGTATTAAGAGGTTGGATGAATGCTTGAGGATTACTAGCAACAAAGGATTTGTTACCAAGTATTACACTCATAAACCTTTGGGTTTTTTATTTGAGCAAAGTTTCCAATTTTATATCATATTTGCTCTTCAAGTAGATAGATTGAGACCTTCACTATAATCTCAATCAAAAATATTTCTAAATAGATTCTTCTAGGTATTTAATTTTAATGGAGTCACTAGGTGAATTTTTGAATGTTTTATTCAAGCAAATAGGAAAATATCTTCACTAATATCTTAGCCTAGTATATATCTCTTATTAGTGGGACTGAACCAATTGATTCAATTGGATCCACATATTATGCTATTAAATCATTGTCCTATTCGATTGCCACAATCAACCACTATAAGGGCTGAATGCACTCAATAATTAGACCTTGTATGGAGTTAAATAATAGGAAAACTCTAAGAGCTTAGGAAAGTTATATTACCTCTAGGGATTCTTATAAGGTCAACTCCTTATATTATGTGATCTTCAATATCACCTACTCTAACCTAACCTAACAATATTTGTGTGTACAAATGAAAAGGGAAGAAAAACCACAAGAAATAGACAAGAATAACATCCTAAGATAACTAGGGGTAATGTATCAAGATAATTAGATTCTTTTATATAATAATGGGATAAATTATTGTGTGAATCACTTGTACATAATGCATAAGGAAAACCTTCTCTTCTCATCATAAAAAATCAAAGACAAGCACACACAAGAAATGGGATAGAAAATACCAATAGTCACAAGTTCTTATATATATACAAAGAGAATACAATTATGTCAAAAGAGAGGGCTTGAAAGCATATCCACAAAATGACCTAGGGATCAGATCTAGAATATTAAATAGAAGAAAATAAAACGAGATATATATACAATACCTAGAGGATTGACTAACAAATGCTTTATAATTTTTAGAAACTCACTATTTATGGATAAAAATGGGGATATGTTCTCTAAAAATACTTATGCAAGAACTTGGACAAGGCTTCTCTATTGCTTCTCTTGATCCAATCTATATAACATCATTTTAAAATTTTGAGGTCTATGGATATGAAATAATAAATTCTAAGCCTCTATATGCCCAAATACTATTGAAATTACAAATTTCCACCATAGGGATCCTAAACCATGAACACAAGCATCTACTATAATAAATGCTATCAGGTTTGGGGGTATTGTGGCTACTAGGTTTTGGTCTTTAATAGGCCAACCACTTTTCCTATATTGTTGAGCCCAAGTGATGCTAGTAGGTGATATTAAATAATTTTAGTTATCACTCATTGATCTAATTCAACTACCATTTTTGGGTTTTATGCACCATTATTAAACCCTTGGGGATCACTTGATCATGTAATCTGATCTTCCTCCTTATTACTTTGCCATGTTATACTATTATTTTTTGTTGTTTACATTCTACATGCTCTAATACCTAGAGTATTCTATTTTTTCCATAAATCCCTTGTATATACAAATAATTGTTACACTCACAGTGACACTGAGAGGGGGGGTGAATCAGTGTGTTCTTTTAAAACTTTAAATTTGCAACTCTTAATGCTGAAATAAAGGAAACTCAAAATAGATACAGCAAGTTAACAAGAGAGCATCACACAACACAAGATTTAACGAGGTTCACCAATGTGGCTACTCCTCAAAAATGACTGCTTGGACTACCATCCAAATCTAGCCTTTGCAAAGCAACAACTTTACAATCTATTTACCAGAGACCAACTGGAAGGAGCACCAACCCCTCAATTTTTTTGTACCAACAAAAAGGAGCAACAACCCCTAATTTACCAGCACCTACTGGAAGGAGCACCAACCCCTGATGCCAAGCTACAACTTGGACTTCAAGTGAATCTATAAATTTACAAAAAAATACCTTCACCCTTTTCGCACACAGTCTGCTGTTTCTATGCACTCTGCTTCTTCTGTGCAATCGCTTTGCACAATATATTTCAGAATAGTCTACTTCTGCAAATGCCTCGCACACTCTGCTTTGATACAATCAAACAATCGCTTCTGCCCCTTTGCGCTTTTTTGCTTTCTGTGTGCTCTTGCTTCGCACTTAGCTCGATTCGACATGACTCGCTCTCTACGCACTATGGGCTTGATTCACGCAAATTCGATACGCTTCAAATCTCCAAACAACCCTCCTTTTATAACAAAATTTTCATGATGAAAAATCTAATCTTAGTCGGCTGAAGAACCCTAATCTTAGTCGGTTGCAAACCCTAAGCTTAGTCGACTACAAACCCTAAATTTCGTCGGCTTACATCGGTCTTCGTCGGCCTCAACTACCCCTACAACTCTTCTGTTGTTGTTGCCACGAAAACACATGTCATGATATCGTGACACTTTTGGCTTCATACACTTTCTTTTGGCTTTTGTCGTGATATCGCGACACTTCTGCCTTTGTTGACTTCAACTAAGCTCTTGTCACGATATCGCGACACTTTTGCCTTTGTCAGCATCAATTTTGCTTTTGTCGTGATATCGCGACACTTCTCCCTTCGTCGACCTCCTTTCTGCTTTTGTCGTGAAATCATGACACTTCTCCTATTGAAGACCTGCTTTCTATTTCTGTCATGAAATCATGACACTTTCTGCAATCGTACGCTGCCATTTCAATCTGTCATGAAATCGTGACACTTTCTACATCCGTATGCTTTCTTTTCTGCCTATCGTGAAATCGTGACACTTTCTGTATCCGTACGCTTTCTCTTCAACCTATCGTGAAATCGTGACACTTTCTGCATTTGTACGCTTTCTCTTCAACCTGTCACGAAATTGTGACACTTTTTACATTCGTACGCTTTCTCTTCAACCTGTCGCAAAATCGTGACACTTTTTGCATCCGTACGCTTTCTCTTCAACCTATCATGAAATTGTGACATTTCATATTCTGAACACTTTCATCTATAGCATGTCACGAAATCGTGACAGTTCTCACTTCGAATTCTTTCCTTTGCAGCATGTCACGAAATCGCGACAGTTTCTCACTTCAAACTCTTTCCTCTGCTGCATGTCGTGAAATCATGATAGTTCTTACTTCGAACTCTTTCCTCTGCTGCATGTCACGAAATCATGATAGTTCTCACTTGGAACATTTTCATCTGCAGCATGTCACGAAATCGTGACGGTTCTCACTTTGAATTCTTTCTTCTGCAGCACGTCACGAAATCGTGATAGTTCTATCCTGCTTTCATTTTATCTTCTGACTTGTCACGAAATCATGACAGTTATTCCTGCTTGTGCTTCTGCTTCGAACATGTCATGAAATCGTGACAGGTTTTCAACTTGCCTTCTTTTCTTCCAACATGTCGCGAAATCATGACAGTTTAACCTACTTGCGCCTCTGCTTCGAACATGTCGCGAAATCGTGATAGTTTTTCAACTTGCCTTCTTCTCTTCCAACATGTCACGAAATCGTGAAATTTTTTCTTTAGATACGCCACAAATGCACCTCTCAGCGAAATCGCGACAGTTTTTCCCTGCACTTTCTCTCTCCTCCAATATGTCGTGAAATCATGACATTTTTCTTTGCACTTTCTCTCTCCTCCAATATGTCGTGAAATCGTGACAGTTTTCCTGTTTTTTGAATATGTCGCGATATCGCGACACTTTCCTTGTCTTTTTCTTTGAATTTTTGCATGTGGGCCACTTAGATCTTTTTGGAAAAACACTATACATATTCTGAGAGATCTCTAAACTTCCTGTTTGTTGCATCTGAATAGCTTCTGAGCATCTGAACTTCCTATGCACTGAATCAAATGATCTAGCTGATTGTGTTGACAACAATGACAATCCTGTTGCTGCACTTTGCTCAACAATCTCCCCCTTTGGAATTGTTGGCAACACATGTGCAGCTTCCTGTAGCTCTTCTCCCCCTTTGAAAATAATACCAAAGGGCTACTGCAGACTCCCCCTGAGTCCAAGCACAACATTCTCAGGCAAAATTTATTACACTTAGTAATAAACAAGAACATGAGCAAGAAGATAAACAAATACTTCAATGCTCCCCCTGAGAATGTGATCCCTGTAGCTAGTCACTTCTTGGGAAGGGTCACCACTCCCAATTTATTGCGAAGGTATTCAAAAACATCCTTGGGCAATGGTTTTGTGAAGATATCGGCTACTTGCTCTGTAGTTGGAACAAAATCCAGCTTAACCTCACCTTCAACAACTTTCTCTTTCAAAAAATGATATCTAATAGCAATGTGTTTTGTCCGTGAATGCATTACCATATTCTTGGAGATGTTAATTGCACTGGTGTTATCACACTTAACTGATATTGGCTCACTAAAATTAATACCAAGATCTTTCAGAGTTTGTTTCATCCACAAAACTTGTGTACAACATGTTGTTGCTGCAATATATTCTGCCTCAGCTGTTGATAAAGAAACTGACTCTTATTTCTTGTTGTGCCAAGCAACCAACCTATCACCAAGATAGAATGCACCTCCATTGGTACTCTTCCTGTCATCAACACATCCTACCCAATCTGCATCTGAATATGAAATAAGGGTGAAGTCTTTACCTTTTGGATACCATAACCCATACTCCATAGTACCCTTGAGATACCTAAGAATCCTTTTTACTGTTGTCACATGAGTCTCTTTGGGACTGGCCTGAAATCTTGCTACCATGCAAACTGCCTGCAGAATATCTAGTCTGGTAGTTGTTAAATATAGTAAGCTTCCAATCATTGATCTCGTACATGGTTTGATCAACAGGTGGAGATTTGTCATCTTTGCTCAACTTGCAACCTGTCATCATGGGAGTGCTAACCGGCTTACAGTCCTCCATTGTGAACCTTTTTAGCATCTCTTTCACATATTTGACTTGGGAAATAAATATGCCTTTCTCATTTTGATTAACTTGTAACCCAAGAAAGTAAGATAGTTCACCAATCATAGACATTTCAAATTCTTTCTGCATCTTATTTGCTAAGTCTTTACATGATTCATCTTTGCTACTACCAAATATGATATCATCTACATATACAACAAGAACAATGAGATGCCCACCTTCTGTTTTGACATACAGATTATTGTCCACCATACCTTTCTTAAACCCCTGTTGAGAGAGATAGTTGTCTAGCCTTGCATACCATGCTCGGGGTGCCTGTTTTAAGCCATATAAAGCTTTCTTTAATTTGCAGACAAGGTTGGGATCTTCACCAATTTGGAAACCATCTGGTTGTTCAATATAAACCTCTTCTTCAAGTTTCCCATTTAAGAAAGCTGATTTTACATCCATCTGATAAAATCTAAAATTTTTATAGACTGCTAAGGCTAGAAACATTCCGATTGCTTCTAGTCTGGCCACTGGTGCAAAAGTCTCCTCAAAATCAATGCCTTCAACTTGTGCATAACCTTTACAAACCAGTCTTGCTTTATTCCTAACTACCTGTCCGTCTTCATTCAATTTGTTTTGAAATATCCATTTGGTGCCGATTACATTCTTATTTGCAAGTCTAGGTACTAATTCCCAAGTTTTGTTCTTTTCAATCTGATCTAATTCTTCATTTATTGCCTTCATCCAACTATCATCTTTGCTTGCCTCAGCTATATTTTTGGGCTCAATGCTGGATAAAAGAGAGTAGTTACTTACTACTTTCTTTCTTGTCTGAACACCAGCTGTGGGATCTCCAATTATTTGATTTCTAGGATGATTTTTTTGCCAGCTGCCTATTTTGAATTTCTTATTTTCTTCCACCTCTGAGTCATCAATTAAGTCATCTGAGTCAAGTGTTGGTTTCTTTTCTGTTTCATTTTCCTCATCACCTTCAATGACTTCTTCATAAATTGGGTAGTTTTCTTCAAAGTTAACTATTCGTTCCCTACCTTCATCAAATTTAACATCGGCACTGTCCACAATTTTCTTGAGTCTCTTGTTGTAGCATTTGTAAGCTTTGCTTTTTGACGAATAGCCAACGAAGACACCTTCATCTGCTCTATTTTCAAACTTCCCAATATTATCTTCAGTTTTTTTGATGTAACACTTACAACCAAAAACTTTGAGGTGTTTTGTTGTTGCCTTTCTACCGAACCACAATTCATAAGGAGTTTTGCTTTCATGTGTTCTCAGCATGTACCTATTTTGGATGTACACTACAGTGTGGACTACTTCTTTCCAAAATCATTCTACTATTTTGTTCTCAGCCAGCATAGTGCGTGCCATTTCCTGTACTATTATGTTCTTTCTTTCTACCACACCATTCTGTCGGGGTGTTCTAGTCGCTGAATATTGTCTCTTGATACCATGTTTTTCATAGTATTCTATAAACTCATCTGAAATGAATTCTCCTCCTCTATCTGATCTTAAACATTTGATTCTTTTTCTAGTTTCATTCTCAACTAGATGTTTGAAAGATCTGAACATTTCAAAAGCTTCTGTTTTATTCTTTAAGAAAAAAATCCATGTCATTCTGGAATAATCATCAATACACAACATAAAGTATTTGTCACCATTTATGCTTTGTGTTCTCATGGGTCCACATAAATCTGTATGTATAAGTTCCAAAGGTTTGCTAGTGTGGTACTCTTTTGTTTTGAATGAGACTCTGGTTTGCTTTCCCTTTTGACATGAAGCACAAATGCTATTTGAAGGTTTTCTAATGGTTGGAATATCTCTCACTGCCTGTTTCGAGCTAATTTTCACCAGATTATCAAAACTGATGTGTCCAAGCCTCTTGTGCCACAGCCAGTTTTCTTCTTCCTGTCCAATGAAACAAGTACCTTCTGATGTTTCTGAGAGTGTGTACAGGTTTCCAGACGTTCTTGATCCAGTTGCTATCAATTTTCCACTGTTTGTTTTTCTGACTTCACAACCCTGCTTCATAAAGACTACTTCATGACCTTTATCACAAATCTGACTTACACTCAGTAAATTATGTTTCAACCCATCCACAAATAAGACTTCTTCTGATTTAATCCTTCCATCACTAATTTTGACTGAGCCTTTGCCGACTATCTTGGCTCCATCATTATTTCCAAATTTTACTGATCCTCCTTCATATTTCTGTAACTTGTCAAATTTCTGTTTGTCACCTGTCATATGACTGGAGCATCCACTATCTAGTATCCATGGTACATATTTATTCTATGCTTTGAAAGCAGTTTGAACAATTAAGGATTCCTTTTCTTCCTTCAGTTGTTCTTTTCCTTTCCACACTATTTTGTTAGTAGTTTTGGGCTCTTGTTTTGCCTTTCCCTTACCAGTAGTTTGAGCATGTTTTTCGGAAAGCTTTCTATTTTGACTCATCCTGTATGGTTGAAATTTTCTTCCCTAAAACTGATTTGAAGTAAATGTGTTTCTACAGTTTCTTGCAAAGTGCCCAAACTTATGACAATTATAACATTCCACTGTATAATTCATCAGAGGAGAAAAGACATTTCTACTGGTGAAGTTCCTTGGTTTTACATTATATTTGTAGTCTATGATTTTATGCCCATAGCCATTGCATTTAAAATAGAAACCAGAGAAAGGATAATTGAACCTGGGTGATGGTCTTTGCCATGTTGTCGTAGGAGCCATAGGTCTTCTTCTTCTTTGATGTGTGACTTTGGTGAATCCATCATTGTCAATTCTCCCATCGTGCCTGGTAGGAATGCTTTCTCTTTCATGAGATGTTTTTCCTTGATCAACCTGTTTCTTAGCTTCGTTCTTTATGGACTTGGCCTTTGATCCACTTGATGATTCTCCTTCGATGAAGCCTAGACCAAATTTGATGCCTGCAGGTCTTTGGTCATTTAAGATCTTATCCAACTTCATAGAACTTTCTTCACATTTGTGATAACAACTAATTTTCTTATTCATCTCTTCTAGCTGCATTCTTAAACCAACAATCTCTTCTTCTAACTTGTTGCAATGATCTATTTTCATTGTTAATAGTACTTCGAGATCTTTGAAGATTTTCTTAGATTCTTCTATCTGTACTTTTAAGCTGGTTATGATTCCATTTGCATCCTCAAGCTTTCTTGACAATTTCTTGTTCTTTTTCTTTTCTATCTCCCACTCTTCAAGAGCAGATATCAACTCACCTTCTAGATCTACTTCAGCCTCGAGAATCTCATCACAAACTTTAGACGTCACTCCTTCTTCCTTTTCTACTTTAACTACTTCAAATGCCATAAAAAGAGCTTCATCTCTTTCTTCTTCAGACTCTTCTCCTGAGCTATTTTCTGAGGAACTGACATTCTTGGAGATGAAACTTTTCTTTTTGAAGTTGCCTTTTCTGAAATTCGTTTTCATCTTCCAGTCACTTCTTTCTTGGTGGGATCCTTCATCATTTTTGTTCTTCTCTTTAAGTGGACATTTAGTCGCAAAATGCCCAATGCCTCCACAGTTGAAACATTTAAATGGAAGCTTCCCTCTGTATTTTCCTTTCCCCTTTTTTAGTTTTCTCACAAAGTTTGCTTCCATTTCATCTGATGTCTCTTCTTCCTCGGACTCTTGTTTTGTGTTTTTATTCTTAAGGGCTTTGAAAGCTGCTTCTCTGTCAGTGGGTTTAGATCTTCCTATCCTCATCTCATATGCAGTTAAAGAACCATACATTTCATCTATACTAAAAAAATTTAGATTTTTAGCTTCTTCTATCACTGAGACTTTGGAATCAAACCATTGAGGAAGAGATCTTAATACCTTTTTCATGATAGCAGAGTCATCGATATCCTCGCCTAGTCCTCTAATCGCATTGATGATTCCATTAACTCTCAACATGAATGCCTCAATGTTTTCATCGTCATTCATCCTCAATGCTTCGAACTAAGCTCGATGTGTCTATAACTTGGCTTCTTTGATCTTATCATCTCCTTCATGAACACTCTTCAGTTTGTCCCATATTTCTTTTGTCGATTTATAGTTCATGACCTTTACTAGTTCACTGTCTGCCAATCCGCACAAGATGGCATTCTTTGCTTTTGAATTATTCTCAAATAGTTTCTTTTCATTCGCTTCTTTTGGAGGAGTGGTGGGAGTTGTGTATCCACTAACTACTGAGTTCCAGATGTCGTATCCCAAGGCACAGAGATATGTCTGCATCCTGACTCTCTAGAATGCATAGTTAGATCCATCAAACAATGGTGCTTTGTTTGAGGAGAAACCTTCACCACCTGCCATTGCATCACTTCCAAGATCACCCTAGCTGATTGAGCCTATTCAGGAACCTTGCTCTGATACCAATTGTTACACTCACAGTGACACTGAGAGGGGGGGTGAATCAGTGTGTTCTTTTAAAACTTTAAATTTGCAACTCTTAATGCTGAAATAAAGGAAACTCAAAATAGATACAACAAGTTAACAAGAGAGCATCACACAACACAAGATTTAACGAGGTTCACCAATGTGGCTACTCCTCAAAAATGACTGCTTGGACTACCATCCAAATCCAGCCTTTGCAAAGCAACAACTTTACAATCTATTTACCAAGCACCAACTGGAAGGAGCACCAACCCCTCAATTTTTTTGTACCAATAGAAAGGAGCAACAACCCCTAATTTACCAGCACCTACTGGAAGGAGCACCAACCCCTGATGCCAAGCTGCAACTTGGACTTCAAGTGAATCTATAAATTTATAGAAAAATACCTTCACCCTTTTTGCACACAGTCTGTTGTTTCTATGCACTCTGCTTCTTCTGCGCAATCGCTTCGCACAATCTATTTTAGAATAGTCTGCTTCTATGCAAATGCCTCGCACACTCTGCTTCGATACAATCGAACAATCGCTTCTTCCCCTTTGTGCTTTTCTTCTCTCTGTGCGCTCTTGCTTCGCACTTAGCTCGATTCGACATGACTCGCTCTCTATGCACTACGGGCTTGATTCATGCAAATTCGATACCCTTCAAATCTCCAAACAACCCTCCTTTTATAACAAACTTTTCATGATGAAAAATCTAATCTTAGTCGACTGAAGAACCCTAATCTTAGTCGGCTACAAACCCTAAACTTAGTCAGCTACAAACCCTAAATTTCGTCGGCTTACATCGGTCTTCGTCGGCCTCAACTACCCTTGCAACTCTTCTGTTGTTGTTGCCATGAAAACACAACATGTCATGATATCACGACACTTTTGGCTTCGTACACTTTCTTTTGGCTTTTGTCATGATATCACAACACTCTTGCCTTTGTCGACTTCAACTAAGCTCTTGTCACGATATCGCGACACTTCGCTCTTATCGACTAATCTCTTGTCAGATATCGTGCGAACTTTACCTTCGTCAGCATCAATTTTGCTTTTGTCACGATATCGTGACACTTCTCCCTTCGTCGACCTCCTTTCTGCTTTTGTCATGAAATCATGACACTTCTCCTGTTGAAGACCTGCTTTCTATTTCTGTCATGAAATCATGACACTTTCTGCAACCGTACGCTGCCATTTCAATCTATCATGAAATCGTGACACTTTCTGCATTTGTATGCTTTCTTTTCTGCCTATCGCAAAATCGTGACACTTTTTGTATCCGTACGCTTTCTCTTCAACCTGTCATGAAATCATGACACTTTCTACATCCGTACGCTTTCTCTTCAACCTGTCATGAAATCGTGACACTTTTTGCATCCGTACGCTTTCTCTTCAACCTATCGTGAAATCGTGACACTTTTTGCATCCGTACGCTTTCTCTTCAACCTGTCATGAAATCGTGACATTTCATATTTCGAACACTTTCGTCTACAGCATGTCACAAAATCACGATAGTTCTCACTTCGAATTCTTTCCTTTGCAGCATGTCACGAAATCGTGACAGTTTCTCACTTCAAACTCTTTCCTCTGCTGCATGTCACGAAATCATGACAGTTCTTACTTCGAACTCTTTCCTCTGCTGCATGTCACGAAATCGTGATAGTTCTCACTTGGAACATTTTCATCTGCAGCATGTCACGAAATCGTGATGGTTCTCACTTTGAATTCTTTCTTCTGCAGCACGTCGCGAAATCGTGACAGTTCTATCCTACTTTCATTTTATCTTCTGACTTGTCACGAAATCATGACAGTTATTCCTGCTTGTGCTTCTGCTTCGAACATGTCATGAAATCGTGACAGTTTTTCAACTTGCCTTCTTCTCTTCCAACATGTCGCGAAATCATGACAGTTTAACCTACTTGCGCCTCTGCTTCGAACATGTCACGAAATCATGACAGTTTTTCAACTTGCCTTCTTCTCTTCCAACATGTCACGAAATCGTGATAGTTTTCCCTGCTTGCGCCTCTGCTTCGAACATGTCACGAAATCATGATAGTTTTTCAACTTGCCTTCTTCTCTTCCAACATGTCGCGAAATCGTGACATTTTTCTTTGCACTTTCTCTCTCCTCCAGAATGTCACGAAATCGTGACATTTTTCCTTGCACTTTCTCTCTCCTCCAATATGTCACGAAATCATGACATTTTTCTTTGCACTTTCTCTCTCCTCCAATATGTCGCGAAATCGTGACAGTTTTCCTATTTTTTGAATATGTCGCGATATCGCGACACTTTCCTTACTTGTCTTTTTCTTTGAATTTTTGCATGTGGGCCACTTAGGTCTTTTTGGAAAAACACTGTACATATTCTGAGAGATCTCTGAACTTCCTGTTTGCTGCATCTGAATAGCTTCTGAGCATCTGAACTTCCTGTGCACTGAATCAAATGATCTAGCTGATTGTGTTGACAACAATGACAATCCTGTTGTTGCACTTTGCTCAATAATAACATAGACTATTTGATCTTCAATCTAAGGAACCTCAAAACTTATATTTCCTTTCTACATCATACTCTTATAAAATTTTGTGTCTTGATTAAAATTTTATCAGAATATCTATGAAATTTTTTTTTCAAAATCCTTTTGATGGTCTATTTTTAAAGAAAATTTACTTCATCCATCATTAGAAGATCTTTGCAACTTGCAATCCAATCCTTGAAATTTTTCTACATCTTCTTTGTTTAGAACTTTAACAACCTCCAGTCTTCAAAATTGTTACTCACTTTACATTGTTCAAAACTTTTTGAATTTTGATGCTCAAGATTTTTTTCTCCTCTTTTATCCTTTAAAACTTTTTTTCACTCTTTATCTTTCAAAACATTTTAAATATAGTGTATGGATTGCCAAAAAATTTCCTCCTTCTTTAGGTCAAAATCTTGTAAAGTGGTATTATATTTTAGTTGGAACATTTTTCCCACATTTATCTAATACCTCTTTCTTCACCCTTTACATATATTACATTTGATTTAGTCTTATTTCAAAATATTATTAAGGAAAAATATTCTAAGTGTAGTGAATAATCATTACAATTGATCAACAATCATTTGAGCTTTCAAAACTCTTTGTGTGACAATACAGTGATCAAATTCTTGCATCATAGTGATCCCTTTATCATGTTGGATGTCATTAATAATGCAAGGTTTTTGTAGTAGGTTTATTTGGGGTTAGTTTTAATGCCCACACAAGTTTTTTGATACTATATATAACTCCCTAAATTCTCATATGCAAAGTAGCTAACCAGGTAGTTTGTTTCATTTGGAGTGTATTGAGTTTCTATCAAAAGCATTATGTGACTAATATAGTACATGACATACTCCATTGATGATCTATTTATAGTTGATAGTTGCTCTAAGACAGACACTCCATTTTTCTTCTCTCTGAATATTTCAAAAAATAGGGCAACAAGTTGGTCCAATTAAATAATCAAATGTTATTCGAGTGAGACATACCACTCGTGTGCTTTACCTATGAATGATGCCATCAACATTCTCAGAGCTATATTCTACTCTACAACATTATGAAGTGCACATAGGTTAATTATGTGTTGTAAATGATCCAAGGGTATGGTAAAGTTCTCTCCAATAAAGTAGGGTAGATAATTCACTGTATATGATGGAATATCATCCCATATTATAGATAGATCCTATGATTGCAATAAGACTCGTTCATTCCATATAAGAAGTATTCTAGGCAATTGAGTAGCCATGATCTAGCATCAACCTCTTCTTCTTAGAATTGTATTGAGAGGTTGGATGAATACTTGAGGATTAGTAGCAACAAAGGATCTGGTAGCAAGTATCACACTCATAAATATTTGAGGTTTAGTAAATCTAAGTAGAGTTGCCAATTGAATATTGTATTTTCTCTTTCAAGTATATATATTGAGACCACTATATTCTCAATCTAAAATCTTTCTATATATCTTCTTCTAGGTATTTACTTTTAATGGAGTCACTAGGTGAAATTTTGGATGCTTTAATCAAGCAAATAGGCAAAGATTTTCACTAGGATCTTAGCCTAGTATATTTCTCCTATTAGTGGGACTGAACCAATTGATTCAATTTGGTCCCACCTATCATGCCATTAAATTGTTATCCTATTTAATTATCACAACCAACCACTATAGGGGCTGAATGCACTCGATAATTGCACCTTGCATGGAGTGAAATAATAGGAAAACTCTAAGATCTTAGGAAAGTTGTATTGCATCTAGGGATTTTTATAAGACCTATTACTTATATGATGTGATATTCAATATACACCTACTCTAATATAACCTAAATATTTTTGGGTGCACAAAGGAAAATGGGAAGAAAAACCATAATAAATAGAGAAAAATAAAATCCTAAGCTAACTAGGGATAATGCATCAAGATAATTAGATTCTTTTACATAACAATGGGATAAAGTAATGTGTGAATCACTTGTGGACAATGCACAAGTAACACTTTCTCTTCTCAACATAAAAAATTAAACACAAGCACATAAAATAAATGGGATAGAAAGTCAAGTAGTCATGGATCCTCATGCATGCACATATAAACAAGACATGGGATAGAAAAATGCCAATAGTCACAAGTTTATATATATATATATATATATATATATAAAGAGAATACAATTATACCAAAAGAGAGGGCTTGAAAGCATATCCACAAAATGACCTAGGGATCAAATCTATACTATTAAATAAAACTAAATAAAAGGATATCTACATACAATAACATGAGGATTGAATAAGCAACTAACAAATGCTTTACAATGTCTAGACACTCACTATTTATGGACAAAATGGGAAAAAATTTCCAAATAAATCTTATGCAAAAATTTGAACAAGGCTTCTCTATTGCTTCCCTTGATCCAATATATATGACATAATTTTAGTCTTTTGAGGTCTATGGATATAAAATAATCAATTATAAGCCTTTATATGCCCAAATACTATTGAAATTATCAATTTCCACTTTAGGGATCCTAAAATTTGAACACAGGAACCCATTGTAATCAATGCTACCAGGTTTGGGGGTGTTATGACTACCAGGTTCTGGTATTTAATAGGACAACCACTTTTTGTAGATTGTTGAGCCCAAGTGATGTTAATACATGATCTTAAATCCATTTAGTTATAATTCATTGATCCAATTCAACTATCCTTTTTTGGGTTTTATGCACCATTAGTAAAGCCTTGGGGATCACTTGGTCATGCAATCTGATATTCCTCCTTCCTATTGCTTTGCCATGTTAAAATATTATTTTTTTGGCTATTTTTCAATCTACATGCTCTGCTCCTTAGAGTCTTCTATCTTCTCTATAACTCACTTGCCTTTAGAAATAACATAGATTGTTTGATATTCAATTGAAAGGACATCAAAACTTATCTTGCCCTTCTACGTTATATTCTTATAAAATTTTATGTTTTGGTTGAAAGTTTATTAGAATATCTATGAAAACCTTTTTTCAAAATCCTTTTGATGGTCCACCTTTTAAAAAAAATTTAATTCATCCATCATTAGAAGCTCTTTGCAACTTGCAATCCAATCCTTAAAACTTTTCTACATCTTCTTTGTTTGGAAATTTAAAAACCTCTAGTCTTTAGAATTTTTTCTCCCTTTACATTGTTCAAAATGTTTTGAATTTTGATGCTCAGGATTTTTTCTCCTCTTTAACCCTTTAAAAAAAATTTCACCCTTTATCTTTCAGAACTTTTTAAATATAGTGTATGGGCTGTCAAAACATTTTCCACATTTAGGTCAGAATTTTGTAAAGCGGTATTATATTTTAGTTGGAAAATTTTTCCCACATTTATCCAATACCTCTTTCTTCACCCTTTACTTATATTGCCTTTGATTTAGTATTATTTCAAAATATTCTTAAGGAAAAATCTTCTAAGTGTAGTGAATACTCATTAAAATTTGATCAATATTCACTTGAGCTTGCACAACCTTTTGTGTGACAATATAGTGATGAAATTATTGCATGATAATGATTGATTTATCGTGTTGGATGATATTATTGATGAAATATTTTTGTAGTAGGTGTATTTGGGGTTAGTTTTAATGCCCACATAAGTTTTTTATTTTTATTTTTGATAAGTAACTATAATTTAATATACAAATTAGGTTTTTTAAGAGGATCCCAAAACCTTATAACAAAAAGGGCCATAGCACCAAGATTTAAAGCAATTCCTAAGTACATGAAAATAAACACAAACTAAAAGGGAAAGGGCCAGAAACAACCCTTGATCCAGTAGAAAGACCAGATTCTAGAAACCATTAGTGAGACCCACTTCGCCAAGGTATCATCCTCCCATTGTTGGCAGATTGGGATCCTCCCAGGGGTGGATACAGTAGTATGGGATCCACCCGGGGGTGGATATAATAGTCCAAGATCCTCCTAGGGGTGGAAAAAAACATCTGCCTAGACCTGCATAGGGAGAGCGGGAAGGCCAAGGATAGCCTATAACCAGAAATCTTGCCCGAAAACCTTAAGCAAGGAAATTTAGAAAATTGGAGAGGATCCTCACCTAGGGATTCCATGAGATGCAATTCGGGGTGTAGCAGGGCAACAAGTAGCACCAGGATACATGCCAGGGATCAACAACAAGACAGCCTAGGAAATGGCATTAGGGTCCTTAAAGAAAAAAATGGGATGCCTCCACTTGAGCCTAAAAATAGGAACAACACTACTGGGGATATCTACAGGCCAAGATATCCCTATTCATAGAAAGGAGAAATACTAGGAAACCAGAAGGATCTATGGAAAATAGAAACAAGTGTAAATATAGGATACTGAAAGTTAAAACTTAAGGAGGAAGGAGGGACCACAATTGCAAAATCATTGATCTCCCCCCCAGACCAAAGAATATAGAAGGAAGCCCCCACCACTCTAGCAGAAAGGCCCAGGAACCACCATCCTTGCTCATGAACAGATCCAGGGAACTAGGACCAGAAGCCCCTGAGTAGGAATTGAAATGAACAACCTAAGGATGCCAGGTAGGGAATGATAATAGACACAAATATGGGATCCTCAAAAGCCTAACCTAGGGGAACCAAGGTCTACATGCATTGATCATGCCCCCCAAGATCCAGATATGCAACAGAAACCCTAGGAACCCCATAAGAAGGGACCAAGATCCCCCCATACTTGCTCATGGAAGCTTCAAGGAATTGGGACTGGGGCTGGGAACAACCCAGGCAGAGGAAGAGGCCCACCCCGACGGCCAACCAATGCCCTATATGTACATCAAAAAGTAGATCCAACAAGAAGAATCCTTTGAACAAAAAATTGAAAAGGGCCCTACCCAAAGGGATGGGACCAGCAACAACCATGGGCATCCCAGAGAGGAGTCACTAGCATAAGATGAAATTGCCCCCCCCAAACCAACCCCAAAGTAGAGAAGACCTCACAAGATGCACCAAGAAGTAGTCAAAAACCCAACCTACCACCACCATCGACTGAGAAAGCCTTGGGAACCGGATCCAAGCAAAAACCTATAAAAAACCCCAAGGGGAATCTTGAGGGAGATCGGGGAAGGGATCCCTAAAGCATGCAGGGAACCCTAGGAGACCCTTGGGATGCACCAGACCCTAGGCTTAGGTAGGGAAACCCTAAAACTATTGGGAAAGGAGCAGAAAGTGGAGAAGGATATCCCCCTAAGGAGATCATCTGCTACAAAGCATTCCTAGAGTGAGATGACCCGATATGAGCTAGGGACTGGGCAAGAAATAGGGGAGGGGGATAAGGGAGAGGGATCAAGACCCATCCCTCCTCCCTTCACCAATGAGCCAAAAAAAATCCACATAAGTTTTTTGATATAATATATAATTCCCTAATTTATCATATGCAAAGTAGATAACTAGTTAGCCTGTTTCATTGGGAGTGTATTGAGTTTCTATAACAAGTATTATGTGATTAATATAGTGCATTTGTTTTTTATTATGTGGATAAATGGGTTTTGAAAAGGATTCCAAACCTTGTACAAAGTGGATCTAGCCAACCTAACTAGAAAAATTTAGCACACAAGTCACCGATCCTAAAAACAAACTCTAAAATAACAACACAAGGAGAAAAAGGAACACAACAATAACTGCCACCCCACATAGGGGATAAAGAACACCAAAAATCCCATGCAAGGGAGAAATATAAAAAAGAGACCCCCAAAAATAGAGGATATTCCATAGGAAGAGGGCATTAAGAAACCAACATAGGCCCACCCCTAAGATAGAACATGAACAAAACATGCTAGCAAAGCAAAATTATACTCTTCTTTCTTCATTGACTAATTATGTTAATCCCTTTGGGAAGTTATTCAACCAAATTGATAGGATTTCCTAAGATAATCCTAGATTAGCCAAGAAGTTTGTGGACCTATTACCTTCCCTAAACACATGTTTAAACTAGATAACTTCCAAAGTTTGGGTAATCCTATGAACTTATTCTATCAAATTCAAAATAGTCTAGGTTGGAAGATGATTCCCTTTGACCATATTAATAATGTTAAATTTAAAATAAATGAATGAAGGATGCTCTAAGATACCAAAGAGTGCTGGAAATGAGCGTCAACAGTCTAGGCAAGTAAAGAGAGTCAAAAAATGATGTTTTTTGAAAATGCCTAGCATTTTCAGAAATTTTTAGGAGTTCAAGTACATGAAAATGGGTATCCAAAAAACTTTACAAAACTGAAAAATACCCTAGAAATAAAAAGTTATGGACTTCTAAAATTTTCTGCAGTTTACTAGGAATTTGGACTGTGTTCAACACAAACATCATATCATCCAAAATAAGGAGTTTTAGATGCTCATAATATCCATGAATATGTGAGGAAAAATATTTAACAATAAGAGCCATGTTTGTATTTATCAAAAAACATGGATACAACTTAACAAGTGCAACAAACCAGAGTGCTTACATAACAGGCACAAGGAAAGCTCACACACAACAAGCTCTCAAGAAAATGCGGTATTGCAAACATTACCAGCAACTTTCAAAGCATTTATAACCCTCTTAAACATTTGTTTCACTTTATCCAACCTCTTTCAACATTTTATTCTATTTTAAAAATGAAAATGCTTTTACAATAAATAGGAAAGCATTCCTATGAGACAAAAGAGAGCTGCAGTCAAGAGGGAAACAAAAAACTGTAGTTAAAAAAAAGTAATACAAAGAAATATTGACATCAATTTCTTTCATTCTCCCCATTGATGTCAACATTTTGTACTCCAATGAGAGTTCTAAAAATCTGATATCTATCCTTAGTCAAAGCCTTCATGAAAATGTCTGCAAGTTGATCTCTAGATTTGCAAAATGTGAATTCTATGAATTTATCCTTGACCAAGCCATGAATGAAATGGTGACGTATGTCAATGTATTTTCTTCGACTATGGAACATTGGATTCTTTGTCATGGATATAGTGCTGGTGTTGTCACAACAAATTTTTATGGAGTAAGCTACCTCCATTTCCAAATCTTCAAAGAGTCTAGCCATCCAAATGGCTTGAGTGCAAGTAAAGGATGCAGCCATATACTCTACTTCAGCAGTGGATAATGCAACTTTTTGTTGCTTCTTGCTGCTCCAATACACCAAGTTGCCACCAAAGAAGAATGCATAACCTGAGGTACTCTTCCTATCATCAAGGCTTCCTTCCCAATCATCATTTGTATAGCCCTCAAGTTCACAATAATTAGTAGCATAATAACATAAACCAAAATATTTTGTACCACTCACATACCTGAGAATTATCTTGGCTGCCTTCCAATGAGATTCATGAGGAGAGTACATAATTCTTGCTACTAAACTGACTGAATATATAATATCAAGCCTAGTAGCTATGAGATACATCAAGCTACCAACCAAAGACCTGTAGAGGGTTGCATTCACAAGAGGAGTTGAATCCTATTTCATCAATTTGCAGCCTATAACTGCTGGATTACTGACAAGTTTGTAATCCTTTATTTCAAATATGACCAAAATATTTTCAACATACTTGGACTGGGTAATTAATATACCTTGGGCTGATTGCTTTATTTGCATACCATGGAAGTATTGCAAATTACCCAAGTCACTCATTTCAAATTCATTCACCATGGCCTTTTAAATTATTTCAACATAGTAGTGGAGTTGCTCATAAAAATTATATCATCAACATACAAACATATGATAATAAAATCAGATCCATCTACCTTTTTATACAATGTGCTTTCAGCTGAACACTGTTTATAGCCATTTTTATGCAAGTATGTGTCAATCCTATAGTACCAAGCTCTAGGTGCTTGCTTAAGCTCATAAAGATCTTTCTTCAACCTGTAGACTTTTTCTTCATGACCTGCAACTATGAATACTTGTGGCTGATCCACATAAACTTCCTCTTATAAATAACCATTTAGAAAGGCTGATTTCACATCCATTTGATAAATAGTAAGACCTAAATGGGAAGCTAAGGCAAGAAGAGATCTTATTGTTTCCAATATTGCAACTAGTGCAAAAGTCTCTCCATAGTCTATTCCTTCTTGTTGAACATAGCCTTTGGCTACTAGACGTACCTTATGTTTGACTATGCTGCCATCAACATTATATTTTAGTTTATAGACCCATTTAACACCAACAATGTTCTTGCCTTTTGGAGGAGAAACTAGCTCCCAAGAGTCATTTCTCTCAATCTGTTCCATTTCATCTTCCATAGTCTTTGCCCAATATTCATTAGCACATGCTTATTTAAAGTTTGAAGGCTCAACAGTAGAAGAGAACAACAATACATAATTAATAAAATGCTCACCTTGTTTTGACTATAGCCTTGTCACTCTTCTTGTGTAATCTTCATCCAACATTTGAGATTGTGGATGATATTTGTTGATCCTTTTTCGACCAACACTACCACTTGAAGATGGAGTGTCAATAGTTGACATAGGAGTGTTGGTTTGATGAGGCTACAAGGCTTCAATAGGAATAAGATCTGATTCTTCAATTTGAGGAGTGATGCCAACACCATCATTAGACTCCTTACTATATGCTGCCCCTTAATTGAAAATTACATATCTACTAACATGCAGTTTGTTAGTAGTGGGATCAAAACACCTGTAAGCTTTGGATTCATCAGAGTATCCAACAAAAATACACATAGAATTTTCATAAAGTTTTATCCTTTTTTCTTTAGGAATATGCACATAGCATGTAGAACCAAAGATTTTCAAACGAGAAATACTTGGCGTCTTACCATGCCAAGTTTCATAAGGAGTGGAATTTTGTATCAACTTTGTAGGGCTATGATTTAGAATGTAAATAGTTGTATGTGCAGCCTCAGCCTGAAACCTATTGGGTAACTCTACCTCATTTAGAAAACAATGGGCCATTTCCACAATGGTCCTATTTTTGCATTCTGCCACTCCATTTTGTTTAGGAGTGTAGGCAGTTGTGAGTTGTCTTTTGATTCCATGAGTGCTGCAAAAAATTTTAAACTCATTTGAAACAAATCCACCTCCATGGTCAGTCCTTAAGGTCTTAATATAATAATCACACCATTTTTCAACTAAAGCTTTAAATTTTTTAAAATAGTTAAAAGCCTGTGATTTACCATACAAGAAATATATCCAACACATTCTTGAATGATCATCAACAAATAACAAAAAATACTTATTTTTGTTGATGCTTAATGTTTGCATAGGTCCACATATATCAGCATGCACCAATTCTAAAGGTATTTTAGTTCTGTATTGGTGATGTGGAAACTTATCCCTGTGTTGTTTTCCAAAAATACAACTCTTACAAGTGCTGATTTGAGGTTGTGTAAATGTGGGCAGCCCTCTAACAAGGTTCTTCTTTTGCGTTCCATCCAATGAGCCAAATTTGATGTGTCCAAACCTCTTATGCCATAACCATGCCAAATTAATGGTGGTATTCAAACATTCCATAGCTAGATGCATTTTCAACATATACATCCTATTTTTTGACATTAACACTTTGGCTACAATTTGATTGTCAGCCTTAGGATTTTACAACCATTGTATTCAAAAAACAACCTTATATCTTTTTGAGCATAACTATCCAATACTTAATAAATTATGTTGCAGCCCTGGAACATACAAAGTATCATGCATATAAAGAGTCTTACTAGTATTTGAATTAAAGGCAAGAGTTCCTTTTCCAGCAATACTCACATGATTATTGTCACTAAACTTCACTTGTCCACTAACATTTTCTTCAAGCTTAACAAATAAATTTTTATTTCCAGTCATGTGATTTGAACATCCACTATCAAGATACCAAACATCATTTTATGCAACTTAAAAACTATTTCAATATGGGAAGAGGCTTTCATATTTTTCTTCATTGTAGTTGGATTTGTTCTCTCTTTTCTTTTTATAGCAGAATTGTTTAGTGTGACCATCTTTTCCATAATAGTCACAATGTCTATGGGCTGATTCATGATTTTTGTTTGATCTTCCTCATCCTCTACCACGACCTCTTCCATGACCTCTTCCATGGCCTCTAAAATAAGATGATGTCAAAGTAGTAGATGATGACTCCTTTGAATGGGTTGGCTGTTCATTTATTTTCAGTTTGCCTTGGAATGCTTGATCAAGGTTCTCATACTTGTCCTTTATCTTATGCTCATATGTTTACAAACTATCAAGTAGTTCAACTAGATTTAGCTTTGATAAATCTCTAGATTATTCAATAGCTATGGTAATAGGATAAAAATTTCTAGGAAGGCTTCTCAATAACTTCTTTACAATCCTTGTATCATTAAGTTCCTCACCATGAGCATGAATAGCATTCACTAAATTCTGAACTCTAGTGATGAAAAATTCTATTGATTCATCATCATTCATGCATAAGGATTCCAAATATCTTCTCAATAGTTGAAGCTTGACTATCCTTACTTTAGAGTACCATTTATATGCACTTTCTAGTATCTCCCATGCTTATTTTGACTGTGTGCATTCAACAATCTTAGGAAATATAGAGACATCAATCCCACTTTTTATGATAAACAAGGCTTTAGCATTCTTTTTTTTGTTCTCCAACATCTCCTTCTTTTCATTAGTAGATATAGTATTAAAGGCTACTTCATCTTCTTCAGTATATCCCTACAAAACAAGACTCCACAAGTCTTGTGATATTAAGAAGGTTTTCATTCGAATACTCCAATATTCGAAGTTTTCTCCACTAAACATGGGGATTTCAAGTTGGAAAATATTTCCACTATTTTGTGCCATCATGGATAAATATTTTAACCCAATAGATGACCTGGCTCTGATACTAAATAAAATAAATGAAGGAAGGATGCTCTAAGATACCAAGGAGTGCTAGAAATAAGCGGCAACAGTCTAGGCAAGCAAAGAGAGTCAAAAAATGGTGTTTTTTGAAAATGCCCAGAATTTTCTAAAATATTTAGGAGTACAATTACATGAAAGTGGGTATCCAAAAAACTTTACAAAATTAAAAAATACCGTAAAAATCAAAAGTTATGGACTTCTGAATTTTTTTGTAGTTTACTAGGAATTTGGATTGTGTTCAACCCAAACAACATATCATCCAAAGAAAGGAGTTTTAGATGCTCATAATATCCATAAATATGTGAGGAAAACTCTTTAACAGTAAGAGCCACATTTGTATTTATCAAAAAACATGGATACAACTTAATAAGTGTAGCAAAACAGAGTGCTTACATAACAGGCACAAGGAAAGCTCACACACAACAAGCTCTCAAGAAAATGCAGTATTTCAAACATTACCAACAAATTTCAAAGAATTTAAAGCTCTCTTCAACCTCTATTTCACCTTCTCCAACCTCCTTAAACCCTTTCTTCTATTTTAAAAATTAAAAGGCTTTTACAATAAATAGGAAAGCATTCCTATGAGACAAAAAGAGAACTGCGATCAAGAGGGAAACAAAAAACTGTAGTTAAAAAAAATTAATACAAAGAAATATTGACATTAATTTCTTTCAAAAGCAATCATCTTTGATAATAATACACCCGCAATCCATAGATCTCAACTATAAAACACCTTGGAAAATTGCTTTGGATTTCGCCACACAGCTAGTTTGGCTTCCAATATTTTTAGCAAAGGCTAGTAGGATTTGACCATTGGAGTCCTTAAAAACTATCCTTGCTCCTGCCAAGCCAAAATTTACTTTAGATGCTCCATAAAAGTTTAGTTTCATCCAACTGAGGGGGGAGGTTCCCAAATTGTATCTTACCTAGAATATTGGCGAGTCCTAAGAACTGGAGTAGTAGACTTAAATCCCAAATTCTTCTCAAAGTATAATTCCTTGCTAGAAGCACCCTTATCCAGAGATAAGATATCCACATTCTCAATAGTAGCTACTATCACCCATACAAATATATATTGTAGCATGGGTGATGTTCTTAAAATCCCTAGAGTTTATTTCTTTCCAAATGCATCACCAAAAATGTGGTAGAGTAAAGGACCAAAAGGATCAGAGTCAAGGAAATAGGAATGAAGAAGTCCACTAATCCATGAAACTAGTCAACTCTCTAGGGAATATCCAATCCAAACTTGCATAGCTCAGCAAAATACTTAATAATTCATAGGAAAAAGTACACATGAAAACAAGGTGCTTAGGAGATTCTTCCATTATGACACATAAATAACATCTATTAGGAACCATTAGACCTCCTTTCTAAGGATTGTCCAGATTCAAACACTTTGAATCGCTAGCCAGAAGAAAATATTAATTTTGTGTGTAAGGCATTTTTACCACACATGTCGAGCCAAGAACCAGGGATCATCATAAGCATCTAACAAGGCATAAATCAAATTAAAAAAGAAAAAACCATCATTTTTAGCTCCCCAAATCAGCTTATCCTGCTTATTTTGGAAAGGTAAAACTATCCACTTTAGAAGGTTATGAAGGGATTTACATGATGTGTCTTGCTCCAAGGATAGTCCAAGAAATTCAAGTGGA